>JBBBVM010001188.1:0-606509 GCA_037355625.1 Petunia x hybrida | reverse complement strand
CTTAACATGTACTCAAATCACTTTTAAATTGAGGCCGAAGGACTTATAGCTTTCGATAAGCTTGGCGAAATCAACTATATTTGGTACATGAAACAACGAAATGAACATAATTTGAGGTAGTGTTTCATTTTTGTAAAGAAAAAGTGAAGACTGAAGTGTCTCATCAGATCAAAAAATAAGAGAGAAAACTAACGCGTTTGCGATGACCTTTCCAGAATAACTTATCCAAACAATATACCACCTCACTTTTCCGACAGACAAAGAATCTTTTCCTAAATAGTGGAAAACTAAAATTTGAATTTATACATGAAAGCATAAGCAATGCATTGGCACATCACATCCAGAGATTTAAATGCTTTGCAAATCTTGGAAACTTACTCTTAGCTTCTTCCTCTTTATGTCTTATCAGTAAACTTTGCCTAGACGCTACAGCTACTTGCTACACAATAATGAGCTAGTTTGGGTGAGCTTATTTTAAGTAGTTTATATGCCATTTTTTAAGAAGTTAGTATTTCATAATTTTTACTTTTGGTTTTTTAAGGGTTTAGTTACAAAAAAATGACAATGGAAGCAATGGTTTGTATTTTTGCTCGTGCTAACAGATGGTTTGCAAAAATACTCCCGCTAAGATCTTATGAAAAAAATTGGGGCGGCCAAGACTTGCCTTTATTTTTTCCATTTTTCAACACTTACCCCTTCAAGTATTGGCAATAGGCAATACTTGTCGTACTTGGCCGTAAGTCTTGGCAAAAAGGCAAGACCTGCCATTGACCCCTGCTCGATTTGCCAACACTTGAACGGAAAGTGTTGGCAAAAGGCAACACTTGCCGCACTTTGATCCACGCTCAATCCTACACCTTTAATGGTGAGGGGCGGTCGTCAAAGTATAATACCCGATGTGATGAGTCGGGGTCGATTTCCCAAGCGAACTAGCTTGTCAAGTAAGAGAGTCGCAAGTAGAAATTCAAATGAAGTTTAATGTTGAGTCCTAGAAATGGGGTTGTTTTAAAGTAACGCTACAATTAACTACAAAGCATACAAATTAAGCAAGTAAGTTGATTCGATAATACGATACTGGAGTGTAAATGGCTAATAGCAATTTTCAATCAATGGGTTTAATTACTTCACATTCATAATGCAAGTTTAATTATGGTCGAGTCTTCCTATTATGATCCCTAGAATCCTTCCAGCCTAGAAGAGATCTTTCACAAGCCCACTCGTCAAAGCCTTAGTTGAATTCTTAACGCACTACTCAAAGACCCGAGGAAAGGAGACCTCTTCCGAGCGTAACTCCTTTTAGATGGGTTAGTCTATAAAAATAGCCTATCAACCCAAATCCTCGCCAATTCCACTATTCTACACTAACTAATCTCTCCCGAGTTTTTAGTTAGTAAAGTAGACAAGAAATCCCAAATATCATGGATATTGAAATTTTGATGTTATTGTAATGGGGAATTGGACAATTGATACTTGTGTTATGGTAATGAAATGGAACTACACCCATTGATTTTCTATCACTATAGCATATTTACACCCCTAGTTATGAATTTAGCTACTCATAACTAGGGTTTGAATCAAAGCTAGAAATCTGTAATGAAACAAGATAATGAATTCAAACATGGATCTTGAATTGATATAATAATCACGATTCAAAAATACAAGTTAAGAAGCTTTACAAATTGATGTAATGACCTCTACTTGGCTCTCCAAATCGCCTCCTAGCTCTCGCGTGTATATATGGAATTCATTTTTGTCAAAACCCTAGCTTTTAGTATGTATACAAGTTCAGAATCTCGTGTTTCAGGCGGATCGCCTAGAGAATTACACATCTTTAGACAATGTCTAACTCAGGCGGAGCGCCTAGCTAGTGCTTGTCTTGGGCGGAGCGCCTATGCCAGGCGGAGCGCCCGGAGAATGTGCATCCTTAGGCAGTGTCTGGCTCAGGCGGAGCGCCTGGACAATGCCTTCTTTGGGTGGAGCGCCTACTTTCTAGGCGGAGTGCCTCAAGCTATGACAGGGATCCTTGACTCTTGAATCCAATTCTTGCTCTTTTAGCTTCACTTTTCAATCGATGTTCATACTACTCGATATAACCTGAAAGTGAGCAATTCACGACATTAATAACACCAAACGTTGCATTTGCATTAAAAAATGAAAGCTTAGAATAGTCTTTAAGTTGGTAAAATACCAACTTATCAACTCCCCCAAACTTAAGTCTTTGCTTGTCCTCGAGCAATTCAAAATTAAACTATTCCAAAGTATTTTTACATTTAAGCTCAAAGTCAAGTCATGTTCCACAATTCGAACTTGCAAATACTTCTACATTAATGAATCAGTTGGTACTAACTAGTCACACCTACTAATATGAACAATTGACAAGCAACTACACACTTTACTTAGACTATGGCGAAAGGAAACTCACGAGCTTCTAAAGTTATCTCAAGGTCATCGGCTTGCTTCGATTGTTCATGAGCCTCAATATGCATTTAAACTCTCGCTCAAAAGTTACTTGCTTCCTCACAAAAAAGAATGGAGTCCTTCACTCACAAAATATTTTTTTTTTATACAAAAATTTGAACTCTCACTCTCACAAAGGAATGCTTATGTGTGCTTCTCAAAAATTCAAAGACTTGCTCTTCTTGTACTTCTCCACTAATGTAGGGCACTTGACTAGATCAATAAGGACTTGATATGGTTGTAATGTAGGCTTTTGGTTTAAGGTGTGGTAGATTTGCTAATTAGTAACTTATACCTCCATAGCACTACATCATCTTGCTTTCTTTGTGCAACTTTATTTTTCTTTCCATTTAGGCTCATTCTACCTTTCTTTGAAGACGGTGCTAATTAATCCCTTCTTATTCAACACTTTTCTCTTCTTTTTTTCTTTCTCTTTTTTTTCTTTTCACTTGCTTCTCTTTTTCTTTGTTTCCCTTTTCTCTTTTCTTTTATGCATTTCAATTTGACATTCACAATGAGATTCCATCAGCTTTTTACCCGCCTCTCCCAACTTAGGTCTTAGCCTAAGTTGCACGTTTTTCAATGCACACTTGGAGGTTAGGGCCAAAAAGAGAGTTGGTGCCTTAGCACACAAGAATTGGCTCGGTTTTTAATTTAGTGGCTGCCAAATGAAAAGTTAAGGCTCAGAGGGGCTAACTGGGATGAATACGTACTGGTAGGCCATTTAGGGTAGTAGCGGTCCGAAGAAAGCCTAAAGTCATATCTCAAGTCAAGTTTTACCTAGGATTTCGTCTCAAAGTACATTAAGGGCAAGTTCCAAACTTCTAAGTCACACACACAAGCTTATTATTCAAGAGCTCAGCACACACGCAAGTAATCTTTCAAGTTCAAAGTCTAAACATACACTAAGGACGCTCACTCACAAAGCATATAATGGTCCAAGATTTTAAACCATGCCAACAATACAATTAAGCTAGCTAAAGAACCTCATGGTCTACAACTCACGCCATGCCATTCAAAGTCCACAACTACTTGTTAAAGTTGCCATAAAAAATAATGTAACAATAGGTAGTACCACATAATCCATTAACATTTTTAAAAGATTTTATATACAAACTTGGTTCAAAAAGAGCCTCCGAAAAGAACCAAGTGAAGAAAACCGGAAGCTTATTTGAAAAATAAAAAGTTGGAACATGAAATAACTACTAGCTAGACTAAAGAAGTAGATATACACAAGATGGTTCGAATTTGTACATGGATATCATTAGGCACAAAATCTATCCAAAATACACATACAAATTCGAACCCCTCCCCCAACTAAAGACTCTAGCATCATCCCCCCATGCTAAGTGAAAAAGTAAAGTACAAAAGGGGGTAGAAATGGGACTCCCTGTAGTGCTCAAGCCAGGCCTTTGCCTTTGCCGTCCGAAGGCGGCTGTCTGTGGGTCTCCTCAAGTGACAAGTGGGTAGCCAACTGCAAGTCAACATCATCATCCTCGGAAAGATCATCATCTGTGGCATCATCATCCACGTTGTCAAACCTCATGGCCCGTGTGGCCTCTAGATCTCTCCGGGTCTCATCATCGACATCTGCATGGACAGTCGTCACCACCTGACGAGAGGCCTCGGAGCTAGACAGCAGAAGGTACTGGAGGTGGAGCCTTCGAAGGCTGGATAGCAAGAGCAACAATGCCAGTGGCAGTGGAAGGAATACTGAAACCTGTGGGCGCATTAATGCCCCTACTAATTTTCTCGTTGTGCTGAGTCAGGCATGTGACAACTGTCTCCAGATGTGCAACTGTCTGCTGGGTATCCTCAAGTGCCTTAGTATGGGCCATAATAGCTGCAGTATGGTCCCACATAACCCGAATCATCTTAGAGAACTGCTCGGCTGTGGCAGCTGGTGGTGGAGGAGGTGGCGGTGCCTGAGGTAAGTTGGAGAGCAAGGTCTTTATCTCTTCCAACTTATCATCAAGGTCTAGAACTGCTCAGGGCAGTGCCTCAGGCTCGATACCCATAGTAAGCTCATCAGCTGTAGGGGAATCAGGGTCATGTGAAGAATCCGCCCTAGAAGTGGACGGCAGAGCAGGTACAGGAGGAGCAGCTAAAGCTGAAGGAGCTGGTGGATCATCTTTAAATGCATACCAGCTGAACGGGTTCCTCGGGGGTGTGAAGTAGTCACCGTATAATTGCTCAACTCCCTTGTACTCGAGATAGGCTGTCAATATGTTGGGGAAGGCAAGTTTCTTCTTGTCAGAGAGTGTTACTTCAATCATCTCTTTTGCCATTTCTGCACCCAAGTTGATTTTTATACCGCGCATAAGGCAGCCTACCATTACCACCTGATGTAAAGTGAGCTTATTATCTTGACTGGTGGGGCGTATCCTAGAGATAAGGATATAGTGTCAACCCTTGGCTTCAAAACTGAGATCACCCCTATGAATTTGGACACCATTGTTCTTCCACTTTGGGATCTTTTTCTCTCCCAATGATAGGCACAAGCCACACCCTCTTTTGCTTCTCGGTCATTTCACACCTCCTCATGAACCTTGTTGGCTCAAAGTTGTCAAGCTTTAGAAATTCATTCAATGGACCCACGTCCACATCCACATACTTGCCCCTACAAAACACTTTTGTGTCGCCTTCTTTGTTCGACGCCAAGTTAGCATAAAACTCAGCCACTAATTTGTCATTAGCGTCACAAAGTGGCTTGCCCAATACTTGCTCCCATTTGGCATGCTTTAGGAACCTGTTGTAGATGTATGGATTTTTCTTGTCAACATCCTTCAAGCTAATTACCCATTCTAGGTTGATGGTTCTGTTCCCAAAATTATCCCTGTGGAGTTTGTAAGTCCTCCTCCACTCCTCATCACCGTCTAACTCATCACTGTATGGTACTTGGGGTTGCACTGGTTCATCTTTCCCCTCCCATCGAGCCTGTGAGGAAGAAGCATCTTGCTTCTTTTTTGTTCGTATCTCATCCCTTGTTTGCCGTTGTAATTTGGCTAAGGTTACATCATCCCTCGTATCTTCGTTGGAGGGGGTCGACGAAGCTTGTTTCCTTTTCTCGGGTTTGCCCATTGTACCTGAAACACATGCAAAGCATTGTTAGAAGTGTGAGAGTACATGACATAACGGAAACAATTGAAAGAAATCATAAATGCAGTGAAGCAGGGGCCAGGCGGAGCGCCTAAAGGTCCAGGCGGTCTGCCTGGTGAAAGAAAATAGTGAAAGGTCATTAAGTGAGCTAGGCGGGGCGCCCGGGATCATGTGGAGCGCCTGATTAAATTAAAAACTCAGGCAATGAGTGAGCCAAGTGCAGCGCCTAAGGTGCAAGGCAGAGCGCCTGGCCAAGAGCAAGATGTAGGCAGTTTACAATCCGCACAACAGTTTCCAACAGAACATAGCATAGGCACTCTTTCAATTTTCACTAAGACACTCACAAAACCTCACAGGGCACTCACAAAGTCTCAGACATATCAAGACAACATCAAGATAGCTCGCAATTCATGGCTCTCATTATGCATAACTTGAAGGATTTCTAAGCACTTTCAAACAACTGACTCACATAGCAAAGTGTCAAACATGTGCACACACCAAACTTACTATTCTCAATTCATGACATCAATTCCAAATCACTAACCATAGCAAGATCAATTCATTCAACAAGAATACGACAACTTCCAATCAATTAACCAGTAACCGACATCATGACATTCATTATGTGCACCCTTGACAGCTTTTCAAGCAATCTTTAAACCATCAACTTACTTTCAAAATTCTAAGCATGCTCACACAGTCAAAACCACTATTTCCAATTCCTCCTATCATTTCAAGCACTAGTTGTAGCAAGTTCAAGAAAAGGAATCAATTTGTATGTCTTTGAGTTTCTATTTTATCACTAGTTCAAGTTCGAGTCATCAAATCGCTTGTAATGCTTGACAAACACAATACTAGCAACTTAGAACCATTCAAAGAATCAAACAAGCTTAGAACTTCACACCCAATTCCAACTGCCAAGTGTGCATGCAATTTTCATGAATTTTTGCTTCCCCCAACTAATGTATTGGCAAATTTGAGCTTTCAAAGCATAACAATAGCATTACCCATATTCCAAACAATTCAAGCAACCAATTTGTAGGGTATTCAAGCCATGGGTTCAAAATTTCATCAAAATTTCCATTGTTTACATCATGAACCCTAACTTTCTCAATTTACCAACATCAATAGGTAGCATTTAAACACAAGGAATAATTTTAATACTAAATTAGTCTACTATTAACTACTCCTATACCTAAAAATATTGTTTCACTAAGTTAAATAAAATTAAAGCAAAAATATAAAAATTTATGTGCACATAGCCGAAATAGAGCTGATAAGTGGGTATTTTACCAACTTAAAGACTACTTTAAGCTTTTGTTTTTGAATCCAAAAGCAATATTGTGTGCTATTGATGCCGTGAATTGCTTAGTTTCTGATTATGACAATTTCACACGAGTTGTTGATTGGAAAGTGAAGCTAAAGAGAAAACTGAGAACCAAAATGCATAACTTACAAGAAGTGTCAGAGGAGGCGCCCCTCCCCAAGTTCTGGGCGCCCCTCCCCCACTGATGGAAGAAAGAGTCAAGTGTGGGAAGTTGGGAGGCGCCCCTCCTCCTGAACAGCATATGGAAGCTACAGGGGAGGCGCTCCTCCTCAAGTTCTGGGCGCCCCTCCCCCGCTGATGGAAGAAAGAGTCAAGTGTGGGAGCTGGGAGGCGCCACTCCCTCAAATGGAGGCGCCCCTCCTTCTGAGAAGCATGGAGCAACTATTTAGAAGCCATAGGGGAGGCGCCCCTCCACAAGACTTGGGCGCCCCGCCCGTGGCAAACTTGTAATTAAATCCTAGTTGGGTATAAATAGAAGAAGCTAGGGTTTTTGGAAGTAACTTTCATTACACGTTTCTACTACTTCTTAGAGGCAATTTTGGGAGCCAAGATAAGGTCTTAACATCATTTTGTAAGCTTCTAAACTTGTATCTTTGAATATTAATTCATATATCAATCCAATTTGATCCAAAGCTTTCTAATGCCTTCACCACCTCCGCTACACTCTTTTCATCTTCCGCATCCATGTTCTAAATTACCGCCGCCTATGTGTCTTCTTGACTAGCTAAGACACTTACCTTTTCTACTAGGGCATCAACCACGACATCGACATAAGAATAAGTTGCATCATCATCCATTTGTTGTTTCAAAGCCTTGCAAATATGAAATATGGCCCTCTCTCCATTGAATCTAAAAGTAAGTTCACCTCTTTCCACATCACAAAGAGCTCTTCGGTTGCTAATAATGGTCTCCCAAGAATGATAGGTACTTCAAAATCCACGGGGCAATCAAGAATAACAAAATCTGCCGGGAAGATGAATTTGTCTACCTTCACCGACACATTGTCAATAATCCCAATCGGGCTTTTCATTGAGTGATCGACCATTTGTAGGTTCATAGTTGTTGGTCTAGGTACTTTGGTGTCCAATGTCTTATACACCGCATATGGCATTAAGTTGATACTTGCACCTAGGTCACGCATAGCCTTTTTGAAGTGTCTTCCACCAATTGTGCATGGAATGGTAAAAGCCCCGGGATCTTCCATCTTTTTTGCCATGTGTTTTGACACAATTGCACTCACTTGATGAGTTACCTTAATTTTCTTAAAATCTCCATATGTCTTCTTGGTCACCAAATCTTTCATGAATTTAGCAATATTAGGCATTTGTCACAATGCATCAACCAATGGAATGTTGATGGAATTACTTGCTATCTTCTCCTAAATCTTCTTTGCATGGGATATTTCTCTTTGTTTGTTGCTCTTTTGTGGGAAAGGAAGGGGTATTTCAGGAATGGAGCTTGGGTTGGAAGGGCTTCCTTTGGGTTGTGGAGTGTTCTTTGGTTTGGCTATTTGGGTAGTGGTGTTTTGGGGACTAGGCTTTTTAGTGATTTCTTGAACATCATCATCATACTGTTGCACCGACATATCACCTTGCCTCTCCATTTCTTCATGCACTATCTCTTCTCCATTATCTTCATTGTCATTCCACTCGGAATCCACATGATTATCTTGCATTCTCAACTTCGCATCATCATTACTCTTGGATTTGGGTCTTCCCATGTCTTGCCACTTCGAGTTTTAATTGCCATCACTTGGTCCTTACCGCCTCTTTTAGGATTCACTACCGTATCACTTGGTAATTCTCCTTGCGGCCTTTGATTGACTTGATGTGCGAGTTGGCTCATTTGCGACTCAAGCTCCTTGATGGATGTGGAATGTGACGTCATATTTTGCTTCATGTCTTTCATGTCTCCGGAGTAGCCTTGTTGATTTTGAAGCATTTGACTCATCATTTCTTCCAATTTTGTGGGAGCTTTCGCTTCTTGATCATTTTGCTTAAACGGAGGTCTTGGAGCATATTGTTGAGAAGAACCGGCTCCTCTCCCCTCTTGGTTGCTACTCCAATTACCTCTTCCTTGACTCGGCCTCCATTGCCCTTGTTGTTGGTAGACTTATTGATGTGGTTGTTGGTAGGGTTGTTGATAAGGTCTTTGATAACCACCTTGATCATACCCTCTTTGCCCTTGGTAGTTACCCACATAATGTGCTTCTTCTCCATCTTGCACATGGTAGCATTGTTCCAGATAGTATTCTTCTTGCCCATGTTGGAGAAGGGACAAAGGAACACCTCCGGGAGTCACATAACCCATTGGAGCCACTTGATGCCCGGCATTTGTGGTGTGGATATTCTCCACCTCATGCAACTTCTTTTCATTGGCTTCTCTATCGGCCTTTGAGTTCTTGTTCATGAGTTCCACCGATATCAAGATTCTTGCTATTTTCTTATCTTGGGCTTCAAGTCTTTCCATCATCATTGGACTAATCCCAACTTCTCTTCCCAGATTCTTAGCTCTTGATTGCCATTCTTGAGATCTCTTAGTCACTTTGTCAAGGATATCTTTCACCTCTTCATACCTCTTGTCCATTGTGACACCATCATATAAAGTGTCCAAGGCAGATTGGTTCATCTGGTTTAAGCCTTGATAGAAGCTTTGCAACAACATGCTTCCATTGAAGCCATGATTAGGACACCAGAGCAACCCATCTTGAAAAGCTTCCCAAGCCTCGGTCAAAGAATCGGATGCCTCTTGCTCAAACATGTAGATCTTATCCCTCAATGCCGCTTGCTTTCCTTTTGGTGAAAACTTCCCTAGGAATTGTTTTACTAACTCTTGCCAAGTTAAAATGGAGTTTCTCGGCAACTTGTTCAACCAATCTTTAGCTTTTCCGGTGAGAGAGTAAGGGAACACTCTCAACCTCAATGACTCTTCCGATACCCTTGCCGACTTGTAGAGATTACAAGTTTTTACAGAATTTCTCAAGTGATCATTTGCATCTTCATTCTTAGTACCACCAAAGCAACCATATTGTTGAAGACCTTGAAGAATTACATTTGGAATACTAAATCTAGCATTGCCATGAATAGGAGGGGGAACTATGGCACTTGTAAAAAAATTCATATCAATCTCTTCTTCGATCTCCTCATCATCTTCATAGTCTCGCATCTCTTCTTGATAGTCCCGAGCACCTCTAGCATACTCTTGATTCCGGTTGACATTGCGATCATTAACTCTATTGGCATTGCCCCCTCGGTTGACATTTGCTCTACCTCCACGGTTTACACTTCGACCCCCTTGGTTTACACCTCGGCCGCCTTGGTTTGCATTATTTCCACCCCGATTAGCATTACCCGCAACACCTTCATTTTCTCCAAGATTTTCTTCTTCATTTACTTGGACCCCCCGCATTTGCTTGGCCAAACGGGTTGTCATCTTGAGGGATCACATTCTCAACTTGAGGATCATTAGTTTCCTCTTGTATATTATCTTCATCCACTTGTTCGACATGGAATGGATAGCCCTCTTGGTTGAGTTCTATATGGAACTCTTCATCATATTCTTCTTCATAGCCTTGCGGATCCCCATGTTGTTGGTTATAATAATGATTGTAATTGGGGTTCCGCAAACTTCGATTAGGATTTCTCCTATAAGACATGTTCACCTACATAAGGTAAAACCAAAAACAAAGTAAAATGCTAGGACTTGCAAACTAAACAACTTTGATTAACTAATGCAACTCAATATTGAAACCGTAGTTCTCCGGCAACGGCGCCAAAATTGATCTACGCTCAATCCTACACCTTAAACGGTGAGGGGCGGTCGTCAAAATATAATACCCGATGTGAGTCTTGGTCGATTTCCAAAGGGAACTAGCTGTCAAATAAGAGAGTCGCAAGTAGAAATTCAAATGAATTTTAATATTAAGTCCTAGAAATGGAGTTTGTGTAAAGTAACACTACAATTAACTACAAAGCATACAATTTAAGCAAGTAAGTTGATTCGATATTACGAGACTAGGGGTGCAAACAACTAATAGTGATTTCCAACCAACGGGTGTTTTCACTTCACTTTTCCAACACAAGTATAATTATGGTCGAATATTCCGATTGTGATCTCTAGAATCCTTTCAGCCTAGAAGAGATCTTTCGCAACCCACTCGTCAAAGCCTTAGTTGAATACTCGAAGCGCTACTCAAAGACCCAAGTAAAGGAGACCTCTTCCGAGCGTAACTCCTTTTAGATGAGTTAGATATGAATAGCCTATCAACTCAAATCCTCGCCAACTCCACTATTCTACACTAGTTAATCTCTTCCGAGTCTTTAACTAGCAATGTAGATAAGAAATCCCAAATATCATGGATTTTGGAATTTTGATGTTATTGTAATGGGGAGTTGGATAATTGTTACTTGTGTTAAGGTTAGTGAAATAGAACAATACCCATTAATTTTCACCCCTAGTTATGAATTTAGCTACTCATAACTAGGGTTTGAATCAAAGCAATCAAGATGTAATGAAATGATGGATTGAAATCAAACATAGATTTATGTACCTAAAAAGCTATCCTTAGACCTTGAGAACCGAGAAACCCCACCAACAAAACCATCCATCGAAGAACCACCGAAGCTTGAATTGAAAATCCTACTATCCCATTTAAGATGCACCTTCCTTGGTCCCAACTCCACTCTACCCATAATCATTTCATCCCACTTGACCAAAACTCAAGAATCTAAACTTGTTAAAGTGGTGAAGAGGAGAATTAAAGCTATAGGGTGGACCTTGGCAGATATAAGGGGAATTGATCCGGGAGTATGCACTCATAAAATCTTGCTTGAAGAAGAGCGTCGGCCAAGTGTAGAACACCAAAGGAGGTTGAATCCCCCTATGCAAGAGGTGGTGAAGAAAGAAATCATCAAATGGCTAGACGCGGGTATGATAGTTCCATTGTCCGATAGCAAGTGGGTGTCACCCGTGCAATGTGTGCCCAAGAAAGGGGGAATGACGGTGATTCTAAATGACAAGGGAGAATCCATTGCAACTAGACCCGTAACTGGGTGGAGAGTGTGTATGGATTATCGGAAGCTCAACACCGCTACAAGGAAGGATCATTTTCCTTTGCCATTCATTGATCAAATGCTTGATCGGTTGGCGAGTTGTGCTTACTATTGTTTCTTGGATGGGTACTCCGGCTACAACAAAATATCCATTGAGGCTGAGGATCAAGACAAGACCGCTTTTATTTGCCCCTATGGCACCTTTGCATTCCACAAAATGCCATTTGGTCTTTGTAATGCCCCCGCCACATTCCAAAGGTGCATGCTAGCTCTTTTCCACGACATGGTAGAGAATTTTCTTGAGGTTTTCATGGATGATTTCTCGGTGGTTGGAGATTCATTCGACAATTGCTTGTCGAACTTGGAGAGGGTACTAGAGAGATGCGAACAAACAAGGCTTGTGCTCAATTGGGAGAAATGTCATTTCTTAGTTCAAGAAGGAATAGTGTTGGGACACAAGGTCTCCAAAAAAGGCATCGAAGTAGATCAAGCAAAAATTGAGGTGATCTCAAAACTTCCACCTCCAATGACCGTGATGGGTGTCCGAAGTTTCTTGGGGCATGCGGGATTTTATCGCCGCTTTATCAAGGACTTCTCCAAAATTGTGAATCCTATGTGCAAACTTATGGAGAAGGATGCCAAGTTTGTATTTGATAAGGCTTTCCTAGGAGCTTTTGAAGAAGTAAAGAAGAGATTAACAACCGCACCGATAATTGTGAGTCCTGATTGGGAGCTTCCATTCGAGCTCATGTGCGACGCTAGTGACGTGGCTTTGGGGGCCGTGCTAGGTCAATGGGTGAATAAGATGTTTCACCCCATCTACTATGCAAGTAAGACAATGAACGGAGCTCAATTGAACTATACGGTGACGGAGAAAGAGCTCTTGGCTATTGTGTTCGCTTTTGAAAAATTTCGGTCATAATTTGTGGGGTCGAAGACAATTGTTCATACCGATCACTCCGCCATCCGGAATTCGATGGCGAAGAAAGACTCCAAAGCAAGGCTTATCCAGTGGGTGTTACTTCTTCAAGAATTTGATATTGAAGTGCTTGATCGAAAAGGGACCGAGAATCAAGTAGCGGACCACTTGTCCCGATTGAAGGAGGAGGGTAGGCCAAAAGAAGAGATAGAAGTGAATGATGCATTTCCGGATGAGAGGATCTTGGCCGTGTCTTAGGAACCAATCCCTTGGTATGGCGACCTAGCCAATTTCATAGTTGGGGGAGTCTATCCCGAAGACTTCATATTCTATCAAAAGAAGAAGCTAGCCAAGGATGCAAGATTCTATTATTGGGATGAACCCTATCTCTTTAGGGTATGTGTTGATGGGATCATCCGGAGATGTGTTGCCGATTCCGAACAAGAGGCTATTATGGAAGGGTGTCATTCTTCTCCTTATGGAGGACATCATGGTGGAGTGAGGACGGCGGCCAAGGTATTACAATGTGGTTTCTTTTGGCCAACTTTGCATAAAGATGCCCACGCTTGGGTGAAAAATTGTGATCAATGCCAAAGGATGGGTGGAATATCAAGGAAGCACGAGATGCCGATGAATCCTATTGTTGAAATCGAGTAATTTGATATGTGGGGAATCGACTTTATGGGGCCATTTGTGAGTTCCTACGGAAACAAATACATCTTTGTAGCGGTAAATTATGTGTCCAAATGGGTGGAAGCGGTTGCGCTCCCCAATAATGAAGCCAAGAGCGTGTTGGGTTTCTTGAAAAAGAATATTTTCTCACGATTCGGGACCCCGAGGGCGATCATTAGTGATGGTGGGTGCCATTTTTGCAATCGAGCTTTTGCAAACCTCCTCCAAAAATATGCAGTGAAACACAAAGTTGCAACGCCCTACCACCCTCAAACAAGTGGGCAAGTTGAAGTCTCAAATCGGGAAGTGAAAAATATTCTAGCCAAGACGGTTAATGCAAATAGAACCGATTGGACTAGAAAACTTGATGAAGCTTTATGGGCTTACCGAACCGCCTACAAAACTCCGATTGGGATGTCTCCATTCAAATTGGTATTTGGTAAAGCTTGCCATTTACCGGTTGAGCTTGAGCACAAAGCCTTGTGGGCATTGAAGAAGTTGAATATGGATTGGAGCGATGCCGCAAATGCATGAGTGTCGAACTTGCATGCACTTGATGAATTTCGGTTCTTGGCTTATGAAAATGCGATGATTTACAAACAAAAAATGAAAATGCTTCATGATTCGAGAATTTGGAACCAGACATTCAAAGAAGGAGAGTTGGTGTTGTTGTTCGACACCCGCTTGAAATTATTCCCCGGAAAGCTCAAATCTAAATGGAAGGGTCCGTTTAAGGTTGTAGGTGTCACATCTTATGGCACGGTTGATTTGCGATCGAAGGAAGGAGGAAGAACTTTCCGAGTCAATGGGCATTGGGTGAAACATTATTTAGGATGCGACACCGAGGTTGGTGAAGTGGCGTGCATCTATCTTGATGAGCCGTGAGTGGAAAAGTCATCACCGTCGTGCCGCGGCGTTAAATTAGGCACTTCTTGGGAGGCAACCCAAGTTTGTAGTATAATTAGTTATTATTTGTGCAGGTCCCGAGGTCCAAATGGAGGTAGAATGAAGCTGAGAAAAAAACATGATAAATGGAGGAAATGGTAAAGTTCCCAGGAGGAGGACCTCCCAAAAATTTGAGGAGGACCTCCCAGGTAGTGTTAATTGAGGCAGTGAGCTAAACAATTAGAGCACAAAATTTTGACTATGGATGAGATGGAGGAGAATCTCCCAAAAATTTGAGGAGGACCTCCCAGGTAGTGTCAATTGAGGCAGTGAGCTCAACAAAATTAGAGCTCAAAATTTTGACTAAGTATGAGATAGAGGAAGACCTCCCAAAAATTTGAGGAGGACCTCCCAGGTAATGCCAATTTAGGCAGTGAGCTCTAAAAGTAGAGCTCAAAATTTTGGCTAAGTATGAGATGGAGGCGCCCCTCCTTGAGTGTTTTGGGCGGACCTCCCAGGTAGTGCCATTTTAGGCAGTGAGCTCTAAAATTAGAGCTAATTTTTTTGGCTAAGTGTCAATTTGGGGCGCCCCGCCTAGATTTTTGGGCGGACCTCCCTGTGAGTATTTTGTGTGTGTGTTGTGTGACCTTCAGGGGAGGCGGACCTCTCACAAATTGGGGCGGACCGCCCACCCACTGGGTCAACCCGACCCGTCGGGTTTTAAAACATAAAAAACGGCTCCCCTTCCCTTATTTCACATAATTCTCACACCACTTCACACCTCAAAAGCCGAAAATCACCCCCCCCCCCTCTTTACAAGATTTTTCATCACCATCTCTAACAACAAGAATTGCACTACATTCCATTCATCCCAAGCTTCAACCCCGCTTGAATTTTTTGGTATTTGCACAATTCCTTAATTTTTTCTTTAACTTTCTTTAATTTAGTAGTTTAATATTTTTAGGAGTAAAAGTAGTTAGTATTATCATAAGTTAGTTTAAATATCCTCTAGGCTTACATGCTAAATCCTTGAAATTGAAATAGTAGAGAAATTGAAAGTTTGAGTTCTTGCTTTGTAAAGTTGAATTTGGGTTGAACTTGAAACCTCCATAGTTAATTGATTGGTGTCACCCAAGGTGTATGGAAGAGATACTTGATGTGAATTATGTTCAAAGCATGAAAACTCATTAGTTGGGGGAAGTTAGAATTTAAGAATTTGCACTTCACGCTTGAACTCGAAATTGGACTTGAACCCATAATCTTGTGTGCTTATTTTTGATTACTTGGACATATTTTGGAACCTTGATAATGCGGAAATTGTTTAAGAAAGCCTTGGAATGCTTGTTTTAATCTCTTCATTTGGAACCCATGAGTTGGTGCACTTGTTTTGGTCTCTTAATTCTTGAGTTTACGCATGATTCTTGAAGTTGAGTAGCTCATCGCTTGCTTTTAGTTGCGTGAACTTGTAGGCTATTAATTCTTTTTGAAAAGTTGAGTCAAGTGTCTATGGTTTTGCACATAACCTTCTTGCTTGCAACTTGTGAAACCATTGAGGGCTTAGACTAACACTTCTTTTGAGCAGTTTTGCAGGCATGACCAAGAGGAGGAATACTAGTACGCGGGCTAGCTCGGCGAAGGGAAATCACAGTCCTTCCTCATCCGAGGCTACTGATAGTGATGATGCAACAATAGCCGACTTGGATATGATCCCGCGGAGGGAGATACGGAAAAAGCAAAGGTTAGACCCGGCAAGGGAAGAAATACAACAACCGCAAAGTGAGGATGAACAAGAGAGCCAAAGTGGAAGTGAAAGTGAAAGTGGAAGTGAAAGTGAGAGTGGAAGCGACAGTGGAAGTGGTGAAAGCGATGAAATTCAAGCTCAAGCGAGTGATAGTGATGATGACATCCCCGAGGATTGGGCGACCCGATTCAACTCGAAGTTGGCATTTCGTGCATATCAAAGAGGGTTAAGCGGGCCAAGAAAAAGGAGTATTACCTATAAGTGAGTGATCGGCATGAGTAAGGTAGAACAATATAACCCAACTTTTTATGAAGCCTTTATGTCTACAGGTTGGGCGGAAATCTTTGGGAAGCCGCTGCCAAAATCTAATAATGAGATAATCCAGGAATTCTATGCAAATCTTGGTAGAAACGAAGATGGTGATACAAAGGTGTTTTGCCGGGGTAATGTAGTTGATAAGACCCAAATCGAGCCTAAGGCACTTACCATCAAGAGCCGGGATTGGAGGATGCAAGGGACGAGAGGCCAAGAGCATCGGAGATGAATTGAAGCCGTTCCGGGTGATCAATGCGCAAGAGGAGAAGGCTAGAGAACCAGGCGCCCCGCCTGAGCTTCAGGCGCCCCGTCCAGGAACCAAAGGGGCTAGGCGCTCCGCCCAGCTCCCAGGCGCTCCGCCCAGCCCCCCTCCACTGGACAAGATCGCGGGCGCTCCACCCAAGGAGAGGCGCTCCGCCCCAAAAGCTGAAGCACGGGATTTTAGCTAGTGTTTTGTCTATTTTGACCCTACGTGGTCTTTTATCCTAAAGCCTAACATGTGGGCTATTTAGTCATTTTACTTAGTGTCTAAAAACATCTATAAATAGCTAGATAGCTAGTTGTATTCCTTAGCTTGTTTAGATTTGAAGAATAGACTTAGTAAGAGAGGCAAGGCCTTCTTCTTTGTAGAAGCTTGAAGCTTCGGATTATCTCTTTGCTTGGAACCGATGGAGATTCGTCGCTAGTACGAGATCCTTGTATGGTTCAAGTTTCCCTTCCTCTCTCGGATATTCAATTCATGGTTTGAATCGTTTATCCATTCTTTTCTTCTATTTCTGTTCTTCCCCATCCCTTACTTTCTTGTTATCTTTGATTATTGCTTCCGCACCTTAGTTTATCGCTTCCGCCTATTTGGGTCTTATCAGTTTGGTATCAGAGCAAGGCTCGGGTTTCGTTTTTACGAATCCACGTTCCTTGTTCATCCTATCTTTAGTTTAGTTTATTGTTGTTATTGTTCTTGTTCTTGAAGAAAAGAAGAAAAACACAAAAAAAGTAGAAAAGTGAAAAATACAAAAATTGGTGTAACTTTGTGGTGTGATCGATTCGTGTTATGGGTGTTATAGATTCTTGATCCTTGTGGAAAACCCGACGTTTGGGTACCAAAATTGTTTGGATTGGATTGATTTGAAAATTTGAAACCCCAATTGATAAACCCTCCCAAAACCCTTTGTTCTTGAGGAATTTGAATGATTCTTGGATTGTGTGATTGTGGGGTTTTGGATTTGATTACCGGGGATTTATTTACTCTTGAAAACGAACCATTTGCAACAAATTTGGTGTGAATCGGAGTTGTATAACATCGATTTTGAAGAATCGAAATCCACCTTGAACCTTTGAAACCCTTGTTGAAAAACCCCAACTTCAAACTTTGAATCATGATTGTGCCTTGTTTGTTGGATGTTTGGGTGTGAAATTTATTGGGGTTTGAAGGTTGTATCAATATTCAACTTTGGGTACCTTCAATTTGTGGAAAAAACGTTGAAATCGGACCCAAAATCGGCTTGGAGTTGAAGAAAATCGGAGTTGGAAAGGCTGACCCGACCCCCCCAGGCGGACCGCCCACCCCCTAGGCTCCCCGCCTACCCACCCTCACTGCCTCCAAGGCAGGCGGACCGCCCACCCACCCCAGGCGGACCGCCCAGTGGGCTGCTTTCTTGGTTTTGCTCCGTTTCATGGTTTTTTGTGTTTGTTTCGATTCCGAACTTCTTGGTTAGTGATTCTAAGGTATTAGTCCTACTTTATTAACACTAATCTTTGATCCTTTAGGGTGTTGTGTGTCTTGAAGCTTTACTTAAAGTCGTAGAACTTCTTTGGCCTCAAGTGCGCACTACAAATAGCTTCCGTTCATCGAGTCACATCAACTCCACTCCGGGCTTTTACTCGGACCTACTAGTTGATTGATCTTACCATTGTGGTTCCTAAAAGAGATAAGGGCATCTTTGGTTGGGGGTTTGGGAGTGTGCACCCTAAAAAGAGTGTTGAGAGCCACCACCAAAGGTAAGGGAGAGCAAGTGAGGTTGTTTATACTAACCTTTGCACTTTCTTAACATGTCTTTTGCAGGTACAAGGAGCCATAAGGGAGGTTTGGAGGGAAGTGGGAGTGGTGAGAAAGGTATGAGCGAGAGGGAGTTAGTTGAGGCCTACCTTCCGAGCATCTTGGCTCAAATGGAGGAAATAGACACTCGACTCCAACACTTGGAGGATGAGATAGAAGAGAATGAGGCCGAGGGAAGAGATGGCATGAGTCGCACTATGGGTTATGGCATTGCTAGTAGTGGTGAAATTAGGAAGTACCCAGTTAGAGGAGACACTCTTGAGGGGTTTTGTAAAGGGCGTTACATGGATGAATTCATGGTCCAAAGAGCGTGGTATCAATTCATTGTGAGCCTTAATGGGAATCATGGGTATGTGCTTCAAGTGGATAGTGGTGAAGCAAGTTGGATTAGCCATCTTGTAGTGAGAAGGTTGGGAATACCTTGTGTTGATGGAGTGGCTAGGATAGTTATTTCACAAAGGAACTTTGAAGAAGAAGTGGAGTGCAAAGTAGGTCCTTTAGTGGGATGTGATGTTATGTTGGGAAAGCCTTGGCTTTTCAAAAGATACTTCTCGATTGCCCAAGAAGTGTTGCATGGCTACCGAGTTCAAGCACAAGGGAAGTTACAACTCCTCCTTCTTAGGAAAGAAGAAGTACAACCAAGCAAGCCCATGAACATGAGAAATGGAGGAACACCATTGAAGAAAAGCCCTATGATTCAAAGAGTGCAAACAAGAAGTCCTACGAACATGAGAACTAGTGGGACACCATTGAAGAGAAGTCCTACAATCACAAGCAATGGTGGGACTAGTGCAAGAAGAGAGTTGACATATGTCAACAAGGTGAACCCCAAACCACAAGCTCCAAAGCAAAGTGGTTCACCAACAAAGAAGAAAGAGACATCAAGTGATGAGTCTCTTAGTCCTAGATTCCGGGTTGATGTTAGAACTCCACCTACTCCGGCCATGGGTATTCTTGGGCCTCGTCCCAACTCACCCGAATTTGAGAGACAAAAGATTGAGAGGAGTAAGGGAGTGACCGGTGACATTCCTCGAGCGGAAAAAGGAGAGGATGTGTTGAGTGATGTGAGTGGGATGTCACCACCCGAATCTACACCCGACCTTGAAAAGAAAATGAGGGAAAAGAAAGAGGGAAAAAGAATTGTAAAAAGTGAGGACACCCCTTGTTCTAACCCTAACCCTTTATCTTTTTCTTCTACTTGTGTGAGTTCTTGTGTAGGTACTCTTGGAGGCAAGCCAATGGAGCCCCAATCATCTTCCAAAAGGGAAAGACAAGGTGAAGTGAACCTTCAATGTAAGCTTCAAGGTGAAGAGTCAATTCAAGATACTTCAAGTTCATTGAGTGAGCTAAATAGCCATTCAAAGGTATGTGAAAGCCCTTCCCTTGAACATGTTGCTTCCTTGTCATGTGAGAGTGTTTGTGAGACCTCTATACTAGTTGATGATATATATGATTACAATGTGTTTGCAACTAGTGTGGAGTCAAATGGTCAACTTGTGTGTGATTATGAGCCCCTACTTGAGAGGAATGATAAGCCACATCATGATGTGAGCTCGATTTTCATTGAACCTCTCTTTAGTGAAGATTGTGTAGTTGACCTCGATTGTGACCTTTGCTATGACACACCACCAATTTTTGATAAGGGGGAAGACGAGTTGAATGAATACCCTATTCTTTCCCTTGATGAATTGCTTGATAATGGTGAACCTATGTGTTGTGGTGAGGATGGTAATGACCTTGAGGAGTCCCTAGTGGATGGGATGGATAGGCTTATTTTTGATGATTCCTCAAGTGTGTATGAAGAGTGTGATATTGACCCTCCATGGTTTGATAGGTTTAACTCTATAGACAATCCATTGTTTGAAACTTCAAGTGAGACAAATGGCCTTGGAATTGATTGTGTTGGTCCGTCTTCTAGTAGTCCTAATCTTGATTGTGTGGATTACAATGATGAAGAAGCCACTATGGAAGCCTTCCTTGATAGTTTGTCTAGTGAGAGAGATTGTCTTAGAGGTGGGTTTGAGGATGAGGAAATCACTCTTGGTGTGTGTAAGAGTGCTTCCAAGAAAGGGAGTGGAGTATTCGATGTTAGTTGCCGATTGAACTATTTTGTTTACTCCACCCCACACGTTAATCACACCTTGGGTGTTGAGCATGCCAAAGCTCGATGTGATGACCATAAGCTTGGAGGTCATAAGGAACTTAGTTGCTTAATCTTGCATGTTCCATATCTTATTGATCTCTTTTCTTGTTATGGTAGTGAGTACTTGTCATTGTTGAGCCAAGAACTTGTTGTTTCCTTTGGAGACATAAGCTTTTTGATTAGTATTGATACTTGGCTCTATCATAAAAGTGTGATTTTCACATCACTTGTACTCACTCTTGTTGGACTTCCCTACTCTTGTAGCGGGAAGTTTTGGTGTGTTCTTATTGGACTTAGGGATCATAGGAATTTTAATGGCTTGATCTTGCATGTTCTCTATCCTATTGATCTCCTTGATGAATCATGTTTTGAGTGTGCCCATTGGGGAAGCCAAGTACTTGTTGTTTTCTTTGGAGACATGTGCTTTATCATTGTTATTGATGCTTGGCTATACCATAAGAGTGTGTTTTCCACACTACATGCACTAACCTACTCGTGTAGTAGGAGCTTTTGGGTGTGCTTGTCTTTGGATGTAGGTCTTGATGGTTTGATTTCGAGGACGAAATCCTTTCAAGAAGGGGAAGATGATAAGACCCAAATCAAGCCTAAGGCACTTAGCATCAAGAGCCGGGATTGGAGGATGCAAGGGACGAGAGGCCAAGAGCATCGGAGATGAATTGAAGCCGTTCCGGGTGATCAATGCGCAAGAGGAGAAGGCTAGAGAACCAGGCGCCCCGCCTGAGCTTCAGGCGCCCCGCCCAGGAACCAAAGGGGCTAGGCGCTCCGCCCAGCTCCCAGGCGCTCCGCCCAGCCCCCCCTCCACTGGACAAGATCGCGGGCGCTCCGCCCAAGGAGAGGCGCTCCGCCCCAAAAGCTGAAGCACGGGATTTTAGCTAGTGTTTTGTCTATTTTGACCCTACGTGGTCTTTTATCCTAAAGCCTAACATGTGGGCTATTTAGTCATTTTACTTAGTATCTAAAAACATCTATAAATAGCTAGATAGCTAGTTGTATTCCTTAGCTTGTTTAGATTTGAAGAATAGACTTAGTAAGAGAGGCAAGGCCTTCTTCTTTGTAGAAGCTTGAAGCTTCGGATTATCTCTTTGCTTGGAACCGATGGAGATTCGTCGCTAGTACGAGATCCTTGTATGGTTCAAGTTTCCCTTCCTCTCTCGGATATTCAATTCATGGTTTGAATCGTTTATCCATTCTTTTCTTCTATTTCTGTTCTTCCCCATCCCTTACTTTCTTGTTATCTTTGATTATTGCTTCCGCACCTTAGTTTATCGCTTCCGCCTATTTGGGTCTTATCAGTAGTCAATGTGAGTGCCCGAGAATTATGTCGACACTTTAACCTCAGAAATACCACCCCAATCCTATATATGGAGAAATTGCACATGAGTGACGAGGCACAACGAGAGTGGTTAGTGCCGATAATTGGAAAAACAAGGGACCCGGCATGGAGGAACCCGGGAGTGCAAATTCATAGAGCCGACTTGAACTTTGAGGCAAAAGGGTCGCACTACATAGTGATCTCTCGACTCGTTCCTACAAAACAAGATTACAAAATAACAATGAAGAGAGCAGTGATGATCGGATGCCTCATGTCGGGTATACCGGTTAATTTGGAGGTTGAGATGAACAAGACAATGGTTGATGATGCTATGGATAAAAAGGGAAATCTCTCATTTCCCAACACACTCACAGAGTTCTTAATGAAGAGAGGGTGTGAGGCTCTTCTAGGTGACACCTATCATTCGCTGGTACGCCCATTTAACTTGTATGCGGCCAAGGATGTGGACAACCCGATCTACCCAACACCTGATGTACCAGAGCACCCTGTCCATGCCCCTTCATGTATTATCCCGCACTCTGGAATTCATTCTGAGTCTACTCCATCTGGGTCTAGTATTGGCACTGGCGCTATCCCTGAGAAAGTGCCTAGTTTTGGTGCCAAGTTGGATGAGATTAGGACTCTTCTCTCCAACTTGCCACAGGTCCAGCCACCTCCTCCCCCTCCTCCTCCTCCACCTCCAGTTGCCACTGTTGAGCAGTTTACTGAGATGGTGAAAGCTCTGAATGATCACACAAAAGCTATTGAGAAGCACACCACTGCCTTGGAAGCAAATACCAAGGTCGTTAAGGGCCACAGGAGTGCTATATCTGACATGAAGAAGTCTCTACGGAGTATGAGTTACCACTATCAAGAGTTAGACAAAAGGTGAGTAAGGCATTCGGACTTTCTTTGGGGTGTGCCCCCATGCCCTCAGGGTGGACTCCATCGACTAGGCATGCCACCGCACAGACATCATCTGTAGCTCTTCTTGCTATAGGGCCACCCCCACCACAGGTTCCTTCTCATTCTACAGGGACATCCAGTTCGAAAGCTCCACCCAAGCTGTCCAAGAAGGCTCAACAAAAGGAAGCCGGAGAGTTGTAGAAAGATTTGGCACGGACACGAGCCATGCAGTTTTATGATGATGATGATATTACCTTGGCTCCCAGTGCCGTGTTAGGCACTCCACAGGCTGATTTACTCCCAGATCATGTCTAGGACCAGCTAGTCACTCAGTTGTCCATTGAGGAGGCAGTGCAGGCGAAAGATAAGAAGAAGAAGGATGCTGAGCTTACCCCTGCGCCTGTGGCAGGCAAGGGCAAGCAGGTTGCTTGATATTGTGCCAAGGAGTCCCTTTCTACCCCCCCCCCCTTCCCCCTTGTATTTCATTTGTTTTACTTAGCATGCGGGACGATGCTAGAGTCTTTAGTTGGGGAGAGGGGTTCGAACGTATATGTGTACCTTTGGATAGTGATAGTACTTGTGCTTATAATGTCCATGTATCCGTTCGAACAATTTTTGATGTATATACATTTTATGTTGTTAGCTTTAACTTGTCTTCTTGGCTATGTTCCAAGTATTTTTAGTTTTAAATAAGCTTCCGATTTTCTTCACTTGGTTCTTTCCGGAGGTTCTTTTTGAACCAAGTTTGTACATAAAACCTTTTGAAAATATATTAATGGATTATGTGGTACTACCTATTGTTGCATTACTTTCATGGCAACTTTGACAAGTGAATGTGTATTTTGAGTGGCATGGTGTGAGTTGTAGACCATGAGATTCTCTAGTTAACTTAATTGTGTTGTTGGCGTGGTTTGAAACCTGAATCATTATATGCTTTGTGAGCGAGTGTCCCTAGTGTGTGTTTAGACTTGAACTTGGAAGATTACTTGTGTGTGTGGTGAGCTCTTGAATAATAAGCTTGTGTGTGCAACTTGAAAGATTGGAACTTGCCCTTAATGTACTTTGAGACGAAATCCTAGGTGAAACTTGACATGAGACATGATTTTAGGCTTTCCTTGGACCGCTACCATCCCAAATGGCCTACCCGTACGTATTTATCCTAGTTAGCCCCTCTTAGCCTTAACCTTTTATTTGGCAGTCACTAAAATTGAAAACCGAGCAAATTCTTGTGTGCTAAGGCACCAACCCTCTTTTTGGCCCTAACCTCCATGTGTGCATTGAAAAACATGCAACTTAGGCTAGAACCTAAGTTTGGGGGAGATGGTAAGAGCTTGGAATCCCATTGTGAATGTCAATTTGAAGTACATAAAAGAGAAAAGAAAAGAATAAAGGGAAACAAAAGAAAGAGAAAAAGAAAGGAAATATTAAAAAAAAAAAAAAGAGAAAAGTGTTGAAGTGTTGAATAAAGAAGGGATTAATTAGCGCCATCTTTAAAATAAAGGTAGAATGAGCCTAAATGAAAAGAGAAGAGAAGTTGCACAAAAGAAAGTAAGATGATGTAGTGTTAAGGAGGTGTAATTGTGTTATTACCTGGAGTTCAAAGAAACAATGCATTGTTACTCTCTTGACTTGTGAATCCGAATATGTAGCAGCAACGTCTTGTACGTGTCATACTATTTGGCTGAGAAGATTGTTAAAGGAGCTCAATTTGCCTCAAATTGAAGCCACAACAATTTGCATTGATAACAAGTCCGCACAACAAGTCCGCACAAGCACTTGCAAAGAATCCAGTGTGTCATAATCGAAGCAAGCACATAGATACAAGGTACCACTTCATCAGAGAATGCATTGTCAAGAAAGAGGTAGAGCTCAAGTATGTGAAGTCTCACGATCAAGTTGCAGATATCTTTACAAAGCCACTCAAATTTGAAGACTTTCGGAGAATGAGAGCAATGCTTGGAATGAAGAAGAAAAATCAAAATTAAGGGGGAGATTTGTGGGGTCCAAACCTTATTAAATAACAAATAAAAAAAGAACAAATTGTGATTGGTTGGTGGGAGTGGCAAAGTAGGCGATTGGTATATCAATTGCCCGTGTCAATTTGCTTGGCAACGAGCAAATGAATTGAGAAATTTGATTGGCTGATGGGGAGGCAACTTTTCCTATAAAAGGAGATCATTTCTTTACATCAGAACACACCGAAAAAAATAGAGCAACGCAGTAGTTGCTTAATGTATTCCACAGACTGAAAGAAAATAGTCTGTGTAGGAAAATAGAGAGTGTGAGCAATATCATAGTGAGGTTTCTTTAAAATAAAGAGAGTTATTTCTTTTGAGTGTGTAATAGTCTACGACTACAGTGTGTAATATTTCTCACTATAGTGAAGTTATTTTGTTCCTCTCAATTCGTGGTTAATTTACTGTTTTGATAAAAGGTTTTTCCACGTTAAGAAACTTGGTGTCGTTGTACTCTTCAATTCTTTTAGATTAGTGTGGGAATTATTTATGGGGTATACTATTATTTCCCAACGTTATTTGGGTTGAATTGGTGTCATGAAAATCACTTCACAAATGCTATCATTGAATCTGATTCTCTCTTAACAATCAGGATGGTAATGAAAGAGTTAGAGATACCTTGGCAAATTAAACATATCTTTAAAGATAATTGTCAAAAAACGCTATAAACTATCACTATTTTGTTAGTTTCATACTTAAACTAGGAGTTGATTACCTTATCCCCCTGAACTATCAATTTTCATATTCAAAACTCTCCTGCAGTGCCAAGTGGGATGGAGAGTGACTTCACTCTCTTTGTTGTATGTGGAAAAATAAAGTAGACCAATAAAAAGCGTGTGGCATTTCTCTTCAATTTTTAAAATTTAAATATTCTTTTACTTATTTATTATTATTTTTGTCTTTTTCCTTTCTTCTTTTCTAATTAACTATTTTATTTCATGACTCTACTTTTTTTTTCCAATAACAGGAAAACTAGTTGAGACCCATTAACCTTAGAATAATAAGAGTACTAAAAATGATTTAATCAAATGTGATAAATTTTGTTGCAATTTACAATCAAATTTTGTCAATAATGGTCATTTTAATTAAAAAGACATAATCCTTAACACGCACTGTACTATTTTAATACTCAAGTTCTCAATTGAGTTCATTATGGTTGAGTAAATTCAATTTTATATAATAATTAAGTTTACTATTGTTGGTTAATATTTATTATTTTAGAAATATGGATTTTTAACTAAGGTAAAGATTTTTTATTTTGACGGAAAATTAAAAGAAAAAATTAATAAATTTAAAAAAAAAAAGAAAAATACCAAATAAGAACAACTACTTTAAAAAAAACTAATTGTATGGATGCTCTACAAAGAGAGTGAAGTCACTCTCCATGCCACTTGGCACTGCAGGGGGTTTTGAATATGAAAATTAATAGTTTTGGGGGTAACGTAACCAACCCATAGTTTAAGTATGAAACTAATAAAAAAGTAATAGTTTAGGGGGGTTTTGATCATTATCTCATATCTTTATCAAGATTTGGCAAATATGTGAGTTGGGTTGCTATACTTTTTGTCATTGCTTCAGGGAGGGCAATATACTTGCAGATCAGTTGGCTAACTATGGGGAAAAACAAAAGAAAGATTTTCTCTTCTTTGATGCTATTTCATTACCTAGAAACATTAATGCATCAGTGAAGAATGATCAATTGGCAAGGCCAAATTTCTGAATCAAGCCAAAGAAGGGTCATTTCAACTTGGAGTATGGTTGAGTCTTTGAATAACATAGCACTGGGCCTAGGCAGGTTACCTTTATTTTTATATATATAGAAATGGAACCTGTCATTCACATTCACAAATGTATCTGGGGCTAAAGGCCATATCCTCCCCCATGTAAGTTTTTGAATATGATATGATATAGGCTATTTTGGAGGGGAAAAAAAAAAGATCAACAAAAAAAAGGAGCGTAATTGCCGCTATAACTACAAGAGTGAAAGACCTTTACAAAAGAGAAGCAGTCTTTACAGCCTATTACAAATTGCCTCCATTTGATGTTCTCAAATTTGCAAAATTTTGAGAAACTAATGAATGAAAGATATGAAAGGACTAACATGGATGTATCACTACTAAAAAAACAGGGAATTTCGACCGCCCAATCGGTCGAAATTCGGTCGAACCATCGACCGTATTTCGACCGATTGTGGTGGTCGAATAAATTAAGGTCGAAAACAGGCCTTCGACCGAAATTCGGTCGAACGTCGACCGACATTCGACCGAAATTCGGTCGAATAACATGGACTAGAGTGCCATGTTCTTTGACCGAAATTCGGTCGAATGTCGGTCGACGTTCGACCGAATGTCGGTCGAAGGCCTATCGACCGAAATTCGGTCGAACAGGATTTCGACCGAAATTCGGTCGAAAGCCTGGTATTATTTTTTGACCAACTTTCGACCGAAATTCGGTCGAACACCTGTAATTACCTGCAACATAAAAGCTGAAATTAGCCTACACCACCTGTAAACACGCAGAAAAAACCAGTTCCCAGAACATTCATAAACGCTATTCAAACAAGGCTAACAAAGCCAAACAATAGAAAGGAGTCATTCAACATTCGTTCAAGTTTTACAATATTCAACAAACTAAACAAAACAGTTTATAGTTCAACTTTCACTACTAATGGCTAGAAGCCGAACTAGACCCGTCATCAGAATGGTGGCGATGTCTGCTCTTGCTCTTTCCCTTTCCCGAGCTATCACGCTTTCCTTTGCCTTTTTTCTGGTTCCTGAGGAGCTCTTGCATCATTTCTTGCATTTCTCTCTGATGCGCCTCCTGTGATGCGCGCATCATTTCATGCACTTCTCTCTGATGCGCCTCCTGTGCTAAGCGCATAGCTTCATTTTGTCTTCTCAGATCTTCGATCTCCGCTTGCATTCGAGTCATTTCTGGAGCGGGAGCAGAGCTGGGAGGAGCACTTGAACACGAGCCCAAGTAGTTCGATTTATGCTTGGCAGATGAATACAGAGTTCCAATGCCATAAGCTGACCCCTTCTTCGCCCCTCCGACCGCTTCCAACCATAAGTTGGTTTCTTGCTCGAGCGTTAGCGGTACTGGGGTACTGCTTCCGCATTCAGATTGCTGAGTCGCGGTCCAGTCCTCATAGGCCTTTGTAGCTTTTTCCTGAAAAACATAAATATATAAACAAACCACACTTGAAGTTTTAAACTTGAAGGATTGGCGCGACTTTAATTTAAAATTAAGTACTTACCCAGGCCTCTTGTGCTCGGGGCTCGACCCATGTTTCTCCGCCCTTTTTATCTTTCTTTATATGGCGGATCTTGTGCATTTCTGAGAGTGGAATAGTTCGATTTTGTTCCTTTTCCTACAAATTAAAGAAGAGAACAAGTTAGATAGAAAATAAACTATTATAGTAATTCTTATAAATTAAATTACTTTACCAAGCGCATCTTCTGCGTCGCAGCGCTAACTGCGCCACCGGTATGCAGCGATCCACCCTTAGTAGATGCCCGAGCTTTCTTCCCTTGTTCGCTCTTGGCCTGAAATTCGGGAGTATCCCAATACTGCTGCAGCTCTCTCCATTGAGGATCATATAGGTAGCCGGGCATTTTCCCTCTTTTGCGCGCACCATACATTGCGTTCTTGTACAATTCCGCGCATTTCTTATGGAAGTTAGAACGGATTTTATAGTCCAGCGCCGGATGCCACTTACAATCAACCTGCAATCCATTCATCAAAATATTTTATTTAAACTTAATCATTAAGAAAACTTGCTATCAGTGGAAAAACGTATGCATATTTAATTTATCACCTCAAAAGCTTGCATTATCTGTTTCTTTACTTGAGGGGGCACAGCGCCCCAGGTTGGCCATGATTCCTTCCACTGAGATTTCATGCATTTCGTCACAATAGGAGTAGCATCAGTGTTGGGACAAAAGCTACGTAAAAAAACAGACGGGTTAATATAGAAATTTTAATATTTAAAAGCTTACTGCTAAATATATAAGAACTTCATAAATACTATACTTACCTCTTATCCCCCTCGGGATAAATAATCAAACGCCCGTCTTCCCAAGTGCCAGGCTCACCGATGTAATATGGCGATCTGGGATCATAGTATGGAATCTGCTGCTGTACCGAAGGGCAGGTAGGGCTAGATGGGTCGGAAGGCGGCTGAGTCGACCCAGACGTACTAGTGGACTGTGTGGGATCGCCTAGTCCGGGGACGCGCTGGGATTGACCGTCCTGGCTCGCGGTCATGTCATAACTACTGAAGTGATCCCTCCAGCCAGGATGGCTCTGAGGCATGCCAGGTGGCCTGAAAAAACCGGGACTGTATCCGGCAGGTGCTCCTGTGGGAAGCGAATGCGGCACCCTGGACATGCCGGGCGGCCTGAAAAAATCCGGACTGTTTGCTGCTGGTGCTCCGGTGGGAAGGTGATGCGGCACCTGAGAGGTAGGAGTTTCCTGTGCCGTCTCACCTGAAGGCTCACCTGCCTTTCCTTTCCCCTTCCTTCTTGAAAACACCAGAGGGGGACGAGCTTCCTGCTGTGCCGGCTCACGTGAAGGCTCAGCTGCCACATTCTTTCCTTTCCCCTTCTTTCCTGAAAACAAATTCTTCATTCCTGTTGACACATTCATTGCAAAAAAAATTAGACGGGTTAACCTGATTAAATAAACACATTCATTGCACAAAAAAATAGGCGGGTTAAATAGATTAAATACACACATTCATTGAAAAAAAAAGGCGGGTTAAGTAGATTAAATACACACATTCATCGGAAAAAAATAGTCCACTTAAATAGATTAAATACACACATTCATCCTAAAAAAAATAAGAATACAAATATCTTCTTATGTTTATAATTATATATTTACATTAAACTAGCTTATTAAAAAAACAAAAGTTACTAAATACATATAAGGTCAATCCTCATCATCTGCCAATTCTTCTTCCTCAGCATCATCCTTAACTTCTTCTTCATCTGTATATTCATCATCATTTGCCCTGGAAGCTCCTGCTCCAAAATTAACTGGATGTTTTCCCCGACTAGCTATAGATGCATCTAATTGCTCATATATGCCATCAACATGCTGCAGCTGGTCTGCTAGTTCATTGTCTGCTATCAATGGAACGGTTGACACCTCGTTCTGGTATGCAACATCTAAACGATCAGGGACTTCAACTAATCCCACCGGTTTTCCTTTTATAACTGCCCACCAATGGGCTTTAGCCTTTGATCTTGCTGGGTTCTTTGTCCGCGGGTAAGGAACAAACCACACTTGCTTTACTTTCTGGGCAATGATGAAAGGATCATAGTGTCCATATGACCTTTTGTGATTAACCTCGACTAACTTAGAAGACGGGTCTACCCTCGTACCTCTGTTGCTGGGATCAAACCACTTGCACCGGAAAAGAACCAATTTCTTCCGAGGCCAACCGACACTATACTCTACCTCTAACATCTCCTCAATCACACCGTAGTACTCAACGTCACCCCCGTGATCACCGGTTCCTACTTTCACGGACACACCAGAGTTGTATGTTTTCTTACTCTCTGACCGCTGCTTTGTATGAAACTTGTACCCATTTACAAAGTATGTATTCATCCTCTTGTATTTGTAATATGGGCCATGGCATATATCTCGCAGAAAATCAAAGGTGATGCCATTCACCGGATTATTCACCTACATAAAAATTTAATTTAGTTGGGTAAGTAAATATTTTTATCTAAATATATCGAATATTTAAGAGTTTGTTTACCACTTACAAATTCTGTAAACCAATTTGTAAAATTTCCATAAACTTCCGCATCACCGAACTCAGCGACAAAGTAACTGCATTATAACTAATTAGTCCAAAGTAGCTTATTTTTAACTTCTCGAATATTAGGCAGTATTGTTAAGATACAACATACTTGTAATAAGGCGTGACCTCGGGACAGTTCAACAGCACATGTGTTGTTGCTACCTTCCTGTCCTGTTCGTTGAGCTGACACACTTCGGAAGATGTATTTCCCCTGCCTGGTTGATTGAAAATAGAGAACGCTGGGTAGCTGGGATCATTATTGTCGCCCATATCATGCCGATCCGGCCTAGTGCGCAAACATGGAACATCCTTGTCGAAGTAGTAAGAGCAAAAATGCGAAGTTTCTCTAGCAAGATATGCCTCGCATATTGACCCCTCTATTTGGTTCCTGTTTTTCACGTCCCGTTTACACTTACCAATTATTCTGCAATAATTATTGTGTTAGTGGAATTACGTTGGATTAATTAGACAATTAAAAATTTACTAAGATATGGAAGATTACCTCTCGAAAGGGTACATCCATCTGCAGTGCACCGGGCCTCCTAGCCGAGCCTCTTCAGCTAGGTGAATCGGTAGATGCTCCATCACGTTGAAGAACCCAGGGGGAAAGATCTTTGTCAGCTTAGTGGCGACCACATGAAAGTTCTGCTCCAACAGGTTAAGGTTCTCTTCCTTCAATGTCTTGCTGCAAAGTTCTTTAAAAATAGGCTCGTCTCTGTTAGCGGTTTCAGAACTTTATCAGGCAAGCCATTGAATGCAATTGGGAGCAAGTTTTCCATGAAGATGTGACAGTCGTGGCTTTTCATGTGATGCAGTTTCCCACCATTAACATCAACACACCTTTCTAGGTTTGAAGCATAACCATCAGGCATCCTCAAATTACTCACCCACTCACAAATCATCCTACGCTCATCCTCATCGAATGTATAACACGCCTTTGGCATGAACATGCTGTTGCCTTCTTGGATTACCTGCAACTCAGGTCGCCTACAAAGTAGCTGTAGGTCCAACCGCGCCTTCAAGTTGTCCTTTGTCTTGCCCCGGACATCCATCACAGTATTCAGGATGGCCTCGAAAAAATTCTTCTCTATATGCATTGGATCCAGATTATGGCGAAGAAGATTATCCTTCCAGTAAGGCAACTCCCAGAAAATGCTTTGTTTAGTCCAGTTATGTTCAACCCCATAACCAGGTGCTCTAGCTGGCAGTTGTTCAGTTACCTTAGGAATTAATCATTGTGTTAGTGGAATTAAGTTGTAAAAAAAATACAATAAATATACGGCAGTTGTTCAGTTACCTTAGGAAGCTCCCTGACCCTGTCCCATATCTCGATGCCTGATAACCTGCGCGGGGGCTCCTCAAAATCAGCCTGATTCTTCATAAATGCGCTAGTGTTACTCCTGAAAGGATGGTCCATTGGCAAGAATCGACGGCAACAGTCGAACCATGTGCATTTGCCTCCATATTTCAACGTGAAGGCTTTTGTATCCTCCATACAGTAAGGGCAAGCGAGCTTACCTGCTGTGGACCACCCAGACAACATCCCATAAGCTGGAAAGTCATTTATAGTCCACATCAAAGAAGCACGCATTTGGAAGTTCTGTTTGGTTGATATATCATAAGTCTCAACTCCTTCACGCCAAAGTATCTGCAACTCATCAAGCAAAGGCTGCAAATATACATCAATAGAGGCTTTCGGGTTATGTGGACCCGGTATTATACAATTCAAAAAGAGATAAGGACTGGTCATGCACATTCCAGGCGGCAGGTTGTAAGGAGTGACAAATACGGGCCAACAAGAATAGGGCGTAGAAGAGACATCAAACGGGGTGAACCCATCAGAACATAAGCCCAACCGTACATTCCTTGGCTCACTAGCAAATGCCGGATACACTTGATCAAAGTGTTTCCATGCCTCTCCATCAGATGGATGGGATAGAATACCCGGCACCCTGGTACGGTCATGATGCCATCTCATGTGTGGAGCAGAACTCATCGAAGCATACAACCTCTTTAACCTGGGTGTAAGGGGCAAGTAATGCATCCACTTAACAGGCTTCAGCTTCTTTTTAGGATCAGGCTCAGGCTTGTACCGGGGCTCCTCACAAAATTTACATGTCTGCAAGTCTGCGTCATCCTTGTAATACAACATGCAGCCATTAACACAACAGTGAATCTTCTCGGCAGAAAGCCCCAACGAGGAAACCAACTTCTTAGTGTAGTAATATGTAGTTGGTAGGGCCATATTTGTCGGATTTAGTTCATTCATAAGGGCAATGATGGAATCCATGGCTGCTTGAGATATACTAAAATCTGATTTGATACTCATCAGTCTAACTGCAACCGACAACTGGGAATGCACCGAGCCCTCATAAAAAGGACGACTTGTTTCCTCCAACCGTTCATAGAACTGATTTGCCTCGTCATTGGGAATGTGCTCAATGTTTGGCTGTGATGTATCCGGCTGAAGGGGATCATTAGCCGGGTACATCCCAAAAGCATCATTCACCATATCTTCCATTCTATACCCGGCTGCTTGGTCTGGTTCCACAACCGGAGAACTCATAGCGCCATGAATATTTTTACGATTTTGAATTTGCTGCTGCATGTCCCAAGGCTCTCCATGATTATACCAAATGTAATAATTTGGCATAAACCCCTTCTATACAAATGTAACTCGACATTCTCCAAATCTTGTATCTTTACACATTCGCATTTTTCACATGGACACCTAATTTTGCCATGCCTTAAATAATCGTCTGTGTTGCGGGCTACACCAAGAAATTCCATAACACCCGCTACAAACGAAGGCCTCAACCCCCGCCGCTCGGGAAAATTTCTATTATCCATCCACAGACGACGACGATTAATATCCATATCTACACAAACATTGCAAGATTGAGAAACAATATCTACACAAACTTTTTAGATGAAATCCCCCAAAGAAACAATATTATCTAATAACACCCTATTAATTAATATTATCAAAGCAATTCAAACAAACAAAAGCTTATTCGTTTTAGGCATAACTTGTTCATCTTCTCAACAATACCAAGGCAACAACACATTGCAAACAACACTACCAAACAATACCAACAACTACAACAATCCCAAACAACACAAACCTAACTTTGTAATAGCTAACAACACCAAACAAGTTGTTCAACATCAACAATTAGTACAATAAGCTTTGCTAACTAATAATTAACTAAATATGCAACATTAAATATGCAAAGTTAAAAAATAATTAAAAAGCTAATTAAATTCGGAATAAATAAAAACAAAAAAAAAAAGGTACCTAAACGTTGATTTATGCTCCTATAGCACCTACAATTGATTCCCCACTGGTTATATGCTTCAAAACTACAAAAAAATTGAGTTAAAAAGTTATGGTTCAAGTTTTACAAAGTAATTAAAGTAACCCTAAAATTAAGAATTTACCTTGAATTTGTTGTTATGGGTAGTGATTAGGAGGGTAGATTGTGTTTAAGTGTTGATTTTGGGGGTGGGTTATGGTTGATTTCGTGTATGGGGGTTGGGGAGGGTTTAAAAGAGAGTGAAATGATTTTTGGGGAAGAAGAAGTGAGCTGTTGGAGTGGTCTGCCCGACTTAATAACGGGTCGGTCGACCGCTTAGGCGACCGAAATTCGGTCGACCGGCCCAACTTTATGTTTAGCCTATCGACCGAAATTCGGTCGAACCACAATTTCGACCGAATTTCGGTCGAACACTTGTGATAGTCACAGTGTAAAGGTATATCCAGTTTTGGTACAAAAATAGCTGATAGTTCTATATGAGAAGCACGAACAGCACCTATAAGCCGCTCCGGCAACTCATCAGGGCTGTTGGCCTAACTCAAACGTAAACACACCAGTACAAAGAAGCATATGCACACTACAGTATCTCTCATTAAACGATTGAGGGATGTCCAGAACGGGAGAAGTGCTGCCTGTCAGAGGAGTATAGGAGAGGACTGTCACAAAATTGCTCACATTCCAAATGTTGATTTTAGTGACTTATTTTTAATTCTTTCTAGGCTTCTTTGTTTGTGACTTCTCCCATACAAGTTCCTATCAGTGGGAGTCGGCTTCTTTCTTGGCTTATTTGAAAAAATCAGCGATTAAGATCTCTTGTTATTAGACTTGTGTAAAATGCATCCTCTGGACTTGCTGCGGTTTTAACTTTATTGACGATATGCACTAGTTCTAATTTTCGATTAACAGTGGTGGATTATCATTTCGGGAATGAATACAAATATGGAGAAGAGAAAAAGAACAATTCTTATTTTCTTTTTCTTTCTATTGAATACTGCAAGGATTTGTTGCTTTTGCGTAGGATAATAATCTAAAAATTCTTCAGACAGAGAAAGACTCATTGACTCCAGGCATGAGAGTTTGACAATGTAAAAAAATTATTTTCAAGATCACTGAGTCATATGAAAATTTGAGATGGATGGACAATTTGACACACAACTAACTTCAAACTTTGGTCAACTCAATATGAGAGATTCCAAAGTAATGTAATTAGAAAACTGGGGTTTGAAGCAGTAAACCAAAGGAATCTAATGCCAGTGGAATGACACATACGCGGTCCAAGTCAAATCAAAATTAAGATCTTCGAGTTCACCATTTCTGTATTTTCTGTTGATCACATAATTAGTTGTTAGTTACTTGTCATGACACTATTGCTAATTTATGCATAAAAGGAATAGGCAAATGGACCCTTAATTAGCTAAATAACTATGGTCATGCGTGAGAGCCATATCAACCAAGTCACAATTATCTCAGCAGAATTATTGATGGTTTTGCCTGCACGTAGTACTAAAATATGCCCTCTGGAAAAGGAGATGCATCATTGGGCATAAATATTTGTAAATGTGATGAAAAAGAATGATTTTACTAATTTGCAAAGAAAATAAGGAGATTTGAGCGTATTAACAACAATAGGATATGATATAAATACTTAGAAAAACATTCATTTGGCGTGCAAACCATAGAGGCCATCCTGGCATCATTGGTAAACGGTAAAGCCGTTTGAAGCAGCTAACAAAAATAATTGATAAAGTCGTCTACAACTCTTGTTGCTAATTTGTGAAAGAATCGGCAATATCACATTATATGTGAGAGCCATCTGAACCATTCTCTGCAGCACGATTGATGGTTTTGCCCGCAGGTGGTACTAAAATATCTTGTGGTAATGAATATTCAACTACACTGACCAGGGTATAGAAAATTCGTATGGTAAGAAAAGGACAATAATTTACTCTACGAGAATCACACTTTTTGTAAGATGCTATGTTGTTTCTAAGTCTTATGATTAACGGCTTATTTGATCATTTAAGTTATGATAATTAGTGAGTAAAGTTGCTTTTGAATTTTGTTGTAACAATTGAGTTACTCAATGTTTGCCATATATCTCAAAGGTTATTATAGCCGTATATATGTCACGTCACACTATTAAACGTTTGAATTTTTAAGTGGTCAACCAACTTATGGACTTTTGAATAGTTCTGTTGTTTTTTAAATAAAATTAGTGTCGAATCACTGATATTTACTACCAATATTTCTTTCATAAATTAATATTTTGTGGTCTTATCAATATGGAAGACTTTTTTGCAGAAAAAGGAGGGCAGGTGCGTCCATATAAACGTTCCAACCTTCTTTTTTTTTTTTGCATTATCTGTTTGAACTCTCTACTTCCAAAAGATCTACCAATTAATACTTTAGTGATTTCAACATGGCTGCATTCCTTCATGTTCTGCTAACTAAAGTGGGTTCTTATCTCGAAGGGGAACTTGCATTGGTTCTCGGTTTCAAGAAGGATTTTGAAAAGCTTTCAAGCATGTTTTCTACTATCCAGCCTGTGCTTGAAGATGCTCAGCTGAAGCAACTAAAAGACAAGGCACTGGAGAATTGGTTGCGGAAACTGAATGTTGTAGCATATGAAGTTGATGACATATTTGACGAATGTCAAACTGAGGCCACAAGATTCAAGCAGTCTCGACTTGGGCGTTATCATCCAGGGGTTATCACTTTCCATCACAAGATTGCCAAAAAGATGAAAGAAGTGATGGAAAAAGTAGATGACATTGCTTAGGAAAGAAGCAAGTTTCATTATTTGCGTGAAAACATTGTCGAGAGGGAAGTTATTAGACGTGAATCAGGTTCGTATAATTACAAACTCATTTGCCTTTGACTTTTGAGTAGAGGTTTTTTAGGACTTTCTCTTGAGGTTGAATCCTCACTTTCCTCACATGATTCCTCCTTTTCTTCTGGTTTTTCAAAGTTAGCTGTACCATCATCTCGAGTAAGACCAATGGTCTGATCATCTACTTCCTTTTCATCAATTTTCTTATCAGATTCATCAAATACCACATGCATACTTTCCTCTACTGTTTGTGTTCTTTTGTTAAATACTTTGTATGCCTTGCTTTGAGTAGAGTATCCAAGAAATATTGCCTCATCACTTCTTGCATCAAATTTTCCCAATGGTTCCTTGCCGTTGTTGTGGACAAAATATTTACAACCAAAGGGTCTCAGATGTGCAATATTCGGTTTCGTTCCTCTGAGAAGCTCATATGGAGTGTTGTCAAGAATAGCTCTTATGAGCACCTGTTCAGCAAATAACATGCAGTGTTTATTGCTTCAGCCCAGAAGTTTCTTGCAAGACCACTTGACAACAACGTGGTTCTTGTCATATCCTCTAGAGACCTGTTCTTCCTTTCTACTACTTCATTCTGCTGCAGAGTTCTTGGTGTAGAAAAATTATGATCGATGTTGTGTTTTGCACAATACTCAGAAAATTTTAAGTTTTCGAAATCTGTGCCATGGTCAGATCTGATGCTGATCAGTTCCAGGCTCAACCTTTTCTGCACAACACCAGCCCAATCTTTGAAGCTATCAAAGGCTTCATTTTTGGATGCCAAGAACAGGGTCCATGTATACCTTGAATAATCATCAACAATTACGAACATGAAGCTCTTTCCTCCTCTGCTCCTGACTCTCATAGGTCCACACATATCCATATGTATCAGTTCCAGTGGCTTTGATGTGCTCACCACCTTTTTGGATTTAAAGGATGATCTCACATGTTTTTCCTTAACACAGGCAGCACACATTTTTATGCTTTCAAACTTCTTGTTTGGCAATCCACGAACCAGCTCCTTTGATACCAGCTTGTTGAGCTGTGTCAGACTAGCATGTCTCATTCTTTTGTGCCACAGTTGAGAATCACTTTCTTGAACATTCAGGCATGTTAGGTTGTTTTCAGGCAGTGATGTCAGTGATGCTTTGTATATATTTGTTCACCCTTTTTTCTTCCATAACAAGTTCTCCACTCTGTAGGTTCTTCACAATACACCTTACAGAGGAGAAACTCACTTCATTTCCTCTTTCACACAGTTGAGAAATACTCAGCAAGTTGTGTCTAAGACCATCAACACAGTATACATTTTCAATGGCATGATATAGAGTTCTGCCAACTTTTCCAATTCCCACAATCTGACCACTTTTTTCTCCTCCGAAAGCTACACTGCCACCTTGGAATGCTGCGAGTGAGAGAAAATTTATTCTATCTTCTGTCATATGTCTTGAACAACCACTATCAAGAATCCAGCTTGGGTTGTCCATTCTCACTCCAGCCTGCAAAACAAATCAAGGGCTAGCTTTAAGAACCCAGACAAGCTTGGGTCCCTTCTTATAAGAAAATGGATAAATCAAATCTTTCTTAGCCCATTCAGGTAGAACACTCCTTTTATTTTTGTTCTTTGCCTTGCTTGCATTTATGCACCTTTGTCTGTAATGCATAGTTTCTCCACAGAAGGTGCACAACATGTTTCAAGGCAAACCCACATATTTGCTTTTAGGATTGTATGGAGGCAGTGGTTTCTTGAATCCCAACCCTTGTGTCCTTTGTTCTGGTTTTCAAAAACCCAGTTCATTGCCTTAGAGGATTTGTTCCATTTTGTTAATCTGGTAAGCTCATAGTCAGATTTTTCAACCTTTTGTTTTAGAATCCTGTTTTTCTCAGTTTTCTGATATAGAATCTCATTTTTTTCTTTTAAACTCATTTTCAAGAAAGGTTTTAACTTCACTTATTACTTGCTTACCATTTACAGTCTCCTTTAACTGATTCAATTCCAATTCTAATTCTGAGATCTTAAAGTTTGACACAAGAGCCTGCCTTTTCAAAACAGCATTGATTTCTTCCAGCTCAATGTTTTGTTCTTGAAGACTCTTGTGTTTTGTTCTAAGATCACTCATGTCTTCAGTCAATTTATCTTTCTCAGTTGTTTCCTTTTCATAACCTTCAATTAAAGTGGCAGTTATTAGAATCAGGTTTCAGTAGAGTATGTGTGTAAATTTTCTTTTAGGTCAGAAAGACATACCTCTGCTGAATGAGCAACTTTTTCTTCATTAGTTGCCATAAGGGCTGAGTCCTTCCTCTGGTCATCTTCAGTGTACATCTCTTTCAGCTTCTCCTAGATTTCTTTGGCAGACTTGTATTCGAGCACCTTTGCTAGTACGTCAGTTGTCAGTCTTTCTCTCAAGTATGAGACAACTTTGGCATTTGCCTGCAACCAGTCTAAGTTTTAAGGATCAAGTTCTTCTACCACTTTTGGAACTAGAACACCGTTTGCTGCTCTCTTGACAGGAACATGAGGTCATCTTTTTACAATCAACCAGAGACTATAATCCATCGCTTGAAGAAAGATTTTCATTTGTTTCTTCCACCACTTGTAGCTTGTCCCATTAAACACAGGTGGCTTTGACGGATCTCTTCCTCCTCTGAACTCTCGAGGTTCCTCCCCGTCTGAACTTTCACTTGACAGTCCCATCAGTGCTAATGGAGATTCATCCTCATATTCTTTTTCTTGGTCAGATTCACTGTCAGTAGGTCCCCATGTAGCATAAAAATCTTCCTTCCTCTTCCTTCTTTCTGCTCTAAAGTTTGGAGGTCATCTGAACTTCTTCTTGTCTTTGTCATTCTCTTTTGATGCTTCCCTTTCCTTCTCCTTTGTAGCTCTATTCTTCATCCACTCGACTTCCCACATAGGACAATCCACAACTGCATGGTCCTTCTTGAAGCACTTAAAGCATCCTTTGTAATCTGGATTGTCAACAATGTTCTTTCTTCCAGAGCTTTCCTTGTTGTTTCGTTTGAATCCTTTGAACTTTCCTAGGTTGAATTTCTGTCTCAGAGCACTGACCATTGCAGCTTCAGCTGATTGCAAATCAACACAATATTCAGTTTCATCAGTTGCTTCGAGTGCAAGAGTCTTGTCTTTCTTGGGGACTGTTTTACTCTTTGAATCCTTCATCATCTCATGTGTTTTCAAGCTTCGAATCAGTTCCTAAAGTTTGATGGATCTAAGAGGTTTGGGCTCAATGATGGCAGTCATCTTGGGTTCCCAGGCATCAGGCAGTACATTCAAAACCTTGTCCACCATCTCTACTTCTGGCAGCTCCATATCCAGAGATCTCATCTCATTTGTGATAATGGTCAACCTTGTCATCATCTCTTATATTGATTCCTTCTCACCCATAGTGAACAACTCGAATTGTCTTTCAGCATTATTCTCTTGGAGTCCTTCATTTCAGTGGTTCCTTCATGCGCGACTTCCAGGGCATCCCAGATTTCCTTAGCTATCTTATAAGATGACACTCTATTAAACTCCTCAGGACCAAGACCACAAATTATCAGGCGTTTGGCTTTGTGATTCTTTTCAATCATCTTATAGTCAGCCTCATTGAACTCTTCTTTTGACTTAGGTTCTTCCCTAGCAGCAGCTCCTTCCCAACTACTTTGGTAGGAATTAAATTCCCTTCAGATACTATAAGCTAGAGTTGTTAATACTCAGCACATATGTAATTTTCCATCCTATTCTTCCACCAAGCATAATACTGCCCATTGAACTGTGGGGGCCTCAGAACTGACTGTCCTTCAGTGATGGTAGGTGATGCACTCATGATTTTGATCCTTCTCAAGGTGTTAACCTAGCACGAGAAGACCCGCTCTGATACCACTTGTTAGAATCTAAGCACCTCCTATTGACACTAGAAGGGGAGTTGAATAGTGTCTACCAATTTTTATGCAAGGACCAGATTCTCTCCGTCAAGAACCTTGTTCTTGATTCAACCAGCTTTCCTCTGCAAACACCACAACACACACATATAGCAAACTCAAAGAACACAGTGTTTTTACGTGGAAAACTCCTTGCTCAAGGGAGAAAAACTACGACCCACACTCTGGGATTTTCGAACCAATCCACTAACACAAAGAGCAAGTTTTAGATTATAAAACTCTGTAACCAAGGGGCTATACTCTAGAACCTAATCACTCAATCAAAGCTAAACTATAGCTTTACAAAGTAATCCCTCAAAGGTTCACCTAATACAATTGCTTCTAATATAAGCAGATAGATAAGATCAATGAAAGTATCAAAATAAGACAACTTACAAATCAAGAACCTAGACAGAATATCTAGACTTCACTAACTTGACTCCAATAGTTGTCTTCTTCAGTTAGTCACGTTGAAAGTTGCTATATTGCCTGTGTATGCTCTCAACTCCCTCTTTGTGAATAACTAAGTTTCGGCTGCATCAACTACTTGCTTTTATATGGGCTTCAAAACCCTAGTTGAGTTCCACAAGGAAACCTTGTTGTTGAACCCTCCCAAAAATACACACAAGTATGCATCGGGATTTAATTTCAACAAAATGGGACTCCAAAGGGCTTCTTTGGAGTCGCCACCTAATTTAAGGATTATTAGGAACCAATTGTTAATTAATGAGTGCCTTTCTTCCTTATTTTAAAAGGAAAAATATTTCAGAGATTCTTAGGTAATTGGTTCTTTTACTTCCGAAAGAAGGTCTTTTTTATTAAAACAGCACTTCCGAAAATCCGCTGAAAGCAGTTAATCCGGAGATTTTCACGAATTTTGATAAAGATGAAATAATTTAGAATTTTGAGAAAAATATAGGATAAATAAATAAAGAAGTAAAAAATAACTAAATAAATAAATAAGTAAATGAATAATAGATAAATAATAAATAAATAACTGAGTATCTATATTATATTAAAAGAAGGGTAGTAAGCCTATGGAAAGTAGCCAAGTGTCAAAGTAGTAGGAAGCCACTTGGAAATTTTAGGTAAATAAGTTATTTTTTTTAGTTAGGTGCAGTTATTTTAGTTGTTTTTGAAATTTGAATTGAAATTTAAAGAATAATTGTGAGAAAAAAAAGTGGAAATAATTTTAAAAACAGTATATAGTTTTAACAATGTAGTTGGCAGACAGATTTAAATTCTATATATTTAATTTAAAATAGATTAACTGCAGGGTAAAAGTTAAGGTTGTGAGCCACGTTTACCCTACTCTAAACACGTTCTTCCCCACTACTTTGCCCACACAGACAGTTTTCTAATCCACTTTTCAAACTGCTTCAAATTTTTAATTATTTTACCATGATACATTCCTCTACAAATTCTCAACTTGCAATACATCCATCGTCAAATTTACAGAAAAAATTAGCCTCAAATTCGCTCCCAAACAATGAACACGAGTATTAATCTCATCAACAAAATAAACAGTTCAACTATTCAACGCAAAGTGTGGAGGATATGTGGGACAGACTTTATGGGAACTACTGTGGACGTGGTTTTCACAATCAAAAGCAGTTAGTATGTCATCTTGACTCTCATTTCTCTTACTGAGAATTTCGTCCAACGTATACAAATTGCAAGACAATGGAAATATGGACAAGCTTCTATTTCAGGGAGAGTGGGTTTTTGATATTTTGTATATTGAACTTCCATCTTAGGGGAATGAAATTAGGGTTTTCAAATCAAAACAATCTACAATGTTTGATGATTTCTATGGACATGAAAGGCCAGCAATCTGTTCGCTAGGCTTCTTCTTATCACGAACTGTCTTTTATGGTTAATTCAAGGGGGAATCATGAGTGAAACGACTACTAATGTTTCTACTTCTTCGTGATGAAGTGGACGTTTGGTTGAAAATTTCTACAGTACACCGATGGTGCAGATCTTATATTCATCACTTTGAATATAAGCAATACAATGTCTCAATGCAAGGCAGATTACATATCAGCATCCTAACCGGTAAGTTCTTTGATTTTCAAACAGATCAGCATTCTTGTATTTAATGCATCGTGTAATCTTCTTTATTTCTTTTATATTTATGATTAAGTGGTTTATTTATCCTTTTTTCTCCTCTTTTGTGTGATCAGGAGAGTTTGTATCTGTTGGGAAGGAAGAGGTCGAAGTTATCGAGAGGTAAAAAGATTTCCTCTTTTGCTAAACTATTCTTTACATCAGATATTTATCATTTATTCTTAGTCATTTATCTTAGTTAATTTAAAAATACTTCTTCTGCATTTAGTTCTATATTTTTGCTCTCTTTATGGCCTAAAAAATCTAATCATAAGATCAGTCATATCACCTCCTTCAAATGGCATAGTTTCGCCCATATATATTGACTGTCTATGAAATGTCGTAAGAGTTATTTTTCGTGTTTGGAGTTGCATTTTTCGTGTTTGGAGTTGCATTTTTGTTAATGAGTGGAAATTTAATTCCCAATGATTTGTTGCATAATGGTTTTTCAAATTTATGGCTTACTGTGTTCATCTTGCTTACAACAGCATAGTTTAGTGTCTAATATAACTATCTGGAAGAGAAATCTCTCCAACCAAGACTAAGGATCCTTTGGAACTTGGAAATAGCAGATATATCCAAATAAATTCTGACTTTGATTACAGGCTACGATTTTCTTTTGTGATCAATTGATTCATTTGACAATCTCATGGTATCTTACACTAAGGTAGAATAGTTCCAATGCTCATGTCATGATTTCTGTAAGTTGTGTGTACAAAATGTGTGGCAGACTTCCACAAATATCACTAAACAATAAGTCTGGGTCATTGAGAGCTTTCTCCTTTCATGTGCTAACAAAAGGATATGTAGTTTTCAAAGTCGAGAAATATGATAGAATATTTAAGAGATATAAAAATACATTTTATATTGGAGGAGCACATTTACTTTCTTTATTTTTGTTTCCAATTTCTTTCTTACATATATGGATAAGAGAAAGGGGAGCAAGAAAGAAGATAGTGGTAATCGAATCCGTGCCTATTGTGTGAAAGACTCCTACTTATATCACCAAATTATATGACTTGGTGATTGAGAGCTTTAATTTTTTAGTTGCTCAAAAAATTGTAAATGTTGTTCTCTTCATTATGCTTCTTTTGTTAGTGCAGAAGTATTGAATGTTGTGTTCACTATGAAGATGACGACTAAATAAATCCTACTTAACTGCTGGTCAACACTAGCACATCATTAAGCAGGTGTGTTTTCACAGAATTAATGGCCTTTTTCATGCTTATTTGGTACATTTTGTGGTTTAAGTCTCAAAAGAGGAAGCTAGATAATTTATTTCTGATTCTTTTCTTTAATTCTTAACTAATTTTTAAACTTTCTTTTTGTTTTCCTGTTTGGTATAATAAAAACTACCCGCCATCAACAAGCTGCTTTAAGCATGATTAGGGATAAACCTGTTACGGAATGATAGATTTGTTTGTTCATTTATGGTTTGTAATTCTAAATTATTTTTGGAATATCATTCTTTTTTTACATTTACCATTACATGATACATCATTGTATATTATGTAGTATCACAAACATCTGTATTCATCTATCAGCTCATGATAAGCAGGCAAGCTGAAGGTGAAGATGAGTGTGAAGGTGTATGAGTAATAAATCTACTAATTACCGGCAGCTTCCTAATATAATCGTATCAGACACCTAACATTCAATTATTGTACTGATTTTCTTCTTTTGGGTCTCTTTTAATGCATCTAAAAAATGCTAATTTGTGTGCTAAGTTCCGTTTCTTTTGTACTTTGTTTATCAAGTTCTATGTTAGATTTTCGATCATTGCATTGTCTAACTTTTTCTCATTTATATCCCTGCTGCCTATCTTCCTCTTAATAGATTAATCCTAATATGCTTCCTTCTTCTGCAACAATTATACCATAGTTGTAATAGATTGCATAGAGACTCTAATTTGAATGTAAATTCAAATATTAATTTGTAAAATTGTTGCATGTTTTCAATATGAAATACCTATTCCATTTGAATAGTATAATTCTTGAATTTTGGATTTACTGTGCTGAAATCTTATCACGCGTTAACTCTAATTTAAAATTGTAGAATCTAAGGTATGTTACTGTGAGAACTATGGCTACTGAGGACATGTATTCTTACTATTTGAGGCAATTGAATAATTTTACAATTTCAAGCAGCTGGGGAACCAAAAATTTAAAGAGCAACAGCTTCACCAACTTCTTTTATGGAAGAGTCAATTTATTTGTTCTTCCATGGTATGTCATTTTTAAATTCACTTTTCCGAATAATATTTATTCATTATTTTTTTTTTTTTACTTTGAAGAAAACTTGATACAACTTGGGACTTTAATAACATAAAGATCTAGATTTATCTATTTCTTCATGATATAAAATGGCAGTATAGTGGAAAATTTAGTATTACTAAAATGAATTCTTCACTAAGATTGAATCTTTTTCTGGCTTAAAACTTTACGACAACCTTTTGCTACTTCAATTGCTTCTAATCTGACTATATAATCCAAGATTTCATCTTAGATGAATGAATGAAATTGTTCGTAAAGATTGAATCTTTTTTCTCACTTTCATCTCTACCTCTATCTATGCCTATTCCTACTTCTATTGCTTCTAACATCATTATATATAGCAACATTTCATCCTGGATGAGTAAGATATTTATATTGGTTACTGTATGACTTTTTTCTGGATATCAAAAATCTACTTCAGAGGCCTTATTTTTAATCGTAATGCATCTTTCACCTGATAAAATCAAAGTTGTGAGAGGTTTGTTGTGGGTCAGCAGCCCGCTTGGACTTGAAGAATGATAAGCATTTATTTTTTCAAGCAATACGTCGGCGAACTGTCGTATGCATTCAACATTATGTTTTATGATACAACCAATTAGGCTCAGAGTTATATTCTTTTCTAATTTAAAGAGTGGTGGAAAGTTTCTCCTTAGCTTCGGCAAAAAATTGGTAAACTTTTTCTATTTGTGCGTTTGTAGGGTAATAATGTTGAGAAGTTCACAGTGCAGAAGAAGCTAAAATTATTTAGCATCTATTGTGTAATTGGTCTTAAATTCATATTTGCCGCTTTGGATCACGAGTAAACAATAAAATGGTTGATATGTGATATGTCTACAAAAATCTGATGCTTTGAAGCATAGTACAAAGTCTTCTTCATTTCAATAATAAAGTACACTTCTGCTCAATTTAATCTTATTTTAAGCTTTTACTTTGTTCTTGGATTTGTTTTTTCTTCCTTTGTTCTTTTAAAACTTAGGCATTACATTATTCATTACATTTGTAATTTGTAACGAATAATAATGGAGTCGTAAAACTTGAGATAGGAAATGTTGGGAGGAATGTAAATTTACTCATGAATAGAATTTTAAATGTACTCTGACATGATATTTGCAGAATTCAATGGTGTTTGCAGAATAACTTCTCAAATTGTATAATCTAGAACTTGGTTCTATGATAATAGCTGATATGTTAGAAAAGGGACACACAAACAACTTGAAGCTGAAGCCCATTGTTGATCACTGCCTAAATGAAGTTAAAACCTTTTCAGGTCGAGACTGCAAACCATAATGGAGCCAATGAGAATGCAGACCTGTGTAGGCTGCTCTGCATAGGTTACATTTGCGCCTTATATTGCCTGATGCTTTGGCCAAAAATGGAACCAACCTGGTCGAACGCAAATATATTTTGTTTGCCAAAAATTAGCCAGAGTTGCAAAGGGGTGCTATTAGCTGGACAAATTCCAATTACCAAGTGCTAGACTTTTGACGAGTCCATTTTTTTTTTCAAGCTAATGAATTTATGTTTGGTAGAGCTGTATTTGAATATACATCAGCTTATTTTTTTGAGTGATTGCGGAATGCATCATTGTTATGGTGTTACACCTTTTAGGGAATGAAAAGAGCATCCAGTATTAAGGGTGGAAACTTTTTTAGAAAAATGTGTACTCTTACATCCCATTTGAATCTTATTTTACTCTTTTCTTTTATGCTTGTGCTTTTCTTTTCTATATTATGAGTTCAAGCTTTTGAGCGATGTTATTTTACTTTATATTCACCGCGCATCGCGCGGACATTATACTAGTTTAATAAAATAAGTAAATTGATAAATAAATAATTTAAATATTAAATAATGATAAAACAGTACTATTTTAATTGACTTTTGATTTGCACTCATTAATTGACAAATGTTTCTTAATATTCACAAATTAATTGGCGATTCGCAAAGAAAGGATACAAGGCATTCATAAGGTAATTTAAATAATTTATAATAATTATTCACAATTCAAATACAATTTCTATCTTATAGGGCTCCTAGTCCGGTCTACGGGGAAGTCCTATACAACATGCATTTTCTAAGGGAGCGGGGAAAGATAGAGTGAAGAAAAATAGAACCCGAAAATGCAACTCATAATTTGAGCCTTGAGTTTTAAAAGTTTCATTCACTCCTCGGGAAACTTGAACCCGAGATGCAATAACTCCAATGCAAGCCAAGCCATCCCAATTTTGGAGTTTTGACCAACTCGATCCCAAGTAGGTGTATTATGCAAAGAAGGAAGACAAGAAAGGTAAAGGATTAGTGACAATTTTGAAAGTAGAGCTTTGTATTAAGAAAAAAAAAAAGTTAAATGAAACTACAGATACATGAATTTGCCACATGCCTAAAAACCAGCAAAACTTGTTGTAGACATCAAATAGAGTCCCCATACGTTGAGCAGAAAGATATTCATGATGACAAACGAGTACCAGAATGACTATCCTTCGACATTAATTCTGATTTCATGCAAAGGTCTAAATGAAAACTTTATTATCTTGACAAAAAATGGTATAGCCAGCCATGACAATACCTGTTGCGATAAAGAAGCTTTTATAAAGGAAAGACAATAACTTCATCAACTTAACAAAACTTGGAAGATTCCCACACTAAAACTAAATAAGCTCATCCTAGACCCATCAGATACTTGATGGATGAATTTAAGCTAACAGAGAGCACAAAAATGTTTTTAATTCCAAATCTAACAAATTGATCTTATCTTAAGCTCAAGCTGCACTATCTAAGCTGGAAAACTAAAGAGGGCATGACTTCTTTCTCAATTTGATAGCACACATAACAAATGTTCAATTTTAAGTATATCAATTATTGAAAACGCTAATAGCTTTAACAGATTGATAGGTTCCACTATGGCTCATATCCAAAGTAGAATGCCTTTAAACTAACACATTTATTCAAGATGTCATTTATAGACTACAACAAATACTTGCAGTTTCAAACACCAACAGAGAGAACTAATTATGGAGAGCCGGTTTAAAGAGCATTTTCACACATGTCCCTAATCGATAAGCAAACAATTTCAGTGGCCTATCAGTAAAGGAAATAGAAGACTGAAGAAAAGCTTTTTCTTAAGCAAACTCACATAAGAAGAACACAGGCAGCACAAATCACATTTTCAGTGAGCTCACAACAAAATTTAAACATCACATTTTAATCATTTCAACAGATTTCAGCAATGAAAAGAGCAGGACAGACCAAGCGACAGCCCCCTTCTAATTGACCTGAACACTCTGCCTCTAACCCACATTTATGAGACTTGAAAATACTAATGCACTGCAGCCTATACCTTCTCTAAAACTGAACCAGCAACAGCCTACTATAGACTCCTTTAGCCAAACTAAACTACGACCAACATGACTTCCTTTCAACTAACTAAAATCAGACCCTGCACTCCATACCTCCCTTCTGAACTGCCTGCATATCTCACCTGAACAAGAGTCAAATAAGAGTCCTTGAAACTCCTCACTAGCCTAAATGGAACCTGCACCACCTCAAACAATACATCATCCTCCTAAACTCCTCATGGCTGCTAGCTATACTAAACAGAATGCCCGGCTGCCACCCCTCAAAACCACCAGGATCACACTTACTACAGCTTCCAGAACAACCCCTGCACTAACTACCCAGATCTCTCATTCACAGGCTGCCCTACACTCCTTAACTAAACCGCAGACCAATGGAACAACTACGCAAACTGCCCACACCTGCAGGGCAACCAAACACCACCTCTACACTAACCAATCACCAAGGAAAAACAATGCATATGTAGATTTAAGAGAAACAGAGAGCAAGACCCCATAACCAGACTTATACTTGAAACTGGAAAAGTTCAGAACCAAACAATAACAGGCAGCTTCGTATTCAGTTTCACAACAATGAAGGACAAATATATATAGTAGCTAAATATGCAGAAGCAAAGAATTCGAGCCTAACACCCTTTACAGACCATTTCATAGCTCCTGGATAAGCTTAAACTAAACTACTTCAAAGCATTTTAACAGGATGTTCACAGCTATTTTTATCTCCAAGGAAACAACTTATCTTTTGCATATTCTAGTGTCAAATGATGACAACAAACAGTGAGCCATAGCATATCTATTATCGCAACATAATCGAGCTAAAATAAAATGCAAAAAGGGTAAGTTGTTACCTTTTTGCGAGCAGCGAGCTGGGGTGAGAATCGAAGAAACAGAGACTCGAACAAGCGACTCGGGCGAGGTCAACGACTCGAGCACAAAAGCGATAAACAAATCCGAAGCCAGGATCAAACCAGAGAACAATAGTAATCCATATATATTTTTTCACTTAAAACTGAGCCAAATTTATATATATGCCTATGCTGCCATTTTCATCTAATATTTTATGCTACTGCCTCCCTAAAAATTTTCGAACCCCTTAAAACTGAACTACTGAACTTAAGCATATATTTATAGGGAAACTTCTCTAGGGATTTCGACCTAGAAGTGAAAAGACTAAATAAGCCTTTACATACCTTTTACAACGTTCTGATTTCAACTTTTGTACAAGACGTTTGAATAAAAAATCAGAAAAGAAAAGAAAAAGTGAATCTTCCCTTTTTCCTCCGATTTTGAATTCAAAATACTTGTTTTTGTTCGATCCCAGCCGTTGATGATGAAAAGGAGCCTAAAACGGAGGTTTGAGATTTTTTTTTTTTTTTTTTTTTTGAGGTTTGAGATTAAATTTCATGGCTGTGGGGTCTTGTTTTTAGGGGGAAACGAAAGGGGTCAGGTTTTTCCATATTTGGGGAAGACAAGGGAAGTGGGGACCGGGGAATGGTGTGGTCGAAAATGGAAAGGGAGAAACCGGGGTTCGATTTGGGGAGGGAAATAGGACGACGGCGTGCAAAGGGGAAAGGGAATTAGGGTTTCGGCTGATGGGGAAAGGGTATTGGGATGGGGTTGTGAAGGTGTGTGTGCATATGTATATATGTTTGCACGAATAGGCCTAATTTAAAATGTGGGAAGGAATTTAGCCCCTATTAGGATGAAACATTAAAAACGAGGAATTGCATGATTAGGCCTAAATTAAGTCTGTGCTTTGCACATTTAGTTTTTATTTTTTTAAATTTAATCAATTTCCACTTTAAAGTTTCAAAATTGACTTTAATTTGTAACAATTAAAACTTTAATTAGACTTCCGGGACAAAATTGAGTGTCAACAGCTAGCAAGATAAGATTTTCTGTGACTCTTTCCTTGTTTAGTTCCAACTCTTGTTCATACTTCGAAGACACAGCCATGACACAACTTTTTTTAGCTGACTAGGATACATACTCGTACACGCGCCACTTTTCCTAGTTCTACAAGGATTTACAACCTTTAATCTTTTCGATCAGTCGTGCCCTTCTAGACCAGAACTAGGTTCTCCTCCAGAATCACTGGGTCCTTCTCGTTTGTCATTCTTCAAAACATTCACCTCAACACATGTATACTATCATTTGACATTTATATCTCATTTAGTTGTTATAGTTAAAAAAAATTGTAAAAAATACATGTGAAGCTTAAAATTTCGAAAGATTTCATATTTCATTAATTAAAAAAATTAAATACATTATTAATAAATTTATAACTAGTTGTATCGTACTAATAAAAATTAAAATCTAACGAACATGTTATGAATGTAAGTATACTTTATACAACCATTTTCATAACTATCTTTTTATGGTTGAACAAGCGCGTGATTATGATTTTGAGAGTTTTTTTTTAATTGTTTAATTTCTGTTCTATTCTTCATAGCTTTTTCTTTTCTATTCTAACTTTTGTAGCATCATATTCTCTTATAGCATATCGGTACATTAGTCAATATAATGGAAAAGTAATAAGGATACACAAGGCAAATCTGATGGTTAAACATTGGCGGATTTACGGAACTACTTTTACTGATAACCTGTGCATAGAAGGAATAGCCAAGGCCTCACAGATACTTGCAAAATTCATGACCAGTGAGAGCAATAAGATGAGCCAATCTCAGGAGCACCGATGGTTTTGCCTACATATACTAAAGTATCTCTACAGCAATTCAGTCGCTTTGGACCAAAGAATATTTATCCTAAGCAATTCATTTCATACCTACAGGCTTTAAATACAGGCTCCACCTTGGAGGAAGGTCCTTCTCGAGTAGACCCTACGAAAGACTTTTGGGGGATGATAAAATCTGGTGAGAGGCCTAGAGGCTAGAGCCACTCAAATAACGGAAAAGGGTCATATTTACCCTTGTACTATTTAAAATTAGTTAAGGGTAACCTCCGTTATACTTTTCTTTGGTTTCTGCCCTCGCCGTTAGCAAAACTGATATATTTGCCCTTATTTTTAACAGAGTTGCTGGACCAGCTTTCCCCCACTCTACCCTACCCCACGTGGCATCCATCTAAACCCCATTCCTTTTAACCAACCCCCAATTAATTATCCAATTTATCCAACCTATTTTTCCCCAATTTTAATTATAAAAAATATCAAGTGGACCCAATTCATTCATACTCCCTTTCTTTTCACCAGACCCGCCACCCAACCCCACCATTTTCCCCCAATTTCTTTTTATCAAACGGGTTTTGTTTCTTTTTTATCCGAACTCTTATGTTATTTTTCTCCAATTTCCATTGAAAACATAAAAACGTTCAAGAAAATTTGTCCCATGAAAGATTTGTAGTTTATACTAAATCCAGAGCCACCACATCCAGTTATTTCCATCCCTCCACCATATTGACGTTGCCACATCCGCTATCCTTCGACGCTGGCTTTTCAACTACCACAAAACACTATCGGATCATCTCTAATGTAGAAGTGATAAAAGATTAAGACGAAGAGAAAATGACGAGGGTGCTGATTTGTCCCCCCCCCCCCCCCAAGTCTTGGCTTTTGTTTGATGATTTTTCTTGAGGAATTCTAGTTGTTCTCTTTACTTTTATTCATTATTATATTTCTTTAGGTAAAAATTGTATAAGGAATTTTGATCTGTCAAGTCTTGAAAGAATGTGTGTGAACTGCAATAAATTTTGTTCTTTCTCTTGGTAGAATTTTTTCTTGTATAGACATGCTTAATTTAATTGTCTGCTCCATCCTTTATGTAATTTGCATGGCCAGTTTTTGTGTAGTGCAGTAAATTTGCTGTATTAGGAGGGAAAATAATGCTTCAGGAAATAGTTTTGGGATTGTCAATTAATGTCATTTTGTTGTACTATTGTTAACATTGATATATATTCAAGTAGAAAATACAGATTACCTCTTTTTTAATCAAGAGAATTGTGTTTTTATTCAAAGTAGGAAGAAAATCTTGCAGAAGAAAAAAGATCAGAAAAGAAAATTGAAGACGGGAATATTGAAATAGAAAATTTGGCAACGGATCGGGTAGGATTAGTTTATTTCAGATGGGGAGATAAAAGCTATGGTGGTTTTGTGGTGATTTATGGTGGACAAGTGGAGGCAACGTTGAAAATGAACAAAGAAGATTAATGGAAACATAATTTAAAAAGTCAATGAAGATTAATGGGGCCCATTTGATATTTTTTATAATTATAATTGGAGAAAAATAGGTTGGATAAATTGGATAAATAATTGGGGGTTGGTTAAAAGGAGTAGGAGTTTAGATGGATGCCACGTGGGGTAGGGTGGAGTGGGGGAAAGCTGGCCCACAGCTCTGTTAAAAATAAGGGCAAATATATCAATTTTTCTAACGGCGAGGGCAGAAATTAAAGAAAAGTATAACGGAGGTTACCTCTAACTAATTTTAAATAATACAAGGGTAAATACGACCCTTTTCCGCTCAAATAATACTAAAGACGCCAACTACAGTTTCCATGAAATGCAAGTCGTCCACACAAAGTCAAGTTTTATGAATTTAATTAAACAGCAACTTTGAACCTTTCTCTTGCTTACTCAGTTTACGTGATCAACTCTCAACTCCCAACAGATCTAAATATACGTTGATAGTACGTGAATTCAAGATATGGCAGAAGCATTCATTCAAGTTCTATTAGACAATCTGAGTTCTTACATTCAAGGGGGACTTGGATTGTTCTTCGGTTTCGAAAAGGAACTTGAAAGACTTTCAAGCACGTTTTCGACGATCCAAGCTGTTCTTGAAGATGCTCAGGAGAAGCAAGTAAAGGGCAAGGCAATAAACAATTGGTTGCAGAAACTGAATGCTGCTGCCTATGAAGTTGATGACATCTTGGACGGATATCAAACTGCCGCAGCAAGATTCAAGCAGGCTCGATTAGGGCGTTATCATCCAAATATTGTCACTTTCCGCTATAAGGTTGGGAAAAGGATGAAAGAAGTAATGGAGAAACTAGACGCAATTGCCGAGGAAAGACTGAAGTTTCATTTGCAAGAAACGAATGCTGATAGGCAAGTTGTTAGGCGTGAAACAGGTACGTATACACAATTTTCGGCCAAATAATCATTATATTAGTCTTGTTTATATTCGAGTGCTTTTTAGGGGTGAAGAAAATCTTTATATAGGTTAATTTCACATAAAAGGCACTTCATTTTTTTCGTAAAAATGTAACAAGTACTTGTGTATAACAGGTTATATCTTAAGTGAATCGGAAGTCTATGGAAGGGACAAAGAGAGGGATGAGATAGTAAAAGTTATACTAAACAATATGAATGATTCCCAAGAACTTTCAGTGCTCCCAATAATAGGTATAGGGGGCCTAGGAAAGACGACACTTGCCCAAATGATCTACAATGATGAGAAGGTGACTGAGCATTTCAATCTAAAAGTATGGGTTTGTGTCTCTGATGATTTTGACGAGAAAAGGTTGGTAAAATCAATTGTAGAATCTATTGAAGAAGAGCCACTTGGTGACATGGACTTGGCTCCCCTTCAAAAGAAGCTTAAGGAGTTGTTGAATGGGAAAAAGTACTTGCTTGTTTTGGATGATGTTTGGAATGAAGACCAAGAAAAGTGGGCTAAGTTCACAGCACTTTTAAAGGTTGGCGCAAGAGGTGCTTCTGTTCTAATCACTTCTCGTCTTGAAAAGGTTGGATCAATTATGGGGACCCTGCAACCGTACAAGTTATCAACTTTGTCTCCAGAAGATTGTTGGTCGTTGTTTATGCAGCGTGCATTTGGACAACAAAGAATAGAAAACCCTAAACTTGTAGCCATTGGAAAGGAGATCGTGAAGAAGTGTGGGGGTGTACCTCTAGCATCCAAGACTCTCGGAAGTCTTTTACGCTTCAAACGAGAAGAAAGTGCATGGAAACATGTGAGAGACAGTGAAATTTGGAATTTATCGCAAGATGAAACTTCTATTTTGGCTGCTTTGAGACTGAGTTATCACCATCTTCCACTTGATCTGAGACAATGCCTTGCGTATTGTGCAGTATTCCCAAAAGACACTAAAATGGAAAAGGGAAATTTGATCACTCTCTGGATGGCACACGGTTTCCTTTTATCCAAGGGAAATTTGGAGCCAGAGGATGTGGGTAATGAAGTATGGGAAGAACTATACTGGAGGTCTTTCTTCCAAGAGATTGAAAAAGGTGAATTTGGTAGAACATATTTTAAGATGCATGATCTTATACATGATTTGGCTTCATCAGTGATCTCAACAACCACACCAAGCAACCAAGTCCGCCAAGTAAAAGTATTAAATGGAAATATCATGTCCATTGGTTTTGCTGAAGTGGTACCTTTTTACTCTCCTTTGCTCTTGAAGAAGTTTCCTTCGTTAAGGGTGCTTGATCTGAGTAGCTCAAGTATAGAGAAGTTACCATCTTCTATCGGAGATCTAATACATTTAAGGTTTCTGGACTTGTCTAACACCAGTATTCAAACTCTTCCTGAGAGATTATGCAACCTTCAAAATCTGCAGACTCTAGACCTATCTGGCACATGGATTCGTAGTCTTCCTGAGAGCTTATGCAACCTTCTAAATCTGCAGATTCTTGATCTATCAAATTGTCAGTCACTTTCTTGTTTGCCAATGCAGATATATAAACTAAGTAGTCTAAGAATCTTTCAGCTTACCGGCTGTTTTAAACTTGCTTCTATGCCACCAAGAATAGGATCCTTGACATGCCTTAATACTCTACACTACTTCACAGTGGGTGAGAGGATAGGTTATCGACTTGGTGAACTACGAAACCTAAATCAGCTTCGCGGCTCACTTACAATCAAACACCTTGAAAGAGTGAAGGATGTTAATGACGCAATAGAAGCCAAATTATATGGAAAAGATCTATCCAGTTTAAGCATGATTTAGTATAGATCTGATGGCCCAGAAGAATATATGGATGAAAAAGTGCTTGAAGCCCTCAAACCACACCCCAATTTGGAATCTTTAGAAATCATTGGATTCAGAGGTTTCCGTTTCCCAGACTGGATGCATGGTTCAGTTTTGCAAAAGATCGTCTCTATCAGAATTGATGGTTGTATAAAGTGTTCACGCTTACCTCTCTTTGGAAATTTGCCTTGCCTGGAAAGTTTAAGTTTAAAATATGGGTACATGGAGTATGTGGAAGATGGTTTTCATTCTGACTTCCCTAGAAGAAGGTTCCCATCCCTGAGAAAACTTGTTATAGAATACTTCCCTAATCTGAAAGGATTGATGAAAAGGGAAGTAGAAGAGCAGTTTCCTAGGCTTGAAGAAATGGAAATTAGTGAATGCCCTTTGTTTGTTTTTCCAACCCTTTCTTCTGTCAAGACATTGAGAGTAATGCGCAGCTGTATAGATGCAACAAGGTTGACCTCCATATCTAAGCTTAGCAATCTTACTGCCCTCTATATTATCTTTAATCATTCAACTTTATTCCCAGAAAAGATGTTCCAAGGCCTTGCAAATCTAGAGACCCTGTACATTTCAAATTGCATAAATCTCAAAGAGCTGCCTAGCAGCCTGGGTAGTCTCAAGGCTATCAAGTGTTCGAAAATTACGGATTGTCACGCACTAGATTGTCTCCCCAAGCAAGGGCTGGAAGGTTTAACTTGGCTCACTTGGAAGGTTTATGTTCTTTTTTTAGTAGTAATTTTTTTCATGTCTGTTTATATTCAAACTTAGCTTCAATAATTGAGCAACCGCTACAAATCTAATGGAGGTAGTAATCTATGTGTCTGCCTCTGTACAAGTTCTATCTTTTGGTCCTTATTCATTGTGAAGGGAATATTTCTTATTATATCTGAACAAAAACTAATGTTTCCTCATGTTGATCCAATTTCTTTCACTTTTTACTTACCAAATACAAGCTAACACCTGATGTTTAAGAAAATTGGATTGGATGAGCATTTTTTTATCTTTTCTAGTGAAGGATATTGTTTTCTTTTGGAGGCCTAATTCCTTTCATTTTGTCTTGATGGTGTAATGTTGTTATCCATAGCTAACTTTAAACCTTGATAAAGAGATAGCAATTCAGAATATAAGCTTGTCGACCAAGGGATCAGATTATTGAAGCCTAGTATCTATCTCCCATTCCAGTCCCTAATCACTCCTTCTATTCGTCCATTTCCAGATTTTCCTGACTTTGCACCATCTATATTGAGCTTAAAATGGTTTTTGTTTCATGATGGCTGCTTTGCTCTTTCTCAGTTAGAAATTTGAACTCCATGGCTTTGTTAACAATATCACCAATAGAACTAGGCTTCCTGCTACACATGTGAATTATATTATTCCTTTCTAACCATATATGCCATAACAAAAAATGAACAAATTCAGCCCACTTAATATATGCATTAAAGCGCCTTTTAGACTTACATTGAATGTGCAACCAGTCGAAGAACAAAATAGTATTATTACCATTAGGCAGAGAACCATCGTCGATATCCAGTTGTCTCCACACTACTTTAGGGAACCTGCATCTAAAGATGAGATGGAGGATGTCTTCCATCTCATTATCACAGATAGGACATCTATCTGTTTCTATAATGTTCCTTCTAAAAAGAAGATTTCTAGTGGCTATCATATTGTTAACTGCTAGCCATAAGAAGACTTTAATCTTGTTTAGGGATTTAAGCTTTCATATCTATTTTGCTCATTATACTCGACCTCTTTTTAATGATGATATTATATGCAGTCTTTGTGCTAAAGTCTCCAACTGGCCATATCTCCACGTAAAATCATCCCCTGCTGGACCATTCTTCTGTATATAGGTGCTTTTAATTTTAAGAATCAGGTCCTGTGGGAGCTCAAACGATATCTTAGATATGTCTATTTCACTGTTTGAATCACTAACTAACATGCTATTTTCATGCTTCGTAAGAGGACCCTGAATGCTACTTCTTAAGCAATTGTTTTCAATGATCCAGTTATCCTCCCATGCTTTTATTGACCTCTCATCCCCTATAGCCCAGTGAAGGCCTTTCTTACATATTTTATTGCCTCTTACAAGAACCACAACGTAAGAGTTGCTTCCTCGATTCTGATGCTACTTACTTATTATAAACAGAGAGCCTAATAAAGGAAAAATGTTCAGTTGACCCAGAGGAACAAGGAGTGGAGTAACAGTATGAACAGTAGATTAGTGCAGCAATGGAAGTATGTATAAAATCAACAGACATAGAAGAAACTCATATAAAATGGAAAGTTCTTGGTGTGGCTTGTGAAAGAGAAATTGCTTGGTGTGGCCTGAGCACATGTTGTCTTCTTTTCTTTATAGTTCTTTCTAACTTATTAGCATAAGCGGGTTCACGAGTGCTGCTTGTATTGATGGACTGATTTATATAGCTATTCCAACTATAACATGACTCAGTCAGTCGCCCTGGCTCGTTCTTTGAGCTGTGTTCAATATACCAGCAATTGTACTGCCGTTGTTTCTATGATATGTGACCATAGCTTCTTTATTTCTTCTACTTGGAGCAGATCTAGCTATTTGTATTTGCACTCTGGTTCGACTAAATCAGTTTTTCCATTCATTAAGTTAACTTAAAGAGATCATTGGGTTGTTTTCTTATTTTACCACAGATTTGGTTAATTAATAAAAACAAATTCTATTGCAGATTTTCCTCTACTTAATTGGTACGTCCTGGCTTGGGATATAACTATATCACAGAGTGAAGTCAAAGAAAGGTTACCGCCAATGTTTTCAAAGGCGTTTTTATAGCTAAAAAGCGCCAAGAAAGAGAAAAAAATGTTACATGTTTAGATCAATCTATTGCTTTTCATTTTAACTAATTTGAGTTTAAATTGAGTTAGAATGAAGTTCCAACTGTTTATTCTCTTATGTAGATAAATCAACCAATGGTGGGTTTTCTCCTCTTTTAGTGTTGATCATTAGCTCATTCATGGTTATTATGTTTCTCATGATGGATTAATATTATTATCAAAATAAGAGTTCTTTTATTAGGCCTTATCCAATACCTTGGCCCTTGGGAGAACGGCTCAAGTGAAAAGTAATTTATGTTGTTTCGTTTTGTTTGCATTTTATCTTCTCTTTCTCCAATAGTACTTTGCATGTATATATGTCTACTTAATGGAGTATTTTATATAACCATTTTTCTAAAATTGCTTTATTTATTTTGATAGATGTGCGGTGATTTAAAAAGAAAAACACAAGGAAGTTGACTGGAGAATACACGCTAACGCCAAGTAACTTATCTCAGAGTATATTTCCCCCTCTAACAACCGAATGAAGAATATGGTGTTCAAGAGAAGCGTTTGGTAAGGCAATTTGGAATGTGTGACTGATAGCACGGAAGAATGTTGAATATCTTTTACATACTATAGAAAGGAGATAAGTTACAGTCTTTCAGTATTGAGTTGGGATTCTAACTCCTGAGGTTTTTTATCATTGAAAATAAATATTACTTAACTGCGCAAACAGAACAGTTATCCTCTATCAAGTTCATCCGTCGATGGAGAATTTCAAGAGCTCATTCATTTGAATGTTACGATTCCCTATCAGTATATGAATCTCATATTTAGCTCCCGTTTGGACATAGTATTTGGAGGGATTTTTTGGGCAAAAAAGTATTTGTTTATGCTTTTTGAGCAAAACTTGTCTCAAAAACTCCCAAAAACTAACATTTACACATCAAATTTCATTTTCATAAGAGCTCAAAGGCTCTTTTGAGCCAAAAAATTTATTCTCAAAAAGTATGTCCAAACACTTTTTCATTTTCATATATCAAATTTCACCCAAAAAGTATTTCCCAAAAAATATTTGGGAATCTATGTCCAAACGCTAGCTTAATTGGGGCGTTTCTCCATCTCTTTTGGGAGTGTCTTAGCTATCTGATGTGTTATCAAATTACACAGCCTGAGAGTCTACGTTAATAAGCATATTATGTTAAGCATGTTATATTTGATTATGGGATATTATCTTAAGTCCATTAGCTTCCCTTAAATTTCCACTGCGTAAGGAAGCATCAATCTGTCTTTCAAGTTCCTTAAAACTAGTCTGACATTTACAAATAATGAAATTAACAAATGATGAAATAATCTATTAGATAATACATGATTTTAGCGATGATAGATCGGTGCATGTGCAACTCATCTAAGACATACTACCAACTACCATTCATAAGTTCTTTCTTTCAGACCATAATTATAAATTACTTAACTAGAAGTTATGTCAAATAGTAGAAGTTTTTAACATGATTTATTTTGTTTTCTTAAATTATAAATCAATTATCGAAATTGTATAATGGCATGCTGTTAATCCTAACAAGGCTTGGAAATCGAATTACTAAAGTCAATATTTTATCAGAAAATATGTTTTATAACTTCATCACAATAATAATGATGACTGCATCCGATTCAATAATTCCTTTTAAATTCAAGCAAACATAATTCTCAATCACGCTGTTATCAAGACCTTTAATAAAACTCAAGACGCATCAATATCTTATGTGGGGTTATTTTTAATGAAACAAGCATTTATAAATAAACCACTTCATGGTCTTACACAAGTGACAAATCAAAAGAGTGAAGGATGAAAATTATACCACAGTTCTGGTATAAACGATTTGTGTATTGCTAATCCTGGGATTAGAAATTTTAGCAAACATGGAATAAAATAATCATACATTTCATTTCGAAATTGTTATTCCTGATCCCACCAACTAAAGGACCTCTAACTTCTTTCATCTATCCGCCATCCAAAGAAAGTGTACAATAAAAAGGGTCCTTATTCTTCACTATAATTTGGACCAATTCGCACCTTGACCCAAATGTGGACATAGAACAAGCTAAGTATAAATCAAGTTTGAATAATGCTATAAAATTCTTGAACACAATATCATCCTAATAGAAAAAACTGAGGAATTCAATCGTTGCTCCAATGGCGAGCATCCCAAACTTTCCTTCCATTTTCCTCACCTATCCCCAATGTAATAAAAAGAAATAAAAGACACTTGAAAAATTAAATTTGCCTATGTAATAAAAGACTCGAAAAGTTGAATTTGCCAATGTAATTAAAAAAAATAAAAGAGACCCGGAAAATTGAATTTCACTAGCAAAAGTATGGAAGAATATGAAATAAAGGATGATGTAGACATATTTAAGGTGACATACATTCTATTATTTTTGTGTAAAGATACATTTTATTAAGTAAATAGTAGTATCCTTAGCAAAAAAAAAAAAGTAAATAGTACTCCCTCCGTCCTAATTTATGTGGCACCATTTGACCGGACACGGAGTTTAAAAAAATAGAGGTTCTTGTTAAGTATCAATTTTACCCTTGAAAAAGTAGAGAAGATTTGAATAATAAAAAAGTTGTTGGTAAGTTTAAAACTACTATAAACCAAGCAACCCGGTGCATTTTAGCTAATTTGTCTTCATGCAAGGGTTACTTTAACATTGCTCCTCACAGTCTCCTCTCTGTTTTACTGTACATTTAGCAAGAGAATAATGTCGGAGCTAGGTAAGTAAATACCATTAATCTAGCTTTTTGTTTCTCACTTGTACGTACACTTATAACATTCACGTACATATTTTAGAAGAAATGGTAATGGTAATGGTAATGGTTGGTTTGTTTTTCTAGGTTGAGATTTTGTTTTGTGTAAAGATTGCACCTTTACACATATATTGAGTTATTAACTCTGTTTTTTCACTTATAACATTCAGTTATGGCTGACGAGAGCCAAGCTACCAATCAGCAACTAAATTTAGACTTGGAAGGTACTATATACTTGTTTTGTTTTTAATCATCTATATTGACTTAAACTAATCTCTTGTTTTTGTTCATATAACTAATCTTTGTTTCTGTTTTAATATATATATATATATATATATAGCACCTGCATCGTCTTCAGTTTCTCCTCAGCCTCTAATGGCTCTCTTGTCTAGTGTTGACTATTTGGAGGCGTTAGAAGCTGATATGCGTAAGCTCCAGTCCCTGATAGAAGACCTGGACAAGAGAGCTAGTGAGATACTAGCATCCTTAACCAACACCATCATATTCTACTTATGGTTTACCGTAGGAGGGGTATACCTTCAGGGCATGAAGCTACCTTGTCCAGACGCACTTGGTATCACATTCAGTTTGGCTAGTTGCTTCATACTAGGAGTATCTATTGCTACCTACAGGGCATGGCGAAAAATGGATGGTTTGATCTCTCCTATGGATGATCGTATTGGAAGGAGGCAGCTACTAGCAACAAGGGCAAGCAAAATTTGGGATGAACAACAAAAAAGGCAAGATACCAATGACCCTGGCAATGCTGAACAACATCCTTTAGAAACATCAGAGTCAGTGACAAATAGAGCTATGGTGATGATGAAACCCCACAATCTATCTAAATTTGGGATGCACAACAATATATTGGTCTTGTCTGCTGCCGTGGCTGGTATCGTTAATGAAGTAATTTGGTGTGCCACTGTCATCTATAGCTATTGTGGTAAGTGAATATCTCGTTTTCAGTTGTGAATTTGAGATGAGCGTATGTGATGCTTTATGAAAACTCAAAACAATTTAAACACTGATTTGCAGTATCACAGAAGGGATACGATGGGCAATGCCTCTTTGCTAAATGAAGCACATTTCAAGGTGGAAGAATGCTACATAATAGCCGGTCAACATGGATATAAAAGAATAGAGTGAAGAGCCCCTATACAATTATCCTCATTATATATAGTTACACTTAGTAATCTGTCTATGTCTTTTGTTTGTTCTCTGAAGTGCAACTGCCTGGTGGATCTAAACTATAAAGTAATATTAGGTCTTTTAATCTTTTCTGATTAGTTATGTCCAAAAGCACGCAGCTCTTGCTAAATTGGTTGATTCTTCTAAACTACAGAGTAATATCTCATGAATTATATTCTTGATTTGGGCTCAACTTTGGGATATTAGTTCAGTATTTCTGTGAAGCACTGGACAGTTGTTGTAACTTTCCCTCGAACAAGCTTCTGCCAACTCAGCCTTTAGATCATTACACCTTGTTTCTAAGACCTAAACAAGAAAAGGATTTGGAGCTATTGAGTTTCCCTTTTTATGCTTGGAGTATCCTATTTGATTGAACTATTTTGGTTAATTGTACTCTGTTGATGTGGGTAGAGATTTATATTCAGCTGCGAGTTCACAAAACTATAATGTTTAACCCACAAAAGGATTAGGGGTTTAGGCTAGGATATTTGTGGGATATGCAGATGCATCTTATTGAACTGATTACTTTGCCTCTGATTTCTCTGTGTTGTAAGTGAGTACATAATATGAGAAGCAGGCTGTTGCCAATGTGTTTATGCGCATTCTGTCCTGCAGATACGTTTATGTCCATTCCATATTTACCTTGGATTTCAATTGGTTATGCTCAGTTTCTATTACTGAGTTATCACTTTTTTGTCTTAGGTGATTGCATTCTGAAATGATATGTATCTTTGTTGTATTTGGCAGTAAATTGGTGATGGCATGCTTAGTACTGCTTTATAGAGTGATATTTCACTAATTACCTTCTAGAGAAATCAATCAATAACCTGAGACTACTGGATTTCTTTGTTTAGCTATTTCTCATAAGTCAGCTCTGACAGGATATTCTCTTCACATCTTCTCTTCATCGTAGTTGTAATTTGAAGATTACAAAAGCAGCACTAAACCTTTAATAATATTGTTCATTGAGCTTTTAAAATTGTCCATGATTGTAGGTGTTCTTGTGCTTAAGATGTTTGAACTGTACATATACTTTGATGATTGCTTTTGTAGCTTACCGGTTGGTGACATGGAAGTTTCAAATATAATTTTCAAACAATATATTTTCTATTTGCACCAAATAGCTTATTCTGTACAATCATTCACAGCAACTTTGAGTTTGTCACTTGTTATGTAAGAGTTAGTATGTTGATGTGCTACTACTTTGTACGGTATCAATAAGTTAGTTACATTAAATGGACTTGTCTCCACAGTTTGAAATGAAGCTCATAGTCATATCTAATTTGACTCTAGCAAAGTTAGTTATATGCTGGTTTATGTTCTGGACGCTTTAGTCAAGAGCTTGGTTTGTCTATCGCCAGTTAGTGTTACGTATAAGTATATGACATGGTATATCCTTTTCAGCTTTGAACTTAAAAAAGTGGGGTTGTCACTTGAAAGTGGTGTTGTGGTACCTGGTTTTAGTGGAGTCATGACTTGTTTAAGTGAGGCAGTTGTGTCTTGTAATAGATGAGCCCATAAAATCTGAAATTAATTGCACCATAGTTGATGCCATCATGGCGTTAATATCATCCTGCTCTGTGATTCCTTTAAGTTTCACCTTCTTCCCTCGGCCTGTACCATGTACGGTGGGAATCAAAAGTAGAAACAAGGTTATTCACTTTCATCCAGTCAACTCCAAGTAACCTTCAAATTGCAGCCTTGGACCTTGCACTTGAACAGAGGAAACTCTGCCAGTTATTATTTGGTTACCCTCTGCAACTGTGATCCTCATCGGCTTGTCCTCCTGAATCTTACGCCCTGCTGATTACAAAGGTTGTGGGTACTACCACGATAGTAATCAAAGTCCTCTTTCTGAGCTTACCTTGTATCAATTTGGTGTTAGATACTAGAGTAGAGTACCTATCAGTGTTTCTAAGCTAATTGCTGCAGCTGTTTCTTCCTGTTTGACCTCGATAGCGCTATCCTGCGATTCTTCCATTGTATCCTCGGTTTCAGCACTAATAGCATTCAGTTGCTGATAGTAGTAAGACGCATCAGAAATCTGGAGTAATATCTGGTCTTCTATTCATTTTTTATTAGTTATGTCCAAAAGCATCCAACTCATGCTAAATTAGTGGATTCTTGTATTTCTGGAAAAGTTAAGCAGTAGAAAGAGAGAATTGCAACAGTTAAGAAGTGTGAGGAGAGGTAAGCATTAAGGATATCTCATAATATGTATTCTTGATTTACACTCAACATGTCTGAGTTTTGTATGTCTTCAGAGCACAGACACTTGTTGCAACTGTCACCTGAACAAGCTTTCGTCAAATCTGCTTTAGACTATTACACCTTGTTTCCAAGACTTAATAAGAAATAAAATTGGAGCTATTAAGTTGCCTTTTTACTGCTAGGCGTATCCAATTCGATGGTTACATAAAATGGACTTGTTGCCACAGTTTTGAAATGAAGCTCATAGTCATACCTATTTGACTCTAGCAAAGTTTGTTACTAATACATTGGTTTTGTTCTAGATGTTTCAGCCTAGAGCTTGGTTTGTCTATCTCCACTTAATGCTATGTTGAGGGTACTACCAAGATAGTGATCAGAGTCCATTTTCTGACCTTACCTTGCACCCCTTTGGTTTTAGGTACTAGAGTAGAGTACCTGTCAGTGCATCTAAGCTAATTGCTGCTGCTTCTTCCTGACCTCGATAGCACTATCCTGCAATTCATCTGTTGTATCCTCAGTTCCAGAACTGATAGCATTTAGTTGCTTTATTTTAGAGGTGTGGTCAGAACAATACCTACCACCACACTGATAGTAGTAATTAAGCACCAGACAGATCAGAAAGTTAGTGTAATATCTGGTCATTTATTCTTTTTTTTTTATTAGTTATGTCCAAAAGCGTGCAGCTTATGCTAAATTTGTTGATTCATCTGTTCCTGGTAGAGTTAAACAGTAGAAAGAGCGAATTTCAACTGAATAAACGTGAGGAGAGGTAAGCATTTGAGGATATCTCATAATTTGTATTCTTGATTTGCGCTCAACATTCGAATATGAGTTAGTATTTCTTCAAAGCACAGACAGTTGTTAAAACTCTCACCTGAACAAGCTTCCGTCATCAGCTGTAGACTACTACACCTTGTTTCTAAGACTTAACAAGAAAAAGAATTGGGCTTATTGAGTTGTCTTTCTTATGCTAGTAGTATCCAATTGGATCGAACTACGATTATAATACTCTTTTCATGTGGGTTGAGATTTATATTCAGCTGAGAGTTCACAAATATATAAAGTTGAACCAACGTTACAATGGGTTTGGGCTAGGATGTTTGTAGGAAGTTAAGATGCGTTTTGCTATATATTACTTTGCCTCTGATTTCTATCTGTGGTCAGTGAGTACAAGATATGAGAAGCAGGCAGTTGCGAATTTGTTATGTTTTTACTCATTCTGTCCTAGTGATAAGTTTAGGTCCACTCCGGTTTTACCATGGCATTTCTATTGGTTCTGCTTTGTATTTATTACTGAGTTTTCACTCTCCTGTGTAAGGTGAGTGCATTCTTGCTATGTATCTTTTTGCTGGGTTGGGCAGTAAATCGGTGATTGCTTGCTTATTACGGTGATATCTCTCTATTTACCTTCTGGTGTTTTGTACTGCTACTGCTAGATTGAATGAAAAGAGAGATCAATCAATAATCTGGGACTACATGATTTCTCTATTAGCTCTTTCTCATAAGTCTTTTGTGGTTTGGTCATGACCTATTTAAGGAGGCAGTTGTGTCTTTGGTTCATCAAAAACATCATTGTAGTTGTCTGTGATCCTCAACGGCTTTTCCTCTCTGAATCTTACACCCAACTTCCTTAGCAGTATGTGGCTTTGGATACTACCAACTACCAAGATAGTGAGAATCCTTCTTCTGATCTTGCTTTGCATCCTTATGGTATTAGGTACTAGAGTAGACTATCTGTCAAGGCATCTAAGCTAAATGCTGCTGCTTCCTGTTGGACCTCCTGCAATTCTTTCATTGTATCCTCAGTTTCCGCACTAATAGCATTCAGTTGTTTTGTTTTAAAGTGGTGGTCAGGAAAGTACCTGCAACCAGACTTAAATAGTACTAGTAATTAAGCACCAGCTTCTAAGCACATTGGTTCCTGTCCTCTCCTAATTACCATTATCTGCATTTCGACAATTAGTACAAATAATTGATTCCTTGGTAGAAATGGTAGTATGAGAACTGTTTTCCATTCCGAAGAGTTGTAGCCATCTTTTTTCCTGCTGTCTTGCTTGGTTCTATTGCTTGCCCCAGAATAATGGAATCCAACAATTTTTACTGTATGTTTACTATTATCTTCTGCTCCGCAGTGAAACTTTCAAGTAGTCCTCACTTATATCGGGACTTCTGATTAATAACACTACATGCTTTTAGACGTAAAACTTTTCTCAGCAGTAGTATGTTTCAACAGTTCCATGTTGGTTAAGTTTATGGAAGATCTTCTATTAAGGTGTCCCCAGCAAATCTTGGTACGGATTACTATAGTAATTTTATTCGTTTCACCTCACAGTATTCTTACTGAATTTAAAGAATATTCAGCACTTCCCATCAATTGGTATATGTGAAGATACCTCCCCAGTCTCTACTCTACATTGCGTTGGCAGGATCAAAGAACCTTTGGTATTGCCCACTACAGATTCTACCTGAAATTGTCATCATGTGTCTCAAATGGATTTGGTAGAATATCATCAATATATGGAGCAGTTCCTTTTTTCCTTTTAGGCCTTCTTGGCTTGCCTATAAAAAGCTGCACTATTTTATACCATGTTGGACTGCAGAAAGCCTTGTTTGCATATTGTTGATTAGGCTTGTCTTCTAACTCTCCAAACCATGTGCCTTCTGCCAGTGTTGTTTGGAACGAGCTCTTATGTCAGTCGTAGTGGCTCATTTAACGCGACCTCTTATCTAACGGGAAAAGCTAAATGGTGAATTTTATGCTAACTCAATTATAACATGATCAGAATCTACTGAAATTTACTATCGATGATGGCATCAGCACATGAAACTGCCCAATTGAATGAGACCATCCTTTTTCAAACTAATTTGATAGGATTAATCTCCGTCATTGACTAAAGGTCTACATGCATTGACTTGGGATTTAGTTTTCTACTAAAACACAATCAAATCAAACAAGTAGGTTTGTCAAATATATAAATCAAATAATACCTTAAAGCTCAAGTTCAATCTACAAAACATAGCTTAGTTTCCACTGGTGAAAAGTACATATCGATAAAGTCGTACCCCAAAGTCCGTACATATAAAAGAAGCCTAACGTCAAAATTGTTCTTTCACTTCACATCTCACTTGTTAACATGATGGAACCAAACTCCACAAGATCTCTAACGGCATTGCACTAGATAATTCTTTTGTAATGTACTTGTATGTAAAATTCTGAAATTGAATAATTGAAACTGGAAGAATTGGGAATATTTATTGATTTTTAGTAACTATTACAACTAATATATGAAAGATTAAAAATAAGGACGGTAGTTCAAGCTTCCATTGATGACCACGAAATACCAGATTCATAACTGCCCAGCTTAACTCCCAAGCTAACAATATAACTAACTCTCCTTGCAATCCTGGCTGTTGATCTGCTTTTAATCCTGTCCATACAACACATTAATGAACTGCCTCCTCATCCTCCAAGTCATCTTTGTAATGGACTGAAATAGTGAAATGAAATTTACGATTGGAATTCAAGGAACAAGGTTAACTAGTGAATTGGCTCGCGCGGTCACTAAAAAGCTTTTAAAAAATATATAGCTAATTAATCGTTGATATAACTTTTATAATAACATAATAAATGTTGCTGTTAGATTAATTTATCTTTGATATACACTACGACACTAACACTATCAATTATTCATTAATATATATATATATATATATATATATATATATATATATATATATATATATATATATATATATATATATATATATATATATATATATATATATTCTCAAGGCTGATTATTATTTATAAAATTTTAGTATGCTTTTTCATATTTTATGTATATGGGATTAGAGAGTTTCCTTAACTTCACGACCAACACTATACTCTTCTTCAAGAACATTGTCTGAAGGTTTGGATTTGAGTGCAAAATCTTCTTGACTATGAAATAAATTAGACAATTAAATAAGATGATATATGAATAGCAAAATGAAGCATCAATTATAGAGAAAATCATTCATATAAATCCAACAACCACCGTGTTCCAAAGTGAAAGAAAAAGAGGTCATAAAATCACTATTTGTCACATGTCTCAAACACCATTGTATGTGCTTGGCTTGTTATGTTGTTCATGAGAATGCGAGAAGGATTAAATTCAAAGTCATTTCCTGCTAGGTTCTTCGAGAAAAAGGGCTGATAACACCAATTAGTTCAATGTTGGTGTAAATCAAAACTTCTGCAATGCGTCTAACCCCAATTTGAGTGTCGTATTGCCACAAATAATAATTAAGTACATGCTCTTCTCCTCCAATAACACACTCCCTCATCAATACTCCTTATAATTATGCACAAAAGAAGCATATGAATAAGTATAGGATATAGTGTTATTTCCTTTTAGTTTTTATAAACTTTTTTATTGTAATTTTCAAAATAAATATATAGCTAAAAAAATGTTTTTCATTTAATATTTTCATTGCCACCTTGGCTTTTTGCATTTTTTCTTATTTCTTAGTTTATCTGCTCTTCTTTCTCTCATCTTTTCCCTGTGTGTTGCCCTCACTCCCACCCTTCCTAACATTATTTTATCTTCATTTTTTCATCTTTGATTGTCAGTTATTTTTTCTTCCATTTAAAAAAAATTAATCTTTGTAACATATACCCTTCAATTTTCCAAAAAATTAGAAACTGATGTCCTTTTGCTAAATGACCAAATCAACCCCTTTTCTCCTTCCTACTAATTCTATGGAAAAATTCAAGAATCAGTTTCTTGAATAATTTCTTACTAATATACACATCAATTTCTAAATAAATTAAAAATAGAGCAATAAAAAATAACATATGGAGAAATGATAGATTTGAGAAAGTTATTGTAGAAGCCTCTCTCGAATTCAAAGTTGCGTCGTTTGTTTAAGATTCTTCGTTTGCTCTCCTGTTTGACAATATGCACAAATCAGACAATTATTATGAGACGAAGAAAATAAACATAGCATCTCACATGGTCATTTGTTTTTCAGATTGTATCATTTGTTCTTAAAAGATTGAACTAACTTGGTCCTGAGAACAATCATAATAAGGAGCAAAATGAAGAACAATAACTGTTACATCGACTAAAAGAAAACCAAAACCCGATAGTAAATCTCAACTTACCTTCAAAGAATAAGCTCTCTTCTCTAGATAGCAAAATATTTTGGATACCCATCTATATATCAAGCACAGCAAATAGTTTGAATCAGCATTGCATTATATGATCTTATATATATGAGTAATGATCAGACCTCAATGTAATAATTTTGCCGTTCCTAATTCTAATTTTTAATTCTAATTACTATCTTAGCATTAATTAAGAAAAATGGAAATAGTGGTGAGTTGGTTGGTCATTTGGAAAGAGGCCGTTTCTGGCTCTAATCTTCATTGCTAATGCTAATTAAGAGCTGGTATTTATTTTTCAACTTTTACATTATATTGGCATTTTTAGGCTTTTTAAAATAAGATTAAAAAAGGAGAAAAGCTCAAAAAAGGAGAAAAAAGATAAGTATAATTCTTGGCCAAAGAGAGGTGCCACATCACTTGCCTATATTTCTCAATTAGAAGATACTAAGAAACTAATTGCCCGCGCATCGCGCGGTCTTAAAAGATCGTATTGAAAATTACTAATAATGTGTGTTATAGATAAAAAGCAAAAACCTATCAATACTTCAACAACAAAATTTAAGTTAAAAATAAAGTAAAAATAAAATTATTTAAACTCAATGGTGATCAATTCAGTAATGAGTTGTGAAGTTGTTGGATCTTGCTCATAACTCAAGGCCACCTCTTTCATCCATGAGGGTTCTGTAGTAGTTATGGCCCTTAGTGTAGATTCCTCTTCCAATCTTCTAGACAGGGCATCTGCAACCCTGTTCTCAGTACCGTTCTTGTATTGAACTTCATAGTCTAGTCCCAAGAGTTTGGTCAGTCCCTTTTGTTGGAGTGCAGCGTTGACCCTCTACTCTAGTAAGTATTTCAGGCTATGATGGTATGTCCTTATGATAAAATGGGCACCTTGGAGGTAGTGCATCCACCTATCCACAGCTGATAAAACTGCTAGGAATTCCTACTAATAAGTAGATAGGCCAAGATGTCTAGGAGATAAGGCCTTACTAAAAAAAAGCAATAGGTCTTCCTTCCTTCATTAGGACTGGCCCCATTCCTTTCCCACAAGCATCTTTCTCCACCACAAAGGTCTTGGTAAAATCTGCTAGAGCTAAGACTGGAGCTGTGGTCATGGCTGTTTTGAGTTGCTGAAAGGCTGCTTCCGCTTCTGGATTCCACTGAAAGGCATTTTTCTTCAATAAGTTGGTCAGAGGTTTACTGATAATCCCATAAGACCTTATAAATCTCCTGTAGTAATCAGTTAGTCCTAGGAATCCTCTTAAGGCCTTGACAGAAGTAGGTGTAGGCCAACTGGACATGGCTTTTATTTTAGAGGGATCAGTAGAAACTCCTTCTACTGTGATAACATGGCCTAAGTATTCCACCTTCTCTTGGCCAAATGAACACTTAGATAACTTGGCAAACAACTGTTCCTTCTGCAACACCTCTAATACCTGCCTAAGGTACAAGGCATGCTCTTGAAGTGAAGAGCTGTAGATCGGGATGTCATCAAAAAATACCAAAACAAACTTCCTGAGAAGAGACTTAAACACATGGTTCATAAGACTCTGGAATGTTGCAGGGGCATTGGTCAAGCCAAAAGGCATGACCTTGAACTCATAATGTCCCATAAGAGTCCTAAATCCTGTCTTTGGAATGTCTTCTTCACCCATTCTTATTTGGTGGTAACCTGCCCTGAGATCAATCTTAGAATAAATGCAAGATCCACTAGATTCATCCATGAGATTATCTACCAAGGGAATTGGAAACTTGTCTTTAATGTTGAGGTTATTCAATTCCCTATAATCTATTCTTTTTGTCTAGTAGGACTGGGGAAGAAACTGGGGAATGGCTGGGTTGTATGATTCCATTTTTTAGCATGTCATTTACCTGTTTCTCTATTTCATTTTTCTGGAAATGATTGTACCTGTAGGGTCTGATGCTGACAGGATTGGCATCTTTCCTTAGGGGAATGAAATGATCATGTTGCCTTCTTGGAGGTAGGGTGGTTGGTTCTGCAAATACTATAGGGAACTCCTACAGCACTTGGCTGATAGCTGGTGGAACAGAGGCCATGATGGTAGTTTCTTTTGCTGTGATAGTGAAAAGGTGAGCCTAGATGACCTTCCCTTTCTTAATAAGTTGTTTCATCTTGCTTGCTGACATACTTTGTAACCTGCCCTCCACCTGTACTCCTTTGAGTTCTGTTCTTTTCCCGTCCACACTAGCCTCTAATTTGTTCTCAATGAAGTCAAAGAGAACTGGATTATGCTTTTTCATCCAATCCACTCCCAACACCATGTCACATCCTCCAATATCTAACAACCTTAAGTTGTGCTCAAACTCTATCCCCTGTGTCTTCCACTTGAAATTTGGGCAAGTTAAGTAAATCATCAGGTGATTCCCATCTGCAACAGTGACTCTCATTGGCACATCCTCCACAGTTAAGCAATTGGCCTCTCAAGCAGTATCACTTGCCAAAAAACTATGAGTGCTCCCACTGTCTATGAGTATAGTGAGTTCCCTCTTACCACAAAGCCCCATCAACCTAATAGTGTTTGTTATAGATGTACCAGATAGAGCATGGATGCTGATAACCCCATCTACTGGTTGTTCCTGGTCTTCAAGGCACCCTTCCTCCTCTAATAGCTGGTCTTCATCAGGGTTATTGGTTGGAGACTTGCAGTTAGGGCATTGAGTTGTCTATCTTTGCAGTGGTGACCAACAAAATATCTCTCCCCACATCTGTAACATTGTCCCTTAGCTCTTCTCTCTTTATACAGCTTGTTTCTTTGGTTGCTATAGTAAGTGCTAGAATTACCCTTAGTAGCAAGTCTTTGCCCTTGAGTCTGGTTATTCCCTGGGTTTAGGGTTAGTGCTTCAGTATGGTTAGGAATTCCCAGCCCTCATCTCTTTTTGTCTCTTGAATTGATCAATCTTTCTTGTTGTCTTGCCTTATCAACTGCCTGACTTAGTGTATATTGATCTAGAAGTTTGACTGTGTTCTTGATCTCATCTTGCAGTCCCTCTATGAAAAAATCGAGAAAAAACTCCTCTGGGATTGTGGGGTTCCTAATTAAAACCCAGGCCATTAAATCTTCAAATTTTTCCAAATAGTCATTAACAGAACCTCTTTGTTCAATTTTCTTAAATTCCCCTATGAGGTTTGTCTTACTGTTAACTGCATCCTCAAACCTCTTACTAATCTCTTCTATGAATTCCTTCCAAGTGATTGTGCCTCTACTAACATGATACGAAAAGTACCAAGATTCAGCCTTACCGGTTAGATGATAAACTGCCATTTGTAACTTCTGTTGTGTATCAGTGATTCTATTGTAATGGAAATATCTCTCATATTTTCTTAACCATGAACAAGGGTCCACACCATCAAAATATATAAATTCCAGCTTGGGAAAGAAATTGGGTTGAAGATTTCTTACCCCCATGGTCTCAGTAATCTCAGCATTCCTGGATCGATCCTCATGAACCCCATTGGGCTGCACTTCATTGGGCCCAATCTGCAAATTGCCATTTGGGGAAGAAAGAAGCCTGTCTAGTAGTAGATCCATCTTCTTTCCCAAGTCATCAATCTTGGAGTCTGTAGCTTCAAATTTCTTGTTAGATTCACTCATGTATTTTTATAATTGCATGTCTAGTTTCTTGATATTTTCTTCATTGCTTTTAGCTCTTGTTTCTGCCATAGTGAAATGAAATTGACGATTGAAATTCAAGGAACAAGGTTAATACTTGTTGAGAGCTGGTTTTGAAGTATGACAAACAGGAAGGACACTGAGGTTCATGAGAAGAACCTAGTCCTTGAGGTGAAGGGCACGCTTGATCGAAAAGAATACGGGTTGCAAATCCTTGTGGAACTAGGTGTAGTGGCGCGTGGTTGAAGACATATCCTAGTCAGACTAAAAGAGGCGGTGTCCAGGCTGTGTCTTTGAAGTATGAACAAGAGTTAGACTTCAACATGGAAAAGAGTTACTGCGAATCTTCAATTACCATAATTAAAGAGGATTCCCAGTTGGACCTAACTAGGGTTGCAAGACTCGTATAAAAGCAAGTAGAAGAGACAGCTGTAATCAGTTTTTTCACGATAGAGAGTTGAGAGCATATAGAGGCTATCTGAAGAATTGTCTACGTGGGAAAACTGGAGAAGACAACTGATTTGCATGCAGAGTATTTGAGTCTAGATTTCTTGTCTAGGTTCATCGAGTTGTAAGTTGTCTTTGTTACAAGTATTCATTGTTTTGTCTATCAGCTTATCTCAGAAGCATATGTATTAGGCAAACTACTTTGTGATTACTAGAAAAAGCTAGAGTTTAGCTTTGGTTAGTGATTAGGGTCTAGAGTGTAGCCCCTTGGTTACAGAGTTTGTAATCAGAAACGTTGCTCTTGTGTTAGTGGATTCAGTGCTAAAATCCCAGAGTGTGGGTCGTGGTTTTTCTCCCTTGAGCAAGGAGTTTTCCACGTAAAATCCTTGTGTCTTTGATGTGTGTTTGGAAGTGTGTTCTAAGGTAGAGGGCTGCATAAAAAGGAACTGAAGAACCCTGTTCTACTACAGAAGAACAAGGTTCTTGCAATGAAAATCGGAGGACACTATTCAACCCCCCCTTCTAGTGTCTCTAGGAGGTGCTTAAAGTCTAACAAGTGGTATCAGAGCAGGTCTTCTCTTGTAAGGCTAACACCTTGAGAAGGATCAGAATGAGTGCACCACCTACTATTACTGAAGGACAGTCGGTTCTGAGGCCTCCACAGTTCAATGGGCAATACTACGCATGGTGGAAGAATAGGATGGAGAATTACATTTGTGCTGAAGATTATCAACTCTGGCTGATAGTATCAGAAGGAAATCTGATTCCCACCAAAATAGTCGGTGAAGGAACCACTGCTACAAAAGAACCCAAGCTGAAAGAAGAGTTTGATGAGACGGATTATAAGATGATCGAAAAGAACCACAAGGCCAAGCGGTTGGTCATATGTGGTCTTGGTCCAGAAGAGTTTAATCGAGTATCATCGTATAAGACAGCTAAGGAGATATGGGATGCCTTGCAGGTTGCACACGAAGGAATCACAGAAGTAAAAGACTCAAAAAGAAGAATGTTGAAGAGACAATTTGAGTTGTTTACTATGGGTGAGAAGGAGTCAATTCAGGATATGATGACCAGACTGACCATGATCACAAACGAAATGAGATCGTTGGAGATGGAATTACCTGAAGTAGAGATGGTTGACAAAATCCTAAATGTGCTGCCTGAAGCATGGGAACCAAAAATGACAGCTATCATTGAATCAAAACCCTTGAAATCCATTAAGCTTGAAGAACTGGTTGGAAGTCTGAAGACGCATGAGATGATGAAAGACTCAAAGGCTAAACCTGCAGCAAAGAAGGAAAAGACCCTTGCACTGGAAGCAACAGAAGAAACTGATGACTATGTTGATCTCCAATCAGTGGAAGCTGCAATGGTAAGTGCTCTAAGACAAAAACTCAATCTGGGAAGGTTTAAAGGATTTAAACGAGGAAACAAGGAGAGCTCTAGCAGGAAGAACATAGTTGATAGTCCTGACTATTCTGGATGTTTCAAATGCTTCAAGAAGGATCATGCTGTTATGGATTGCCCGATGTGGGAAATAGAATGGATGAAGAACAGAGCTGCTAAGGAAAAGGAAAAGGAAGCCACAAAGGATTTTGATGCAGACAAGAAAAAGTCAAGACGGCCTCCAAACTTTAGAGCAGAACGAAGGAAAAGAAAAGAAGCTTTCTATGCCACATGGGGACCAACTGATAGTGAGTCTGATCACGAGAAGGAAGCTGATGATGACTCACCACTAGCACTAGCAGGGATGACAGACGTTAGTTCTGATGAAGAAAATCCTCGAGAAATCAGATGGGGAAGAGATCCATCAAAGCCACCAATGTTCGATGGGACTCATTACAATTACTGGAAGAAACAAATGAAGAATTTCTTGCAGGCAACTGATTATAGTCTGTGGCTAATTGTGAAAAGAGGACCTCATGTTCCAGTAAAAAGAGCAGCAAATGGAGTCTTGGTACCCAAGAAAGTGGAAGAACTAGATCCACAAGATCTGGACTGGCTACAAGCAAATTCCAAGGCTGAGGGCTATCTAAGAAGAGGACTTACAGATGATGTACTCGGACGGATACTGGAATGTAAATCAGCCAAGGAGATATGGAAGAAACTGAAGGAGTTGTACATAGCTGACAACACCAAGAAGGACTCTGCTCTCATGGCAACTGATGGAGAGGAAGTTGGCTGTTCAGCAGAGGTATGTTTATCTGATCTAAAGGAAACTTTACATACATACTCTTCTGAAAATTTAATTCTAATCACAGCCACATTGATTGAAGGATATGAAAAAGAAAAACTTGAAAAAGATAAATTAATTGAAGAACTAGGTGATCTTAGAACTAAGAACAAGAGTCTCCTAGAACAGAACATTGAGCTTGAAGAAACTAATGCCATCTTGAAAGGGCAGACTCTTGTGTCTAACTCCAAGATCACTGAGCTTGAATTGGAATGCAGTCAGTTGAGAGAGAGTAAGAATGGTAAGCAAGTTATGAGTGGAGTTCAAACTTTTCTGGAAGATGAATTGAAAAGGGCAAATGAGATTTTGTATCAAGAAATTGAGAAAAATAGGATGTTAAATCAAAAGGTTGAAAACTCAAAACTTGAACTTACCAGACTTACAAAATGGAATAAATCTTCAGAGGCAATGAATTGGGTTCTTGAAAATCAAAACAAAGGAAAACAAGGATTAGGATTCAAGAAGCCCCTGCCTCCATATAATCCTAAAAGCAAATATGTAGGATTACTTTGTAACATGTTATGCACCTTTTGTGGTAAAACTGGTCATACTAAACAAAGGTGTATTAATATTGTCAAGGCAAGGGCCAAAAATACGAAATGTGTTTTACCCAAATGGGCCAAACAAGATTTGATTTATCCATTCTCTCATAAGAAGGGACCCAAGCTTGTCTGGGTTCCTAAGGCTAACCTCTAATTGTCTTGCAGGCTGGAGTGAGGGAGAACAACTCAAGCTGGATTCTTGATAGCGGTTGTTCCAGGCACATGACAGGAGATAGAAGAAATTTTCTCTCACTCGCAGCATTTCAAGGAGGCAGTGTTGCCTTCGGAGGAGGAAAAAGTGGACAGATAGTAGGCATTGGGAAGATTGGGAGATCTCTGGAGCATGCAATTGAAAATGTTTATTGTGTGGATGGTCTTAGACACAATTTACTAAGTATCTCTCAACTATGTGACAGAGGAAACGAAGTGAGTTTCTCATCTGTAGGGTGCATCGTGAAGAACCTACAGAGTGGAGAAGTGGTGATGGAAGGAAAAAGTGTGAACAATGTGTACAAGGCATCACTGAAGTCCTTACCTGAAAACAATCTGACATGCTTGAATGTGCAAGAAAGTGACTCTCAATTGTGGCACAAAAGACTGGGTCATGCAAGTCTCACTCAATTAAATAAGCTGGTCTCGAAGGAACTGGTTCGTGGATTGCCAAGCAAGAAGTTTGAAAACATAAAAATGTGTGATGCCTGTGTAAAGGGAAACCATGTGAGAACGTCGTTCAAATCAAAGAAAGTGGTCAGTACATCAAAGCCATTGGAGCTGGTGCATATGGATCTGTGTGGACCTATGAGGGTCAAGAGCAGAGGAGGTAAGAGGTTCGTGTTCGTAATAGTTGACGACTACTCAAGGTATACATGGACCTTGTTCTTGGCTTCTAAGGATGAAGCTTTTGAGAGTTTTAAAGACTGGGCTGGTGTGGTTCAGAAAAGGCTAAGTCTTGAACTCATCAGTATTCGATCTGATCATGGAACTGAGTCTGAAAACTCAAAATTTTCTGAGTACTGTGCAAGAAACAACATAGACCACAACTTTTCTGCACCAAGAACTCCCCAACAAAACGGGGTGGTGGAGAGGAAGAACAGGTCATTAGAGGATATGGCCAGAACCATGTTGCTGTCAAGTGGACTAGCAAGAAACTTCTGGGCTGAAGCTGTAAACACTGCATGTTACTTGCTGAATAGGTGTTCCATCAGAGTAATCCTCGACAAAACTCCATATGAGCTACTCCGAGGTAGAAAGCCAAGTATTTCCCACCTAAGGCCTTTTGGTTGCAAATGCTTTGTTCACAACAATGGAAAGGAACCCTTGGGAAAGTTTGATGCTAGGAGTGATGAGGTAATATTCTTGGGGTATTCTACTCAAAGTAAGGCATACAAGGTACTCAACAGAAGAACTCAAGTAGTAGAAGAAAGTATGCATGTTGTGTTTGATGAATCAGATAAGGAAATAGGAGAAACTGATGCAGATGATCAAGTGATTGGCTTAAGGAGAGAAGAAAGCATAGATGAACTGGAAGACTCAGAGGAAAAGGAGAATACAGTTACATCAGATGAAGGAGTCAACCTGACAGGGGGAACTTCTGATGAAGCTGAAGATCAGGGAAGTCAAGAAGAATCCACCCAAGACGATGCTGAAGGTTCTTCAAATCAGATTAAGATCAAGCCATGGAAACATCAAAGTTCTCACCCCTTGGAGAATGTTCTATCTGAACTGGATACAGGAATTATGACCAGGTCAGCTTTAAAGAACTTTCGTGCATTCTTTGCCTTCCTCTCATCTTTGGAACCAAAGAATGTAAAAGAAGCTCTGGAAGATCCAGACTGGATTATGGCTATGCAGGAGGAACTCCATCAATTTGAAAGAAGCAAGGTGTGGCACCTGGTTCCTAGGCCGAAGGACAGATCCATAATTGGAACTAAATGGGTGTTCAGAAATAAGCTGGATGAACATGGCATAGTTACAAGAAACAAGGCAAGGTTGGTTGTCCAAGGGTACAGTCAGGAAGAAGGAATAGACTATGATGAAACCTTTGCACCAGTTGCACGGATGGAAGCCATTAGAATGCTGATTGCTTTTGCTACTTACATGGAATTCACACTGTATCAGATGGATGTAAAGAGCGCCTTCTTGAATGGCTATCTGAATGAAGAAGTTTATGTGATGCAGCCTCCAGGTTTTGTGAGCAATGAATTTCCTGATCATGTGTACAAACTGGACAAGGCTTTATATGGTTTGAAGCAAGCTCCTAGAGCCTGGTATGAAAGACTCTCAGGATTCTTGATGAAAAATGGCTTTTTAAGAGGTAAAATTGACAACACACTATTTCTCAAGAAGCAAGGAAAGGATCTACTGGTAGTTCAAGTGTATGTTGATGATATCATCTTTGGAGCCACTGATGAGGAGCTGAGCAAAGGTTTTGCTGACTTGATGGGAAGTGAGTTTGAAATGAGCATGATGGGCGAATTGAATTTCTTCCTTGGGTTGCAGATAAAGCAGACACCAGAAGGAACTATGATTCACCAGCAAAAATATGTCAAGGAATTGCTGAAGAAGTTTAACATGGAAGGAGCAAAGGAGATGACTACCCCTATTGCTCCTGGAACAAAGCTGGATATGGATGAACTCGGTCCTTCGACAAATGAGACGAAGTATAGAGGAATCATTGGCTCACTTCTTTATCTCACAGCAAGTCGACCTGACATAGTCTACAGCGTAGGACTCTGTGCCAGATTTCAGTCAAAACCTAAGGAATCACACTTGACAGCTGTGAAGAGAATCCTGAGATACTTGAAAGGGACTCAGGATCTATGCCTTTGGTATCCCAGAGGTGGAACTTTTGAACTAATTGGTTTTGCTGATGCAGATTATGCAGGTCATTTGGTTGATAGGAAAAGCACTTCAGGGATGGCTCACTTCTTAGGTCCTTGCTTGGTGTCATGGGCTACAAAAAAACAAAACTCTGTTGCTTTGTCAACTGCTGAAGCTGAGTATGTGGCAGCTGCTTCATGCTGTTCACAATTGCTATGGATAAAGCAGCAATTGGAGGATTTTGGTATCAAGTGTGGAGCAGTGCCAATCTTCTGTGACAACACTAGTGCTGTGAATATTGCCAAGAACCCAGTCCAACACAAAAGGACCAAACACATTGATATTAGACATCATTTTCTGAGAGACAATGTAGAAAAGGGTCTAATTACTATGAATTCATGCAGGACTGAAGACCAAATTGCTGACATATTTACCAAAGCTTTGAACAAGGTGCAGTTCGAGAGGAACAGGTTGGAGTTAGGGATGACCAAAATACACGGATGACCCAGCAGGTAATTCCCTTGTGATTGGCTAGTTTAGGAGTAAAAGTGTCTGTTAGAAACTTGTCATTACTATCTGGGCTAAATTTGTACTTGAGTAAGTACACTCGTTTAGTTGTTTTGAGCACTAGGTACAAATAATGTGATCCCATGAAGAACCTACTATGTACTGAGGAGGAACCAGTCTGAACATGAGGAATCGTGTCCAGGTACAGTCAACCTACTCTGTTTATTAGTTTTCACAACTGGAACTAAAATTGTCTATTGAACGTGCATCATGGGAGATTTTCCATATTCTCATAACTGTCCAAAATTATAGGAACACATTCCTTTTTAGGATAGAACTCCTTTTAAATTGCTTGGACCCCACCTCTTGAAAAGGGCTTTTTCAAAATAAGTTCATAACCGTCAAATCTCTTAACTTCTCCCGGTTCTCAAAAAGTTCAAAAAGCTGCTTTCATTATACTCATTACTTCTTGTCTTCCCTAGACATTGTCACATCACTAAAACCCTTTCCCTTCTACAGCACTCCTTCAATCTCTCACAACTCACCCACCACTTCCGATTGAACATCAAAATTCTCTCAAGCCCTAACATAGAAAACCCTTAAACAAACTCAGAAATCTTTACAAAATCCTTCAAGATGTCTGAAAGACCACCTCCATCTACTCTTGCTGAAAGAATTGCAAGGGCTCGCATCAAATTTCTCAAAAAGGGGGACAAGAAACTGGTCAAGAAGTTAAAGTCAAGAGCCGTTCTCTTGACACCCACTACTCAAAGTTCGTCTCAACCGTTGCATGAGGTAATTCCTGACCCTATTTCATCTACACCTGTTGGTTCAGTCGATATAGCCAGTCCTGGTATTGTAGAAACTGAAACCCTAGTCACTGAACTAGATAAGATAATGGGTGATGAGCAGAGAGACAAAATAAATAGGGGGAATCCATGTGAGGAGGAACAAGAAAATAAAGAGAATGAACTTAGAGAAGATGTGCAGGGCAGTGTAGATGGTGTGTCTAGAGGCGAGTTAAATGTAGCGGAAAGAATTGAAGAAAAGTTTAGAGAACTAGATAATGTTGAAACTTTGAGAAAAGATGCAGTTGAGTCTAGTAAAGATGTAAGTGAAATTGTCAAGGGTGGGGAGGATGTTGTCCCTAAAGGTCCGGAGTGTGGTGGACCTGCTACTGCTGAGGCTTCAGAGGGTTTGGAAGAAGAGCCTGTTGCTTGTCCAAAACCTGATGGGGCTGATGATGCAGAGTTTAGCTGGACAGAATCGGATGAGGAAGGAAACAAGGAAGTTGTTGTTGAAAGGCGAGAGAGTGACAAGAAAGAAGAAAAATTAAGAAGAAAAAGAAAATTTGGGGTAGAGGATGAGAAGATGACTGGTGAGGAAGAAGAAGATGAGGTGGTGTTTGTAAAAGAGAATAGAGTAGAGCCTGAAAAAAGAAGAAGGTTGGTGAGAGATGGTAAGCCTGTGTTGAAAACTAGATTGGTAGATGAAGAGAGTGAAGAAGGAGGTGACAAAGAGGCTAGTGAGCCTGTTGTCAGGAGAGTTGGTACTAGGTCTACTTTAAAGTTGCAGTTGGAGAGGGTTGAAAAGCTGGGAAAGACAGTAACAAATGTGAAAGTAAGGGAAGAAGAGAAGAAGAAAGAAGAAGAGGAGAAGAGAGCTGGTGAGGAAGAGGAGGAAAGTGAGGCTGGGAGCTATGTGGAACCCAGTGATTCTGACACTGACAGTGAGGTGGAGAGTAAGAAGAAAAGAAAAGAAGTGGATAGGGAAGCCTTCTTCTCTAAACATCAGGTGCTGCTAGGCAGTATTCTGTATGATGAAAAGGAGTTTCATTTGAAATCCTTGTTGAGAATGATAGGAGATCAGGGTTGGCTGAGCTTGTTTGCCAACAAAGACAGGAAGCTATTTGTGGATGAAGTTAGAGAGTTCTATACAAATTGCAGGGTGGTAGCCAGGAGGGTGTTTACCACTGTGAAGGGAGTGGAGATTGAATTTGGGAGACCCGAATTGGGAGTGATTCTGGATGTACCTGCTGAGGGTTACTGCAGGTATGTCAAGCTAAAATGGCTAAAGAGGACAGATAGAGTTACTCCCTTAGATGTTGTGAGGAATTTTTCAGGGAAACCCTGATTGAGGAAGGAGAGGAAGGTTGAGAAGAAGGAGATGGAGCCTGCACATCAGCTGTTGTTTGAATTTGTGCATAGGTTTCTTCTACCTAGGGGAGAAAGAAATTGTGAGGCTAGTGCTCTTGACCTGACATATATGGATCTGATGGATAGAGGGGTGAAAATTAATTTGCCTGGGCTTATTATTAGGCACATTAAGAGAATCTGTGATACTGATCAGAAGCCACATTCTCTTGTGCATTCTTACATCATCCATCAGATTCTTGAGCATTTTGGAGTGCCTTTAGAAGCAGGGAAGAAGCCAACAATCCATTAGAGGTTTGGGGTTAATGTGCTTAAAAACTGTGACTTCTTCCAAGAAAGCAGAGCTTCCAAAAGGCCAATGCAGGTGAAGCAGGAGCAGTCAGAAGACAGTGAAGAATATGGACCTGATGAGGCCATTGGTGCTGTGCAGGAACTGGAGAAAATGGTTCTTGAAGTTAATGAAGAAAATGCAGAGCTGCACAGACAGTTGAAGGTGAAGGATCAAGAAATTGATCGTCTGAAGATTGACTGCCACAAGTATGAGGCCGAGCTGGTGATGGAGAGGGCCAAGAATACGAAGCAACTTGGGGCACTCGTCAGACACTTCAACCTTCAGCTGTGATTCTTCCAGTCTTGTCCTCTATCCCCACCCCTTCCTACTCTGCCTGATTTCTACTCCTTCCTACTCTCCTTTGATTGCATGTTGTGGATAATTAAGACAATTTTTATTTGGTTGTGTAACTACTAATGGAGTGTGCTGCTGTCACACTTTGGATGATGATTTTAAATTTCTCATGTTTATGACTGTTTCTTGCTTAAGTATTTGGTTCCTTGTTGGGCCCTTATTTTGATATACCTATGTTCTTGACACTGTTGAGTTGCCTTGTGCTCTAGACTAGATAAAACTGACAGGTTCCTGTAGGTCTTTGAATCTTTTCGATGATGCAAAAAGGGGGAAGAAGGAATGTTGGGGTGTTTGCGACCTAACTCATTTGTTTTTATTGTTCTTTTATTTTTGTTTTTGTTTTTGGTTTATGTCTATTCAGGTTCTTGGGCAACATTTGTTTGTCATCATCAAAAAGGGGGAATTTGTTGAGAGCTGGTTTTGAAGTATGACAAACAGGAAGGACACTGAGGTTCATGAGAAGAACCTAGTCCTTGAGGTGATGGGCACGCTTGATCGAAAAGATTACGGGTTGCAAATCCTTGTGGAACTAGGTGTAGTGGCGCGTGGTTGAAGACATATCCTAGTCAGACTAAAAGAGGCAGTGTCCAGGCTGTGTCTTTGAAGTATGAACAAGAGTTAGACTTCAACATGGAAAAGAGTTACTGCGAATCTTCAATTACCATAATTAAAGAGGATTCCCAGTTGGACTCAACTAGGGTTGCAAGACTCGTATAAAAGCAAGTAGAAGAGACAGCCGTAATTAGTTTTTTCACGATAGAGAGTTGAGAGCATATAGAGGCTATCTGAAGAATTGTCTACGTGGGAAAACTGGAGAAGACAACTGATTTGCATGCAGAGTATTTGAGTCTAGATTTCTTGTCTAGGTTCATCGAGTTGTAAGTTGTCTTTGTTACAAGTATTCATTGTTTTGTCTATCAGCTTATCTCAGAAGCATATGTATTAGGCAAACTACTTTGTGATTACTAGAAAAAGCTAGAGTTTAGCTTTGGTTAGTGATTAGGGTCTAGAGTGTAGCCCCTTGGTTACAGAGTTTGTAATCAGAAACGTTGCTCTTGTGTTAGTGGATTCAGTGCTAAAATCCCAGAGTGTGGGTCGTGGTTTTTCTCCCTTGAGCAAGGAGTTTTCCACGTAAAATCCTTGTGTCTTTGATGTGTGTTTGGAAGTGTGTTCTAAGGTAGAGGGCTGCATAAAAAGGAACTGAAGAACCCTGTTCTACTACAGAAGAACAAGGTTCTTGCAACGAAAATCGGAGGACACTATTCAACCCCCCTTCTAGTGTCTCTAGGAGGTGCTTAAAGTCTAACAATACTGCACTGATCAATACAACATAGAGATCCTAGCTTAAAAGCTAAGCTAAGAAGGAAAAATAAGGAAGAATAAAAGAGAAACTGATATGCCGAACACTAATTCTACTTCACTGATTATTACAATATATGGATAACACCCCTAACTAACTGCTAAAGTGATCTGGGCCGTTCAATCACCAGCTGATCTGGGCCGTCTGTTCTCCCGCCTGATTTCCTTCACGTGAGACTCATGTGCTCTCACTTAAGTTGCCACCGCCACATGTCCTTCACCTATATTGACCCAATTACCCCTCGTCATATGAAACATCCGGCCATTCCAATCCCTAACAATCTTCCACGCCATCCGCCCTAGCCACTAATATTCTTTTAAACTGCCAGCTCAGTGCTTACGTGTCTGCCCACGTGTCCGACCAGACAACTATGTTTAGTTCCTACTTTGTTATCATCGATCCCCAATTCTTTCCTTTTCTTCTCTAAACTAACCCTAGCCGCCATAACATCTTTGATGAACTTCAGGTTTTTACCTTGGAATTTGAAGTGTGAAAAAAATTATAAAATTACATACATTGGTTATCAGTTTTGTTCAATTTAGTTAAAAAGTTTTTTTTGGTTAATACCGCATTAAATCAAATATTGTCGGCTTTATCCGATGAACGAGAAGAAGATGAAACGACAATAAAGTCCTTTATAAGGCTTAGCACGGGCTACTTACATTTCAAATAAACTCTCATTTCAGATTTCAAACACTGGCTAGATCTACTGAGTTTTATTCATCTTTCTAAGAAGGGTCATATAACTACAATAACATTTGTAAAGACAACAAAACCAAATCCCCCTATTATTAAATGATATTTTATGCCTTTTTACAATTTGAAATGACCTAAAGATCTCTTATGTTGCTTTTGTAAATATCATACTTTTTTTTGTTTAATGATCTCTTGTGATATTGGCATGACATCTAACTAAATTCATAATTGTAAAGGGCTACAAAATCAAACACCCTTCTAATTGAAATTTTTACAAAAACATATTAGCTTTATATTCTTGTTACCCCGGAATATTTGAGACTATGCAAAATCTCTGTGCTTTAGAGTTTAGACTGCGGCTGTGCCCTCTGCCAAACAAGTTGTAAGTTCCTTTCCCCAATACTAGTACTCTTATGTATGTGGGTGCAATAGGTGAAATGATCTTGTTGAAACTTTTGGACGTTTGACTAATGGTCTCATCATTGTCCATTGAGATCCAGAGTAGACTTTTTGCCTTTTTAGATGTCGAAGAGACGAAACGGTAGGCAATTGAAAGCATTGATCTCATCACACTATTTTCTTATATATATTAGAAAAATTATCAATTGATGTCTTCAGTGGAGTTTGTAGTACTCTGCACAGGCAGATTATACAATCTGCTCCAAATTTGAAATACTCTATAGGAGATTGAATCGTCCTTCACGATGGCAAATCTTATCGTGTAAGTTCACAAATTGGATTTATCTTGTCCCAACCGATTGGAGACCCATACAAACTTATTTTTAGAAACACTGTAATGTAACATGAAAACATGGTTATTTCCACAATGAGTGGAAGTTCAATGTGTTTCTAGTTTTCTTGCATTGGAATTGGAAAAGTTCTTTTTCTTTAGCTAATGTTAAATGCTTTACCATGATAATTTGTGATGTCCTTATAACCTATCATCGCTAACTATATCCTTCTTATATACGTGGTACTCTTTTCTCTGAGCCATTTGCTTGAGAATAAAAAATCAACATCGAGTCCTTGTTATGCAGCTGCTGAAACGTTAGGAAGTTTGCCTGATCGTCTTATCACAGGTTAATTTCACCGATGGTCACTGAACTATTGTTTCATTACCACAAAGTCACTTTTGTTTCATTTGTTACCCAAAAGTCACTTAATTTTGCTCCGGTCTACAACAAAGTCACTCAAGCCGGATTTTGTTTAAAACTTGACGGAAAAATGATGTGGCATCATTAATTAAAAATAAATTTCTTAATTAATTTTTTATCTATTAATCTAATTCATTAACCCATTATTTTTATTTTACCCAACCCAAACACATTTCATTATGTCATCGTCGGGCATAAACATTTCATACCGATGCCATTTCTCTTTGCTTCTATTTCGTATTGAATTAATTAGTTAATCAAATTGAGTAATATTAGGCAAATTGGTTGTGCAAAAAGAGAAAATGAGGAATACGTGAAATGAATAAAAATGAACGAGCTTAGATCGGTTAGGTTCAATTTTTCATTTATGAAATCAAACTAGTTATGTCGATTTTTTAAAATTTTAAAACCAAAATAACAGCTCGTTTGGACTGTTGTTATGTATATGGTTTCATATATTGTATTGTACTTTATGTTTTGTTGAGTTCAACGTTTTGATATATTATATTGTTTGCAGTCGTTTCATGATATAACATACTAGTAAATGAATAATGAATTTACAATATTGCCAAGAAAATAATAAGATGCGGGATAGAGTTACTATAAAAAAGATAAGATAAATGATAATATATGAGAATATTAAGGGGAAGAAAAGAGAAAAAAGACACGGTAACGACGCGATCACACCAAATCGGTCGTTATATAAAATGGGCTCTTCATCGTTATGTAACAACGGACTAACGATACGATACAATAAAATTTTAAAGTAACAATTAATACAAACATTATTTTATAGTAACAGTACAGTAACAGTACGATACGGTACAACTAATAACAACTATTCAAACAAGCTGATACCAAACAAGTCGAATTTTTGTTTTTGATTTTTCTCAGTTTTTTTTTCTTTCGATTTTTCTGGGTCATTCGATTTTTGCTTGGTACCCCAGCGATTATATGGTAGATAATATTTATCAAATTTCAAATTTTCACTCATAAAATAGTTATTTGTATATCTTCATGTAAGATATGACATTCTAATTTATAGGTTTGTCCTTGCTTTTGCTTACTGCATTAAAAAATAATTGACATACATATATAAAGCCTTAAAAAAATGACGTACCTCACGATAATACAATAACAATAATATTTCAGTAGGTCTCAGTTGGAAATTAACTGAAGATTTTTTGAAATGTCATGTTAAACTAGATTGTCATGTTAATCTTCAGTTAGTTGAAAATATATTTCTAATGTGGCTCGCTGGCATAATGTGGCAAAAAAGAAGTAGTGAAATGGGTTTGGGTTGGGTAGAAAAAGAATAATAGGTTAAGGAATTAGATTAATAGATGAAAAATTAATTAAAAAAATTATTTTTAATTAATGATGCCACATCATTTTTCCGGCAAGTTTTAAACAAAATCCGGCTTGAGTGACTTTGTTGTAGACCGGAGCAAAGTTGAGTGACTTTTGGGTAACAAATGAAACAAAAGTGACTTTGTGGTAATGAAACAATAGTTCAGTGACCACCGGTGAAATTAACCCTCTTATCACTCATATCTTAAGTAGACTTCCAGCAGATTGTCGAGCATGGAGGGCGTTGATCTCATCACATTTTCCCATCTTACACCTTAGTGCACCTCTGTATCTCATACAGGATAATTTCAATGTCAAGAAGGTGCTCTCGAAAGTTAATCTCGGACCTAAACTCATAATTAATAAGTTTTCTCATATCTTTGATACGCTCGTCAAGGAGTTGTTCTAATTATCGATATGAGGTTGCAATCTGCTTATTTTGTTTTTACCTTTATTAAATTGGCGATCTACTTATTGTATTTTCAACTCTACAACACAGGAGGAAGTACCTGTACAATATACACTTCGCCCCAGCTGTTTATGTGCTCTTTATTTTAATCCATTATTAAAAGAAGTCCGATTTCTGTATGACAAGCACAAGGTAATTTTTTTCCATGATCCCGCTAATTAGATTCCTTCAAATGTAGACAACATATCATCTTGAATAAGATTTTCCAAAGAGAGGAAATAGTGCAGTTTTATTCTCAGGCTAAACATGCCATACTCCCTGCCAGCACATCCAATTCATTAGCCTTCTTCTATGGCACTATAATATCACTACTGATTTTGAAGTATAACTTTTGTACGTATTTAGGAACGCACAAAACGAAAACTTATTTTCTTGTATATTCATCCTGGAAGGTGTAATTGCCAGAACGGAGTAACTGAAACCAGAATACATATGAACCAATACCAAACTCGCAAAACTTCTTCTAACCAAATGAATAAGCTAATCTTTGGAAAGATCGTCAGAAGTTTGATGCAGCGGTGCTCTATTATCCTTAGAACTACAGATACATGAAATCTCATGAGAAACTAAAAACATTTTACATAAATTATTCCTTCGTAGTTCGTACGACTACAAAAGCTGGCACAGTATCAAACATATTACTTATGAACATGAGATGGTTGGATGCTTAGACATTTGGCAAACCTAATGTAGCAGTTGAGTAACCTGACTACATCTGCCTAATCTAAGTATAAATAGAATCTCTATGGGAAATTTGCAATATATACAAGTCAATAAAGTGTTAATTCCAAGCAAAGCCTGTTTAAACCACCTTGCTTTTTTCAGTTATACCTCTTCTTCTTAAGTAACATATCAAAACCCCGTCGTTTACAGCTTAATATATAATTCTAGACGTATCCCTCCACCTTGGTTTCTCTATCTTGTACCAGATTTCTTATTTGGGTTTTGCTTCAAATCTTTCAGAACGCTTGATGAACGCAAAGCAATGCTTGCATATAAATTTGTGTAAACAAAATTTGCGTTCGTACTTCCTTACTATTATGCAAACTCACTTTTGATATTACGTGTTTCAATTTTAGCTGGACAATTAAATTGGTCCTACTGTTCTTGTGAGGCGTTTGATTGTCCTGTAACCACGGATAGAATAGATGTATATATTGGGCCATATTTATAACATTTCTAGTTAAGTTCACTCCAATGGTTCTTTTCCTCATTAAAATTTTTTGATTGGTGTTACGCAATTCCTGATTTGGACAAGTTTATTTGCATTTCCTAATATATGGTCCAGTTGTTTTGATTTCTGAACTTTTTGAAAGTGGACTAAGGTTCCTCGTCTGTTCTTCAATAGGATGGTGAAACTATTCCAAACGAACCATAACGCTCTTATTAGAGTACTTTCAGGTGAATTTTCTATACAAGTTTAATTGTGATACTAAAACTATAAAAACAAAAATTGATGTGTTGAACAACTTAAATTATCCAATCCACTTCTATCTCTTACTCACATCTTAATGACTGCAGCTACTTGCTCCATGATCCACAGCTTGACCACCCATTCAGGGAGCAAAATGTTGTTGCAGTAGTTTGGCTAAATATGCTCTTACTTTTCCAAGGAAAAGGTCAGTCATCTTTTTTAATGGTCCTCCACCTTTTGTTCTACTGCTGTTCCAACATTATAAAGAAGGAAGACTCGTACCAGGCTTGTTGTAGAATCTAATGTTGCATCAGTTTCCTTTTGTGTTGGTGTTGCACCACTTGTAAACGCAGTTAATGGGTTGCCTACACACTACTAGAAATAATCAATGTTGCGTCACAGTTTAGAGACGGAATTCCCTCTCTAAAAGGTGTTTGGAGACGGAATTCCGTCTCTGCACGTCCTTCGCCAAAAAGCGCGTCGTTGGCCAACTTGGAGACGGAATTCCCTCTCCAAGCATTAAATTAATTAATTACATTAAATTAATGCTTGGAGAGGGAATTCCCTCTCCAAACATTAAAATAATTAATTTAATGCTTAGAGAGGGAATTCCCTCTCCAAACATGAAATGTACATATTATTTTTATTCTTACCGATGTGTGACCTCCTTTGGAGCAATCGATTCTGTGTCTCCTATTTTCTCGTTGGCCCCCATCGTCCATCTTATATCGCGTGCTTGATGAGGAGCAGACTTCTATCTCCCTATAGCTCTGCATTCAACAGTCATCCTGCAACAATAACAATGGGAGAGGATAAGACGGTTCTTAAAGTATTTCTAATTTCACACTAACTATAGCTCTGCACGCAGGTAATAATAACAACAATCAGACATAAGCACAACGAATACAGTTCCAGTTAATTGTCCAAATATATAAAAGAATTATATATGACACAGGGAACACATACAGTGTTACTTGAAGAGATTTTGGGGTAGGCTCAAGTAGTAACAGCAGCTATCTATAAAGTGCGTCAACCCTTTTGCAAGCTGATCATCCCCAAACACAGAGAGACCGTATAAACTCAATCGATAGTCATGGTACGATTGACCCACCATGTAAATAGTAAAAGAAAGGTAATATTGTTGTTTACCTTGCCGAATTTCATAGCAATGATGCTTTTATAGCCTCACCAGATAGCAAAGACACTAAGACAAATAACTAATAGGGTGTCTGGTATATGGACAAATACAAAAATAGTGACATACTAGCAAATCAGCTCTGCCTTCTGGAAGCAACGCAATAGGGTGCCTAGGAGGTCATACAAAAGTTTCGCCGAGGAGGGTTTTTGCCGGGGAGGGGGGTTTTTCGCCGGAGGATTTTGATATTTTGGGGGTGAAAGAAATGTTTGGAGCGGGTGTGTATATTTTGAGATCTGAAAGAAATATTTGGAGCGAGTGTGTATATTTTGAGATCTGAAAGAAATGTTTGGAGCGGGTGTGTATATTTTTAGAGTTGACCGTCTCCAATCAACTGACAGCTTTTTTGCTTTTTAGTTGACCGTCTCCAACTCTAAAAAATTTAATTATTTTTTTACTCAAACACTGATTGGAGACGAAATTCCCTCTCTAACTGATTGGAGAGGGAATTCTGTCTCCAACCTTTTTGTAGCTTTTTCCTTGTTTTCTAGTAGTGACAAGGCAAACCCTCCCTGTATAGCTTTTAATTAGTTAATATATAAGTATCTTCATTATCCCAAAAAAAAAAATTAAATTATCCAAGAACCACTGAAAATGCCCTTTCATCATTCTCAAACATACCCTTTCTTTGACATCTCGATAAGCCTCTGGAGTTGCCATAGCTTCAACACACTCATTGATGAAGGATGAAGCTCTTACGAAAATTGCAGCTTCGTTCCTCAAATAAAGCCACAACTAACATCTTTTTATTGAGTTTTAGACAAGGAGAAGCAACATTCGTGTCAAGCCAATTCACAATCTAAAATATGTGTTTGATCATTGGAAGTGTATGTCACATATTTAGAGAGAGAAAAAACGACCAAAAAAAACGAACAAATCGAAATAACTGACATAAACCGACAAAAACCGAACAAAGGAAAAAATGACTTAATTGGTTTGGTTGTAATTTAAGTATTTGAAAAATCGAATTAGTTTGTTTGATTTTCTTTTTAGACGAAAATCGGTAAACATGTTATCCAGAGGCCACTTTTGCCACTGCTATTTGGTTTCAGACCACATTTTTCTTAGTTGTGCAAAAGAAAGTCACTTTTTGAAACTTCAATTTTTATGGACTGAAGATATGAAGTTCAACTTCAGCCCACAAGGGCTGAAGTTTACTCATTCTATGCGTAAAAGTTCAGCCCTTGTGGGCTGAAGTTGAACTTCATACCTTTAAGTCTGAAGTTCAGCCCACAAGGTCTGAAGTTTCAAAAAGTGGCTAAAAACTAAATATTTTGAAAAAAATGGCTCTAACTGTAAAAGCGAGCCTTGCACTTTCGAAAAATTTTGGCCTGTTTGCACCGCGCTAATTGAATACTAGCCAGCAACGCAAAATTGTTTGAAAACTAGATAGCTCCCGACAAAGTCCCGGTATTAATACTGGGATCACTTATATAAAATACTGAGACTTTATATATAAAGTTCTAGGTACTTTGAACTTGAATCACAGTATAAAATAATGGGACTTTGAACATGTTAGTGCAAAGTCCCAGTATAAAATACTAAGATTAGTCAGGGGGTGTTTGCCAACGCTAATGGGGTGTAAGTGTGCGCGCGGATTTTTGACTATTTCTCAATTACTTTTGAAACGGTGGATAAAACTCACTTAGGGCATACAAAATTGGCTAGTTATCAAAATTTTACTGCACTTTCCCCGGAAAACCGACTCAAACTGGCCCATAAACACCCACGCTTGCTTGTAGAAAGATTCGTAAATATGATTCCTTTCCTTGGATCGTCCATATAATATTATTCTCCATTGATTTTAATTTATTTGACATTACTTTTTTTAATTATGAAAATAATTTAATTTTAACATTATTTTACCTTTGTGAAAAAAATTAGAGTCACATAAATATTATGATACATTAAAATAAAAAATGTTAAAATTCTTATAACCACAATCGTCTTTTCTTAAATTAATAATATGTCATATAAATTGAAACGAAGAGCATCCTTATTTGAAAATATTGATATTATCTATTCTACCAATCAGGAAGTTTGAAAACATAATTTAGGGCTCCTTGGTACTTGTTTGGAAAAGCAAACCCAAAGGAATTCCTTTCCCAAACAAAATCAGTAATACTATTCTAGTCCAAAGCAAAAACAGTTGTACAACCAGAACCAAAGCCAAATCAAGTTCTGATCCACACATAATTGATTCCTGGATGATCTAGGAGAGCTCTTAGTCTATTTAACTGTCTCCCCAAGTACTTCATACGAATAACCCTCAATTTCCATCCTCCGGACTAATTCCCTCTCTGCTTTTAGGCTGTCAATCTCTTTTGTTCAATAATTTGTAAGTACCTGTACCTCTCTCCCTAGTATTAATACACGCAGTTAAAGACGCTTTTCTTTGACCACGTTGTGATAAATATTTTCAAGTGTCAATTATTGTTCTTATAGCACTTTAATTCTACTTTTAACTTGAATATTCTATGATCAATCAGTACATATTTTGGTATCATAATACCAAGCCCGTAGTTTTCTTAGTTTCTCTTTATTATATATAGGTCATGGCACTTGAATGCTTCACATGGACTACAAAGCTATTGGGTTCACTATTATATACAATATGTAAAGGTGAAGAAGATTTTGGTGAAACTTTCGGACGTTTGCCTGATGGTCTCAAAGGTGAAGAAGATTTTGGTGAAACTTTCGGACGTTTGCCTGATGGTCTCATCATGGATATCCTTGGTAGACTTCCAACAAATTCTCTTGTTAGTTGTCGAAGGGTTTGTAGGGATTGGAGGGATTTGATCACATTACAATATCTTACCACATTAGATCTCGGTAGAGCTAGACCCATGCTTTTCATAGAGGATAATTCCCTTGATACTGAAAACCACGGGCGGAGGAATCTTTATGTGATTGGTGAAAACCTTAATAGGCAGAAGGTGTTCAAGAAAGTTCATCTCCGACCTGACCTTATGATCAATAAGCGCTGCAAAAACCTCCCTTTTTTGATGTACTCTTGTCAAGGAGTTCTTCTATTTAGCGATTGGCGCTTGCGGTCGACTTATTATGTTTTGAACCCGATAACAAAAGAGGAAGTAATAGTACAACATACACTCCATCCCGGTCGCTTATGTGCGCTTTATTTTTGTCCATTAACAAGAGAATTCAAACTTCTTTATGCACAAGAACAAGCAAGTTGCTGTCAGTATTTAGTATACATGTTTAAGACGCAGACATGGACGAAAATCGATTCATCTAGTTTCAACTTTATGCCTTGTCACTTTCCAGCAATTGTTAATGGAGCATTGCATTGGATCATATTCCGTGACTTAGGAAACGAAGGTATTCCTCCTTGTGCAAATGGAATCATGATTTTTAATATGGGTAAGGAAGAACTCTCTACTATGCCGCGTCCCGGAAGTGTGTGCAACTCGGAGAATGGGCATCTAACTATGACTCTCTTAGTGAAGGACGACTGTTTGGCTTTCTGTCAGTTGCTTGTCTATCAGTACACTGTGGATATATGGATCTTGGAGGACTATGAAACGAGGAGATGGACCAAAAGGTACAGGGTTAATCTCTCCGATGAGACAATTTTCCCTTTCCGATTGCCTTACAGCACAATCCATAGTGATTTGTTTACGGAAGTATGTTTATGGCTAGAGCTTTTGAGCATCCAAGATGGTGAACTGCTATTTTACTTGAATGAAAGAGGGTTATTTTTGTATAATTTAGATCATAAAACTGTAAAGAGAATTGAAGGGCTGCAAGGGGAAATGTTCATACAGAGATATCATTGTATGCCATATGTAAAGAGCCTCCTGGCTATAGCCTAACCATTCCTCTCGCTCTTTAATTCTTATTTCTTTCTTTTTTATATTTTTGGGTTGAGTTTTTATAATCAAATGGTATTTTAAGCTGAGTTGGTCCTATTGTACATACAAATGTTTAAGCTTGGATGCAGCTAATAATTCCATTTGCCTGAAACTCTATAGGAGATTGGATCCTATCGCGTAAGTAACAAGTTTAACAAGTAATCCTAAACTCGATTACTTACCAGTCGTTGCATTCATTTCTAAACATAGTGGGAGCCATGCCTAACGGACCCTATGATCTACTGAATAGATCAGGCATGACTAGAAGCCAAACAAAATGGTGGAATACCGTTCCTGCTTGCATTTCGTGGACAATTTTGAGAGGAACTGAAGGTGTTCCGGAGATAAGCCAAGCTCCACCTGAAAGATCAAAATGACGTCTTTTGTTATTTGCAATTTTGGTGTAAATAAGAATATGTAAATGACGCCTTTAAAAAAAAAAAAAAAGGTAAGGCATAATCTCATATACCCTTTTGCATACAGAGGAATACCTGCTCTGCTTTCAACTCCATAAAAATGAAGGGATTTTCACATAAATGGCCATCAATATACCATATTAATAAGTCACCTAGCACTAACATAATCTAACCACAATATTTATATTAAAAATTTGATTTATAATTAAAATATGGTATATAATTATATTGATATTATTTATATATAACTTCTATACACATATATACACACATAAAATTATTTTATATTTTTTAAATATTTATATAACCATATTATATCTAATAAATATGCTAGGAAAAAAAAGAAAAGACAAAATATGGTTACAAAAAGTGGATAAGGGTTGACAATGGTTATGTGGGGTAATAATCTAAAAAATTGAAAGGAAAAGTCAAGTGATTGCAGCTTATACAAGCAATAGTTTTCCTGTAATTTATAGCCATTATAAGAAATTGTCCCCCTAACCTGTTAAAGAGAGCCGAAAGCCGACAGAATAAATCTGTATAGGCAAATATATGAGGTCCAAGAAAACTATGATATCTTCATTGCTCATGCTAAATAAAGATCCAGTAGGGACTAATCAGATATACCAAGTGGTTATCTACTTGAAGGCTATGAGGTATCCTCTGTTGTTGAAATTTTGAGCTAAAATCTACAAGAAATACTAGAACTGTAGTGATACAGAAGAAGCGGATAAATCAAATATATAACAGGATGCAACAAATCAGAGCTCATGAGAGTTCATTTTGGTAAGAGGTCAGAATGCATATGGTGTATCGAAGTCTTTGGATATTGCGGGTCAACAATCATCTGTCCCACTTAACACAAACTATTGATACCTTATACATACATGTCTTATGAGATTATATAAATTTTTTAATACAGTAGCTGGTATTAGGGATGAAGTACTCAACTCCTACCTTCCTTCCAAGGCTTCAAACTTGAGGTTTAAAATTAATTGCCTGTTTGTCAATATTTTCTTTTGACAACTAGATATACCTCTCCTCGTGCCATCTCCAACTGATGTCCCAGCACAAATATCAAGTCCACGAATATGAAAAATATGGCAAGAGGGATTGTAATCATGTTGTACTTATATTTTCCTCTAAAATCATGAAATTTTGTTCAGGAAAAATACTTTCAGAATGTCTGCGGTTTTTTTCTTTTCTCCTTCAATAGACATTTCCTATAGGGTTAACCCAAGATTCAGGTGGTACAATTTGAAACAGCTTTGACAGCTGACGAGCACCAAAAGTATCTTTAGGCACATAACATTTGAAGAACAAAAATGGTGTAGTTAACCTGTCCAGTTAATATACCAAGAAATCCTTAGTAAGCCAATCTGAATGTTAGCATATTTATAAAAAGATTGGTTTAAAAGCACTAAAGACAGCACAAAGCACATTGTTTTCTCGATTTCATAAAAGTTTTATGTAGGTTGTTGTCAAAGCAATAATAGAATTGAAACTCAGACTATTGCTTGTATTCAGATACCTTAGCAGATATGGAAATATCTAGAAAAGCAACATAATGTTCTTTTGAAGATATTGCCAAGAAAACTTAATGAAAAGGAACATCAAGTACCTCTCGGATGATGTTCCTGCCATGAGATATAGGTCGCATCCTTGTTAAAAGTTCTGAAACACTGCAGTGAGGCTATAAATATCAGTTTTCTGTCAACTTGTGTGTCAAGAAGCACTGGTATATGAGTCCCATATTTGGCGAACTGCCACCAATCTTTGGAAATCAGAGAGAGAAAAAATTGAAAAGGTAAAAGAAATATTGAAATACTAGATTCATAGTAATGGGAATTGATAACAAAACTTCGGAGAGTGAAGTTGAGGAACAGCGAGAAGGCAAGAGTAACCAAGCAAGCCTCTGTGTGTGTGTGTGTGTGTGTGTGTGTGTGTGTGTGAGAGAGAGAGAGAGAGAGAGAGAGAGAGAGAGAGAGGGGGAGAGAGAGAGAGAGTAGATCCATCCCAGGAATCAGACGTGTTTTTCCTATGTAACAGTGTAACTTGAGGATGGAACACAATTGAGGTTGATAAGTTTAAAAAAAAAAAATATCCGATAACATAATTTGCTCATTGTTCATCACAGAATAACAGTGAGTGACGCTAAACTCTAAAATCAATGAGGCATGATACACGAGTTTTGCAAATGGTTTCCATGCTTCTGACTCTACAGAATGCCATTTTAAAAACGTTCCTATTGACAGATTTCAATATTTGCTTTTCCAGAACCAATTGGCTTTCATTCCATAAAATGATCTAGATTGAAAGTTACTATGGACCATAGACAGTAAGTGTTAACCACGACAAACTTCTTATTAAGGAAATGGTTACAATTGAACCAGATTTTGACCAAACATGATCTTACATGGCAACCATACAGCACAGAACTGACAATCAGGCATCACGTTCAGCGCTGTATGAGTCTCAAATGTCTTTTAAGCACTGAACAAACATTTTCAAAGACAAGTGTTTGTTTCCTTGATGTTTACTGTGATGTAGAGTCAAGTTTAAATTCTACAATATTTAATGGAGGTTCGAAAACAAGAGTGGAAGGTCAGCCATCAGTTACTAACGTGGTTAAAATGATGTCTGTGTTACACTGTTGCTTAATATCTGATAGGAGATTTATGTTATTCCATTAGACAATTTCATGCATATAGTAGAAAAAATTCCCTCTTCTCATCAATATTCTGTCATTGATTTTGAAGAATATCATGTCCTGGTCCGTGGCCATGCTACCTAGATTGTCAAGTCGCAGGTCTTATCTCATTACTATTTTCTAGCTTTTCTATTGCCGCTTCAACATATAAGACAAGTAAAGTCTTACAGGAGCTCCTTTCACAACAGTGGATACATGTCCACTCATTTCAGCATCAGGTAATGGTGCAAGCCTTGAGATTCCAAAATCAGAACCTTTGCAGTGAACATAGAGTCCAACAATATGCCATTTATAATTGGAGGATCAGCTTCAGTAAGGTTATATATCCAAAAGCAATATATAACCTGTTTCCAAGACTCAGAGATTCCCTAAGTCTAGCTGTACAAATTTGTTAAATCTTTTTTGGATAAAGAAAAGAAATGTTATGTTGCTGCCCAGGATCGAAAGTGGACAAATAAAGAAAAATAGTTGACAAACTTCGTAAAATCTTTAATAATCTTATTTTGGAGATACCTGTTCTGGTATTTATTATGGAACTGGCACATGATTAAGAACATAAAGTTTCATGCGAAAAACTTGCCAATAGCCATACAAGTAATCAAAAAAAAAAAGGGAAAACTAACAGTGAAGATTGGAATGAAATAAAAAGTTCAGAAAAATGTACTTTCTGGATGATTAGCTTTATTTTCATCTATGCAAGCATAATTTACTAGAAGGATATATCTCCCACCCTTTTGTTTGGATAAGAAATGAAACATCCTTTCCTCCGAGAAGAAAAGGGAAAAATGAAGAGAATAGAATAGATGTGCTTGATTCTAACAAAAGGAAGTCAAATGACACCATAGGCAAAGGTAGGAAGGATGACATACCAGAGAGAAGATAATCTACAGTTCTTATCCTTCCATCTGTTTTTGAATTAGATTACATTTATGATGATCACACAACTAGCATTTCTCTAGTGTGACCTCACTACTCAAATATAAGAAGAGGGATGAAACTGATGAGCTTCTCGTTGGGCAGGGATGTTGGTTCAGCGACCAAGTGCTGTAAACTGGATGTGTTAGTATTGGATCGGTTTTTTAGCAAGGTCCAGATGTATCGTCAAATATTCAATATGATTCCACAACATCTAGTTTCATTCAAGTAACGGATTAGACTGAAGAATCAAAATCGATTTTAAACGAGACATGAAATGACTCTTCAAACTAATCAAATTAACGAGAGGCCAGGAGCTCTTTTACCTTGGAAAATCATACAATTACCCCATGGGGAACAAATTCGATCAATGTGTGATAAATATTAGTGATAGAAAAAGAAGTATGATGAAAATACTACACCTCAGTTCACTTTAACAGAAGAATATCAGCAAGTTTCCGTCAACTTTGTGCTGCATTTTAACTATCATGTGCATGGTGCTTGTCATTTTCAATTGTGTCTTGATTTATACCAAATGGACATATCTATCTACGAATTTCTTGCATTTTACAGTGTAGCAGGTGATCGAGGTTACGCAGGTTATGCTCCTGCACATCGGCAATGAGACATCACAAAGTCCAAAATAACCGAGGATGTCACAAATTTTCTATTTTGACTTTGGTGTTCAACCAGAACCCAGCAATCAAAATTAAATAAGCAAATTACCTTAGCTTAATTTGACTACAATCAACACTATAATATATACATATAATAACACACACACCTGTATATATGTGTACATGTATTATTTATATATTTTATACACACACATATGTACATGTATATTATTTTTTCAGTTTGGAGAATCTTACTTGTTCACTTCGTTCATTACAGTATCCCACCAATGAAACCAGATTCCCATGATGCACACGACCATAATTCAATCTCAATAAAGAACTCTTTTCCCCCCTGTACTTGCTGTGCACGTTTTATTGCCACTATTTTGCCCTCTGCTAAAATGCCTTCGTAGACCTTTCCATAGCCTCCTTGTGCCAATTTGCGTAGCATTGCTAAAACTGCTTGTTGCTACCTCTAATTCTTTAAATCCGAATGCCTTCACACATTCTATTCTTATTGGATCTCTGGGGACATGCAAAAGAAATGAAAGGAATATAACTATGGATTCTACATGGTCTTTGTTAAATTAGTTAAGCATGAAAGACATCAAATATATAGAAGATCTAGTTACTGATAATCAGATATTCCACCACAGAAAACTTTAGCATCGAAAGTTGACATAAAAAGAACAAAAGAAGACTGAGGTTATAGTAGTATGACATTACTGCAAATGAACATCTGGTACAATAGTTGGCTTCAGCTAACTTTGTTCACTTCATATCAAGTAGTCCTGACTAACAAAATTAATAGTCGCCTAATTAATGTACAAATAACAGAAGCACTACAACAAGGGTATTCTGTTGACATACATGTCCAGCACACACCTTCTATTTCTTTCTTTTCAATTATTTGTTCTAGGAATATGGTCCTCAGCAGAGAGTCTACTGTAAATACGCATAAACTTTCCATAAAACCCTAAAATTGTCTGCTCAAGGGAAAAAGTAAAGCACTGTAGTCTTTTCTAAAAAGAAAGTTAAAGTGAAACATCAAGCAGTGTCATAGTTAAATTACAAATAAACATGCTAAGAAAGAAATTAGCCACACAGAAAATGATGGTCGCTACTGGCAATTCTGGGTTACTTCTTGACTAAATAGAGAATGTAAACAAGTAAAGCAGAGTAAGGACGAGATTATATGCTTGTTGACGTCTTTTTGTTCTTCAGAAGCTGGAAGCAGCAACTTATCAGGTATGAAGCACTTAAAGAATGTTGTTGTCCCTTTTTCAGCAATTTATCAGAACATACAAGAAAATATAACCTATTGATTACTTAATGGGGTGAACAAAGAGATGGTGAAGAACTTTCAATATCCTAGGAAAAGTCACATACGACAATTGAGGATAACTCACCTGGCTGATCTTCTGAGGCTTGGAAGCTCCGGCACATTTTAAGCAACACATATTAATGGCCACCAATAGCACAGCTGCAGCTGATATGGACCCTATGAAGAATGAACTGACCAATGAAGCTACAATACATAGAGATATAAACTGGCTATACAATACATAATCAACTTCCCAAGGGAAATACGCAATCCAGAGCAGTTATGTCATCATACTTACCACTGAAAACATGATTATCACCCAGGTAAAAGTTTGAAAGATTGAGTGGCATATAAGAAAATGGATGAGGAATTGTATGTATTTTCGCAAAATCCAAATGCTAATAGAACAACCTGAGATACAATTTGGTTTTGCTTTTGAAGAGACAAACATTGCATGAGAAAAAAACATAAGCCAACTTTGACAGTATAACATGCATTGCTAATTTCTTTTCTGATGATGTGAGAACTTTAATACAAAAGGCATCAATAAGATCCAAAACAAGAGTAGCAAAGGCTGAGTGTGTTGCTCATGTACGATATTAAGCTACTACTAAAGAGCTAATGCAGTCCAATAAAAGTTCACAGCTGATAATAGGTGACTAATCAATTTCTACATAGGAAAGGAAAAGCTTCTACCAATAACCACATACCTTCCAGGTCTAGTTACACCATGAATTCATTACTGCTATTTATTTGGGCAAATTGTGACTATAGACCTCAAAAATAAGGTTCTGTTTAAACAACTGAATCAACCAATTTAGAGAATTATATTACAACCAACAGACATTACTACTGGAGCTTCCACTTTATGCTTTGCATTAAACTCTCCAGCTATAAATAAGTCCAGTTGTGTGATGATAGAGGCACTCATAGTTAAAAGCTAGAATCAAACTTATCATACAGTACCATGACCTTGTGATGGATTGGAATAGTCACAGAAAACCATCATAGGGAATAGTCAAAAAGTATGTAGCAGTCCAAGCTTATGATGAGGAATACACTCCTTTATTCTACATTTAGGTCACGGATTCAATCTCTTGGGATTTATCTGTTTTCAACCCCATAAAATGCAAGGGAAACTAAAGCATACATGTCATGTAAGCTGCCACCAAAGAGACACATACAAGCTTCTTACATGCAAGTACAAGTTAATTGCTATTTGGTATCTACTGTTCATATGCAATAGTTAACACAGAACTGCATACGATTGTGGACTGTCATGGACAAAAGAGTACATTCCTCTTTGTCCAAATGCACGAATGATATTCAGTATGGATGCAGAGTAGCTCACTGTCATGCCTCAGCCTTACCTGGAAGATAGTACAGCTGAAGACAACCACATAAATGGCATATATAATGGCAAAGACATGAAAGGTGACCACATGAACTGTCTGTCTTGCCCTGTGATTTGTATGCCTATGTGAATGCAACTTGGAGGACCATAAAATGTAGGTGTGGGTCAAAATGTAAAAGGGCCATCTACTTCTGATGAGAAAAATCTGTTCATTCAAATAGCCTTTCAGGTTATATTGTACCAGCAGATACAACCTCTTCTAAATTTGAGGACAGTGTTGCTACATGCATCCAAAAGAAAAAAATATGGTTTGATACTACTCTTGTAAACATTACAGGATCAAGACCAGACACAAATTTCATACATAAACGAACAAAAACATCACCATGGTTTGATACTACTGTCAAACATTACAAGATCAGTCAAACATTACAAGATCAAACAAAGCTCCTTACAGTTTAAGAGACAAAAAATAGTTTCTATTGCTCAATTTTGATAACAAAGATCTAAAAGGAAATATAGGTTTGATATCAACCCCATTAACAAAAGATATCTAACGGCAATAGCTTCTTCCAGTATCCAAGTTTGATCCAAAGATCCTAAAAGACAGATGTATGATATAAAACCCAAAAGTAAACTAACTAAAATGTAGTTTGATATATCTCCTAGTTTGTCTTTCCACCCAAGTCCTCCATGAACCTTCAACGTGGCTGCAAAGGGTTGTGTGGCATCATTGGGTTCATACGCCATACACCATCAAGCCCTTTTTCTGCACCTGTAAATTAATTGTCATCGAATGATAAGCGGACATTAAATTCATCAAAATAAAAAGCATTATTGAAAAAATCACTTACAATAGGTGAAGTAGACCAGTGAGCACACCACACCTACATAAATTATTCCATTGCAGATAGCATGGAAAATCAAATGAGCATAGCCTTCCTCAATTTTGGACAACTTCTTGAGATTCATTATGGCCCTTGACCGCGTAACCACAGACTCTGCGTCCTCCGTAGGATGTAGCACCAAGCACCGAGTCTCATCTCTGATCTCCCCAGCTATCCTACTACTCTCATAATTATGAATACGTTCAGCGCCATTTGCCAATTGACTTCTTGTGCTAGTTAACATTTCCCTTGATGGAGACAACCTTTTCAGCTTTATGTATGCCACATAGATGGCATGGGATGCTCCAATGACTAACGGAATCATTAAAATAGGAGTGACCATAAAAGCAGCACATTTACAGGAAAGATTCCTGCTTTGCAAGATGACTCCTGCTCCATTAAGCAGTATGAGAAACCTGATGTAGTTGGTTAAAGAAGTGAAAACATCTTCAGCTTTTCGCTCCAATTCAAGAATGTCCGTCTGCAGCTTATCACGTTTCTCTTCATACAGTAACAGAAGCGTAGCATTAACATTCAGAACTTTCAAACCAGAACTTGAAGAGTCAGCTAAAAGATAAGCAAAACCAACAATAAGTGAACAAGCACAAATTACTTAACGAAGAAAAGAATCAAAAAGGAAAATAAGTCTAAATGTTACTACCATTTGACTCTACAGGTGGAATATCATCCATCCATCCAAAGACCTGAGTTAAAACACAAAAGCGAACATAGTGAGTTGAAAGAAGAAACCATATATATCCATTTAGGTGCTGAAAAAGTGAGATTCAAAAGAGACAGATTTACATGTCATCGAGCTATTTCCATTTGGTAAAATTTAAAAGCATACTAAAAGTTAAAGCACCAGTAGAGTAGTACATAAGCCTCAACAGAGTGAATGTAGTGATTTACTAATCAAACGTAAACTTTAAAGGTCTGGATGCATAATCATAACAGTAAACAAGAATGGTTGCTTATATATAACCAAAACATGAATGGGTTTTATTGCAATTTCTTTGTAAAGAAAAGAAAACTACTTAAACATGGTTTATAAATAAAAGTAAAAAATGGATTAACAAGTGAGATACTAGACACACAAATTTCTCATTGCACCATACATAAAAGACACAATGCCTGAAAGGAATAAAACAGAGCATGGCTTCTAAAGAAAATCCTAATTCATGATCTCTAATAGATATTCAATCATAAACACCAATCATGATTGCTATTTCTTTTTAGGGGGGTTTCCATACAAGCTTTTCAATTCGTTGGCTACGCCCTAATTCAAATGCTGGACCAAGCCCATCATGAGATATCATGTTATGAAATGGGCTCATCTTAGGGTCTTGGGTCGGATTCACAACATTACTCCCCTCATAATCCACAACCTTGTCCTCAAGGTTTGACACAAGTGATGACATTTTTACCAAAACTCCCTATCATATAACACTTGGAAATGGGTGAGTCATGTCGACGACTGAAAGGCTATATTATACCAAAACTCAGCCCAAGGAAGCATGGACAGCCATTCATGAGGACTATCAGCCACAAAACAGCAGAGGTGTTGCCTAAGCAAGAGGGAGTACGTACAGAGAAATGGAGGGTACGGATACGGCATCATTTATAAGATTCATAGGGTATTTTCGTTCGAAATTTATAAATTTATCCGAGGGGAGGCAATTTTTGCTAAGTTATGAAGGTCAAAAAGGCAAACCGATTGCCTCAGTGTCATAGTTTTGTAAATAATCCGACATCATGTCACGAACTGGGCTGATCACAAGGTCTTGCGTTGGGTTGACAACAAATATATAAACAAGAACAAGCTTCAATGATCTCAGGATGTTAAAATTTGACATAATATTTCCCAATATTCAAGCTAAACATGATCAAATCCTGTTCATATCACATTCCGACATTCCAAAAACAAAAGGGTGCATATCAAACACAACACTAGGATACTAAAAATTTTACTGTCAGATAAAAACAAAAATAAATTTAAAAAGAAAAAAAAGTATGCCTGGTTTACAAGCACTCCGCATTCATGCAGGGTCCGAAGAAGGGCCGGAGTGTGTTTACCGATGCAAGTATCAGTGGCTGTTTCAACAGCGTGAAGACAACTTAAAAAGAAAAGCATAAGATGACATGTACAACAAATGGTTTTCAAAACCCCGTAAATAAAAACGATTACCTGGAAAAGTCGGCGGAAGCATTGCCACATTTTCACTCTCTGCTTCTTCTGGAGAAGAGAAACAAAGACTGCTTTGCATGCTAGCTATATTTGTCACACACACACACTGTGTACGGAACTGAAATACACCAAATTACTAAAATGTCCTGGACCCTTTTTCTAGTACTCCACTAGACTAGATTCTAGTATTATGAGAATATATAGAAGTAGAAAAATGACCCCTATTCCTACGCCGCTTTTAATAAATGTGGAGAAATAATTACCCTAATAACTTAATTACATAATATACCAATACTTTTAAATATTTACCCTATATAACAATATTTTCTACATTTTGACAAAATATACCATTTTCATTTCCCACTCTCCCCAACTCAAAACCCTAATTTCTTCTCCCTCTTTCTCTCTCTTTCTCTTCCCTCCTCCACCTATCCACCCATCCACCCCGCTGTCCCCTTCCCCCTCGCCGGCAACCACCCCCATTGCTACTGTTATTCCTCCGACGCAGTGAATCTGCCACTGCCACTACTCGTTACTTTTCACGGCGGCTGCTGCCACTGCTCCGTCACTGGAGGATCTGAATTTTTGCTCCGATACCGGAGCTGCTACCTCCGATTTGCTCGTCCATCATTTTTTTTGGTCTTGTATGTGTATTTTATTTGTATAAACGTGTATAAGGTTTGTATTATGTGTATGTGTATGTTTTTGGTGCATCAATACATTAAATTTTTTTGAATATCTTTGTTTATTGTTGTATATTTGTGTATTTTTATATTTTCAAGTGTATGTTTGGCAAAATTGTGGTTTTGCATATTGTATATTTTTGTAGATATTGATATTTATGTGTATGTGTGTTTCATATATATATATATATATATACTATGTGAATAAGTTTATTGTATATCCACTAATTTATTTTTATGTCTTTGTATGTTTGGGGTGTATTGAAGTTGTATTGGTCGATTTATGTTCGATCACGCAAAGGACACGTGGTCGACTACGTGGTAAAGTGAGGATAGGTTCCGAAGACGTTACAAACCGAAGTGGGATTGAAAACAGCTTCGATCACTTCAGTGATCGATTATTTTGCATTGTGATCGGAATATTTCAAAGACGATTGTTTCAGCAGATAACTCTGGTTGATCTTATCCCGCTTTTGTTGGAGCGGATTCGGCGGAAGTTGTTGAACGTGGGCAACTACTGTTGCGTGACTGAAGAGAGACGTGAAAAAGTGGAACTCTACTAGGGTTGGGAACTTCACACCTCTTCAACCTATAAATAGATCCCTCATTCCCCATTTGTGAACTTACGTTCATCAGAACAAAAGTACCCCTGCTCATCATCAATCATATTATTATCATTCAATTACGCCATTATTGTTGTTATAGCAAATCTCCCACTATTACTATTATAATCTCAATTATTGCATCAGTCAATCGTGGCTTGGTTCAATTTGGAGGAGGATTCGTCTCTTTCATCAAAGCATCAGCCTCAGATTCTTCAATACAATAAGCTTTACTGCTTTATTTATTGATTTATTATTGTCTATTTTGATGTTTGCATACTATTTCCATTGCTTGATACGTTTATTTGCTGTCATCGATTTCATTAATCCATCATCATTGCATCGATCATATAACCAATTCATCATTTACTGTATTTGTTTATCAATATCGACCACGTTAAGTAAATTGTTATCACTACATTCTGATCGTACCATTGATTCGATAAAATTTATTTCATCAATCATGTTTATACCATCTTATTTTAATCTGTCATCGGCTAAATCGTATAATCTTGCATATTCATCATCGATAATCTTATTCTATCGTAACTTTGCATTGAATCTTATGGAAATCGCCTATTTAATACCAAACGAAGCTAGTAGTTAAGTTGCTTTCGGTGAAGTAATAATCGTGCACATTATTCGTAACTTGTCTGAAACTATATTTGGATCAACTATCATAAACTGTGAATCTGTAGCTTGTCTTCGTTTATTCGATCACATTTGCTCTCGAATTGAACTCGTTGCATTACATCACCGGATTTGTCATTCTGTTCCTTCGTAGTTGATATTTGCATTGTTTTCGAATTAAGATTCATAAACCGATCACTTGTCAACGTAAACTGCTCGTCAATCGATCAAATTGAGATATAAAATGATCGCCTAAGACTCAACTAAATACAAATTTAATTGTAATACCTGAAATACGTTTTTAGGAAATTAGAAGTGTATATTTTGTATATTCTATTTTGTATATGTTTATATCTTGTATGAATGTGTAATTTGTATGTTTTATACCTTTTTATATATTTTTTCAGATTTTTTTTATAAAAAAAAATAATAATAATATTGCGGCTACATACCACCGGCGGCCGGCGACTGGCCACCGGCGGCAACCCTGTGACTGGGAGCAGTGGGTGTGGGAGGGTTTAAAACCTTCATTTGTATGGTTTTAATGGAAGTTGTATATGATTTGTAAAAAAAGTATTGGTATGTTTTGTAAAATAGTATAGTATTGATATTTTTTATAAATTTGATATTAGAGTGGTATATTTGTGTAATTCTCCCATAAATAAATCCTCCAACACCGGAGTAAGTAATAATTTTGGGGAACAATGATTTGGATTCGTTTAAAATTTATACTATAAAATGTAATGTGTAAATACAATAAGTAATGATGAAAATTTGTCTGACATAAAAGACATCACTTTAAATTGAGTTAGAAGATTAGACAACATTATTTGGAAATTGTGAAAGCGATGGAAATATTGCCGAAGAGAAAAGGAAATTTTATTATATACTTATTTGTCTCAATTTCTGTAATATTTTTTATACTTTAGTCTATTTTAAAAGAATGTCACATCTCTATAAATAAAAATAATTTATTTTTATAAAATTTTAGACCACAAATTTAAAAAGTTTTTTTTTTAATTTTTTAAACTTCGTACTAAATCAAACATCGTCACATAAAATGAGAAGGAGGGAGTATGTTTCTTATGAGGAAACTTATAAATTTGTTATTATGCTTAATAATTGGGAATCTCTTATATTTAGATAATACCGGTTATTTCATAGTATACAATGTTAATATTGTTTTGGTACCATATGTAATAATATTAAAAGCTGTGATAGTTACTGTTATATGTGTAGTTTTATTGCAATTGTGTAGTTATGAAATCTTTCCTTAAATATGGTGTTAAACGTCTATCCTTTTTAAATAAACTAGTATTAGAACCCACATGTATGATAAATATTAAAGATATTTAATCTTTAGTTTAATAATTAATTGTAAATCTAATTTTTTTTTTAAATGCTATTGAATGACTTCCCAATTCCCATCGTCAACAGAAGAAAGAACTATGAATAACTAAGAATTTGACATTCTTCTAATAAGTAGTACGCTACACGTGTTCGTATTCGTATTGTGAGTGATGAAATTAACACGATTTATGTTTCTATGATTTGCATGATTTATAAAGGATTTTAAAATTAAATGTATTACCATTACTTGAACTACTTTACTGTTACGTAACATGTTCTAGCGTTATTTCGAATACCTTGTATTTTACATAAGAGAAATAAATATAATTTTGTTTGAGACTTCGACAGATTCCGCAGCTAACGAAAAGTACGTTAGATTTGGTACACATTGTATTTTTAGATTATCATTACCAGCCTTTGTATTAGAAAGGTAGAACTAGCATACTGCTACCGTCGAGTAGAGATCCATTGATACGACCCGAAATCCGGCTAGGCTATGCGGGCACCCGACATCCTCCCCTAGATCCGTCGAGCGAACCTTTACCAATTAAATTAGAAAAATAAATATAATTCAATTCATAAATAAGAACAAGACTTAGAAAAAAAAAAGCACTGACATACTGATACCTATAAGTTGTACAAAAGAAATTACAGCTGACTACCCAACGTACTAGGTTTATGGCTATCCAGACTAGACATCTAAGAGTACAAAGGAAGACAGATACCTCCTGAAGGGAGCAAAATACAACTGAAATAATAAACATAAATCTGGTGGCCATCCGGAATAAAAGCTGGCTCACCCTGACAACTGAAGTCGTCTTCGCTCCTTGACAACGTGGCGAACTCAATCCTGGAACGAACCTGCCGAAATGAAATAGATAGACAAAGCCTATTCCATTTGTTCTTAATTACCTTCTTTTTGAACCCTTACTCCTTAGAGCACTTTAATTGAAAATACTTTTGCTAGTGGAGCTGTGGTTGGTGGAAATTGGTGGCTTTTGAGTGGAGTCGATGAAAAAAATTATGATGGTATTTTGAGGAAAAGTACATTGGCAAGGTTGAGAAAAATTAAAAAAAAAAAGAAAAAAAAGAAAAGAAAAAAAATGAAAAGTGAAAAATAAAAAGAAAGCAAAAGAGAAAAATTCTCAATCCTTGCTAGTGTTGTGCACCATTGATAAAAAATACTTAAAGGGAGGGAAGTTTTTGGGTTGATGTTCGGATGGTAGCTCGGTTGTTTTTATGAAGAGTTGAGCTATAAAAAGTGGAAGTGATGTATTAAAGTGCTTAGGGAGGTAGTCACTATTTTAACCATTACCCGTCCTTTAGCCTACATTATAATCTTTAAAGTCCTAGTTAATCCCGAATAGGAGCGAGCCTACATTAGTGGAGTCCTACACTACGGGCAAGCCTATGGTACCACTGTGTGGCACTTTAGATTCTTTTTGAGTGTGAGAGAATTCTTCCTATCTTGAAAGTCCCTTATAATTCATTTGATATATTTTTGTGTGATTGGGACTAGACTTTGATTGGTGAGGGTACATGGATTATGAGAGATTGGAGCTTTTATTAGGCCCTAATCTTGAGCGAGCGAGCATGTCATGAGTAAGTTGGTGTGAAGAGTCGTTTTTTGAGGTTTGGATGTTGCTACTTGATTGCTTTGATAATCCTTATTTTCTAAATGTGTGGTGTGCAAATATGGGGAAGTTGTGTGCTTGTATGTTTGGTGGCTAATTGTATGTATCAACCTATTTCATAGGTGCGCTTCCTTGAAGTTCTTGAGTTGGTTGGATGAGATCTATTGAGTATAAGTGTGTTGGGTTTGTTTGTTCGGGGACGAACAAAGTTTAAGTGTGGGGTGTTGATGTTGGGCGTATATCTTATGTCTCAGCGTCGATTTCTTATAGCTTTTGTGTTGTTTTCAGTGTATTATGTGCCCAACAATGATTGATTTAAAGTAAAATGCTAACTTGAGGTGTTTGGATGTTTTAGGAGCGAAATGAAGGAAATTGGAGCTTGATTCGTACAAGAACAAGGAAGAAGCAGCGGGTACAGCCACGAATGCTTGGCATGCTAGGCTGTATGGTCTGGGAAGAGTGCAAATATTGAAGAAATTGAGAGAAGTAGCGCATACAGCCACGGATGCTTGGCATGCTCCGGTGTATGCGATGGGAAATATAGCTAAAACGTGGGCCACTGGCATATTTCTTAATTTAAAAACCCTTGTAACGTTTTCTTAGAAAAAAATTACGTATTTTTTTGGAGACAAGAACCATAGGAGAGGCTAGAGAACCAAGATTCATCAATTGAGTTGTAATTCTTCTTTTCTCTTTATTATTTCATGAATTTTAGATTATTTTGTGAGAAAGTTATCTTGTCTATGAGTAGCTAAACTCTATTATTCTAGGGTTATGGGTTAACCATGAAAGTTGTACTCTGAAGTTGATTGAATTCTATTAAATTTATCAAATTGAGTTGTTTATTTAATTCTGCTCTAAATTACTTGATTCCCTGGCCACTTATTAAGTACTATCCATGAACCTAAGGTTAAGCTCGAAAGTGGGAACCGTAGGTTGCAATAGAATTAAATAAAGTGTGTTCTTGAACCCGAGCATCGGGGAATGATTTCGCGGTTAGGATAGAAATATACCTAACAGTCACGCTTAATCAGCATACAGGAGAAACACATGCATTCTTGTTAACTCTAATTCCATAGACATATAGGCGTTAGGTTGGTCTGAATAGGCGAGCAGGGTATCGAAAGAGCTCTTTGAGTATAATCAATCCTGTGATTAGCAACTCAGATAAATAAAGTTAATTCAATTAGCGGATGAGTGCAACTGGATTGGTGATCGTCCCATAATCCTGGAATATTTCCTCTCAATGTTATCTAAAACTCTTAACCGTCTTGCATTCCATTTACTTCAATTACCTTTAGTTAATTAGTTAATTAAACACACTCGAAATCTGGTTAAACTCTCTTGAACAATATTTGAATTAAAGTTTGTCTAGTTAATAGTTAATCAATAGTCCTCGTGGGAACGATACTTATCACTTTATTACTTGATCGACCACATATACTTGCGTGTGCGTGCCCCTTAGCTTGTGTAGGCTTTTTGGTGTCGTTTTTTTTTTTTTTTGCATTGACGGTGTTAGCAAAGGTCTTGTTGCCCTCATTTGTGAACTTCTTCTTGCCTTTAGAAACATCAGGTCCTTTTTTACTCTGGAAATCATCAGGATACCCTACAAGCCTATAACATTCTTCCTTTAAGTATCCTTTACAGCCACATTCTTCATTGACTACATTAGACTTCCTTGGTTTGAAGTTTCTATTGTTCTTGTTTCTTACTACCATCATAGTTAGGGGATCTTCATTTGCATCCAACACTCCTAATGTCCTCTGGCTCTCTTCTTGAATTACAAGAGCATAAGCTTCATTGATAGTCACATCCGAGCCTTTCAACAACACATTACTCCTAACAAAGATATAACTCTCATTCAACCCCATTAGGAACTGCAGTAATCTCTGTTGACCTAGGTGAACAAAATACGGTCTGGATTCTTCATAATTACATGAAGGTAAAAATACTAATGCATCTAGTTCATCCCACAAGTCTTTCATTTTTTAGTTGTAAGAGGTTACTGAATTACTACATTGTGTCAATGTTGCAATTTCAATCCACATCTGGAAAATTCTGGTCAGATATATTTGATCTATTGAATCTCTCCTTGAACTCATTCCACACCTTCTTTGTATTTGATGCATAGACTATTCTTGGCATCAATTCACTAGATAATGTACTTCCAATCCATGACAGTACGATCGCATTAAACTTTTTCCATTGCGCACTTAGAACTCCTTTGTACATACTCTTCACACAAGTTCCATCTATAAACCCTAGCTTTCCTTTTCCCAAGAGCACCATCTTCATCGATCTGCTCAACAGAGAATAATTCTCAGGCCCAGTGAATTTAATTAGAATGAAAACTACTTTCGGTGTATCTGAAACATGGAGATATAGAGGATGATTGTGATCTAGGGTTGAAATTTCAATTTCTACCATTGATATAAAGCTTCAGAGCCCTGTTAATGGTGATTTCTAGAAGCTTGTGGGAGAATCGCTTAGAGGATCGTCTCCCGCTATGATACCGTGATAATGAATGAAATGAATTCAGTAAAAGTTGTATTGATTCTCAGATTTACAATCCTATTTATAGACCTAGCTAGGAAGAGAAAGCTAAGAACTAAGAGGAGAAATGAATTACTTAACCCCATGCTATCTTTCGAGTTAGTTATGACTAACTCAACTAACTTGCCACATCAGCAACTACTAAATTCTTTTAATACCTGGAACATTTCATTATGCAACAATCTGAAAGAGCTGCCTAACAGTCTGGCTAGTCTTAATGCTCTGAAGTTTTTAACTATTAACTGTTGTACAGCACTAGAGCGTTTCCCAGAGAAATCTCTGGAAGGTTTAACTTTGCTCACCCAGTTATCTGTTGAATTCTGCGACAGTCTAAAATCTTTATCCGAGGGGTTGCAACACTTAACAGTCCTAACAAGTTTAGTAATTAACAGTGTTTTCCAGAGTTGATGCCCTTTAAATGGTTTCGAAACTTACACTCTTTTCAATCACTAGACATCATCAATTGTCCAGCGCTACAATCGATTCAAGCTAGTATCATGGAACTAAGGATGTCTAACGGCCCGGTCCGGTCTAGGACCGATTTATTTTATCGGTCCCAATCCGGTCCGGTCCGCTATATCTACACAAATCGGCTGGAATTGGAAAATTCGCTCCGGTTCATCCAGTTGAAATATAAGGGGCTGGGTCGGGACCGACACCAGTACCGGCTAGCTTGGGTTTTCCGATCCGACCGGTTTAGAGTATTTTAATTTTTTCTTTTTTGTTTTTTTAAGACAAATACAAAGAAAATTAAATTAGAGGAGTTGTAAAAATATATTTTAAGATAATGTAAACAAACATTGTATTTAAAATAGAAAAACAAACGCTTTATTGAACATTTGAGAAATACATAATTGAAAAGAAAAACTAAAAAATAGAAAATTACGTAGATATTCCCTTAAAATATTCTTCAATGCAGATAAACGCCTCCCACCTGAGCACCCCATTCTGCATTATGTAGGCTTTTTAAGTGGCACCTTAACTTCCCAGTCCCTCCACCGTAAAGTTGCACCTCTTTCCCACAAAGTCTACGTTTAGCTTTCTGAGTTTCACTATTTTTCGTAATAAATTCTCACACTTCAGATCGATGTTTTCATTCTTTACGTTCATTTTGACTTGGACCAATAGGTTAATATTCAGCCATTACGCTTTTTAATAGAATTTTAGAAAATAGCCTTTGAAAGTAATTTTGGAGAGAAATAGATAGAAAATGTATTGTGATATAATTGATGAAATAATAGGGTATTTATAGATAAAAATAGGTTGGGGAAGTGGAGGGCGTTAGGGGGATGAAGAGGCAAATATAGTCGTTTTTCTTTGTTGGCCAACGGCTATATTTCAAACTGGGATAACTATTTCATTTCAAATTCCGGACCGGTCCGATTAGATGATTTTTATTTTTATTTTTTTGGTTTTTTATATTTTTTTTATTTTGAGTCATAGATAATTTATAAATTATGAAAACTAACAGCTAATTATTAAAAAAAATTATATATATTTGAAAAGTTTAGTTTATTTCAAAGTTCAAACTTTGAATTAAAAACTTTTGATATTTTTTCAAACTTTGAATTAATTTCAAACTTTGAAATTTGGATTCAAACTTGGAATTAATCTCAAACTTTGAATTAATTTTGATAATTTTAAACTTTTAATTAATTTAAAAACTAGTAAATTAATTGTAGTATTTTTGCGTAAAGAACTAATTAAATGAAATAAAAATACAAGAGTTGTGATGGAATACCAAGACTTGGGGCAATTTTATTGATACTTGTTAAAAACATAAAGAGCGTAAAGTACATAGCCAAACTTTCAATATTATTTCGAACTTGTAATTTCAAATTCTAGAAAATTACATTTTTCTAAACATACTGGCAAATCTTTTAAGGATAGCCGTAGGCTTTTCTTTAGGAACTAGTGCTTTTTGTGCTGGTTCTTCTTCTTCTTCGTCATTGCCGGTTTGACTCCCTTCGCTTCCGTAGTTTAAAATTTGCTCGAGATATTTCCTGTCTTTTTTCTTATCTTCTGGTAGTACAAAGTTTCTTCGCTCGGTTCTGATCCAATCACTGAATAAAATTTTTTTCTCCATTGACTCTTCCTTCAATGAATATCTATGATCTCCGATTTTTAATCTTCCTTGGCTAAAAGCGCTTTCCGAGGCAACTGATGAAGCTTGAATTGTAAATATATCCCAGTCTATTTTTGAAAGAGTTGGAAATTGCAATTCTTGAAGCTTCCAATACTCTTTGATGACTTCCAAAATATTTAAGTTTCCTTGGATATTGAAGTAAGTAAACTTGAAACTCGTTGTATTGCTCTTCGTACTCGTCCTGTTCTTCTAGCAACCTTTCATCAAGTCTACCAAAAGTGTTCATCCCTACTTGTCTTTTGCCTATTTGAGAAGAACTTTCTCTGGTGGTTTGTATTGGTACAGTTTGTGTAGCACTGTCTGACCAAGCTCTACACTTTGCATAAACAGTCATGGTATCTGCAAAAACTTTAGTACACGCTACTTCTACACTTGGAAATCTATTAGCCTCAATTTCAGCAGTAGTAGTTTCTAAATTTGCATATATTCTCTAATAAGTCGTTCAGTTAACTTACATTTGAAAGCATGATGTAACACAGAAGGAATGTAAAAAAGATGAGTAATAGGAAAAAAATATTTTTTAAACTTTTCAATCATTAGTTTCAAAGGAAATTTATATGCTTCAATAGACTTATATTCTTTCAACAACTCCGATATTCCAGCGATATAATATAACATGATAGGAACAGTTGGATGATATTTTCAAGAAAACCTAAAGTAGCGTGATAAAAAATTTCTAAAAACTAAAGGAGATGAGCAACAAGGTTCCAATCTTCATCTTTAAGGTGATAGGTTTTCATAACATGCTTATTAAATATTTGTGAAATAGGTTCTTTAATATTTATAAATATAAGCAACATTCAATGCTTCATATAAAGTGTTCCATCTGTTACAAACTTCCTTTGGGACTCTCCTAATATCCATATTTAATTCTATACATTTTCTTTCCATTCTCTTTTCTTTCTTGGCTTTTTGTTCTAAAAATATAAGCAATAGCTACTTTCACCTTTTCGATAATGTGGTTAAACAAGTCAAGACCATCTTTTACTACTAAATTGTAAACATGACATGCACATGTAACATGAAAAAACTCCTCAAAAGGAGAATTAAACATTGATCTTAAGTTCCTAAGTGCTTTTGTATTGTTTGTAGCATTATCTATCGTAATACTTAAAATTTCGTTACTTAAACCATACAATCGACAAATTGATGAAACTTTATTTGAAATAAAACTTCCCCTGTGTGGTTCATCAACAACTTTATAAGCAATAATACGTTTTTTAAAAATTTCATTCAGGATCTATCCAATGAACTGTAATAGTAAGATAATATAAATTATTAGTAGAACGATTCATATATGTAGTAAGACATACTCTAGAGTCAAAGTTATAAAATAAAAATCGCAAATCATCTTTATATTCGTTCTTAAATTTAATAATATCATTTCTAATAGTAGTTTTTGAAAAACCTTTATAAGAGGGATTATATGTATCTTGAATATAACGAATAAAACCAGTATATGAAGGAAATATAAATGGTAAAGCCTCTACCGCAACCAATTTTGCAATATTTTTCCTATTCTTTTGCTTATCATAACGAAGAAGCCCACTTGTTACTGGGTTAACACGTTGTTAGGTACCCGAACTTTGATCATGTGCTACTCCCTGATGTTCAATCCCTAAATAAATACCCCTTGCTTCGATGCCCATTCTTTAGGATGCTTATTCATCAAGTGCGTCCTAATTTTACCCGCCGTACCTTCATTACTCCCAGTTTTAAAAACCCAATCATTTTTACAAATATTGCATACGGCCCTCTGTATATCAACTTTCTTTTGCACAAATTCTCATACCTCAGATCTATCCTTACGTTTAGCCGGTTCTCTAATAGGAGCTACAGGAGGCAAATCAGACTGAACTTTGGTGGACTAGCTTGGAATTCAGTAGGTGATATTTCTTCAAAATTAACCCCGGTTTGATAGCCATATTGTGTTTCTAACAAATCATTATCAAGTGGATTATTAGCACTAACATAATGATAATAGTGAGAATCATCTATTTTGGTGAAATCATCTCGATAAGACTGATTAGAACCACAACAATTCCTTTACCTTAATTCCCCCATGGCCACGTGCCCGTCCCACACTAGTTTCAATAGAACCTCTTTGAGACATAATTATAGCAAATAAAAAATAAATATATGACAAAAATTATAAAAGAGTAGGAAGTAGGAACGATCAACCAAATATAACCGTTCCACTGAATTGAAGTTGAAACTTGATCCTTCGCTCCAATTAATTAGTTGAATACTTGATAATTAAAAACTTCAACAAATAACCAAATTGATATTTGAAGCAAGTAGCGCCTCCAATTTATCTAACACTTGATAATTCAAAACTTTACCAAATAGTCAAATATAACTTTGATATAAACTTCAATTAAAATTTGATAAAGTAGCCAAATTAAAAATTTCAACGAATGGTCAAAGTAGCAAAATAGCAATATTGTAGAGAATTGGAGAGAATTGGAGGATTTGTGAGAAAACATGATGAAATAATGGGGTATCTATAGGAAAAAATAAGTTCTGGGGAGGGGGGGGGGGGGGAGGTTATGGGGTGGTGAGATTAGTAGGGGAGCTAAATTAGCTATTTTTGGCCGTTGGACAACGGCTAAGGTGTAAAAAGAGTAGTGGCCAACGGCTAGTTAACGGCTGAAATGTGCAGATTTCTTTTTTTTTTTTTTTTTTTTTATTTTACCGATCCGGTTTGGTCCACAAAAATCCGTTCCATCCGATTGAAAAGGTAAAGGCCGCGTTGGAGCCGGTGCCAAGGGAGGGGTGAGTCGGATCGGTCCGATTTTACCATTCCGAGCCGATTTTCGACCCGGATCCGATCCAGTCTGCTTCAAACCGGACCGTTAGACACCCTTACATGGAAATACTCTAAACTTGGTCGGCAGGGGTAGATCTAGTTTTTCTTATTCAATTATATATTACTTTGACAGTTGCCTAATGTTTCGTTTTTTTTATTTCTTTTCATGTTTGTGTTCTCAAACTTTGACAATTGAACAACCGCTATAAATCTAATTGAGATAGTAATCTGTGTCTGCTCACGTACAAGTTGACTTTTGGTCTTTCATTGTGAAGGATATATTTCTTATTATATACTATAAACTAAAACGAATATATCCTCAATAGCGAAGTAACTTTCCACAATGGATAAGAGAATTGTGTAGTAAAAAAGGACCTGCCATGGAATTTAAAGGTATTCCTTTCGAAACATACATTCTATTTGCTCTATGGAATATTTGGAAAAACAGGAATCAGAATGTCTTTGAAAATAGCTCTCTTCCTGTAAACTTGCACTTTGATTGCATCTCAAGCGGCCAAGTATTACTAGATTAACTCAACTGCTAGAAAAAAGGATGCACCAAATATCATTTATACTAAATGGCACCCCGGAATGATGGTTTTTTCAAATTAAACACGGATGGAGCTTTCAACAAATCAACTAGAATTGGAGGAATAGGAGGAGTTATTCGGGATGCTCAAGGAACTTGGCGGATAGGCTTTGTAAAACACATTCCTCAATCTTCTGTGATTCATGCTGAAATTAATGCCTTATACCAAGTGCTAATTATGGCAAAGTCATATAATCTCATACCACTTCAAGTTGAAGTTGATTCAAACATCCTATCACTCATGTTGAAAGGAACAAATGAGGCATATTCAAATATTTTATATGATTACAGGTCCTTACTGTCTAACTTAGGATACGCAGAAGTCAAGCGTATGTATAGAGAAGCGAATTTTGTTGCTGATATGCTATCCAAATATGGTTGTAATTTCTCAAGATTCACTAGTTTATTTTAGTTATGTTCCGTCTTTTTGTTACGGATGAATTGGATTATCATTCCTCTTCTCTACTTAGGGAGAGAAAGGGAAACTTTTGTAATATCGACCAGTCATGATATATAATATTTATGCTTTCCTTAGCAAAAAAAAAAAGTAACTTCTTTCATCTTTTACTTACCAAATACTCCATACAAGCTAACACCTGAAGGCACGGATGTATCTCGAGACCCCATGTATCTCATTTTTATGTGGAATGATTTTCTAATATTATTTCTCAGATAGAGAAAGAAACACGTTAGTAATTTGGTAGGCTGAAAAATTTGTTGAGTGATTATATTGGTTTCACACTTTCACTAAGCTCTAAAGAGATGGTGTTCGATGAGAAATTACCAAAGTAACAAAATTCAAGAGAGTAACTCATTTGAAGTAATAAGATAGTTCAGTTAGTTCCATTTTGTATGCAAAAACTGAAGTCTCAACCTGATCAATATATATACATATTGTGTGTGTGTGTGTGTGTGTGTGTATATATATATATATATATATATATGAGTAAAAATTAACTAGGATAAGTTTCGAGATGACTTTTTTGGAAATATACTGGATGTTCAGTTCTACATTTCAGAAAACATTACTATTAAGAAAATAGAACAACCACAAAATCTGGAATAAAGCCATTAATTATCTTCATGGGGATCCTACAAATCAATGGACACGGAAGGAATGGAAAATCTTTAGGATTTTTTACATAAAGTACAAGTTTTAGAACTTAATTATCAAACATAGCAATATTTTAGCAAAATAACCCTATATAGAGGAAAACACAAGTTAATTACAAATATAGCAAAACATAGCAATATTTCCTATAACATACCAAACCCTTACATTCTTCCTCCTATTTCCCCCACTATCACTTTTGCTCCTCCCATTTCTCCCTATTTTACTTTTCCTCCCACCATTTTCCCCAATTCACTTTTATTCCTATCATTTCCCCCAATTTCACTTTTCCTCATCCCGTCCTCGATGTATCTCGCTGTATCTCACCGTATCTCAACTGTTTCTGCACCGTTTCAATTGTTTCTGCAGCACCGTATCTAATTGTTTCTGCACCGTTTCAACTATTTCTGCAGCACCGTATCTAACTGTTTCTGCACCGTTTCAACTGTGTCTGCAGCACCGTATCCAACTGTTTCTGTACCGTCTCAACTGTTTTTAACTGTTTCTGCACCGTTTCAACTGTTTCTGCAGCACCGTATCTAACTGTTTCTGCACCGTTTCAACTGTTTCTGCAGCACCGTATCTAACTGTTTCTGCACCGTTTCAACTGTTTCAGCAACACCGTATCTAACTATTTCTGCACCATTTCAACTGTTTCTGCAGCACCGTATCTAACTGTTATCACGATATTTTCCAACTTTCATAAGTAAGAAGCAGAAAGATTAAACATATAAATGAAAATAAAAGCATGTAGTTTATTGCTAAATGACTTAATTTCATGCTCTCGTACATTTCAATTCAAAATGTTTCAATAATATTTTTTTTGTGGTCTATAATTAGAGGTGGAGCAAAAATATGAAGCTTATTAATGCAAATTGGTTCTTCAAAAGTCTACTTTGCTTGTATTTTCATATGTTTTAATTATTTATAATTATAGCTAATTAAGCCTGATCAACGAGCCAACTAGATAAATCAAAGGGTTAATAGATACTGCTTGAAGCCATGACCTCATGAGCTGTTCTCCATGGATACTTCTAGGTTAGTACTACTTCTTTGTTACAAAATACCCTGTTTTGTTATTTTTTCACGGAGGACAATAAACTTTTCAAACTTCTATAAATTATTTGACAGATCAGTTCTTATCTGAACTCTTCCTTTCTTAAAAATGAGCAAACAGAGAACCAAATAGAAACGGGGGAGGGGGTGATGGCGCTGGGGTGGTGGGGGTAATGGTGGTGGGGTGGTGGTGATGGCGTTAGGGTGGGGGTTATGGCGTTGGGGTGGTGGGGTGAGTGTGAGGTGATGGGAGAAAGAGTGAGTAAGTGAGAGAATTTTTAATTTGGGAAAAATGGGAAGTGAAAGTGAAATGTGTTAGATTATTGTTAATGTGTTAGAAAAATAATGCTATGCATCGTAATTAGAGAAATATTGCTATTTTTTTGTAATTAAGGGTGAAAATTTGTATATTTATGTAAAAATCCAAATCTTTATCATGAAACTGGGACTGTGTGTTTAAGAGGTACTTGTGTCCATTGTAAATGGTGGGTTTTTTTTAAGGGGGCAACGCTTTTTTTGTGAAACCCTTTGCCCCAGAACTATATATTGTGACTTTGTAGGGGGATAGACTGTTGTCCCATGATAAAATATTGGGACTGTACATATGAAGTACTTGTGCCCCCAGCACAAATACTGGACTTTACATACGAAGTACTTGTGCCCCCAGCACAAATACTGTGACTTTACATACGAAGTACTTGTGCACGCAGCACCAATGTCTGGGAAGCCAGTCTGGGGAGGGTGGGCCAACAACCTTTTTGTGTGCCCCATAATAAAATACTGGGACTCTTTGTTTAACAAGTATTGTTGTCCCAGTTCTAAATCATGGGACTTTGTATAACAAAGCATTTCTAGTCCCCCAGCATAAATACCGTGACTTTACATACGAAGTACTTGTGCCCCCAGCACCAATGTCTGTGGGTTTTTAGGTGCAATCATATAAGTGTTAATTTTTGTTTGTTTTATTTTAATACATGTGCTAATGTTACAGTTATGGAGATTATACCAAATGATGAGGGTATGGATAATTTGTCAAACGACGATGGTATATTGGTTCCATTTGCGTAGTGGAAAAATCGTGATTTCCAATGGAAAGGTGGCACATAGTATTTTGGATTACTTGAAGGGTTATTGTCTGCCGATCACCTGGAGAAACTGAAGCAAGGGCCATTCGGCGAGTTTATGCTTTTGGAAGATGTTAAATATTCTGGGAGGCTTATAAATTGTTTTCTGCAGTCTCAAATAGTTTATCTTCAAAGTTTTTGGTGATATAGTAGATTTCACAGCTGATGATTTTCATATAGTTAGTGGTCTTAATATTTCCAGTATTGTAGATATAAGTATTTTTAAGCTTTCAAAGAGTAGATTAAAGGAAAAATATTTCAGGAATCCTGAAGATGATGTTAATAAAAAGGACAACAAGTGGACTTTAAAGTTATATGACTTGCTTGATTTGATTGAACATCATTCCAGTTATGTGAGAGTGACTCCAAAAAACAAGGGTAATATGAATAGAGTGTCAGCTGCACGATTCGATGTTCCATTAGAGCAAGATAATGTTGTTAAACTAGCTGAGGTATATTTGCTTAATTCTGTTTTATTGGGCCGGCCATTACCTAGAGTAGTGGATGATCAACATATGATTATTATTGATGATGAAGAGGTGCATAACTGTTATCAGTGGGGTACTGAGATATATCGTCAAATGATACACCATTTGCAGTCAATCATAAAGCCAAATTCTTCTAGCACTACTTATTTGTTTTCTGGTATGCCCTACTTATTCTGTTGCTGGGTGGCAGAAGTGTTCCCTGTGTTCAGGTAGTATTTTACTGTTCGTCTTAGGATTAAACCTCTAATGCTTCATTACACATGTACTGTTACCCCGCATTACAATATCTTGTGTGATGAGTACTTTCATAATGAACAGGTGAGTTTTACTAGTAGTTGCTTTTGTTTGTTATTTCCTTTTTTTTACTTTTTTGTTGGTTTTGAAATGTATTTTTTAATAGTTATGGGAGGATGTCTCAGTGAGACCAATAAGGCATAAATGTAAACGTGCTTCAACGTCAAAGTCACCCTCAAAGTCATCTTCAAAGACTAGTTCAACAGCAGAATCTATTGACATGAATGAAGTTGTAAAGGTGAAATCCTTTGTGGGTTTTTTCTTTTGATTTCTTTTTCTTATGTGGTTTTAATATTTTTTCTTTTATCAGAGGTTGACAGCTAATCTCAAAGTAAATTTACCTACTGAGACCAAGATTCAACATATGATCAATTCATCAGAAAATAGTGTGAAGAAAGATCTTGCTGACATGGAGAAGAGGATTACGGATAATCTGAATGCAAAGTTTGATTCATTACTGCTTCTTGTTGCAAAATCAAAGACAAGTGATCTTGGAGAAAACTGTGGTATTTCTGTAAGTAAATCAGACACCAGAAGTAGAAATGAGAAGAGCCAGTTTGTTGATGATTTGAATTATTCAGATGGCCGGGATAGTTTTTTTAAAGAACCATTAAAGAGCCAGTTTTATAATCGGTCCGAGCTTGTTGGTAGTGTAGAAAGTGATCAAGGTATTCCGGCTGCTTTAATAGACAAAAGCAATCAAATGATTGTGGATGTTTTAGAGAATTACAAAGATGATACTTGTGACACCATTGATGAAGCAAAAGATACAGATGATTTTGAAAAGGTGCCATTAAATCCAGACCATCATCAAAAAAGTCATGGTAATCAAATAGAGTATTCTATATAATGGTAATCTAAGTAAAAGAGAATATTTTGTTTAATGTAATGATTTTTTTATGTATATGCAGATAAACAGAATCCTTCATCTGATTTATTGCACAAATGTCCATCTAAAGATGATGATATATCTTTGAATCCAACAGAAGTTCAGCTTAATAGTAAGGAAAAAAAACTTGTTGGTAGATTCAACCAATATATTATGCAGTATACCCCTTAAAAGAGAGAAAATACTGATGAAGTACTTGTGCCCCCAACACCAATGTCTGGAAAGTCAGTCTGGGGAGGGTGTGCCAACAACCTTTTTGTGTGCCCCATAGTAAAATACTGAGACTCTTTGTTTAACAATTACTGTTGTCGCAGTTCTAAATTATGGGACTTTGTTTAATAAGTACTTGTGTCCCCAGCACAAATACTGTGAGTTTACATATGAAGTACTTGTGCCCCAGCACCAATGTCTGGGAAGTCTATAGTAATGGAAATCTATTTTAATATGTGTTTTTTGGCACTTCTTTGTCTATAAAAAATGTAATGTATTGTACTTATTTATTTTTACATAAGCTAATAATGGAAAATATGGGAAAAGTGTTGTGGTTGAAGAAGAAATTGAGGAATTAAACCAGCTTGTTGAAGCTGGTATTTGGACACCAGTAGGTATGTAAAAGTACTTTTTATATAATAATTAGTGTTCCTATTTTTGTAGTTTAAAATGTGTAACAAATTATCTTTTTTTAAAGTGTCTCAAGAAGGTTCTCAACCAATTAAGCTTGCTGATAATCAAAAAATTTTGACTCCTGGTATGTGAAAACATCTTGCATATTTGCATGGTGCACACTCCACCATGAAATATTGTGGTTGTGTCAATGAATAGTGTGTCTTGTGCCATTATTAAATATTGCGACTCATTTGTCTATTTATATATAATATATTGTTGTTGTCTATTTTTACAGAAGCAACAAATATTAAAGATGATAATGAAGATGTTGTCAATCAGACTTGAAGTTGAGTCTGTCAGTGAGCTTTGCAGAGCTGGTCTTATTTTTACACCAGCAAGTATGTAAACGTCTTTTTTATAGTTATTTTGTGTTTTTTATTGTTGGCAAATGTGTGATATATTATCTTTATTTATAAAGGTTCTGAAGAAGGTTCTAAAGAAGGTCTCAAAGAAGGTGTTGTGCATTCGCCTGTGAAAAATGCTTTGAAAATATTTTCTAGCAATAAAAGGAAGGAACGTGATAATGATGCTTCTCCTGAAATTGCATCCCCCCTCAAAACTAAAATTGTTGAAAAGGTTGTCGAGGGAAGTGGTAGCATCATGAATATTGGTCGCATAGATGCACCTTCATTTTCACTTGGCTTGACACAGCCATCGCAAGAGACTGTAGCAGTGATCGATAGTGTCAGGCCAGATGATATGGATATCGATCTCTCAGATGGTAAGGGCGGTACATAATTGGCATTAATCGAGAAAGATAATTCAAAACTTATGACACTTACTGATGCATCTGTTGTAGTACTGGAGTAATAGTCTGCTTTGGATACAGCCATGAAAACACCTGAACAGTTAATTTTTGCGGAGAAATTGAAGGTTGCTGGAATAGATGTCTCTGCAAGGAATACTGCAGATGTGTGTTCATCTAAACAACAGTCGGCTATGCAGTGTTCAGTGAAAAAAGAGGAAGATATGGATTTTGCTGTTTTTTCAGACAAACCAGCAAATGATCCATAAGGAGGAGAGCTGTTAAACAGGGGACATAGGGTTCATAAGATTAGCCACCACTTATTATCTCCATTCAGGCCTTTTCAGCCAAAGGAAAAGGGTGATTGGAAGCTTACTTATAGGCGTGTATGCCCTTTTCATAATGTCAATGCCACGTGTTGAACCCCAAAAATTACCACCGAAAAGGGTAAATTTCAGAATATCGACAGGATGGACTAACTCTTTTGGAGTTTTTGGAGTCGCCACCCAATTTAAGGAAAACAGGGAACCAAATTAACAAATGCGTGCAAAAACTCCGTTTTTATAAAAAGACGGTCTTTCTTTAAGAGATTCTAAAGGTAAGATGTTTTATTAATTTCGGAAGAAGGTTTTTAAGGCACTTCCGAAATTCCGTTAAAAACGGTTAATCCGACAGGTTTCCAAATCATTTACAAAATATGCTTTTCTAGAAAATTTATCTAAAATAATTAATTGAAATAAACTTGTTTATAAAATATTTAATTTGCACGCATTTTGCTAAATGGCCCCGGTTTGCAATAAATTAAATAACGACTTTAAGATAAAAGGCAATGAACATAAAGTAAAGCAATCAACAAACAATTACATATTATTGATAAATAAATATTCTACACATTTATTTGCATAAATATCTCTAAGGAAATAAAGGCAAAGTTTAAAGACAAAACCCGAGAAATGATCAACTCGCGGGAGCCTTGGATTTTCTAAAATTTCTAAGTCTTATTTCTGAACGCTCAAGTCCGAATTCAATCCAAACGACTCCAGTGCAACGGAAGTTAGCCAAAAAAAGCGTTCCCGAATTGCTCGCGCCAAGATGTACCTCGCAATAAAATGGGAATTAAACTAAATTAGTATGATAATAAAGTGTAATAATTAATAAAATAAAATAATAATAATAATAATAATAATAGAATATATAATAAAATAAAATAATAATAATAATAATAGAATATATAATAATGGTAAAGGGGGTGTTTTTGCAAAATTTAGGCTCAGGTTTGTATGGCGCGTTGAATAGAGGCTCGGGATTTGGTACGGTTGCAAACACGGAGCCCGGGCCGTGTTGCCGTGCCAAAGCACTAAACCCACTACTCTATTCAACTTGCTTAGCATTAAAATGCATTCATCATCGCCTTTTGCTTTAGGGACGCGGGAACGGGATGGTTCAAGTGTAGTATCGTGCTCAAAATCCGTCAATTCACTATCCGTCAATTCCTTGTGTAGGCCTCAATACGTGTATACGTATTTTTTCATTGGCCAGTAGCATTGTGTTCATATCAGTCTATGCCTCAAGTAAGTACATATTTCCATAGGCTAAATGCAATATATGTTGAAATCGGGTGGGTCAAGTAAACGGGTCAAGCTGCGCAACATAATAGTCAGAAAAAATTGAACGGGTCTAACTGCATTTAGCTAACTAAATAAGCAACATCAGAATCCAGAACCATCTCCACAAGGACTAAATGCACCATATGAAGGACCAAAATAAAGCAACTCCAATACATAGATACAATTTGATCACTTTCTCTATGAGGCTCAGATCAGCAACTGATCTCAGGCAGGAAGTTCTTCGACACCGCCATGGCTGCAAACCCTATAATTTGGGTTGCCCCGCCAAGATACGGGCCTCTTAACTACAATGCCCAATAACATTTACTTGGAAAAATCCTCATCACAGCCCTTGGGAAACCAACACCAAAATCAGGAAACAACTTCACATAACCAGTGACTGAATTCAGATGGGAGACAGTGCCAAAACAGGGAGGAGGAGCAACGCCAAGCCGTAGTGGCGCCGCTGCGACTCCACTCCGCGATTTATGACCTGCAACATCGAACAAAAGGATCAAGTGCCATGAAAACTAGCAGAGATAGCAACACATTCAGTTAAAAGAGAAGCGAAATAGAGTAATCGACAAGACTGAATCGCAGTCAAACATGAGGTGGAGGAGCGACAGCCAGCAAACGGCAGCGGCGTTGCTGCTACTCCGGCGATGAGACCCCTTCTTGCCACTGCCAGAGATGGCACTGTTCCCGTTCTGATTTTTTCTCAAGAGTTCCCTTTCGATTCCCCATGGTTCACAGCGATGGTGGTGGTGGCATTTTGCTTTCTCCACTGCCTCGATCTCCTTTTACCCGTCCCCTTTTGATTTGATTCAGTACCCCACACCGTTCACCTTATCCCCGTCCCTTTATTTATGTTGTGGTGTGTGTGTGATGATGGTGTTGTTCTATGTAAAAAATGGTATGTGGGGTGATGTGTGGGAGATGATTAGTGAGGGAGATTAAGCTGATCGTGAGGGAGCCGCGGCTGGTTCTTGTCTGTGTGTAGGGTTTTTTTTTTGGATGATGAGTGGGAGTGATGAATGAATAGTGTGGGCTAGGGTTTTAGGTTTTTATAGTGAGGGGTTTTGGATAAAAAGGAAGAATGAATAAATGGGTGTGGGGTTAATGTGATATGGGCTTTTTTTAAAAAATGATCCTAATATAAAATTTAAAAGCGGATTTAGCCCTTTAATTAAATTAAACAGATAATTATATAGTATGCTGCAAATGAAGGGATAACTTGCAATTTTGGCCATTTTCATTTAAAATTAGCTATTTACTTGCAATTTTCAAAATTGAACTTAATTTTAAAATAATTATATATTTAATTAAAATTCGGGACAAAATTGGGTGTCAACAGCTGCCCCTCTTTACCCGAAAAGGATGAAAGAGTTTTCAGGGTGAAGAAAGTTGACGTGAAACCCAATTTTGTCACGGTAAAGCCAAGACTCTGATTCCTGGGATCAAAATGCGAGGCTTATGGACATGGCCGAGCTGCGGTTTTCGAGCTGCCTACATATCCCGGGCTGAAAGAGAATCAGGCCATATGTAGTTCGACGCGATTTGAAAATCAAAGACGAGATAGTAACGACTACTCAAGTGCGGGAAAAGAGGCTTGTAATCACCCAAGTTATGAAAATGTGGTCGACGACACACCCATAAAGAGGGGTTTACACGGACATAGCTTCCACTGCACCTCGATAACCGAGCCATCTTGTCTTCAATCTCAAACCTCAAACTCAGGGTTAACAAGAGACTTACCTCTAGGGTGGATGGCTTATGCGGGTGCGATTCTTCAGGTCTTCATTGACGAGTCCAGCTCATATCAACGATTGCCCCGGTTCATTGCTAAGCAAAGCTCCATTTTATTCTCCAAATGCTACTGCGGTGCTGCTAAAATTCCTGCAATAATCTCAACAAGCGGTAAGCGTGCAACTGCTAATAAACTGTAATAATTGGAAAAAGAAATAGATAAAGTGATAAAATTGTAAATGCTGTTTTCGGTATCATTGATAAGTTCTTCCTTCGATCAACTGACAAAATACTCCGCCCAGAGAACCTGATGCAATGTAAATACGCGGAAAACGGAAAGACGATACAAAATGCGGAAACGAGAACAAGATAGATGATATCTAAAAGATATCGAGATAAAAAGCAAGACGAGGCTTGAACGTTTACCTAAGTAGCACCGAGGAACTCGTCTCGATACACCCCGGGTGAAGTCAAGGATCACCTATACTACACAACTACCCTCAAGAGGCACCCGGCTCTTGCAAATAGAATGATCAAAGAGGTTACGATGTTCAACTTGGAATCCACCAAGTGAAATCATGCCCGTTCACGGGTTCAACATTGAGATTCACTCAAAGAAAATATCATTCTACATTCAAGGTTAGCTAATTTGCAATAAATGAATGAATGGGGTATTTATAGTTTCCCCTTACAACATTTGCCAACATTCTGGTCCGCTCTGCTCAAATGGTCTTCGCGATCGCGTGCAAAGATATGCGATCGCGTGGGCACTAAACTTCAGAGTCTCGCTATCGCGTCTGGTTGAGCGCGATCGCGCAGGGCAAATGATTGGTCATCGCGATCGCGTGAGTTGGGTCGCGATCGCGCAGAGCAGATATCTGGCGCCAGGCAGTAGCTCAGGAAATGCTGCCCTGTTTTGCCCTGTTGTGGCTCCCCTGTTTCCTGCACTGGTTTCAGCCCTGTTCCCACTTTGATTGAGCTTCAATGCATGGTCGTCAAGTCGTCTCCCGCGCTCATATCATCCATGCCTTGACTTCCGGACCAAGTGTGGGTGTCGACGCATTTTGCCCCGCATCATCCTCCCCTTCTTAAGGAAATTTCGTCCTCGAAATTAAGGCGCCATCCTCCAAGGGTTCATCACCTACATCAAAAAGGCAAACAAAAACAAAAACTCCTACTACAAGAGTAGGTTAGTGCACTAAGTGTGGGAAAACACACTCTTGTGGTACAACCAAGTATCAATGGCAATAAAGAAGCTCATGCTCCCCAAGGAGCTAGCAAGTACTTGGTTTGACAACAAAGTGCTCCCAACACAAGAACAAATGAAGAGATCAATAGGGCATGGCACATGCAAGATTAAACTATCAAATTCCCTACAATCTCTAGGTTCAAGATTAGCACACCAAGACCTTCCACTACGCGAGTAGGTAGATCCAACAAGAGTGAGTGCAAGCACGGTGGAAAATTCGCTCTTGTTATAGAGCCAAGTATCAATACCATTCAAGAAGCTCATGTCCCCAAAGGGATTAACAAGTTCTTGGCTCCATAGCGTCAAGCACTCACAACCATAATAAGCAAGGGAATCATTAGGACATAGAACATTCAAGAATAAGCACACAACGTTCCTATGACCCCTAAGCTCATGTTCATCATACCCAACCTTCGTTGCAATATTTTCACAATGCGGCACAAGGGTTTTGGCATGTTCAAGTCTCAAAGTGTGGTTAACATATGGGAGGGAATAAACAAAGTGGTGCAATACACAATTATCATCAAATAATTCACTCCCCTTCTTAAGAGCTCTCATACTCACACTAAGAGATACCTCCTCACCTCCAATTTCATCCTCGAGACAACCCTCCTCACATGTTAAACTCTCAAGGAAGGCATTAATAATGGCCTCTTCATCATCATAACCCAATCCAACAAGAGTAGGGTCACTAGAAGAATCATCTACCTCACTCGAAGCTTCAAACAAAGAGTTGTCTATGGGATCAAATCCCTCACACCACGGAGGTTCCAACTCTCTCTCAACCCTAGCTCGATACAACTCACCACCACAAATAAAGGTGCTATCAAACAAAGGATTAGTAAAAGCATACACCTCAATTTCATGGTCAAGCAAAAGCATAGTATCAAAGCTAGGTTCATCATCCACACTTGAGGAGTCATCATAGACAACCTTGTCCAATTCATGCAATTTGGACTCCTCAAGGTCACCATCATCCTTACTACGACACACAAATCCACCAAAATCAATTATGTCAACAAGGGTAGAGTCCCATAACTCATCTTCCCCTTGGTCAAATACGGGTGGGGTGTCATAACAAGGGCCACAAGCAAGGTCAACTACTACACCTTCACCAAAGAGAGGTCCTTTGAATTCCGGGCTCACATCATGATGTGGCTTCTCATCCCTCTCTATTAGCGGTTCACAAGCAAACACAAGTTGACCAATCGACTCTACACTAGTTGCAATTTCATCAAATGCATTACAAGCACCAACTAGCATTGAGTCTCTACTAGACAAGGGATTAACATGTTCATGAAAAGGGAAGGTAACACTTACATTTGAGTCGCTCCCGTGAGCACTCACATCGCTTGAAGTGTCATGTTCAAGTCCTCCTTCATGAAACTCACAACGAAGATCTCCATCCTCTTGTCTTCCCTCCAAGGCAAACGGTTGAGGCTCCAATAGCCCGCCTCCAAGAGTACCTACACAAAAGCTAGGGCAAGAAGAAGAAGATAACATATGGTTAGGACAAAGGGTGCCCTCACTCTCAATTTGTTTTTCCTCTCCTCTTCTTTCTTTGAATTCGCTCCCATGTGCAAGTGTGTGGGGACGAGGTCCAATAATGTTATCACCTCGCTCACTTTCCCCAACTCCCTCATTTGCCATGGGTTGGCTAATATCTACTTGGGGAATGCCCAAGTTGTGGGGAATGCCCACTTGTTGGGGAGTGCCCAACGGTTGGGGATTGCCCAACACTTCATCACTAGTACCCCCTTCGGTACCATTTTGGACACTCGGGGTCCATTCCTCTTTGAGGAGATCAAACCTCGAGCTTATAGATCTCACCTCGGCCAAGAGGTAGGCCAAAGTGCTTACCGGGACCTCAACGGTATCATACACGTCTCCGGCCATGTACCTACATAAATCAAAACAAGAAAGAGGTTAGAGTAAAAGCCTCACTCGCTCCCTCACCTTTGAAGTGTCACTCGGGTTCACTCAATTTAGTGACGGGGGAAATTTATCACTCAAGCTTGATCTCAAAGGCTTCCTCGTAGTTGAACAACCACCTCAATAACCACTCAAGTCACAAGAACCAAATACTCTTCGGGGTGAGTGGAATTGATGGGACTCGATGGGCGCACGGCTTTATAAGTGAGCACTTGAGCCAAGAATTATACTACGAGTCTTCTTTGAGCTCTACTCTCCTTCTAGGCACGATTGTCCTATTCGCACAAGGATTAGTACTATTTAGGTAGAATTGTTACCCTCAAAGTACTAACCGGAAATGACGCGACCAAATGTTCAAAAGTCGAATCGTCACTAAACGGATTCGGAATTGGATGATTTTGGGTAAGTGATCTAGAAACTCACCATATTAGAGGATACAATTGAAGTTTTGGTGAGCGGAAACCGTTACGATCGCTTTGCGAGCAATCTGTCCCAGTTCAGGATTTTCTGGAATTAAGTACTCTTCGCTATCGCGTGGGGAAGCGCGCGATCGCGATGACTTAATTTGTGAAGTTGTCGCGATCGCTTGAGTATGTGCGCGATCGCGCAGGTTTACAGACCAGAACCAGAACCCCGACAGAAAACACAGATTTTGGCACAAAAATCACACCAATTCAACTTGTTGTTCAGTTCTAAAGCTTCCAAAGGGTGTTTTCAACTGAAGTAAACAATCCCCAATGGTTTTAACAATCAAACAATGAACAAACAACTTGTTTCACGGAATTTGGATCAAGTTCTTCAAAATTTTCAAGAACTTCAAATTTTCAAAGTGCGATTTTCATTCCGCTACTCCAAATGACGATATGGGGATATCAAAATGACGGGAAAACTATAAGGAACAATCCCCAATATCAAACATCCAAGAATTCACAACACAAAGCAAGTTCTATTAAATTTTTGTGAATTCTCAACTTTGAGATTTGGTTTTCAAGATTTTGATTCACGACTTCAAATCGTGTTTCGAGGGTACCAAATCAACGGGAATATGATAACAAACAATCCCCAGTAACAAACAACTACAAAATCGTAACAAGGAACGATTTCTAGCAATTTTTTTGTGATTTTCAAATTTTTGTATTTTTTTGTTTTTCTTCAAATTCAAGAACAAACAACACAATGATAACAACAACAAGAACAAGACCGAGGATTCGTAAGAACGAAGCCTAGCCGTGCTCTGATACCAACTGATGCAATGTAAATACGCGGAAAACGGAAAGACGATACAAAATGCGGAAACGAGAACAAGATAGATGATATCTAAAAGATATCGAGATAAAAAGCAAGACGAGGCTTGAACGTTTACCTAAGTAGCACCGAGGAACTCGTCTCGATACACCCCGGGTGAAGTCAAGGATCACCTATACTACGCAACTACCCTCAAGAGGCACCCGGCTCTTGCAAATAGAATGATCAAAGAGGTTACGATGTTCAACTTGGAATCCACCAAGTGAAATCATGCCCGTTCACGGGTTCAACATTGAGATTCACTCAAAGAAAATATCATTCTACATTCAAGGTTAGCTAATTTGCAATAAATGAATGAATGGGGTATTTATAGTTTCCCCTTACAACATTTGCCAACATTCTGGTCCGCTCTGCTCAAATGGTCTTCGCGATCGCGTGCAAAGATATGCGATCGCGTGGGCACTAAACTTCAGAGTCTCGCTATCGCGTCTGGTTGAGCGCGATCGCGCAGGGCAAATGATTGGTCATCGCGATCGCGTGAGTTGGGTCGCGATCGCGCAGAGCAGATATCTGGCGCCAGGCAGTAGCTCAGGAAATGCTGCCCTGTTTTGCCCTGTTGTGGCTCCCCTGTTTCCTGCACTGGTTTCAGCCCTGTTCCCACTTTGATTGAGCTTCAATGCATGGTCGTCAAGTCGTCTCCCGCGCTCATATCATCCATGCCTTGACTTCCGGACCAAGTGTGGGTGTCGACGCATTTTGCCCCGCATCAGAACCTCTAAGCTGATCCTTATTCTGAAACAGTAAAGCAAGACAATAAGTAAAGTGAGAACGAATTGTAAAATGCCAATATTGCAAGACAACCGACATCGCGAAGCACTCCGAGAGTGGTGCTCCAGCCGACTTGTCTTAAACTATCACTAAATGCCAATATTGCAAGACAACCGACATTGCGAAACACTCCGAAAGCGGTGTTCCAGCCGACTTGTCTAATCTATATCCTACGCAGGTAACATAACGTTCATTTATAAGGCGAACGAGCCCAAACATTCAATTATAAGGCGAACGAGCCTAAAACGTTCAATTATAAGGCGAACGAGCCTAAACGTTCAATTATAAGGCGAACGAGCCTAAAACGTTCAATTATAAGGCGAACGAGCCTAAATTTGATAGCAGCCTGCAAAACAAAGTTGCAAATTGGATTAATTAAGGCAAGATAATGCAAAACAAATAAGCAAAATTGGGTCGTGTTGCTTGAATTAATAGTGCCGCAAAGCGTTGAATGCCTTCAGTTCTTCTTGAATCCGATGTTGAATTTCTGCAAATTTAAAGTGAATGCGTTAGAAAACGAGTGAATAATAAAGCAAAAGCTATAATAAAAAAGAAAGAAATAGATTTGTGCTGCATATGCGACAAGGCGAATGATCTTTGAGAAACTGATGGTTGACGGTAGGAGCAATAACAAAAGGGCCTTCAATTGCCTATGATAGGCTCCATAATAATGCCTCCAATTGCTTATGGTAGGCTTCAATGCTAATGAAGTCTTCGCTTGCTCACGATAGACTTGATAATATGATCCCCCGATTGCTTACGGTAGGATCAATGATAAAAGAGCCTTCAATTGCTTATGATAGGCTTCAAAATAAGGACTCCAATTGCTTATGGTAGGCATGAATGCTAACGAAGTCTTCGCTTGCTCACGATAGACTTGATGATAAGATCCCCGATTGCTTACGGTAGGATCAATGATAAAAGAGCCTTCAATTGCTTATGATAGGCTTCAAAATAAGGCCTCCAATTGCTTATGGTAGGCATGACGCAATTTGTAAGTGAAAGCTGCAATATCTTTGATAAATTGTCTTCCCATCCACTGGCGAAGCAATAAAGCAAATGCGAAGGGATAGTGCAAGGCATTTTCAACAATCTTGACAAATCAACTGGCAAGCCGGTCGGGCATGAAGCAAGGAGGGTCTTGGGGTCGATTGTCTACAAATCAGCTGGCGAACCGGTCCGACACAAAGCAAGGAGGGTCTCGGGACTGACCTGTTAACCTGCTAAGCTAAAAGTAAAGCGGTTCATAATATAAAGCAAGTGCGAAGGCATAATTGAAAGCAAGTGCAAGGCAATTTGAATATCTTGACAAATCAATTGGCAAGCCGGTCGGGCACGCAGCAAGGAGGGTCTTGGAATTGATTGTCTACAAATTAGCTGGTGAGCCGGTCCGGCACAAAGCAAGGAGGGTCTCAGGGCTGACCTGTTAAACTAAAAGTAAAGCAAGTCATAATATAAAGCAAGTGCGAAGGCATAATTGAAAGCAAGTGCAAGGCAATTTGAACATCTTGACAAATCAACTGGCAAGCCGGTCGGGCACGCAGCAAGGAGGGTCTTGGGGTTGATTGTCGAACAAATCAGCTGGTGATCCGGTCCGGCACAAAGCAAGGAGGGTATCAGGGCTGACTTGTTAAACTAAAAGTAAAGCAAGTCATAATATAAAGCAAGTGCGAAGGCATAATTAAAAGCAAGTGCAAGGCAATTTGAACATCTTGACAAATCAACTGGCAAGCCGGTCGGGCACGCAGCAAGGAGGGTCTTGGGGTTGATTGTCGAACAAATCAGCTGGTGATCCGGTCCGGCACAAAGCAAGGAGGGTATCAGGGCTGACCTGTTAAACTAAAAGTAAAGCAAGTCATAATATAAAGCAAGTGCAAAGGCATAATTGAAAGCAAGCGCAAAGCAATTTAGAGTGAAATGCAAAGCAACGCCAAAGCGATTTAGCAAATCAACAGGCGTGAAAGTCCAACAAGAAAGAAGCCCCGCCTGGTGGTCAACCTGAAAAATGTAAAGTAAGGCATCAATTTTACAGCAAGTGCGAAGGCATAATTCAAAATAAGTGCAAAGAAAAGCAGTGCGGGAATGTAGAGCAATGCAAGAGCCATTTGACGAATCAATAGGCGTGATAGTCCAACAAAGGGAATCCTCGTAGCTGACGGTCAACCTGAAAGAGTAAAGCAGGGCGTTAATTTCAAAGCAAGTGTGAAGACATAATTCAAAGCAAGTGCAAAGCAAAATAGTGCGGGAATGCAGAGCAATGCAAGAGCCATTTGGCGAATCAATAGGCGAGATAGTCCAACAAAGGGGATCCTCGTAGCCGATAATCAACCTGAAAGAGTAAAGCAAGGCGTTAATTTTAAAGCAAGTGCGAAGGCATAATTCAAAATAAGTGCAAGGCAAAGTAGTGCGGAAATGTAGTCAGTGCGATAGCCATTGATAAATCAATTGGCGAGACAGTCCGGCAAGGATGGCCTTGTGCGGATTATAGCCTGAAACAAAGCGATGCCCTATTTGGCTTAGTTTTGAAAACACAAAACAAGCCTCGGCTTTGTCGCCTATTAGGAATGAAAGTCATAGGGGTAGAAATGCCGCCTGTTCGGCAATAACTCATGACAAAGCATAATGCTTTAAGTCATGAAAAGGGATTGCGACACAATCTGCAAGACAACTTGGAATGCGAGTTCAACAAATTGTTCATCCATAATGTGAATGATCCTTTCATTGCAAGCTTTCATATTCCTGCTCTCAAAGAAAAATTGTTAGCTTTGGGGAGGAAAGGGGAAGTATTTGATTTGTGCAGACTTCATCCTGATCTTGCTGCTTCTGCTGCTTCCTCATCTTCATTGGACTTGGATTTACAAATTGCTTTCAGAAACTTGGCTCATGAACTCAAATAGCATAGATTTTGAAAAATAGAGGCAAGATAAAATATTTTAATGCAATATAGCGAGTGAAATAAGCATGCAAATGAGGTCAAAGATGCACTTTGAAAATTTTGCCTTGACTTAAACTTGTAACATATTTTAAAACAAACTGAGCGTCCTTTGTCTTAGGCTTTGCACTATTTGCTTAACCAATCTCAAAGTTCTTGCCGATTCTGCCTCTTATAACCAATGCTGCTTCTTGCAAAATTTGCCCCAGTTATAATCTTCCGCATCCCTAACTCGCTTTGCAAAAATTGCCCCAGTTGTCCTTCTTGGGGGGAAAATAAAACTTAAATGCTAAAGGGTCGAGCCTGATGTGGGAGTACGTATCCCTCCTTGGGAATCAGACCGTGCGTAGTTCTGCATCACTGCTTCAACGCCATATACCAACAAATAAAAGCTGCCCCAGTTGAAGTTCCAACAGATAGTGCGATATCCAAAGAGCGCAGACAATAACTTTTCAGTGCATCACTTTCAATTTGTTCAGTTGTTTTGCCATACGTTACAAGCAAAGCTTTGGCAGGTTTATCAATTTTAATTTTGAAATAGAAACAAAGGCGAACGTAAATAATATGATAAGAATGAGATGCATTTTATTTCAACTTTCATAAATTCAAAATGAATTGATTCAGATTAACATAAGCTTTAAGGTGCTATGCAATTCAGGGCCTCAATCTGAATTAAAATTGAAAATAACGCTACTAAGTTCAATTGCCAAGTTCTTTCAAACAATGCCATTAGCTTTGGTACTGCATCATTCACGAGCTAGAGCATCTACCATCCATCCGATCTCGAAACCTTTGCGTGGTGAATGGTCAGCCACTTCACAAATCCAACATTTGCTAAAAAAATAAACAAAACAAAAGAAACCTCTCCAAGGATAACTAAGATAGTTTGCATGTCATTTATAGGATAGCATACAAGCAAGCAACACCTAGTATTTAACACATTTTGAACAAATAAAGCAAGGCATGCAATTAATATTTTAACACAGCTCATGCTCTCCACAGCATCTGCACAAAATTCTAAACCCAAATGCCTAAAACCTGAAACAATCCTCCATAGCTTTTGCAAACATCCACACTCCTCCAAGCACAACTCCCAATTGTTTTACAACATCTACGGAGAAATTTCCAACTGTCTCCACAATACCAGACTGCAAATCACGAAAGACGCCAATTGGCCTTTCAAAATAAAACCTCACTGGTCCTCGGCTTTAGACAAGCCTCTCAGCTTCCTAGGTTTTGCAAGGCTCACCGACCTTGTTCATAGGGCTCCTCACTGATCCTCGGCTTTAATCAAGCCTCTCAGTTTCCTAGGTAGCCAAGACCGCACTGGTCTTCAAGGAGGGACCCCACTGGTCATTCAAAGACAAAGGGGCTTCGCTCTCCTAGTATGCGACAAGCATACTTCAATTTTTACAAAGTTGCAGCTGGATAATCAACATAGGCCTGCACACACGCAAAGCCATTCACGAGAGGGACCCCACTGATCCTTTTAAAGACACCAGGGGCTTCGCCTCTTAGATCTCACTACACCAGGCCATCTCCAAAACACAAACCAACCAAATCTGCCGAACTTTCCCCCAAACTAAGGAGTATATGCATGCATGACCTAACTCCTTCTAAGAGTGGGCTAGCGGTTGAGGCTAATTCGGACCTATGCGGGATAAACCTGGCCCCATAAACCAGTAAAACCGGCCATGACAAAACCAGGCAAACCATATCCCAACTAACTTTGGTGACACGAAAGAAATTCAGAGACTTAGGAAGGACAATGCCCTTCCTGTATTATTGCCCGTCATGCGGGCCCCCGTGATTAAATCGAGGAGGTGAAAGAGAATTGACAGGCTCCATGAGGGAGGAAATATGAGCGGAATGCGGACTTTATGCACAAATAAATACAATACATGCTTTATAAGGCAAACCAAACAAACAGATATAATAAAGCAAATAAATTAGGCATGCTAGTTGCAAACAATTGGAAACCTTTATGGTCAAAACCTTTATTGCTCCCCAGCGGAGTCGCCATGCTGTTGAACCCCAAAAATTACCCCCCAAAAAGGGTAAATTTCAGAATATCGACAGGATGGACTAACTCTTTTGGAGTTTTTGGAGTCGCCACCCAATTTAAGGAAAACAGGGAACCAAATTAACAAATGCGTGCAAAAACTCCGTTTTTATAAAAAGACGTTCTTTCTTTCAGAGATTCTAAAGGTAAGAGGTTTTATTAATTTCGGAAGAAGGTTTTTAAGGCACTTCCGAAATTCCGTTAAAAACGGTTAATCCGACAGGTTTCCAAATCATTTACAAAATATGCTTTTCTAGAAAATTTATCTAAAATAATTAATTGAAATAAACTTGTTTATAAAATATTTAATTTGCACGCATTTTGCTAAATGGCCCCGGTTTGCAATAAATTAAATAACGACTTTAAGATAAAAGGCAATGAACATAAAGTAAAGCAATCAACAAATAATTACATATTATTGATAAATAAATATTCTACACATTTATTTGCATAAATATCTCTAAGGAAATAAAGGCAAAGTTTAAAGACAAAACCCGAGAAATGATCAACTCGCGGGAGCCTTGGATTTTCTAAAATTTCTAAGTCTTATTTCTGAACGCTCGAGTCCGAATTCAATCCAAACGACTCCAGTGCAACGGAAGTTAGCCAAAAAAAGCGTTCCCGAATTGCTCGCGCCAAGATGTACCTCGCAATAAAATGGGAATTAAACTAAATTAGTATGATAATAAAGTGTAATAATTAATAAAATAAAATAATAATAATAATAATAATAGAATATATAATAAAATAAAATAATAATAATAATAATAGAATATATAATAATAATAATAATAATAATAATAATAATAATAATAATAATAATAATGGTAAAGGGGGTGTTTTTGCAAAATTTAGGCTCAGGTTTGTATGGCGCGTTGAATAGAGGCTCGGGATTTGGTACGGTTGCAAACACGGAGCCCGGGCCGTGTTGCCGTGCCAAAGCACCAAACCCACTACTCTATTCAACTTGCTTAGCATTAAAATGCATTCATCATCGCCTTTTGCTTTAGGGACGCGGGAACGGGACGGTTCAAGTGTAGTATCGTGCTCAAAATCCGTCAATTCACTATCCGTCAATTCCTTGTGTAGGGCTCAATACGTGTATACGTATTTTTTCATTGGCCAGTAGCATTGTGTTCATATCAGTCTATGCCTCAAGTAAGTACATATTTCCATAGGCTAAATGCAATATATGTTGAAATCGGGTGGGTCAAGTAAACGGGTCAAGCTGCGCAACATAATAGTCAGAAAAAATTGAACGGGTCTAACTGCATTTAGCTAACTAAATAAGCAACATCAGAATCCAGAACCATCTCCACAAGGACTAAATGCACCATATGAAGGACCAAAATAAAGCAACTCCAATACATAGATACAATTTGATCACTTTCTCTATGAGGCTCAGATCAGCAACTGATCTCAGGCAGGAAGTTCTTCGACACCGCCATGGCTGCAAACCCTATAATTTGGGTTGCCCCGCCAAGATACGGGCCTCTTAACTACAATGCCCAATAACATTTACTTGGAAAAATCCTCATCACAGCCCTTGGGAAACCAACACCAAAATCAGGAAACAACTTCACATAACCAGTGACTGAATTCAGATGGGAGACAGTGCCAAAACAGGGAGGAGGAGCAACGCCAAGCCGTAGTGGCGCCGCTGCGACTCCACTCCGCGATTTATGACCTGCAACATCGAACAAAAGGATCAAGTGCCATGAAAACTAGCAGAGATAGCAACACATTCAGTTAAAAGAGAAGCGAAATAGAGTAATCGACAAGACTGAATCGCAGTCAAGCAGGAGGTGGAGGAGCGACAGCCAGCAAACGGCAGCGGCGTCGCTGCTACTCCGGCGACGAGACCCCTTCTTGCCACTGCCAGAGATGGCACTGTTCCCGTTCTGATTTTTTCTCAAGAGTTCCCTTTCGATTCCCCATGGTTCACAGCGATGGTGGTGGTGGCATTTTGCTTTCTCCACTGCCTCGATCTCCTTTTACCCGTCCCCTTTTGATTTGATTCAGTACCCCACACCGTTCACCTTATCCCCGTCCCTTTATTTATGTTGTGGTGTGTGTGTGATGGTGTTGTTCTATGTAAAAAATGGTATGTGGGGTGATGTGTGGGAGATGATTAGTGAGGGAGATTAAGCTGGTCGTGAGGGAGCCGCGGCTGGTTCTTGTCTGTGTGTAGGGTTTTTTTTTTGGATGATGAGTGGGAGTGATGAATGAATAGTGTGGGCTAGGGTTTTAGGTTTTTATAATGAGGGGTTTTGGATAAAAAGGAAGAATGAATAAATGGGTGTGGGGTTAATGTGATATGGGCTTTTTTTTAAAAATGATCCTAATATAAAATTTAAAAGCGGATTTAGCCCTTTAATTAAATTAAATAGATAATTATATAGTATGCTGCAAATGAAGGGATAACTTGCAATTTTGGCCATTTTCATTTAAAATTAGCTATTTACTTGCAATTTTCAAAATTGAACTTAATTTTAAAATAATTATACATTTAATTAAAATTCGGGACAAAATTGGGTGTCAACACCACGTCTAATTGTTTGGGAATTTTTGATCAATGGTTGAAGAAAGGCTTGAAAGTGACTGATAAAAACAGCGTCCCTGCAGTGTAAGTTATTTTATTTTTTTAGTTTTTATGTATTCAGTTAAAGGGTATTGTAGATTATATTAGTAATTTTATATTGTTTATGTTGTTTGTGTGTAACTTTTTCAGGGATGATGATCTTTTTGATGACAAAATTGCAGACATCAATTCACAGAAACAAATTAAGTTATATACTGTTTCAGTGAAGAGCAAAATATGGTTTAGAGAGATTGCAGATAAAAAATATGCACTTACCAATGAGGTTTTCTACAGCTTATTTTTGTTGTTGGTTCTATAGTCTTTTTATACACACACACACACACACACACACACACACACACACACACACACACACACACACACACACACATATATATATATATATATATATATATATATATATATATATATATATATATATATATATATATATATATATATATATATATATATATATATATATATATATATATATATATATATATATAGTTGTTAACTATATTTTTTTGTTTGTGTTTGTGATTTTTTCTATCATGCAGCATGTTGATGTTATACTGTACTATCTGAGGAAGAAGCATGTATATCATTTCACAAACTACTCAGCGACATTCACAACGACAGACTTGAATTTGATGTTTTTTGTAGAGTCGTTGTTCTTTTCAAAGGTCGAATCCTATTTTGATGATATGGCAAAGGAAGAGAAGACCCGGAGAATAAAAGAGAAGAAGGATAGAATGGAACAAGAGTGGAAGAAGGATCAAGATTTTGAAGAAATGAAGAAGAAAAACAAAGGAGGAAAAAAGACTCGTGCTCAACAAAGGAAAAAAGAATATAAACCTCCAGCAGAAGTTGTTTTGGGAATATATGACTTGACAGTGGAGGATTTAGAGAGGATTGAGTTAGATTTTTTCCTAGCAGAGTATGAAAGAACTACGCATAATAACCTCAATGAGTGTGTGAACGGGTTTACTAATCGATGTGGCATAGCATGGACACAAGTGGAAAAAGTCTTTATGCCAATTAGGAAGTCTTCAGTTGATCCTAATGATTTCAAGTCTTGCACTCATTATTGGTTGGGAGTTTATTCTATAAAAGATCATAGAATAGATGTCTATGATTCGGTTTTTGATGGGGACGAAAATTTTGTGAAGATCAAGATGGCAATGTATGCAATTGTTATACCTCAGCTACTAAAAGAGATGAAGTTTGATACTAAATATCCTAATTTTGGTACGGCGTACAAGAAACTTGATATTGTTTATCAAAGAGCACCCAAACAAACAGGAGGCACATATTGTGGTCTCTTTGTAACAAGGTTTACAGACCTACTCATGCTCGGACAGAATTTGTTTAAATATGAATGGGGAGCAGAAGCTATTAGCATTTACAGGAGAATTGTTGCTGCTAATCTACTGACGCATGAAAGATCAAAGAGAGATGAAGGCTATGAAACTCCACCAGAGAATTTGAATGATGATTATGGAGAGCATAATGAGAAACTAGCTTGTGGACATGGAAGGCTGCCACTTCTTTGAATCTTTATTTATCCTTTTTGAATTTTACAAATTGTTATTTTTTTATAAACAGTGTAATGTACATATTTTTTGAAGTATTTATACTATATATGTTCTTTGTTTGTTATTATTTATTAGCTTTTGAAGTATATAAATAGGGATGCTAATACTTTAATTCTAGGTAAACAGTCCCTGGTATCTATATACTGTGAGTTCATATATGAAGTACTTGTACCCCCAGCATCAATGTCTGGGGAGGGATGGCCCAAAAAGCTTTGTGTGCCCCAGTTCGAAATACTGGGATGCTGTGTTTAATAAGTAGTTGTGTCCCAGTTCTAAATTATGAGACTTTGTATAGCATAGCATTAAAGCATTTATTTTTTTCGCCCCATCACGAATACTGTGAGTTAACACATAAATACTTGTGCCCCCAGTATCACTATTTGCAGTGGGTGGGTTGGGGGCAAAAATCCTGTGTGCCCATTATAAAATACTGGGACTCTGCATTTTTAAGTACTTGTGCCCCAGTTCAAAATAATGCGACTTTGTATAAAAGCATTTTGGCATATGTTTTCATCTCCATCTCAAATACTGTGAGTTTACTTATGCAGTACCAGCGCCCCAAGTTAACATACTGAGAGTATAATTATTTCACCAAAATAATTAGGGGTCTGCAGTTATGAGTTGGGTACTAGCATTCCTATTTTTTAGGAGTGCAATTGTGTGTCATGTGTATCTGTCTATAAATACAGTCTTTGAACATAGAATGATCACTCAAATTTGTTTGAGATTTTGCAAATTTTTTACTTTCTTATGCAGTCTTTTAGAAAAAAATAATGTCTCTTCCACAGGGAAATGGACATGTAGTTGAGAATGGACATGCACTTCAAAATGGGCATGTAGTTGAGAATGGACATGCACTTCAAAATATGCATTCCACTGAGCAAACAGGGCGTGATTTATATTGGGAGATTGCAGGTTTGCAGGGAGACATTGAGCAGTTGACTCGTACTGTAGATCACCTCCGATTATTAATTATTCGGCAAAATCAGAGGATTGAAAGGAATGAGCGACAAATAACAAGGTTGATGAGGGCAATGAGAGAAATCCCAAACTATAATGAAGTAGATACTCCACCAGGGTCACGAGAGAACTAATTGGCTATGTTTTTTTAATGAACTTATGTTGTATTAACTTGATGTTAGAAAAAAGGCTGGGACTCCACCAGTGTTATGTTTTTATGCTTCCATCTGCAAGTGTAATTTATCTGTAATATTTATGTTAACGTTAATGAAAATGCTTGTAAGTTTGCGTTTGTTTTGTGTGAAAAATATTCTCTAATATGCTGGGGATTCCCCCAGATGTTTATGCTGGGGCTAGTAGTTTAAAGCATATTGATGCCCCAGATGTTTTTGCTGGGGCTAGTAGTTTAAGGCATATGGATGTCCCTGATGTTTTTGCTGTGGCTAGTAATTTAAGGCACATGGATCCCAGTGTTCTTATACTAGGACATTTGAGTTTATTTTTTATTTTTCCAATCCTCTTTATAATGAAGTCTTAGTTTTGTATCCTGATCTCAGTTCTCCATCCAAAAGGCAAAGAACAAGCGATGTGCAGCTTTTATATAAAGAAAAAAGAATCTTTACTATCATCCAAAAGAAAAGGACAATACAGTATAATAGAGAATATTTCTTGTATAATTATTTTAATATAAATAGACCACTTTGTTACTGAAGAGAACACGCAAATATTTTTATATTTTTAAGATGGGAACAATCGTTGAAGCAGTGTTGAATGAATTGGATGCTGAATTAGATCAGTTTGTAAGTTAATCATACCATTTTTTTAAAGTGTTATTTTTGTTGTTGTTGTTATGCTTCCCAGACTTCACCCAGACTTTTACACTGGGACGTTATGGTAAATATAGAAGCTGACACAACTTTTTAAGACTAGGTGAGTAAACATAGAGAATAACAACATTTAATTGTCTCCCTAACATTGGCATTCGAGAAGTTTGGAGTTTATTATTTTTGGAAGCTGGAAGGACATAGGGAAGACCATTCAAAACCTACCATTTTTTACTACATTTATTCTGATATTTAATCTATTTTTGATTATACATATTTTCTTTGACCATAACAGTTGGACAAAAGTTAATATTAGAGAACTGTAACTGCTAGCTTATAAATAAGTTAATAAATGGGAACAGTCGTTGAAGGAAATAACAACTATCACCAGCTTCACAAATATTTGTTACTGAAGAGAACCCTCAAATATTTTTGTAATTTTAAGATGGGAATAGTCGTCGAAGCAGTGTTTAATAAATTGGATGCTGAATTAGATCAGTTTGTAAGTTAATCATAGCATTTTTTAGTGTTGTTTTTGTTGTTATTATTATAAAATAGTGCCTTTCTTCTTTTGTTTTGTTTTGCAAATTTTGCCAGTATGGTTGGCAATTATGCTTCCCAGACGTGATGTGCCAGCCACTCTTATTTGCAGTAGTAATCATTTCCAGATGAACTGTCTAAAAGTGAGAAGACAGAGAAAGCTTTGTAATGGATGGAGGGAGTTCGCTCGTACTAACAATCTCGGAGTAGGAAGTACGTTACATTTTAGAGTTCTGGAATCCTCAGATCGTGTGGTTTTAAATGTTAGTATTTGGCAGCCTGAACTAGAACCTTTAAGTTCTAGTTCTTGTTCTAGTTCTAGCTCTACTGTTGAAGACGCCTGAATAAGATAGCATATTTCTGTGTTTTAGTTTAATCTCTATTGAATTTTTTACTTTATTTATATGTGTGTTTTTAGTTTTTGGTAAACAATATTCGAGTTTAGGGCAGTTATGTATATGTAATGTAACTGTTGTTTTTTGAATTGTGATTGTTCAGTATTTTATCATAATTGTTATGTAATGGTGCTTTTTCAATTATAAGTTGCAACTGTTATTAGATTATTGAATTTATTCTATAAATACATATCAACTGGTAGTTGTTTCTTATCATCTTATTATTACAATTATCTATATTTAGATTTTTATACTTCAAGTACAACAATGTCTGAAAGTAGTGTCAATCAACTAATATTGTCACCAGCACAGTCAAGGCCACCACCACCACTACCAGCACCACCCCTACCAGCACCAGAATTTTCAAATAATCTAAATTGAGATGTTGTAGTCCTACAGGGTCAGATGCAGGACCACATTAGTGTAATACAACAAATGCAGAATGATATTTGGAATATGCGTAATGTGCAAAGGCGACAAGTGCGAAAGATCTGACGCGCTATTGAAGCTATAGCAAGCAGCACATCATAATTTTGACCTTCCACCAAGATCTCCATAATGGAGTTATGTGAAGTTTCTATGTTGTTATTTTTAATTATTAGTTTATAATTAGTATAGGACCAGATTAAAATGCTGTTATTTTCAACTGCATAACACTATGGCTCCAGCAAAAGTACTGGGACTAATGTATGTGATAGCAGTTTTTTATATATGAATAAATATTATTAAATTTTGTTATTATGAAAATGTTGCTCATATTACAAGTACTGGGATTAGTTTACAATTATTAGTATAGGACCCCCAGATCAAAATGCTGTTATTTTCAACTACATAACACTATGGCTCCAGCACAAGTACTGGGATTAGTTTACAATTATGAGTATAGGACCCCAGATCAAAATTCTGTTATTTTCAAATGCACAACACTATGGCTCCAGCACAAGTACTGGGACTAATGTATGTGATAGCAGTTTTTTATATATGAATAAATATTATTAAATTTTGTGATTATGAAAATGTTGCTCATATTCAAACTACAGACTTTTGAAAGTTAACGTACAGAATCTGTTGTGGATTTTAAATATTGAAAAAGAGTTCTTATAGTAATTTAAGTTACAGAATCTTTGTTGCAATTGATAACGTACAGAAATTGTAAGACCATAGAAAACATAACTTCTTTGACTACATTTAATGTATTTTTGATAAAATACATATCCACTTAGCAGTTACTGAGTTTTTGACTATAAATAACCCTTTGCAGTTAAAGGAAACTACAAAGTTTTGTAAGACTTCATCTCTTCATATAAACTACATAGTTTTTTTTAGAAAACAAGATATGGCGGATGAAAAAAATCGTGTGGAGGAACTAGGGCAGTTTGACAAGAAAATCACATCATCTTACTTTAATAGAGATGATTTTGTATGTTAAAAGAAATGACCAAAGTATTTTTTTATATTTTTCATTTAATTTTTCAGTGTTTTGTGATTTTTTTATTAACTGTGAAATATTATTCCTTTTAGATCTTTCCAGACAGTTGGAAGCGAAGGCTGCCAAATAAAAATGGAATGGCATGCATAATTTGTGAAGATGAAGATGATGATGTACATGAAATGAAATTCAAAGTTGGGAAACACGCAAGTTTGTGTAACAGATGGATTGATTATTAAAAAGGCTTCAGGATAGGTGATATACTTCGTTTTGATCACCTATGGCACGAGATGATCGACGGTATTCCATCTGTTGTTTTTGGTGTTTCTGTCATAAACCATCAGGATGGTGAAGGAGATGGTGATGATGAAAGCAGTGATGATGATGGTGATGGAGATGAAAGCAGTGATGATGATGATGATGATGATGATGATGATGATGATGATGATGATGATGATGGAGCATCAGCACAAAATCCAATTTTAATTGAATAATTTCTAGTAGTCGTTTGTAGTTTTAATATGTACTGTCTATGAGTACTATTTGTGTTCTAATTATAACTACTGTGTTTATGTATTAATTTTTATCTAATTGTGTTTTATATATTTGCATCTCTCATCAAGTAACTGTAAGGCTTGATAAATAACTGAAATAGGAAACAAAAGTTCAATCCTAGTTGGTAGAAGCTCATATTCCATGTGGGTAGAACTTCAGTCCATGATGATAGAAGTTCTGTCCATGAGGATTGAAGTTCTAGCCACTGAAATTTTGTGATTATGAAAATGTTGCTCATATTACAAGTACTGGGATTAGTTTACAATTATTAGTATAGGACCCCCAGATCAAAATGCTGTTATTTTCAATTGCATAATACTATGGCTCCAACACAAGTACTGGGATTAGTTTACAATTATGAGTATAAGACCCCAGATTAAAATGTTGTTATTTTCAAATGCATAACACTATGGCTCCAGCACAAGTACTGGGACTAATGTATGTGATAACTGTTTTTTATATATGAATAAATATTATTAAATTTTGTGATTATGAAAATGTTGCTCATATTCAAACTACAGACTTTTGAAAGTTAACGTATAGAATCTGTTGTGGATTTTAAATATTGAAAAAGAGTTCTTATAGTAATTTAAGTTACAGAATCTTCAAAGATTTTTTATTGACTTGACTTGTCATGCAAAAAGATAAAAGAATCTATCTGCTTTTGTTCATGTACTGTCAACAATATAACAATATGAATTAGGTATGTTAGAGAATTCTAGGTCATTATGCTGGGTCTACTTCTAAAATAAGTAACGAGTCCTAGGATTTTATACCAACAAAGTTAGTCGACACAAATGTTGTGGATTTACAAAGTTAAAGTAGGGAATATTTTGTGGATTTCAATATTTTTGAAACAGAGTTCTGTTGCAGTAATTTAAAGTACAAAATCTTTTCAGAATCTCTTTGATTTGTTTTTGTGTTGTCAACTATGTAATACTGTGACTTTAATACACAATTGCAACAAAATCTCAGTTCAATCTTATCCTATACAGATACGACCCCACCTATAAAAAAGTGATATCTTCTATATTGGATTTTGTTCAATTTTCAGAGAGAGATGCAAGGATTCTTTACAGCTTTTTTTGAGTTACAATGTCAGCTAAATAAAAGAAATATTCTTTACAGGTTTTTTGTGTTTTTATTTTCTATAAATTAGGCAGCGGTGTTGTTTTTTTACTTGTACAAACAAATATTATTCCAAAAAAAGGAAAAATAAAAAAGCATATAATAAAAAATGGCTTGCAATGATGAAGTAAGAAGACAACAATGGCGCCAGTTGAATAACGATGATAGGAATTTGAAAAGTGATCTTAAGTTTTTGAAAACTGATGTATCAGTCGTGAAGAATAATTTGGATGTGTTGTTTGAATTTTTTGTAGCTTTTAGAGAAAAAATAATAGAGATATGGATCGACTTTTTGACAAACTCATGGATATTGAATTGTAGAACTTTACAGACTCAACCTCTGGTTCTAGCTCTCGCATTCCTAGTAATCGTTAATGTTTTACTGTAGTTCTTTTTATGTGTTTCGGAGTGTTCTGTTTTTATGCTTCCATGTGCGTGAAGCAAGTGTAATTTATCTTTTCTTGTACTTGAGGATACTTCTTTTGTGTTTTTAGAAGTATCCTTTTATGTAATATTTATGTTATTGTTAATGAAAATGGCTGTAAGTTTTCCTTTGTTTGTGTGTAAAATATTGACTCTTAAATAATGTTTATGTACAGTCCCAGCAATACATGCTGGGGTATAGTAGCCAAGGGACAGGGATCCCCCAGATGTTTGTGCTGGGGCTACTAGTTTAAGGCACATGGATCCACATATTTTTATGCTGGGACCAGTATTTTAAGGGACATCTGTCCTCAAATTTTTATCCTGAGACGTTATTGTAAATATAGAAGTTGTTCCAGTTTTTAAGAGTGTGTCAGCAAATATCTAGGGTACCAGCATTTACCAGGATAACATTGGCATACGAGAAGTCCTCGAACTGGAAGAAACATAGGGAAGAACATAGAAACGGTCTTTTTTACTACATTTATAGTGATATTTAATCTATCTTTGACTATACATATTCTCTTTGACCATAACAGTTGCACAAAAGTTAGTAACTGCTAGTCTATAAATAAGACTTTGCAGTTGAAGCAAACAACAACTAATTGGCAATTCATCTACTCAATATAAACTTTTTTATTTTTTCATCAAAACAATAATATGGAGGACGATCGTTGGGAGAAACTAGGCGATTTCACTATGCGAATCACAAAATCATACTTCAAAAGAGATGATTTTGTATGTTAAAAAAATTACCAAAGTATTTTTTATATTTTGTTCATCTAATTTTTCAATGTCTTTGATTTTTATATTAACTGTGTAAGTTTATTTTTTCAGATCTTTCCAGAGAGTTGGAAACAGAAGCTGCCAAATGTAAATGGAAATGCACAATTACTTTTTGAAAATGATGACAGAGAATATGAAATGAAATTCAAGGCTGGGAAGGGACATTCAAGGTTGTGTAATGGATGGAAGGAGATGCTTCATCTTAAAGGGTACATGCTGGGTGATATGCTTCAGTTTAATCACATTGTTCATGAGGTTTACAATGGTGTTGCCACTGTTGTTTTTGAAGTTTCATTAGTAAACCGTCAGGATGGTCATGGCAACAACAATGATGATGATGACGATGATGACAGCAGTGAAGAAGATGTAGGATCAGCCCAGAAGCCTATTGTAATTGAATAAGTTTTAGTAGTTTTTATGTTTTTTCTGTTAATGTGGGATGTTTGTTTGTCTTTTTTTTTTCATGTGTGTTTTTAAGTTTTCGGCAGATTATGAATTATGAACAATATTTTTCGTATTATGAACAGTGTTTTCGTTATTTTTAAGTACTGTATTTTTAAGTACTGTGTTTTTATTATCAAGTAAGTGAAAATGTTGGTTGTTCAATAAGTAAAGTAACTAGAAAATAGATAAATCGCGATAAGTATTTTGCACAGCAACAAATGAAAAGTGTATTTTTTATATATAATAATCCTTGTTAAAGAATATAGAGGAAGTAAAATTAAAAAAAAAGTGCTCTATAAGTGAATAGTCCTTTTTTGACTTCAGAATTGCTGCGACTGGAATAAAATAGAGAAGAATGGTCTTCTATCTATCTAGTGACGACGGGATTCCTAACTGAAAAACAAAAAAAAAGAAAAATTTTAACATAGCAGCTTTGGCGGTTGAATTGCAGTAAAAGAGAATTAAAAAATAAAATGCAGATAGAGAGACATACCTATTGTTTTTATTGAGAATTATGTTTTTTTGAATATGGATGAAGTACTGGAGTGTGTCTGCAGAATGTCCTGTTGTGTCCACGCTTTCTACATATCCCACATTGTTTCCACTTTTGTCTTACATATTTTGAAGTGGAGACAAATCTTTTCTCCTGCCTTCTACCTGGCTTAACTTTAAAATCTGGGGGTTTTGTTATCTCTTCTTTAATGCTATCAGGTACAACCCATGATTCTTCATGTCCAACAGTGTTGATTTCCGCTTTATACTATTTTAACCATGTTTCTCTTTTATACCATATAGAGCAATAATCAGACTTGTGTAGGTGTACTCTGTCTATGGCAGCAAGTGCATGTTCACAAGGTATTTCATCCATCTGGAACTTGAGGCATTGACATTCTTTCTTCTTCAAACAAACAGTGAATTCTCTCCCTTCATCTGTTCCCTTAAAGCTTTGATCCGTAGTCCGGTCAACCTGAAAAAATGTTATGTATAAGACTACTTGACTAGTTTTTATTTAGTAAAAAGAAAAATAAATAAATAACTAGCATAACAGATATAATACTGTAATTTTCTTTTGTCCCATGACTATTTACTGGATCCCCCGGTTTGGATACCATGTAGTCCCAGCACAAAACTTGTGCACGCTAGCAAGTCCCAGTATTTTCATAATGGGACTGCAACAAAATATCTGGTAAGTCCCACTTTTTTTTTGGGACTTCATGAATTATTATTGACATAACACAAATCGCATCCAAAAATAACTGTATTATTTGATACACTCACATTCATTCTGTATGCTTTTTTTATTTTCTTTTTCAATTCTTCATCTGTCCATTTTGATATTGCAAAGAAAATATCCTGCGCGCTCTTCCGTCTCTCATAAAACTAGCTCTGTAGCTTGTTCATTATGTTTTCCACCATTGACAGTATTGATTTTTTCCGAGCATGTAACAGAGCATTATTCATGGATTCCACAATATTTGATGTCATCATGTCATATCTTCAATTTCGACACCTAGCTCTAGTCCATCTCTCTGGTGGTTCTTCCATGAGGTAATCATAGGTTGCCCTATCCGTTTCTTTCATTTGATTCATGTCTTTTTCAAACTCTGCAATCGTGTAGACCCGACATGTACTATTGAATATACTTATCACTGCAGGAGTCACGTTCCTTTTGTTAAGGTTCTTTTCCAGATGATATACACAGATCCCATGCGCACATTCATGATATACATTTGTAATCCCATTTGCAATTGCAAAATCACGATATGAAAGGAACAGTAAATTCTCACGGCAACCAAATGCAATGCGCAACTGCCTAAAGAACCAATTGTATGCTAGATTATTTTCTGAGTCCATAACTCCAAAGGCAAGTGGGAAGATTTGGTTATTTTCATCTTTCGTCACTGCAACCAATAGTGTCCCTGAATATCTTGCCTTGAGGAATGTTCCATCGACAACTATCACAGGTCTACAATGTTTCCAGCCTTTAATAGATGCCGCACAGGCAAAAAACATATATTTGAACCTGTATAATACAAGTGCAGTGTTATCAGTAAAATGCATGATAAAATTTTGAGTCTCAGGTTTTAGTACTAGAACCTTACTTAAACATAATTACGACGTCCAAGCATTTTGTGATGGGACTCCAACAAATAACAGTGGAGTCTCATGCATTTTTTATTGGGGATTACTGGAATTCTACACAAAAATATATAACTACACATTGTTTTTTTCTTACCTGTTCTCAGCATCTCTTTGAAGAGCAACGTGTGAGCCTGGATTGATGTCTCTTAGCACATATAAATATGTTGGTAACTTCTGAAAGTTCTCCTCAGGCGTCCCTCTAATTAAAGACTCTCCTTCTGTTATAGCACGCCACGCCTTATTATAAGAGATTTCAACTCCTATTTTCCTTCTAATCTCTGCAACAACAAAATTAGGCTTAACAGGATAATTATCGTCTCTCAGATTCTCAACTATCTCATCTCGGACAATATTTGATGTAGCATGTTTTTGGTCTCTTTTTCTGTCATCCACTGAGCAAGTGTGATTCTTCTCAAACTTCAGTATTTTGAACAGTGTGGACTGTTTAATTCTGGAAGATCGAACAGTCCACTCACATTTTTCATTCATGCACACTTGTGAATATCCCGTTGTGCTTGATCTCACAACCTTGAATTCAAAATGGTGTGCAATTGCAATTGTCTGGAAACATTTAGTGACACACCGTTTGTTTAAAAAAATTGATCCAACTTTGATGTCGTCCAAATCTGCGTGTTCTTTCAGTATTGGACGAGGAGATTCTTTTATTTTCTTCCTTGAATACCTCTTTCTCTTTTTTGCAGCACTTGATGTCTGAGGAGGTTGAAGATTTATAAGTTGTTGTTCTGTATTTTTAGCATGCATTAACTATTGATCTACTGCTACAGCTTCGACAGACGGAGGCGTTAAAACTATCACTTCAAAAGCATCATCGTTGTCTATTTGCATTATCATTTGGCCTTCAGTGTAATCAACTCTCTCAGACTGTGGAGATCGTTGTGTAATGTCAACTATGAAACGTCTACTCCTATACTCAGAATTGTTCTTCATCAAGTATAAACAGCTAATTACATCATCAGTATTTTTATAGGGACCCCTTTGCTTGTTCCAAGTTCCATATCAAACCATATGACTGTCTCAAAATCTTCATCTAAATCTATCTTTTTCCAAAAGTTTTTTCTGAAATCTTCAAATGTATCTGTTTCAGTATGCGGAAAAATCCTTGTCTCATGATCTATGTACTTATAATCTGGTGTCCATTTCCCATTGAATGCAAGAACAATACACTGTTTAGCCATTACCTGCAGTTATAAACACAGTAAAAACACTAAACTATGTGACAAAGAAAGCCACATGGTAAAATACTGTAATTGTAGCTTAATAATGAAAGCTTAAGAACTGCTAACCTATAAGCTAAATATACATATCCATAGTATAATGGAACTGCACTTTGCTTCAACATAACACTAAGCCTCAGTGGAGGGGATTTAGAAGTGCAGCTTTATAAGCTAATTATACATAGCTATAGGATATTTTAATGGGGCTTTACTTCAATATAACACTAAGCCCCAGCATTTTTATCCTGGACAATAGGTGCAGCTTTATAAGCTAAAATATAGCATAGCTACAGGATATTGTAATGGGGCTTTGCTTCAACGTAACACTAAGCCCCATCATTTTATGCTGGACAACAGGATTTTTTGAAGTGCAGCTTTATAAGCTAAAATATAGCATAGCTATAGGATATTGTAATGGGGCTTTGCTTCAACGTAATACTAAGCCCCAGTATTTAATACTGGATAACAGGTGATTTTGAAGTGCTAAGCTAAAATATAATCATAGCTACAAGATATTGTAATGGGGTTTTGCTTCAACGTAACACTAAGCCCCAACATTTAGTGCTGCATACCTTTTGAACTCAATGCAGATTCATATTAAATATATATAACAGTAAATTCGCGTCACAAAAACAAATTTGTTGAATGAATTGCATATTTTACAGTACAAATGAGATCATAATCACAAATCTTTATTTCAAATCATTGTTTTACAGTCACAAAAACAGATATATTTTCGCAAAATAACTGAAATTATGATAATTCAGCACAAAAACATCACAGAAACTGAGAAAACGCAGCTCAAATTACCTTTTACAGTTAGAATTTGAACTTCGGGAGAGAGAGAATGATGATCTGGAGAGAGAATGCGTGTTTTGCTCTGTTTTTTTTTTGACGCGTGATTTGTATTTATGTTGAGCTGTAGGTTTTTAAGGGTAGTTCAGTAAATTCAATATATGGGGTGTTGTTAGCGGCAGTAGCCTATATAGTATGTGAGTCATTTTTGGCTATTTCTCAATGAATTTTGAAAGTGTGGATGGAACTCATTTAAGGTGTCGAAAATTGGCTAATCATCAAATTTCCCCAAATATATGCGAGAAATTTGGGCAACATTGAACATAAGCATATTTAGGCCTCAGCTAACCAAGAACCATTCCGGGGAAAAGTGCACGAATAGCCACTTTTTCCAGTGGTCTTTGGTTTTAGGCCACTTTTTTAATTGGTTTTGCATGAGAGGCCACTTTTTGGAACTTCAATCCTTGTGGGTTGAACTTAACACAAGTTTAGCCCACAAGGGCTGAAGTTCAACTTCAGCCCACAAGGGTTGAAGTTTACGCATCTATGCCTAAAAGTTCAGCACTAACGGATTGAAGTTGAACTTCAGCCCACAAAGATTGAAGTTCCAAAAAGTGTCATCTTATGTAAAACCAATAAAGAAAACCAAATACCAGTGGCAAAAGTGGCATGTGGGCGAAATTTTTACGAATGGATTTTTGCTATTCTTGGAGTGTCCATTCGTAAAAATTTGGCCCTGTAGTCTGTCCGCACCGCATTAAATGAAAACTTGTCAGTGTTTCAAAAATTATAGAAAATTAGCCAGTTCCGAGAAATACAGAAAAATCCTAGTTTTTTGTAATGGGACTTGAACTGCAATTTTCAAAATTCCAGTATTTTTTAGTGGACTAACTAAATATGAAGTCCCAGTAAAATATATTTGGACTTTGAACATGTTAATTTGAAAGTCTCAGTAAAAACTACTGGGACGTAAAATATGAATCAGCGGAAAATTTTTTTGGGAACTTTGAAGTAAATTTCAATTTTTTTTACTAGAGTTTTGTTGAAATTCTCAAATGTTTGTACTATAGCTAGTCTTAAAAAATACGTATTTTTAATTTCTGACTATTTTGCTAAATTTTTTTATAATTAATGGTTGATTTTTTTTAAGTGGTGCGAAAGTTGGTTAGTCATCAAAATTTTACTGTCCATTCCAACAGGAACCAGAAGGTTTCAAATATGCTTCTTTTTCTTTGTCCTTTATTGTTCTCATGCTAAGATTGTAAAAACCGAAGAAGTGTAGATCAGTTATCGCGTGCAAGACTTGAAAACGTTAACATTAGACATACTTAAATTAGTAAGTAATTCATACTTCCTAGTATATATCATTAAAATTCGCAAAGTTACAATACACACCATAGGAATTTAGTAGTATCGAAAAAAATGGAACTCATATGAGAAATTTTATACATCTCCAACTTGATATACATAGATTCTACACTAATTATATATGACTTACATTTATATTGTAACAATAACAACAACATAATACCCAGTATAGTCTTGTATTTCCAAAAAATGTATCAAGTTTTACAATTAAATTTATATTTAGTTAAGTCTAAGGCGACCGCTTTATATCTCAATTCGATCGATTGATAAGTGATTTACGTTGGCAAGTAATCGATTTTAGGGACTTAATTCGAAGACAATGCGAATACCGATCTCAAAGATGCAGATACGATGTCAAGGCTTTAAGTAAACGATGCGAAGGCAAGAATAAATAGAGAAGATGAAACAAACGAACTAGCACTTTGCAATGATGCACTTTCAATCAAATTCTTTATCGAAGACAAATTACGAGTGGATGTTAATCGCAAACGAATACTTTAGGTCTTAACATATTCGATGACAAAATTAAATACGGTGGCAAATGAAGAAGGTAGAAATATGCTCAATCAAATAATGCGATCGAAGAACAATGGTCAATTCGTTGGATGTGATCGATATTAAGAGACAAGTTGACAGATTATCTTAATCGGAACAACAACAACGAATTAATGAGATCGATTAAGTAATGCAAGCAACAAGCAGATAACGATAGAAAAACAGATAAACGAATAAATAAAGCGATGAAAGCTTATTGTATTGAAGAATCGAAGGATGGTGCTTCGATGAAAGAGATGAATCTTCTTCCACGTTTGAACCAAGCCGCGACTGAAGTTGAATACAATGATTGCTTTGAATACAGTAAATTGCCGATAATGTAATGAGAAAATGATTATAGCTCAATGAGGGGAGAGAATAGTCTGAGGAGTCAGTAATCTTTGTTCAGATGAACGTGTCCTCAACTGAGAGTATGAGGTCCTATTTATAGGTTGAAATAATTGAGAATCCTAAACCCTAGTAGACTTCCACTTCTCCACGTTCCTCTTCCAACAGTTGCACGTCTTCATCCACTTCCACTAAATCCGCTAAATCTGTTCCGATATTCTTGGGATGAGGATCAGCTAAGTTATCCATTATGACGTTGTCTTCGAATTTATCCGATCATAATGTTGCACAGCCGATCTAAACCAGACCGAAGCAGTTTCTTTCCGATCTCAACGTCTTCGAAATCAATCAATGCCTTGTCGTACGATCAAGTCAGTTTCTCTTGTGATCGAACAGAAATCGACCAATACAGATAGTCCCCCCACTTGCCAAGTCGTATGTTCGTAAAAACTTGGCAAGTGGCTTGAATTTTTAGCGGGAAAATACGTGGCACGTTTGTATCCCTTCATTTTGAAATGTCAAAACGCCGTCTCACTTCCCATCGCCACACGTGTCAGAAATCATGTGGGCAGCAGTTTTTCGACGGTTCCCAAGGCAATGATGACTCTTGCCTTATAAATACCAACTTCAAAACCGTATTACAAACTTTACAACTTCTGAATCTCTCAAAACTCTTGAAATTCTTCAACTTTCTAAGCGAATCTTTGCAACTTTGCTGTTGAATTCTGTCAACTTTTTCTCCAATTTCCCTATATTGTTTGCTTGAACCATTGATTTTTACAATGTCGTCTTCTTCCCAAAACATAGTTGACGCCGATATTACTCCAGCCACAGCAGCTGCTGCCACAGCTCCACCGCAGTCCGGTGCGGTGGCGGAGCAGGCTTCCACTGCTTCTGGTCCTTCAGTGGACAAGAAGGGAAAGAAACGAAAAGAGAGGAAAGTAAAGGACTATGGTCCCAAAAAGTCGTATTCAGAGATTCTTCCGAAGAAATTCACCTATGAGAACGATTGTAAAGTTAGCGTTCAAAGTGAAGCAGAGCAAGGGAAAAAGAAGAATATTCTGATCGACTCAGTTTATTGTGCGATCACGCCAGCGTCGATACCACGAGTTCGGGAGGATTGTGGTTGGAAAGTTGGCGACATCGATGTGATGTGCCCCCCCAGAAGATCGACATTGGCGACTCATGTCGAGGATCATTCCGTAGTTTTGACATATCCTTTCACCATCGGATTCTCTCTTCCGGTCGATAACGTGATCGAGGAATTTTGTAAAATGTATAATGTTTGCCTTGGGCGGCTTTCTCCGATGATATGGAGAACGATTGTCATTATGAGGTGTATCGAGAGGAGGCGGAGGTAGAGCTGACGCTCCGCCATATTCTTAATATTTATTCCCCTCGAGTTTACAAAGGAGGGGTGATAAATCTAGCCAAACGAGGTCAGCGAGCGTTGATATCTGACAACGATGACGATCTCCGGGGGTGGGATCAACGCTTCGTCTTTATTCCTACGAAGCAATTAACCGACCCTGGAAAAGAGCTGCTACCAAGCATTTGGAATCGAACTCGTAAGTGCTTTGTTTGTTCGTTTTTTTTTCTTTCGAGCGACTTTATGATTTAGTAATCTCATAAGTTTCCCAAATTTTTCAGCCGATGTGGTTGAGTTCGATCAAGTATCCGATATCATACCGTGGCTGATAAGGGTGCTTGACAAATCGACCAACGATAAATGGGCTTGGAAACCGGTCGCGGCTTTGAAAAAGCTCAAAGCCAAAAACCATGGTAATTTTGAATCAAACTGATGCTGAATTTGCAGTTCTTTTCTCCTGATGCTTTTTGACACTTCAAATTTCTTGCAGGCATCACTGGTGCTGGAGGTGAGCCAAGTGATGAGGAGGTTGAACCCGAAGGCGGGGAGAAGGTCGAAGGCGTTCCCCCTCCGAAAAAGAAAAAGAAATCTTTTCAAGAGCTGAAGAACAAATACTTGCCCAAGATAGTGGTGGTGGAAAAGGGGCAAGGGGCAGTTCATCGGCTGCGCCCCAAACCATAGAGGATGTGATCGCTGGAACGAGTTCAGCGATCGCAGCGGCGAAAGCCGCCGAAGGAACGACCTCGGTTATTGAAATCGAGGGAGAAGAGACCGGAGATGAATCGGGGTCTGACCGATTAGTGAAGCGTCCCAAGAAACCAGTTAAGGAAAGACTCCAAGAGACGGCCATTCAGCTCAAGGTAGCCGAACAAGGAGATCTTTCCGTTGACGATTACCATCTTTCCCCTGTCGCCAAAGACATCAATTCGGGCTCAGGGGGCTTGCCTAGTAGGGAAGGTGCTCTTGTTTCTTTAGGCGCTGCCCCTGAAAATCGAGGGAAAATGATTGAGGCCTTCGACCGCAAGCTTGAGGAAAGGGATCCAATAAAAGAAAAAATGCCGGCTTTGGATCGATCGACAGCGACGATGAAGTCCAAGTACGATGAAGAGACGGGATCGTCATTTTTCGGTGTGGACCATGCCGATCCAATTGTACCTCTTCCTCGGGGCGAAGAAGCTGCTGCCTTTGCCGCTTTGGGTGAATCTGAGAAGAGAGGTGGCAGATCACTTACGATAGAAGTGCCCCCCAATGTTGATTTGCTAAGGTGCCCCAAGCGGCTGGCCGATTATTTATTCGACGTTATTGGCCCGATGGAACAAGCTCGATTGAACACGCATTCAGATCTGAGTCTGCCCTCTTAGATTTCTTTTAACGCTCTCAGGGTAAGTTCCATACTTACGAAATTTTCCTTTTTTACTGCACATAGATTTTTATGTACTTCAACTGCAATTTGTTTTCAGAACTGTATAATGGCGATCGAATCCGCCGACCGGATTCGTCAGCTCCAAGATGGAGCCAAAGTTTTGAACGAACAAATTATCCATCTTACTTCGGCTGGAGAGGACTTGCATCGGAAGCTGAAAGCTGCAGAGGCGAAGCATGCTGAACTTTTAGCCAACTTCGACAAGAGTTCGAATGAGCATGCTCTTCGTCAATCGGAGTTGGAATCCCAGGTTCGGGCTTTGAACGCACAGCTGAGCGATCACGAAGCCAATTCTGATCTGAAGATAGCCGAACTCAACTCTATTTTGGAGAGCAAAGACAAAGAGCTGGCTGATCAGTTCGAAGAATTGAGCGTTCTTCGTAAAAGCAATGAAGAGCTAAGGGTTCAAGCTGACAGCTTATCGAAAAGGAACTTGTTGCTTCACAAGGAATCCACCATCCTAAGGCGCGACCTCGAGGAAGAGTTTGACAAGAAGAAAGATTTAATCCTTGCCGAATCAAGGCGCGATGTCCTTAGGGAAATGCTGGATCAAAATGTCGATGTTCCTACCGAATTGAGCGAAGCTGTTGCTATTGTGCGGTTGGCTCGTGAAGAACTTAGCCTTCCAGCGAGCTCCTTCGATGAAGGTTCTGACGGAGACGCTGATGAATGAATTGTTGTTTTTTTGATTTGGTTGTATTTAGTCGTTTTGGAATTCAATGTAATGTGGTCGCGTGGCCATCCATGTACATATGCCTTTTCTATGAATGAAATCGTTTTTTCATTGCTGTATTATTTTTCGAAGATGATTTAATCGTTCAAAAATTTTGATGTTCAACGATAGTCATTGAAAGAGATGATTGGGGCCCAATGCCTTAGTGCGTAGTGAGAAATGACGTCTCATTTTCACGTAATGCACTCTTCGAACATTTTTTATGAGTTCAGAATGAAAAAATTATTTAACACAATGGAAAATTTGGAATTGTAAAATTCGATAAAATTTGAACCGATCACATGAGTAGAACAAATGTGAGAAGCTGCAAATATAACCAAAGTGTCGCATATTATTGAAGTGAGCCGCTAATGGGCCTTTAATACATTTTGGATCGCATGATTCGATCGATTACAAGATGCGGCCGTTTGAAGGCACACACTTTTGATTACTATCGGATCGTTTACATAAGTCGGTTAAACGGATAACCCTTGACCTCGGATAAAAGCGTCGAGGTTTTGGATTCTCCGATAACATTAAAACCTCTAGTCCGATCTGAAGTACGAACGAGTCCCCAGTTCGAGTGAGTGTTGGGGGTCTTCGAGCTTTTGTCGGATTCTGAGCGAGTCCCCAGTTCGAGTAAACGTTAGAACTTTTGTTGAATTTTGAACGAGTCCCCAGTTCGAGTGAACGCTGGAATTTTTGTTGAATTTCACCGAGTCCTCGTTGAATTTTGAACGAACCCCCGGTTTTGTCTTCGATCGATTTCATTCCACCTTTCGATGGAAAGTCCCCGGTTCTTGGGCAGTCCCCAATATCTTCCGATGACCATCATGCTAACTCCATCCCCCCAGTGTTTGGGTGCCAAGGGTGAGCATCCGAACGCTGGTCCTCTATTTCGATACCTGAAACGGAGTCATTGGAAGACAAAAACCAAGAAAACCGTTATAGATGAAGACCACGTTAGAATGTTCGTCAGACTTATCGACCCCGATCGGAGCGTTTTGAGCTCAGGTGTTCGTGGGTGATGTTTGTCATCATTCGATTCCAACTATGCCTATCATCTAAAAGTGTTAGTATCAAATAATCGATTAAACAGTTTCTTCCGATGGAGAAAGAATGAAAATTGCGAAGTAAAAGTAAAAAGGGTGAGGAATTGATGATATCGCAGAACCTCAAAAGTAGTATTTCTTCAATTGTGTGATATTCCAATTGAAGTCCACCGGTTTGGAGTCCATTGTTTCGAGTTGATATGAGCCTTTCCCGATCACTGCTTCGACCCGGAAGGGTCCTTCCCAATTTGCTCCTAATTTGCCTTCGTTGGGCTCATCCTTCTTCGGTCTCTTGATCTTCAGCACATAGTCACCTACATTAAAAGATCGATACCTGATTTTCTTGTTGAGATAATTTTCTGCCCTTTGCTTCTGTGCTTGTATTCGAACAAATGCCATGTCCCTTTTTGCTTCGACCAAGTTCAGATCTATCAGCATGGCCTCTTTGTTAGCTTCTTCGGTGGAGTGGGCAAACCGAAGACTGGGCTCTCCCACTTCCACCGGTATCAGTGCTTCTGCTCCGTAGATAAGTGAGAACGGTGTCTCCCCGGTACTATGTTTCACCGTCGTCCGATGAGCCCACAGTGCTTCAGGGAGTTCGTTCGGCCAATTGCCCTTTGAATCATCCATCCTTTTCTTCAAGTACTTAAGTATTGTTTTGTTGGAAGACTCAGCCTGTCCATTTCAAGACAAGAAAGCAAACGTAAGTAGTATCAAACGATTCAAATTTCGGAATAAATCGATTGCCTAGACCCCACGGTGGGCGCCAAATTGTATTTCCCAAAAATGTATCAGGTTTTACAATTAAATTTATATTTAGTTGAGTCTAAGGCGACCGTTTTATATCTCAATTCGATCGATTGATAAGTGATTTACGTTGGCAAGTAATCGATTTTAGGGACTTAATTCGAAGACAATGCGAATACCGATCTCAAAGATGCAGATACGATGTCAAGGCTTTAAGTAAACGATGCGAAGGCAAGAATAAATAGAGAAGATGAAACAAACGAACTAGCACTTTGCAATGACGCACTTTCAATCAAATTCTTTATCGAAGACAAATTACGAGTAGATGTTAATCGCAACGAATACTTTAGGTCTTAACAGATTCGATGACAAAATTAAATACGGTGGCAAACGAAGAAGGTAGAAATATGCTCAATCAAATAATGCGATCGAAGAACAATGGTCAATTCGTTGGATGTGATCGATATTAAGAGGCAAGTTGACAGATTATCTTAATCGGAACAACAACAACGAATTAATGAGATCGATTAAGTAATGCAAGCAACAAGCAGATAACGATAGAAAAACAGATAAACGAATAAATAAAGCGATGAAAGCTTATTGTATTGAAGAATCGAAGGATGGTGCTTCGATGAAAGAGATGAATCTTCTTCCACGTTTGAACCAAGCCGCGACTGAAGTTGAATACAATGATTGCTTTGAATACAGTAAATTGCCGATAATGTAATGAGAAAATGATTATAGCTCAATGAGGGGAGAGAATAGTCTGAGGAGTCAGTAATCTTTGTTCAGATGAACGTGTCCTCAACTGAGAGTATGAGGTCCTATTTATAGGTTGAAATAATTGAGAATCCTAAACCCTAGTAGACTTCCACTTCTCCACGTTCCTCTTCCAACAGTTGCACGTCTTCATCCACTTCCACTAAATCCGCTAAATCTGTTTCGATATTCTTGGGATGAGGATCGGCTAAGTTATCCATTATGACGCTGTCTTCGAATTTATCCGATCATAATATTGCACAGCCGATCGAAACCAGACCGAAGCAGTTTCTTTCCGATCTCAACGTCTTCGAAATCAATCAATACCTTGTCGTACGATCAAGTCTGTTTCTCTTGTGATCGAACAGAAATCGACCAATACAAGTCTCACAAGTGGGATCTGGGGAGAATGAGATGTACACCGACCTTACCTCAGCAAGGCGGAGAGGCTATTTCTGACAATCCCTCATCTCAAGGAAAAATATTTCAAAAAATACTTGCAAAAATAAGATGAAACTACTCATAATAAAAAAATATCAAAGAAACTACTGATAATTAAGGTAAATATACAACAATAAAAGTAGTAAAGGCACAAACTACGATAAATAAAGTAAATAAAAATAATACAAATGATATTAAGACAACACAATCACGACTGCTACCTAAATTTCTACCCTAATCCTTGACCTCCATGTTTTCCTATCAAGGGCCATGTCCTTGGTGACCTGGAGGTGAGCCATGTCTTGACGAATCACCTAGCCTCAATTCTTTTTTGGTCTACCTCTACCTCTCAATAGATCCAACACTGCTAACCTCTCGCACCTTCTCACTCGAGCATGTGTGCTCATTCTTCTCACATGGCGAACTATCGCAGCCTCGCTTCTCGCATCTTGTCCGCCACTGCGGCCACTCCCACCTTGTCACAAATGACATTATTCCTAATCTTATTCATCCTCGTATAGCCACACATCCATCTAAGCATTCTCATCTCTGCAACACTCATCTTCTGAATGTATGTGGTCTTGACTGACAAACACTCTACTCCGTACAACATAGCTGGTCTAACGACTGCTTTATAGAACTTACCTTTGAGTTTAGGTGCCGCTTTCTTATTGCATAGAACACTTGACGCCAGTCTCCACTTCATCCATGCATTCTGCCCCTATACATTTATATTGGTTATTTTTATATTTAAGTGGTTGAGACCGGCTATTTATATTAATTTTTTTCTAAAATATATTTTAGAATACAAATATTTAGATACATAAGAGAATCTCAAGGATAAGAGAGAGAAATATGACCTTTGATCCTCGATCATGGTTTCAGCCTCCCCCATTTCCTCTCGTTTTCAAGATTTAATCCACTTGAAAAGAATTATAATAAAATAAAAATAAAAAACTAAATTACAAGAGTTTAGAGGAACATCATAATTCATAACCCATTACAAGTTCAATAGAAAAAAATGACCATGTAAGATCTCTCATATGTTACTTTTAGATCCTTACATATAAAACAAAGATATTTTATGAATTTCACATAGAACAAAAAAAAAAAAAAATACCATCCACATAAAACTATAGGGGTTCTGCACTAGCATTAATTTAATAGAGGCATAGAGTGTTGGTATTACTATACATTGTTTGGTTTCGCCCTTTGATAGTTGCACAAAAGTCAGCATTACAAATACTATGTTTGGTTGGTCTATTTCTTTTTCTACATAAAACATAACAATGCTAATACAAAGTTTGGTTCATAATTTCCTTTTTCGCATGCTAATACCTTATGCAAAAAATAATACGTACATTATAATATCTGCATTGCTAATACCTGCATTGTTAATACATACATAACTAAAACCCGCATAGCCTATCTGCCTCTGAACGACCCCTAAGATCTCTCAGAGGATATGATTTTATGTAAACTTGTTTCCTTCCATGTTCATGCTATGACCGCATGTACTGGAAGTAGTATGTTTAGGTTTTCATGAAAGCGTGAATATAAAGCAGTGTTAATGATTAAATCAACTACAAATTCTAGAATTAAAATGATTATAATCTTAGGACTTGAGTATAGAAAAAGATTGTGACTCAAAGATGCTGGAGTATTAGTTTAAATAATTAACACCCCATTCACAGTCTTCATTTTGTTGCTGTCTAATCATAGTCTTTACTTTTTCCTCTCATTTTGCACTTTTACCTTTTAAAAAGTAGGCCTTTATTGTGATTCTTTTACAGGTAGTACTATTAAGAGTTTTTTTAGAGTGGTAATTGAAAGATAATACTACAATTCATGCCCAGGCTTCGGTTTTGCTTTCATGTTTTTTATCTCCCTTATTTGAAGAAAGGGACTATCCAATAAATGTAAAAGTTTCGAATAAATGGGAACGTATTAGTAGGTTTCTAATATCGGATGGTTAAAAAATCACTACCGTCAATCTTTTGACATCGACGAGCTTTGATAAGTTTGTAACTCAAATTTATGACGCAAATCGCTAACAAGAGCAGCCAAAATGGTTAAACTCAGTTTTGTTTGTTGGGAAAGCTTAAGGAGAACATATGCAGTTGACTCTTTACAACTGTGCATCACATGTCTCCATATGGATCTGCTACTAACTACTACTACTAGTAAGTTGTAATTTGTGAATCATGGACTAATTTTCAAATAAAAACACAGAAGAAACAAAAAAGTCAAGCTCAGGAAGTCACCTCAATTTGAAGTAATCCTTAGATAATTTACAAATATATGCACGTTAGACTTTAACTTGGAGCCATATGTCGGTACGGTGTAGACAAGAAAGGTCCACTATACCTTCTTGAATAGCAAAAAATGCAGGCGTTTGGATAATATTTAATTAAAATTTTAAAAACAATATTTGATTAAAGTATTTTATTTTTGTATAATAAAATATATTACCTTGATTTCTACTCAATACGCTTACAATTTCCCTCCTCCTAGGCTTCAATCCCATTATCTAATAGTAAATTATACGGGTGGTCATTCACCTTTTCATTCGTTAGGCAAAAGTTACTTATATTTATTTTGTTATCCAAAAGTCACTCAGCTTTGCCGGTTTACACTAAAATCTTTCACTCGAAAATATAAAATTTTACCATAAACTCACTAATTAGCTAATTAATCTTTGGGCTGATTACAATTATATACCAGTTTAGGACTGAAATTACACAAAATACCGATACAAATACAATTTACAAAAAATACCGATATTTTTTTTCAAAACCTAAACAACTATATAAAGAAACAATTTCAAAGGAAAAAGCTCAACAGAAACAGAGAGTTCACCCACCCGCTAAACCTAATCACTACACTTCCACTTCTTCAGTAATCGGCTATTCAAAACGAGATTCAAAATGCAATTACACATTCCAATTCAAACATCAATTTGCTGTAGTTTACATTCAAAATCAATGCGATTTTGAATTGCGATTTCAATCGCAATTCAAATTTGAAGGTTTTACATTTATTTCATACACAAATTGTCTCTCGCATTCAAAATTGAAGCCGTTTGATCGGTTTCATACACTAATCAGCAGTCGCGATTCAAAATTGAAGCTGTATATTGATTTTTGATCTGTTTTCATAAACAAATTAGAAAGTTCTAATGTCAAGAGTAACAATTCTTCTCCAACACAAAGGTCGCTGGGATAAAACAGGAGAATACGTTGATTTTTGTGCTGATGCAATAGTAATAAGCACTGATTGTACATTTGATGATCTAGAATATACAATTTCAAAACAAATTCGTGTTGATACTATTACTAATCACATGGAAATCAAGTACAAGGTGAATGCGACATGTCCTGTCATAGAGATACACAACGATATGGGGGTGAATTTGTATGTCGAGCTAAAAAAAAGGATAAGAATTTTGGAAAATATCCTTTGTGTATAACAGTAACAGAGAAATCATTCAGCGAGGCAAATTCATTGGTTATATCACCTAGATATACAGAAGGAACTCACACACACGCAATAGAAGATGATGATACAGTGAAATTGATAAATGATGATGAATATTTTGATGATTATGATGAAACTGTTGGAATAATTACCGACCCTATGCATGAAGTTATTGCGGAAGGACAGGTTTTTGAAAACAAGGAGACCGATTGTTACTGCAATGAAACACTATGCATTAAGGCAAAAGTTTAGTTTAAGGTGAGAAGATCGAGTTCGAAATGGTATGAATTTTAAAAGCTTTGTCTACTTGTGTATGAGGCTGTATATCTATGCGTTTATGTATAAAATCATGTATGTCTGTATAAAAGCTTTTAAACTTTTCATATTTATTTGTGTATGAGGCTATATATGTGTATTTATGTATGAAAATGTGTTTGCGTATGAAGAAGTATGTCTGCGTATTTGTGTATGAAGTTTTATATGCGTGTATGAAGGTGTAAGTTTATGTATTATGTATGAAAGTGTGTTTGTGTATGAAGCTGTATGTCTGTGTATTTTTTGTATGAAGCTGGACTTATGTGTATGAAGCTGTATATGCGTGTATGAAGCTGAAAGTTTATGTATTTATGTACGAAAGCGTGTTTGTATATGAAGTTGTATGTCTGTGTATTTTTTGTATGAAGCTGAACTTATGTGTATGAAGTTCTACTTGTGTGTATGAAGCTGTAGGTTTATGTATATGTGTATGAAAGCGTGTTTGTGTATGGAGCTCTATGTCATTGTATTTCCTGTATGAAAGTTGTAGTTGCATGTGTATGAAACTATACTTGCCCATTATTCTATTAAAATCTATGTTCAGTTATGTATGTCTATAGACAATTTTGTATGTATTGTTTTATTCTGTTTCACTATGTATATGTGTGTTTATGACTAAGTTATGGTGTGTATCTAATTGTATATCACAAAGCTCTAATTTGTTCCTAATTTGTTGTATAGCTACTGCCTAAAATGCATAAGGGATGATTGCACATGGTTGTTTAGGTCTTCAAGTTTGCATGAATCTGGTCTGTTCAAAGTTAGAAAATTCATCGACGAGCACTCATGCCCATTGAAGGACAAAATTTACGAGCTGCGGCAAGCAAGTGCAAAAATCATTGGCAGTATAATTCAACACAGGTATATCAACCCCAAGAGAGAGTACAGACCAAAGGATATAATTGAAGACATGCACAAAAGCTTAGGCATTGAACTTCCATACATGAAGGTGTGGAGATCAAAAGAAAAGGCACTTGAATTTGTAAGAGGGGATCCTACAAAGTCCTACACCAAGTTACCTAGCTATCTGTATATGTTGCTGAAAGCCAATCTAGGGTCACTTGTAGACTTGGTTAAAGATGAAGATGATTGTTTCATGTATGTCTTTGTGGCGCTCTATGCATCTACCAAAGCTTGGGAATATTGTAGGCCTATTGTGGTGGTCGATGGCAGCTTTCTTTCAGCTGCTCACAAGGAAACTTTCCTTGCTGCAACAACAACGGATGCATCAGGTAAATTCCACAACATCAACTATATTCCCTGTTGTGCCATGTATAAATGTAGTAAAAGTTGTATGTTTATGTATATGAATGTATGTATGTGGTGATGGAAATTTGTTTAAACTTTTTGTTAACATTTATACAGGCAGCATCTTACCCCTTGCCTATGCTGTAGTAGATTCAGAGAATGATAATGCACGGGGATGGTTTTTCGATAGGTTAAGACAAGCCTATGGTCAAAGAAAGGGTATGTGTATTGTGTCAGACAGGAACGAGAGCATCATAAAAGCAGCATCTATTGTGTATCCAGATGTCCCTAACTATGCTTGTATTTGGCATTTATTGAACCACATAAAAACAAAATTCAAGAGGAGAGAAGAGAAGCTACATGAGGTATTCTTTAGCATGGCTAAGGTATACACAATTAAGGAGTTTGATAGTTGTATGACAAAGGTAGAAAATATGGATGTACGTATTAAGCAATACTTGTATAATATTGGGTATCAAAGGTGGGCACGAGCTCATTCTACTGCGAATCGAGGTTTCACAATGACTTCGAACATCGCTGAATCATTGAATGCAGCTAGCAAAGATTCACGAGATATGCCAGTACTTGCCTTCATGAAATCCATGAGAAATTTGGTTGAAAGATTGATAAGACCCAAATCGAGCAACCATCTAAACATCGTCCAAGGCCAAGGAAGAGCACTTCAAGGTCATGCTTTGGTGTGCTATGGATGGAGGACCCTCGCGGACACTTGGAGAGGCTCAAGAGGCTCAAAATGAGACACCCCAAGGGGCTTCAGGAAGAGGCGGAGCGCCTCCCAGCTGAGGCGGGGCGCCTCCCAAAATCCAGCTCTCTGAAGTTCAGGAGGCGGAGCGCCTCAGACAGGAGGCGGAGCGCCTCAAGCAGATCCAGAGAGTTGACAGCCACTAGGCGGCCGCCTCCCCACCCTAGGCGACCGCCTCCCCCTGTTACCCACATGCGGGATTTTAATGACTTTTGCTTGAACTTCCTATTTTAGCCCTGCGCGGCCTTTATTTGTTTTAGCCCACTTTGGGGGTATTTTAGACCTTTTATTAGTCCTAAGTGAAACCTATAAATACTTCACTTAGCCTCTTTCAAACATTACCTTACTTTGATGATTGATGAATGAAAATAGAGTTGAACTCTTTGGAAGAAACCTTTGTCTCTTGGTTGCTTGAATTCACTAGTGGAACCTAGTTGAGTCTTGAACCGCTAACCCGACCATTCGACTTGCGAGTCCGGTGTTGTCTCGAGGGTCGTTGCATAGTGTAGGTCCTCCTTGACGCCGATTCGAGGGTATCTCGGGACAAGTTCCCCGTGGTTACTTCGAAGGGAGTTCGAGAAGTGTCTCGCTCTTCTATCTTTTTATTCCGCGTATTTGATTCCTATCATCTTGGTATCAGAGCAAGGCTCGGGTTTTGTTTCTACGAACCCCCGACCCTTGATTCTTCGTGCCTAGGTTAGTTTCTACTTTAGGTTCTTGTTTATTGTTGTTTAAAGAAGAAAACTACAAAAAAATTGAAAAATTGAAAATCAAAAAAAAAAAAATTGGTGTGTTTGTTGGTTTGGATGATTCTTCGTATGGGTGTTATAGATTCTTGATCGTGGTTTGAACCCCGTTGTGTGGATACCAAAAACACTTGGGTTGGTGGAGTTTGAAATCAAAACCCTTAAACCCTTGATGAACTTGTTCTTGACAATTTTGATTGATTCTTAGGTTGGATTGAGGTGGAATTGAGAACTTGTTATTGGGTTTTGATCCTTGTGTGATTCCCGTTCTTTTGGTACCTTAAACACCCGATTTAGAGTTGTATTACATGAATTGAGAATTTGAACCCTTTGAAAAATTTGAAAAGTCTTAAACCCTAGCTTTTGGAGATGATGAACATGGTGATTTGCTTGATATTGATTGGGGTTTGATTAAACTTGTTGGGGTTTGTTCTTTGTGACTAATACAACGTTGGGGTACCTTTGAATTGCTTAAACAACGTGTGATTAGTAGAATTTTTGGGTGTTAAGATCGAAAAACGCGAAGGAAAACTGTGCTGGAAAGTTGCAGAGGCGGAGCGCCTAACATCTGAGGCGGACCGCCTGAATTTTGCCCACTCTCTGAAGTTCAGAAGGCGGAGCGCCTCCCCTGCAGAGGCGGAGCGCCTCCCCCTGTAGGTTTGGTCTGGGCGACCGCCTACCTTCCTGAGGCGGGGCGCCTACTTCCTGAAGCTTGGGAAACGGGTAGAAACTTCTAGGTTTTCGTGTTTTGTTGATTGCATTGCTTCCGGTTAGTGCTATTAGAGTATAATTCTACTCGATTAGTGCTAATCACTTCGAGCTATTAGGATCATCGTGCCTTAGAAAGGGGATTAGAAATCAAAGAAGACCCGTAGTATCTTTTGATTCAAGTCCTCATTTAAAGAGCTAACCGTTCCGATCGAGTCCTGTTAACTCCACTCACCCCGGAGCTCATTGGACTTTTGAATTGAGTGGTTAAGTTGTGGTTTACTAATCAACTCCGTGAAGCTTTTGGTTCAAGCAAGAGTGAAAAATCCACCACCCCTTATACGAGTGACCCGAGTGAACTCAAGTGAGGGAGCGAGTGAGGTGTTTTAATTAACTCTTGTTTCTTTCTTTGTAGGTACCATGGCTAATGACGGACAAGATTTCATTAAGGAGGCCTTGGCTAAACTACTTGCCAAGGTGGATCTCATGAACGAAAGAATCGAGTCTCTTGAAAAAGGAGCCTCGAGTACACAAGGAGAACATGGAACCCCGAGCGTCCACAATGAAAGGGGGACCCCGAGTGTCCCAATTGAAAAGGGGACCCCGAGAGTTCCAATGGAGGCCGGGGAAGGATCAAATAGTCCTACCTTTACCCCGGAGCAAGTTGTTGAATTGCTCAAGCATCAACGGGTAAAGGAAGATAAAGAGCGGATGGATCAAATGTTGGGCAATCCCCAACGAACGGGCATTCCCCGTATCTTAGACAACCCTCCAAGAAACGTTCCATTGCCACAACCCATCCGAAACGTGCAACCTCTTGAGCATGTTGATGAAGCTCAAGAAGGGGAGGAAGCCAATTATGGAGATGACATGTATGGGTTTGATGACCACTTTCAACCAAGGAGGGGTATGAATTGGGGTCGGAATGTGGACCGGGGTAGAGGCCGAGGTCGAGGGCCACCCTTAGGACATGAGGGAGGGTATGTTAGGAGAGAATATGGAGGTTATGGTGGTTATGGGGATCACTATGGAGGCCAACCGGAGCCATTCCAAGGGGGTCGTGATAACAACAACAACCTCAACAATGTGAAGCTCACTATTCCTTCTTTCAAAGGAAGTAGTGACCCGGTGGAGTACAAGAATTGGAAATTGGCTATGGAACGAATATTTGAAACCAATGATATGCCCGAGGTGAAGAAGACCAAGTATGCAATATCTTCCTTCGAAACCTTTGCTTCTACTTGGTGGGAGTCGGTGAAAAGGAATAGGAGGAGGACGGGAATGCCTATTAATCTTACTTGGGAAGAGTTGATCCGGGTGATGGATGAGAAATACTTGACTAGCCAATACCGGGTTGAGCAACAAAAGCGTCTCTATGAGTTGAGACAAGGTTCCAATTCGGTTGGGGAATACTTCAATGAATTTGAGCAAGTCCGAATGAACCTTGACCTAGATGATGAAGATCATGAGATGGCCATAATCCGTTTCAAAGGAGGCTTAAACCGAGACATAGCTTCACAATTGAAGTTCCACAAATATGATGATCTCCACAAGCTATGTGAGGATGCGGTTGAAGCCGAGAAATGGCTTAAAGAAGAGAAGTCCTCTCGCTACAAGAGTAGCACTGCTACTCCAACAAGCAATACAAAGGGATGGACGCATCCTACCACAAATGCAAGGTTCCCGAGTGCAAGTGGAACGAGTGGTGCCAATGCAAGCAAGGATGTGAAGAAGCCATTCGAGAAGTACACACTTAATGTGGGAGGTAACTCTAAAACCCAATTGAATACTCCTACTTCTTCTTCCATACAATGCCACAAATGTAAGGGGTATGGGCACTTTGCCAAAGAGTGTCCTACGAAAAGAAACATGGTTGTTGTTGGTGATAATGCATATGAGCAAGAGAGTGAGCCGGAGGGAGATGAGGGAGTAGGGGGAGATGATGGAGTAGAGGAGGATGGTGAAGATGACACGGTGGAGGATGAGGAACCTCATGCTTTCTTAGTAGTGAGAAGAGTCCTAGGGGCTTTGATTGTTGAAGACAACGAAACCTTGCAAAGGGAAAATCTTTTCCATGCTAGGTGCCGGGTCAAAGATGTTGTTTGCTCTATGATAATTGATTCCGGGAGTTGTGCAAATGTAGTGAGTCAATCTCTCATAACCCAATTGAAGTTGCCTACCATGAAGCATCCCAAGCCATACCGGCTACAATGGCTTAGCGAATGTGGTGAGCTTAAAGTAGTAAAACAAGTGATGATTCGATTCAAAATGGGGAGTTATGTAGATGAGTATTTGTTTGACGTTGTGGCCATGCAAGCGTGCCACCTACTTTTAGGGAGACCTTGGCAATTCGATAGGCAAGTGGTGCATGACGGTCGTGTCAACACTTACACGGTCAAACATGAAGGAAGGAGGTTTGTGCTTAAGCCTCTAACCCCTAAGCAAGTAAGTGAGGACTACAAAAGGATGAAGGGCTTGAGGGAAGCGGCTAAGGCTAAACCACCCATTAAACTTAAACCCGAGACAAATAATCTTGTTGTCGTGCCGTTGCATGATAAAAATGAGAGTCACTCCACTCCAAATGAGAGAGAAAAGATAGAGAGAAGCGAGGGAGTGACCGGTGACAATCCAAGAGACGAAAAAGGAGAGGATTTGAGGAGTGATGTGAGTGGATTGTCACCACAAACTACACTTGGCCATGAGATAAAATTGAGAGAGGTGAGAGGTGAGGAAGGAAAAATCGAGAGTGAGAACACCCATTGTTCTAACCCTTCTTTATCTTCTACTCTTTCTTGTGAAAGATCTTGTGTAGGTACACTTGAAGACAAGCAATTGGAGCCTCCGTGTGAGTCTCATGAAGAAGGAGTTGCACATGACATGTCAAGCCTTGTGAGTGACCAAGGAAGTACTACAAATGTAAGTGTTGCTTCACCTTTTCATGATCCTACTAGCTACTTGTCTTGTGATGACTCAACACTAGTTGGGGCTTGTAAAGCATCTAGTGAATATGCCACTAGTGAAGAGTCTAGTTGTCAACTTGAGCTTGTTTGTGAAACACTAGTTGGGAAGGATGTTATGCCACATCATGATGTGAGCTCATTGTTCATTGACCCCCTCCCTAGTGTAAAATTGATAGTTGACTATAATTGTGACCTTGAGGAGTCCTTTGCATGTGAGATGGAACGATTTACTTTCGATGACTCCTCGAGTGAGGGAAAAGAACCTAGTCTTGATAACTTGTCTATGCTTGATCATGATGTTGAGATGCATGCTTTTACATTTCCATTGTTTGAAGACGATGCCATTGGTGATAATGACTTGTGTCGGACTAGGGTGAGTAGTAAAATGAAGCCTCCATGGTGTGAAGGTTTTAACCCCTTAGGCAACTCCTTGTGCGAGAATTTAAGTGAGGTGAATGACTCTTTGAGTGACCCTACTATTGCTTGTTTGGGTTATGATGAAGAAGAGGCCATCATCAATACCTTTCTTGATAGTTTGTCTTTTGAGACGAGTTGCTTAGGTGATGACTTTGGAGGGGAAGAGGAATCCCTTGGTGTGAGTAAATATGCTCTAAAGAAGGGGAGTGGAGTGCTTGATTCTACTTGTAGGATAGACTATTTGATTCACTCCACTCCACATGTTGATCACACCTCAAGGATAGATTGGTGCGTTGACCTTGAGCTTAAGGTTCAAGGGAATTTTGGTAGCTTGATCTTGCATTTCCCATCTTCCCATGACCTATTTGCTCTTTATCGTGTTGATTGCATGCTTTTAGTGAACCAAGTACTTATTGTTCTCTTTGGAGATTTGCTATTTGTGATTCTTATTGATGCTTGGTTATACAACAAGAGTGTGTTTTCCACACTTCATACACTAACCTACTTCCAAAGTAGGACGTTTGTTTGTTTTGGCTTGTCGTTGCTTGTAGGTTCTAAGCTCCATGCTAAGGCGGGGGAGATCTTGGAAGAAGCCTATATTAAAGTGACGATCAAGAGGGATAGAGAAGGAGCGCTTTGGCCACCCCGAGGAGTTGTTGATGTTATGAGGGACCAAGCCTCGATTTCGAGGACGAAATCTTCTCAAGAAGGGGAGGATGATAAGACCCAAATCGAGCAACCATCTAAACATCGTCCAAGGCCAAGGAAGAGCACTTCAAGGTCATGCTTTGGTGTGCTATGGATGGAGGACCCTCGCGGACACTTGGAGAGGCTCAAGAGGCTCAAAATGAGACACCCCAAGGGGCTTCAGGAAGAGGCGGAGCGCCTCCCAGCTGAGGCGGGGCGCCTCCCAAAATCCAGCTCTCTGAAGTTCAGGAGGCGGAGCGCCTCAGACAGGAGGCGGAGCGCCTCAAGCAGATCCAGAGAGTTGACAGCCACTAGGCGGCCGCCTCCCCACCCTAGGCGACCGCCTCCCCCTGTTACCCACATGCGGGATTTTAATGACTTTTGCTTGAACTTCCTATTTTAGCCCTGCGCGGCCTTTATTTGTTTTAGCCCACTTTGGGGGTATTTTAGACCTTTTATTAGTCCTAAGTGAAACCTATAAATACTTCACTTAGCCTCTTTCAAACATTACCTTACTTTGATGATTGATGAATGAAAATAGAGTTGAACTCTTTGGAAGAAACCTTTGTCTCTTGGTTGCTTGAATTCACTAGTGGAACCTAGTTGAGTCTTGAACCGCTAACCCGACCATTCGACTTGCGAGTCCGGTGTTGTCTCGAGGGTCGTTGCATAGTGTAGGTCCTCCTTGACGCCGATTCGAGGGTATCTCGGGACAAGTTCCCCGTGGTTACTTCGAAGGGAGTTCGAGAAGTGTCTCGCTCTTCTATCTTTTTATTCCGCGTATTTGATTCCTATCAAAGATGGAATTATAACAACAATGAAGCTGCAAAAAACAGATTCAGGAAGCTTGGTACAAAGTATCACGACATTCTGGATACACATCGAAAGTTGGCAGTCCAGATGACGGTAAAAATACATTTTTAGTTCGTCATTAATGTGTTTTTGGCATCACTGTTTTATATTTGTGTATCAACTGTATAACATCAATTATTCATAGTTATGTGTAGTTGTTCGTAGTTTACTAGTTGAATATATTGTATGAAAGTTAACAAAAGATCTAATTGTGCAATTATAGGTAAAACCTACAACAAACATGTATACAGTGATGCATGGGGAGCGTAAATTCTTAGTATCCTTGACTGATCGAACATGTTGTTGTGGAAGATTCCAAATAGATGAGCTACCATGTCCACATGCAGTGGTTGTTCTAAAGTCAAAGCACATAGAGGAGGAAGATTATGCATCTGCATACTACACAACAGAGTACTTGCTGAAGACCTATGAAGTACCAGTGAATCCCATTCCAGATGAGAGTAATTGGGATGTTCCTACATATATTTCTGAAGAAGTGGTACTGCCTCCAACCGGAAAAAGGCCTCCAGGAAGACCAAAAAAGAGAAGATACAAGCCATCTTGGGAGATACATTCTAAAAAATCAAAGATTACCTGTGGAAATGTGGACGGGAAGGACACAACAGAGCTACTTGTAGGAATCCCTCCACCAAAAAATAAACAAGCTTCTCAAAGAAGTATTTCTATTGTTTCAGGATTTAAACAAAACACAAAGTATACATATTAAATTCAAAATGCACAAAACTTTTACATGTTATTAAATAGGTACTGCTATGGCAATTATATTACATATGCTGTTGGAAATGACATAAAGCAGAAATAAGTTGTTGAATAATTTGTGTATGAGGCTATATACGTGTCTATTTGTCTATTTGTTTATGTATGTATGTCTCTAGTTGCGTGTATGAAACTATGGCTTTATGTATTTATGTATGAAAGAGAGAGAGAGAGAGAGAGAGAGAGAGAGAGAGAGAGAGAGAGAGAGTGCGTGTGTGTATGAAGATGTATGTCTGAAAATTTGTGTATGAAGTTGTACTTGTATGTATGAAAGTGTGTTTGTTTAAGTGTTTATGTATGAAAGTGTATGAAGATGTATGTCTGTGTGTTGACTTATTTTATAATTTGTTTAAGTGTTTATGTATGAAAGTGTATGAAGATGTATGTCTGAGTATTGACTTATTTTATCCATTTCTTTGAGTATTTATGTATGAAAGTGTATGAAGATGTATGTTTATGTATTTATGTATGAAAGAGTGTGTGTGTGTGCGCGCGTGTGTGTATGAAGATGTCACGACCCAACTTAGGGCCGCGACGGATGACCAACACTAAGTGTCGATCATCACTAATCCTACTGATAATATGCTAACCATTATAACTGATAAACAGAATAAGCATAAACCTAGCTGATAAGGAGTATGCGATGCAAATAGCTGACAAGGCTAACATAAGCTGACATACATAACATACTGACTGCACCACACAGGGACATATCTACAGGCCTCTAAGAGTGATGAACTGAATATACAAAGGACGAGATAAGGCCCCCGCCATACCCAAGCTGGCTGACTGTACACATACCAAAAGATAGGTAACTCCGGGAGTAAGCGGAGTGACTCCAATAGCTGATAGATGGCCTACTAACATGGTCCAAGCATTGATCTATCTGCACCTGCGCGGCATGAAACGCAGCGCCCCAGAAAAGGGCGTGAGTACGATATGTACCAAGTATGTAAGGCATGAGCATATAATATATCATAGCTGAATGAAACTGTAAGGCTGGAATATAAATATGTAAATATGAGCTGGAGCATAGCAATATAGCTGAAATCTGAAGAACGTACTAAACATGATCTGAATATAAACTGAAGTCTAGCTGAATCTGGAACTGAAGACTGAGCTGAACTATACTGATAAATAACTGTAATATGACTGATAGCTGGTTACTAGAAACTGGAACTGATAACTGTCAACTGATACTGACGCTAAGAACTGGTGGCTGATAACTGAGAACTGATAACTGTCAACTGATACTGACGCTAAGAACTGGTGGCTGATAACTGAGAACTGATAACTGGTACCGAGCTAAAGCTGAACTGTTATCTGAACTGGTACCCTGTCTGGCGTTATGGGCTATATCCCCCCAAATCAGGTAACTGAAAACCGGAACTAGCCTCATGTATAATCATGCAGTGCATACTGTGGCTATATACGCATATATAACAAACCTGGTGGGTGTTATGGGCTATATCCCCCCCAGCCAGTAATATCTAGTCTCTCTGGTCAGAGTGTGTGAATGACACCCGGTCACACTAGGTGTTTCAACTCCCGCCTGAACCAGAGGGGCTGTATCCCCCAGACGGGTAGTATCACACGCGACCGGACTGTGTGTCCAATGTCCAGCCTCTATGGGGGACTCCAAATCACACATAACATGATCACAATATAAGCATAAGCATGTATGAGGCATAACACATGTGGAGACAATATATATGGATTCAAAGGAATGATAAGAAACTCTGGATGGAATTGTAGACACAACCTGAAACTTAGAATTTGTCTAACTCTTTGATTTTTATAGAAATTTCGGCAGAGTTTCCTCTAAAACTGGATGATCCCCAAAACAGAACCAACACTATACTATACACGGGAATGGATACCCGGATAAACTGATAACATAAACAAATTAACTGGATAACAAGATGAGAGTGGCGTAACAATTCCACGGATGTACAGAATTTCTAGACAGTACCAGCGTCCTGTATTGCATCATATTTTTGAGGGTGCAGATAAAAGTTATAGACCTCATGGTCTTCATGAAAGTTGTAGATATATGTATTAGGATTCTGGAAATTCTTAAATCATCTTAATATCAATTTTGTATAAGGAGTTATGATCAATATACTAACAACTGTCCAAAGATCAAAACAATTTTTCAGATTTTGAAACGTTTTGCCTTTCTGATTTGGATGTCTTTCACCTTGGATTTTAGTACCAAATTAAGTATATACAAGGTTTCCTTGGTACCATACAAGTTTCTCACAAGAAATACTAAGTTTAGAACTAAGAAAAGCTTCAAAAGCTAAAAGATACATGCCATGCCAAAAGAAAGGGTTAGTCTTACATACCTTTGATGTTTCTTGCTTCTAAACATTGTTTCCTTTGAATTCCACACCTTCTAAAGCTTAAACAAGCTATAACATAGAATTTAGGTACTTTACTTAGCTATGAAGTAATTCTAAACTCAAACTATAAATGAAACTGAAGGTAGCATAATGTTACCCCTAATCGCGTAGAGCGTTTTGACGCAATCTGTCTTCAATTTCGAGCTAAGATCAATGTTCTTTCTTCAAAACCATCAAAATGGCTTAAACCATAAAGAACACACTGTCTCTCTCTTTATTATTCTGGAAGTGACGAGATATGAGAGGAAAATTTCCTTTTATACTTGAAACATTTCAGTTTTAGTCCTCTTTTGCGCTTATGGCCCTTTTTGGCCTGATTTCTGACGCCCATATCTTTTTATTCAAATATTGTATGAAGAAACCGTCAAAAGTGTTGGAAACTACACTCCAAGACCTTCAATTTGATATATGATATGTCCCCAAAAGACCTCATATAACACATGAAATTAATTGCTGAAAAAGCTTCGTTACAAGGCAATTTCTTAGCCGGTTTTTCCGCAACTTAAATTCGATTTTTCCCAAACTTTATATTAAACATATAAACATCATATATGGTCATATTATGACTTTAAACTCACTTAAATCATTCTTAACATGTCATTAGAATGATATACGTCACTTTAGATATACGGGGTGTAACAATATACCCCCGTTAGGAACATTCGTCCTCGAATGTTAAATGAAGTATGTGGAAGCATTAAGCAACGATCTGCTACATACCTGAAGTAGTGAAGAGATGTTGATATTTGGCTATCATGTCATTTTCAGCTTTCCAAGTTATTTCTTCTACATTATTGCTTCGTCATAGCACCTTAACTGAAGGAATGTCTTTCGTCCTTTATCGACGAATTTGCCTATCTAAAATTGTAATTGGCACCTCTTCATAAGTTAATTGCTCCGTGATCTGTATATCATCTACTGGTATAACTCTAGAAGGATCTCCAACACATTTTCTGAGCATAGAAACATAGAATACTGGATGTACCTCCTGAAGGTCTGCTGGAAGGTCTAACTCGTAGGCTACACGCCCAACTCGCCTGATAACCTGATATAGAATAATAAATCTAGGGCTAAGCTTCCCCTTTTTTCCAAATCTCATAACGCCTTTCATAGGTGATACTTTCAGGAATACCCAATCGCCAATCTGAAATTCTAAATTTTAATGTCGATTATCTGCATAGGACTTCTGTCTGCTCTGCACTGCTAATAATATTTCCCTGATCAACTTGACTTTATCAATTACTTGTTGGATTAAGTCTGGACCTATCAATTGAGACTCGCCAACCTTGAACCATCATATAGAAAACCTGTATTTGTGCCCATACAAAGCTTCATATGGCACCATCTGAATGCTAGAATGATAGCTATTATTATATGCAAACTCTATCAACAGTAGATGACCATTCCAGCTGCCTCTAAAATCTAACACGTAAGCTCTAAGCATATTTTCTAATGTCTGAATGGTCCGCTCAACCTGTCTGTCTGTCTGTCTATGGATGAAATACTGTACTCAGATACACCTGTGTCCCTAAACCTGTCTGGAACGATCTATAGAAATTAGCTGTAAACTGGTGCGCCCCCGTCTGAAATAATAAATACTGGAATACCATGTAGGCGCACTATCTCTCTGATATAAAGTCTGGCATAATTCCCTGCTGTATATGTAGTTCTAACGGGCAAAAAATGAGCTGAATTTAGTAAGCCTGTCAACTATAACCCAAATAGAGTCATACCTGCTCTGCGTACGGGGCAAGCCTGTAATGAATTCCATATTTACTGTTTCCCATTTCCATAATGAAATCTCTATTTCCTATAACAAGCCACTAGGTTTTTGATGCTCGACTTTAACCTGCTGGCCGCTAGGACACTGAGCCACAAATACTGCTATGCCACGCTTTATTCCGTCCCAACAGTAAAACTGCTTAAGGTCATGATACATCTTAGTCATATCTGGGTGAATAGTGTATCTGGAATAGTGTGCCTCAGTCATAATGTGTCCACATAAATCTGCAATATCAGGAACACAAAGTTTATCTTTATACATGAGAATCACGTCACTCATAACCCTGTATGGTGACTCTGGTTTTCTTCTGGCTATCTTTCCGTATTCAACTAGAATTGGATCCTCATACTGACGCTGCTTCACTTATGTCACTAGGCAAGTAGTGGTTGCGTTCTGAACTGTAACTCTGGCATCATCTGAATCTATTAATCTGACATCCATGCTGCCTAACTGGTGGAGTGCATGAGCTAAGTTTCTCTTCTGTGGCTGTAATTAAGATAAATTACCCATGGACTTATGACTAAGGGAATCAGCAACAACATTCGCTTTACCCGGATGATAAATAATATGCATGTCGTAGTCTTTCAACAACTCTAGCGACCGCCTCTGTTGTAGGTTTAGCTCCTTCTTCTTAAATATATATTGGACGCACTTGTTGTTTGTATAAATATAAACATGAATACCGTACAAATAATGTCTCCAAATATTCAATGCATGAATGACTGCTGCAAGCTCTAAATTATGAGTATGGTAGTTATGCTCATGCCTTTTCAGCTGCCTAGAAGCATAGGCAATAACTCTACCGTGCTGCATCAAAACACAACCAAGACCAACTCGAGAAGCGTCACAGTAAATGACATAGCCCTCAGATCCCTCTGGAAGTGTAAGTACTGGAGCTGTTATCAACCTGTTCTTTAGTTCTTGGAAGCTGTGCTCGCAAGAATCAGACCACTCAAATTTAGCTGATTTCTTTGTCAATTTGGTCAGTGGAGCTGCAATGGAGGAAAAACCCTCTATAAAATTTCTGTAATAACCTGCCAAACCCAGAAAACTACGTACTTTAGTTGGCGTCGTAGGCATGGGCCAATTCTTCACAGCCTCGATCTTCTGGTCATCTACTTTAATTCTTTCTGCTGAAACTATGTGGCCGAGAAATGCCACTGAATCTATCTGGAATTTACACTTTGAGAACTTAGCATATAATTATACTCTTCTACACTCAAACTTCCCTGTCTCAAGGTCAGGAACTGATTAGCACGACTCTCTGTATCTCTATGGGCATATACTGATGAAGGAAGGCATCTGAGAATTACTTCCAAGTCGTGGGAGTAGCATCAGGCCGTCTAGATAGCTCCCATGTCTGATATCACCCTGCTGCTAGGTTATGCAATCTGGATGCAGCCAACTCTACTAACTCTGTGTCTGACATGTGCATAACCCTCAACACTCTGGCTATCCTCACTAGAAAATCCTGAGGGTCCTCTCCTGTACGGGATCCAGTAAAGACTGTAGGCTCTAGCCTGATAAAATCATTGATCCTGGATCCAACATCTCCCTGGGCATCTGGACTGTGTTGTCTAGTCTGAGCAACTACAACACTGGTCAATAATCTGATGGCATCCCTCATTTTCTGCCCCTGACTGTTGGGTAGAGGAGCTGGACGTACAGTAGCTGCGGTACCTCTAATATCGCCCTGAACTGAAGGGATCTGTGAGGACTAAGATAGAGCCTCAGGTCTGGACTCCTCACTCTCATCCACCTCAGGTGGCACTCTACTAGTACCCAGGCCGGCAATAACCTTGCCCTTCTGGGTAGCTGTTAGTTTCTTTGGCGGCATCGCTTTGCTGAAAATACTATTGTTAGAGGGCTGAATTCTATAATCATGGCTCTATTGCACGATCTAGAGAAGAAAGAAAGACAACTGTCCTGAAGTGCCTTGTAGACTCCTGTTCAAAAGTATGGCGCGCAACATACTCCTGAACAAGACTCTACTAGACACGGCCTGTAGACACCCTAGGACTGAACTGCTCTGATACCACTTTTGTCACGACCCAACTTAGGGCCGCGACGGATGACCAACACTAAGTGTCGATCATCACTAATCCTACTGATAATATGCTAACCATTATAACTGATAAACAGAATAAGCATAAACCTAGCTGATAAGGAGTATGCGATGCAAATAGCTGACAAGGCTAACATAAGCTGACATACATAACATACTGACTGCACCACACAGGGACATATCTACAGGCCTCTAAGAGTGATGAACTGAATATACAAAGGACGAGATAAGGCCCCGCCATACCCAAGCTGGCTGACTGTACACATACCAAAAGATAGGTAACTCCGGGAGTAAGCGGAGTGACTCCAATAGCTGATAGATGGCCTACTAACATGGTCCAAGCATTGATCTATCTGCACCTGCGCGGCATGAAACGCAGCGCCCCAGAAAAGGGCGTGAGTACGATATGTACCAAGTATGTAAGGCATGAGCATATAATATATCATAGCTGAATGAAACTGTAAGGCTGGAATATAAATATGTAAATATGAGCTGGAGCATAGCAATATAGCTGAAAATCTGAAGAACGTACTAAACATGATCTGAATATAAACTGAAGTCTAGCTGAATCTGGAACTGAAGACTGAGCTGAACTATACTGATAAATAACTGTAATATGACTGATAGCTGGTTACTAGAAACTGGAACTGATAACTGTCAACTGATACTGACGCTAAGAACTGGTGGCTGATAACTGAGAACTGATAACTGTCAACTGATACTGACGCTAAGAACTGGTGGCTGATAACTGAGAACTGATAACTGGTACCGAGCTAAAGCTGAACTGTTATCTGAACTGGTACCTGTCTGGCGTTATGGGCTATATCCCCCAAATCAGGTAACTGAAAACCGGAACTAGCCTCATGTATAATCATGCAGTGCATACTGTGGCTATATACGCATATATAACAAACCTGGTGGGTGTTATGGGCTATATCCCCCCCAGCCAGTAATATCTAGTCTCTCTGGTCAGAGTGTGTGAATGACACCCGGTCACACTAGGTGTTTCAACTCCCGCCTGAACCAGAGGGGCTGTATCCCCCAGACGGGTAGTATCACACGCGACCGGACTGTGTGTCCAATGTCCAGCCTCTATGGGGGACTCCAAATCACACATAACATGATCACAATATAAGCATAAGCATGTATGAGGCATAACACATGTGGAGACAATATATATGGATTCAAAGGAATGATAAGAAAACTCTGGATGGAATTGTAGACACAACCTGAAACTTAGAATTTGTCTAACTCTTTGATTTTTATAGAAATTTCGGCAGAGTTTCCTCTAAAACTGGATGATCCCCAAAACAGAACCAACACTATACTATACACGGGAATGGATACCCGGATAAACTGATAACATAAACAAATTAACTGGATAACAAGATGAGAGTGGCGTAACAATTCCACGGATGTACAGAATTTCTAGACAGTACCAGCGTCCTGTATTGCATCATATTTTTGAGGGTGCAGATAAAAGTTATAGACCTCATGGTCTTCATGAAAGTTGTAGATATATGTATTAGGATTCTGGAGATTCTTAAATCATCTTAATATCAATTTTGTATAAGGAGTTATGATCAATATACTAACAACTGTCCAAAGATCAAAACAATTTTTCAGATTTTGAAACGTTTTGCCTTTCTGATTTGGATGTCTTTCACCTTGGATTTTAGTACCAAATTAAGTATATACAAGGTTTCCTTGGTACCATACAAGTTTCTCACAAGAAATACTAAGTTTAGAACTAAGAAAAGCTTCAAAAGCTAAAAGATACATGCCATGCCAAAAGAAAGGGTTAGTCTTACATACCTTTGATGTTTCTTGCTTCTAAACATTGTTTCCTTTGAATTCCACACCTTCTAAAGCTTAAACAAGCTATAACATAGAATTTAGGTACTTTACTTAGCTATGAAGTAATTCTAAAACTCAAACTATAAATGAAACTGAAGGTAGCATAATGTTACCCTAATCGCGTAGAGCGTTTTGACGCAATCTGTCTTCAATTTCGAGCTAAGATCAATGTTCTTTCTTCAAAACCATCAAAATGGCTTAAACCATAAAGAACACACTGTCTCTCTCTTTATTATTCTGGAAGTGACGAGATATGAGAGGAAAATTTCCTTTTATACTTGAAACATTTCAGTTTTAGTCCTCTTTTGCGCTTATGGCCCTTTTTTGGCCTGATTTCTGACGCCCATATCTTTTTATTCAAATATTGTATGAAGAAACCGTCAAAAGTGTTGGAAACTACACTCCAAGACCTTCAATTTGATATATGATATGTCCCCAAAAGACCTCATATAACACATGAAATTAATTGCTGAAAAAGCTTCGTTACAAGGCAATTTCTTAGCCGGTTTTTCCGCAACTTAAATTCGATTTTTCCCAAACTTTATATTAAACATATAAACATCATATATGGTCATATTATGACTTTAAACTCACTTAAATCATTCTTAACATGTCATTAGAATGATATACGTCACTTTAGATATACGGGGTGTAACAGAAGATGTGTGTTTGCGTATTGTATAAGTTTGTACCTGTGCAAATACATAAACATATGTGTATTTTCAGAAAAAGTACTACGACATGTTGTAATATCTAAGTTTGTACATGTGCAAATACATACATACAGTCACACCATTAAAAAGTTATATAAAATGAAATGTCAGGCAACACAACAAATATAGTAACATCCAAAACTTATATAGATTTTCATCAGTCATATACTGAAAAACACAAACCATACAAAGTATTTATCGTAAGTAACATCCAGCTTAAAACAAACCGTAAATGGTGATATTATCATCCAACAGCCCAAGTATCTAAAAAGGTTATTACGAAAGCCACTAAAACTACTTAACAATGCACTTCTCCCCTTTTCGGACCACCTTTCTTCCTAAAATGATTTTCTGTGTCCTCAGGTGCGCTAATTGCTCCTTCCGCCTGCTTTTGTGTTGCATACTGCCAAAGAAGTGTCCCCAACTTCATACGATACATATCAACATCAAAATCAACAGGGGGTGCAAGCAGTCCACATGAAAATGACTCTGCATATGCAGCAACGAATATACCACAGTCGCTGCAACAACAACTAAAAGTCAGCCACATGGAAAATACATCAAATTTAAAACAATAAAAAAGAACACGCATACAGCGATTCAGGAGCTTGCTGAGGCAGGTTTGGAACTATGACAACATTGTATGGATCTGTCACAGCTTTGTCTTTGTATGGATTTGACTGCCAATCAATGTCAATTCTCCCACCGTAAAAAACCAGTTACTGACAGGTACAAAGGCAAGATAACAGCAAATTTCTGAACCACACCACGAACAACGGCACTACAACCACCATTCCTTCCAAGTAGAGAGTCATACACCCAAATACACCTATCAATAAATGAGACAATTCCCAATACCCAATGATTTTTTTCTCTAATATGTATAGGCATCATAACATAGTCAACATGGATCCAGAGGGTGTTGGCACGCAATTTAAAACCCATAATATACTCACTAACAACATCATCCTTGAAAATCACACTACCATCCCTGTTTCTGGCCTCATACAATTTAAACGCTTCTTCAACCCTTGTTTTGAAACAATAATCAGTACATGTGAACCTAAAAGGTACATTTGGACCATACTTGCCTTTTTTCCGCAAGTAGTAAAAGATCACATCAATGTGCTGGAAAAAAATAAAAACATAACTATAATTAAAAAACATGTGGCATACCAAAAATATATACAACATCCATGTGGCATACAAAAATATACACAACACCCAGTTCATACAGACTTTGTATCAAACTGTATGTGTGTGTATGAAAGTCTGAATTTGTGTATGCAAGTACATATTTGAGTATAAAAATCCTATGTATTTCCTTACAGTTAGAAATAATTATAAATAACTACATACATACCCCATCATTCAAACACATTCCAGCATGTACCAATGTGCAGAACCAGTCCTTCCACTCAACTTTCAACACTCCTAAATTCAAAGCCTCTTGAAGTCTATTGGCTACTCTTGGATAAACTGATTTTCTAAGAAATTCATATAAATTCAATGACTTAGATACATGTAAACACCAAAAATACAAAGAACAAAAAATCAACCAAAGACATTACCTTCTTTTACTTGGACAGACCCCTTCATCAAGCCATACAGAAAATGCATTTTATAGGTCTTCATCAACCTCAACACCAATTTGACTCGTAAATGAATGTTTTGTTCCAAAATATTTTGGTCCTGGTATTTTTGGTGTTGCAACAACCCTAGGAGAATTAGCATACCTCCCTGGACGCCTCAGTCGGGCAATTAACTGCTCAGGTGTAACAGCCCCTTCTTCTTCATCAGGCTCAACCAAAACAATTTGAGACTCAGTAGCAACAAGATCATTACCATCACGGTGGCTTTGAACTTCTGAACCAACATCTTCAGAATCTATTTCTTCAGAATTACAAGCAACATCTATTAACAAAAACAAGATTATAAAGTAAAATGAGTGATAGCAATAACAATTGTAACAACAACAAAAGATGTCAGGTATACCTTGCTTTTTAAGATTTTCAACCGACCCACTTTTAGACTTAAGTACACTTGCCACAACATCATCAATTATCGCAAGGTGCGTAGCATTAAAAAAGGCATCATCGTCATCAAGAGTACCCAACTTGCTTGATTTACCAACTTTTGTATCCATACCAGAAGCATGGACTGATCCAGCACTAGTTACCTGCGATGAAAATGACATACAGTTTACTTCATATACAAAAGTTAAAAAATATATGAATTTATATAAAATATACCTGATCATCCGGATGGACACTACCACCACTATTGTTTGCAGCAGGAGCTGGATCCTCATCTTCTTCACTAAAACCAAGAGAAAAGCTTGGACAACCATCATCTTCACGAAGTTTGCAACGAGGATCTTCAGCAGGCACATGACTGCCCTCACTGTGTGTTGGAGCAGATTGGTCAGTCCGTTCAGTTGCAACGTCTATAGCCTCGGCTTCTGTCCCAACACCCTGCTCCAATGAAAGTTTAGAAGCAGGATCTGCAAAAGGCTCATGACTGCCCTCACTGTGTATACAAGCAGGCTTTTCAGTTCGGACATCTACAACATCGGGTACATCTGAAACAGCAGATGGTATTGAAATTTTAGAAGCAGCGTCTTCATCAGGAAGAGGCTCGGCTGCATCTGCAACAGCAGGTAGTACTGTCCCAACACCCTTCAACAAACAAAAAAGTTTAAATAGTTAAAAAGTTTTAACATCTAATGAATTAAAATTAAAATAAAGACACATACAGAAACATGGACAACAGTGTCAACTGTGTCATTTTCCAATATAACAGGGCTTCCATCAAAGAAATTGCCGACTTGTTGTAACTGTTCATCTATGACAACGGCACTTCCAAGTACCTGGTAACAAAAAAGGTAAATAGAGCATATTTAAATATGTGGATATACAGTTCTATAAACATAAAACATACTAATACAAATATATAAACAGTAAAAGAATTTTAAAACATCTCTAAACACTTAAAATGCAAGTCCATACACATAAATGGAACTACATACACATAAATATAAGTATGCAGTATATGCATACAAAAATAATGTGCATGCAGGTTCTCCCCAAACAACCCGTGAAAAAATTGCTATACACATTTAAATTATCTCTAAACACATAAATATAAGGCTATACACATAAAATACAAGTCGATACATATAAAAACAATGTACATAAATGTTTCCCCCAAATAAATCTGTAAATAATTGCTATACACATAAAAAACATTCCTAGACACATAAAAGACATTCCTATATAGATAAAAATATATGTCTAGACACCTAAATACAAATGACATAAAGTTTAGCCATGGATTCATAAAAAGAGTGCACGTACATGATCGTTCACAAACATCTCCTTCTGTTGCACCAAATGTCCAGAGTCAATAGGGCTGCCAAAGCTGAAATCAGTGCGTGCACTATCAGGATCTACAATAGGGTCACCTCCGCCAATCTTTTAAAAAGGAACAACCAAATCATTATATAAACAAAAACAATCTTGTTTAAAAATACAAAAATGTAGAAACATTACCTTTAGGTGATCAAACAGTTTCTTAAAAGTTTCAGTCATAAAGCTCTTAAGATCAGTAAACTTACAATCAACCTACAAACAAACAAGAAACATCAGTTTGATTAAAAGTGTTGGAAAAGTCTCTTATGGTAAAAATAGAAAATACAAAAATACCTGTGTCTTATGTGTTACAAACTCATTGTTCAATCGCTGCAACTCATTCCCAATGAAAGACAGCTGCACAGACATGGAAGGATCGGTTGAAGATACACAAAATTGGTGCGAATCCTTGGCAGGATTACTTGAAGAGGCACCAAATTGTTGTGATCCCTTGGCAGCAGCATGTTGTGAGTTCTTGGTAGCTTCGGAGGGATTACTCGTAGATTTACCATGAGGGACTTGAGCACTACTAGTATGGACAACAGGCTGCTCAAGTTCAATGCTAGAATCCGCTAGTGCATCCAAGTTGAAGGTTCGCACCTCATCAGCGGTTGGAATAATATTGTTAAACACAACCTACAAAAACAGTAAAACAAAAAGATATAAAGACAAAAAACATTAAATACACTAAAGTAATAGGAAAAGTAATACAACTATATACAACTAGTTTTTGTGCATACAACATATATACAAAAAAGGGTGTGGAGTGAATTTACGTGACTTCCTTTTCCTCTAAAAATTCCCTCATACAACTTGCGAAAAGATGGTTGTCGTACAATCACTTTCCAATTCAAAATCCTAGGGATTCCATTACCAGTACAGACCGCGATACTGCCATCAACTCTTGAACAACATTCGTAAAACTAAACTTGTAAAGCAAGTGGCAGCCCACCAACCCTATAAAGTTTCCTTTTTGGATGTAACTTTTTGCTAATAGTTTCAAGTAATGCAGAAAATGAAGCTTTACCCCACAGATACGTAAGATATGCACCAGATTCTACCAAATCAAAGTGCGCCTTTGGTATGTATGACTTAGCCCCATTATCTGTTGACAACACAAAAAAGTGTATAAAGAACAACGCAGCAATCTTCACTGCATCTTCATCACAGATCCATCTCTTCTCAAAAATGCAGTGCAATAGTTGAATCCTCGGCACTTTAGATTGATTTGGGAAGTACGATGAGATAAGCCTATTCGGTGCAGGATCATCAACAAGAGTATCATCGCCTAAATAATTTAAACCAGTGATTGCTGCAAATTCTTTAATACCAAAATGCAGCCGTGTTCCGTTCATCATAATTCTAAAAATATTTGAGTCTACTGACACAAACTCTGGCTACATAAGATGATGAATAAGCTGATTTTGAATGTGTACTAGCGGTAGACACAAAAAATACCCAAAACAAGTCTCCTTGAACATATCCAGCTGGGTGTCACCCAGTTTCTGCTTTAACAGAGAAATAATATGACACTGGGTGGTGGCAATCCAATGACTGGTAACAAAAGGTTCATTGGTGGAGACACAATACGTGCAAGGGTAAACATGGACAGAAAGACAAAAACATACATCACAACTAAAATTCAACTGTAATATAATAAGATATAACTCAAACAAATACAGCTATACAAAACACAGGGCCACCTCGCACATCCCAAATATTTTCAAGTGCATTACTACAAAATAACTTAAAAAATCTTCATGTATACATATAAAATAAACTAGACAGAACTACAAAAAGTAAACTAAATATGGATAAATATGTGGATATACAGTTCTATATACATAAAACAAACATATACACAGTTATACAAATATATACACAGTAAACACAATTGTGAAAACAGTTGTGAAAAAACAACTCTAAACACAGAAATACAAGTCTAGACTCATAAATACAATGTACATACAGGTTTTCCCTAAAAAAAGGCGTGAAAAAATTGCGAAACACATTTAAAAGTATATGTAAACACATAAATACAAAGCTATACACATAAATACAGTGCTATACATATTTAAACAATATAGATACAGGTTTCCCCCAAAAATCCGTGGAAAAAATGCTATAAACAGAAAACATTCCTATACACATAAAATACATGTCTATACACATAAGTACAATGTACATACAGGTTTTCCCCAAAAAAAGGCATGAAAAGATTGCGATACATATTTAAAAGTATATCTAAACACATAAATACAAAGCTATACACATAAATACAAGGCTATACATATAAACACAATGTAGATACAGGTTTCCCCCAAAAACCTGTGGAAAAACTGCTACACACAGAAATACATTCCTATACACATAAAATACATGTCTATACACATAAGTACAATGTACATAGAGGTTTTCCCCAAAAAAAGCCGTGAAAAGATTGCGATACACATTTAAAAGTATATCTAAACACATAAATACTAAGTTATACACATAAATACAAGGCTATACATATAAAAATAATGTAGATACAGGTTTCCCCCAAAAATCCATAAAAATGCTATACACAGAAAATACATTACTATACACAAAAATACATATCTATACACATAAAAATTCAAATGACATACAGTTTTTCCTCATAAAAATCATCAAAACATAATGTAACTAACAAAATACAAATTCAATACAAGTACACACACTAAAAAGACTTTTAACATATATTTTATACATATATTTGTGCACAAAAAAATATAAATAAAAAAATGTGTAAATACCTGTTCGGAACACTGATTGTTAGCGAGAATTTCACCCCGGTCAATTTTCTTCTTTGTGCATGCAACATCAACACTGATTTCATCAACAAAATCATCATCTACAGTGGTTTTCCCTTTAACATCAGAAATCGACGCCGTAGACTTCCTTTTACCAGTTTTTGGTACCGAACCTTTACAAAGCTTCTTCCGTACTGACCGATGTCCTTCTTGATTTAATGTTAGGGATTTCCTGTCATGTCGTGCTTTTGATCGAATTTCACGAGGTGATGGAGAAGTACCTTTGCTTGTTGACATTTTGTATACAATAATATGCTAAATTGTAGGTAAAACGTATGGTAATTGCAGAGAAGAAGACGGGAAAATGATTACATTTGAAGAATCGTCAAGAGACGCGATAGAACGAGAAGACGCGATGGAACGAGAAGAGCTAAAACTGAAAGAAACGTGAAGAGCTGTGAGGTTTGGTAAAATTTAGGGAAAAGGGAAAAAGTTAGGTTTCTGGTATAGTTTATAATAAATTTAAAAATATTGGTATTTTTTGTAAAATTTTGATATTGGTATATTGTGTAATTTTGGTGTCTAGGGTGACAAGTAGCGTAAAAATTTCTTAATCTTTTAATGTTAATTAACATGCTGCATCTTTCAACCCAATTTAAAGGTCAGCGGTAAAATTTATTCTGTGGAGCTAAAAAGTCTTAACCAAAAAGTAAAAGAGATGATTATGATCAGTGACCTGGGTATGATGCAGCTCAGCCAGAAAACACAATTATACTCCAACAGTATGAACAAGGAATCTTCAGTTTTTGGGATATATAACAAGCGTGGATGAAAAAGAGAACTCCCAGCACACACAGACGATTTTATTCGTTATTAAATCCTGAAGTTCCGAGTAAAACCATGCAACAAAGAGTGGATATTGGAAGAAACATGATTATTTGCACACTAGTTGGAAAATCGATGACACCTAATCAGCATCCATAACCTGCTTAACTACACACAGTAGAACAATCTATACAGCAAACAAGTGCAAATCTAACTAGCTCATGATGTACAAGGAACAATTAATCACACTTATGTAATGGTTAGGTACCAACAATGTAAAATTCGGTTGAAAGATGGTAACATATTAATTAAGATTAATTAGTTATTTAGGAGTCAATTAGTAACTTTCCGGTAAGTTTTTCATAATTTCGTCGTGACCGACTTTAGTGTAAATCGAAATAAAAATGAGCGATTTTTTGTAACAAAACAAAGGAAACTTGCCTAATGAATAAAAAGTTGGATGCATGTATTTTATTTTTATTAAATAGAACTTTTCACTTAGTTGAAGTTTAGTGTGTATACAATAACATTCTTAAACCACCATTGATAGCTTAATACTACATAAAATGCGATACGTAGTCAGAGATAAAATTAAATCCCTGTGATACATTTGTACTCCTCAAGTGTACATTTACACACCAGCATTTGCTAAATGTGTGTAAGCTACATGCATATGTCACTACTAGAAAAATCGGCTTTTTCGACCGCTAAATCGGTCGGAGAACGGTCGACATTTCGACCGATCTTCGACCGATTGCGGTGGTCGAATAAATGATGGTCAAAAAAGCAGTGTCGACCGACAACGGTCGAAAGGTAGACCGACTTTCGACCGACAGTCGGTCGGAGAACCTGAAATTTTTTTCTTAAATGACGAGTTCTTCGACCGAGTTTCGGTCGAAATGTTGGTAAAAACGTTTTGACCAACTTTTTGACCGAAAATCGGTCGAAAATCTATAAAAATCTGCAATATAAAATCTGCAATTATCCCTACACCACCTGTAAATTCAGCAACACGCAGCAAAACCAGCCAAAACAGATTCATAAACGATATTCAACAAGGCTAACAAGCCAAACAATAGAAACAAGTCGATCAACATCAGTAATAGTGTTACAATTATCAAATAAACTTAACACACAGTTTATGGTTCAACTATCACTACTGGCTAGAACCCGAACTAGACTCGGCATCAGACTCAGACGACGAACTGTGTCGACGTCTGCTTTTTCGCTTTCCTTTGGATTTTTTTCTGCGCTTAAGAAGCTTTTGCATCATTTCTTGCATTTGTCTTTGATGAGCCTCATTTGCTATGCGCATAGCTTCATTTTATCTCTTCAGCTATGCGATCTCCTCTTTCACCCGAGCCATTTTCCAGGATCAGCAGAGCTTGAAGGAGCAGTAGCACACGAGCCCAAATAGTTTGACTTATGCTTGCCAGATGAATAGAGTGTTGCAAGGTCATATGCGGACCCCTTCTTCACCCCTCCATTAACCTCCAACCATAAATTGGTTTCTTGCTCGAGCGTTAGGGGAGCTGGGGTACTGTTTCCGCATTCAGATTGTTGAGTCGAGGTCCACTCTTCAACGGCCTTTGTAGCTCTTTCCTGAAAAACAGAAATATATCAACGGTACAAATATGAAGTATAAACGTTGAAGGATTGGCGCGAAAAAAGTTTGAATTTAATAACTTATCCAGGCCTCTTTTGCGCGGGGCTCGACCCAGACTTCTCCGCCCTTTTTATCACTCTTTATATGTCGGATCTTGTGCATTTCAGGGATTGGAATTGTCCGATTTTCTTTCTTTTCCTACAAATTAAAGAAGAGAACAACTTAGATAAAAAATAAACGATTATACCAATCGCATCTTCTGCGTCGCAGCGCTAACTGAGCCACCGGTATGGAGCGATCTACTCTTACTTGATGCTCGCGCTTTCTTCCCTTGTTCGCTCTTCTTTAAGAATTTGGGAGTCTCCCAATATTGCTGCAGATCTTTCCATTGATGATCATAGAGGAAGCCGGGCATTTTTCCTTTTTTACGCGCAATATACATTGCGTTCTTGAATAACTCACCACATTTCTTTGGGAAGTTGGAACGGACTTTATAGTTCAGAGCCGGATGCCACTTACACTCAGCCTGGAATATTCATCAAAATATTTTATTTAAACATAATCATTAGAAAAATCGCAATTAGTAATAAACCTGATGCATATTTATCACCTCAAAAACCTGCATTATCCGCTGCTTTACGTGAGGGGGCACCGCGCCCCAGGTTGGCCACGATTCTTTCTATTGAGATCTCATGCATCTCGTCAGGATCGGAGTAGCATCAGTGTTGGGGCAAAAGCTACATAAAAATCACAAGAGTTCATAAAAATACTAACAATTAAATGTTAACTAATTACTCCCTCCGTCCCAATTTATGTGGCACCATTTCCTTTTTTGTTTGTCCTTAAATAAGTGGCACCTTTTCTTATTTGACAACTATTTAATGCATCATCTCTATTTTACCCTTGTTGGGCCCTACATACTTTTAAACCTACCAACAACTTTTTTATTACTCAAATCTTCTCTCTCTTACTTTTTCAAGGGTAAAATTGATATTTAACAAGGTCAACCTCTATTTTCTTAAACTCCGTGCCCGGTCAAATGGTGCCACATAAATTAGGACGGAGGGATTATTAAATAGATAAGAACTTAAAAAATAAGATACTTACCTGTTATCCCCCTCGAGATAAATAATCAACCGCCCTCCTTCCCATGTGCCAGGCTCACCGATGTAATAGGGCGACCTCGGATCATAGTACATGATCTCCTGCTAGACCGATGGGCCGGCAGAGCTAGATGGGTCTGAAGGCGGCTGAGTAGACCCAGACGGAGTAGCTCTAGAAGGGGACTGTGTGGGATCGCCCTGTGGGGGATCGCCTTGTGTGGGAACGGCCTGTGTCTCAGTCATGTCATAAGTAGTGAAGTCATGCCGCCAACCAGGAGGCAACTGAGACGGGCCAGGGGGCCTGAAAAAATCTGGATCATATCCTGGAGGGCTTCTGTAGGAAGCGAATGCGGCACCTGAAAAGTAGGAGTGTCATCAGCCGCATCAACTGATGTCTCACCTACCTTTTTAATTCCCTTCTTTTTCTAAAAAAAACGCTTCATACCTATTGAAACATTCAAATTACTTTAGGAAAGAAAAAGTAAATACGTAATATACTAGCTTTTCGTTGTCATTTGGAGTAATTAATTACTTAGTGTTTTTGTATTTTAATGACACTAATATTATATAATTTGAGCAATTTTACCACGATGAGGCATCAATTAAATAAACACATTCCTTGCACAAAATAAGAATACATATATCTTCTTATGTTGATACGTACATTAAACTAGCAAATTAAAAAAGTTAAACATCAAAGTACAAATAAGGTCAATCATCATCATCAGCCAATTCTTCTTTCTCATCCTCATCGTTAAATTCTTCCTCGGCTGGCTCGTCACCATCTGAGTCGGGTTTTTTCCTCGACTAACTACAGATGCATCTAACTGCTCATATATGCCATTAATATGTTGCAACTGGTCGGCTAGTTCATTGTCCGCTATCAATGAAACAGTTGAGACCTCGTTCTGGCATGCAACATCTAACAGATCAGGCACTTCAACTAATTCCACCGATTTTCCTTTTAGGACTGCCCACCAATGGGCTTTGGCCTTTGATTTTGCTGTGTTCTTTGTCCGAGGGTAAGAAAACAAACCACACTTGCTTTACTTTCTGTGCAATGATGAAAGGATCATAGTGTCCATATGACTTTCTGTGATTAACCTCAACTAACTTAGAACACGGGTCTACCCTCGTACCTCTATTACTGGGATCAAACCACTTGCACCGGAAAAGAACAAATCTTTTATGAGGCCAACCGATACTATACTATACCTCTAACATCTCCTCAATCACACCGTAGTACTCAAAGTCGCCCCCCTGGTCACCAGTTCCTACTTTCACGGACATACCGGAGTTGTATGTTTTCTTACCCTCCGACCAGCTTTTTGTATGAAACTTGTACCCATTTACGAAGTACGTATTCATCCTTTTGTATTTATAATATGGGCCATGGCATGTATGTCGCAATAAATCAAAGTTGATGCCATTCACCGGATTGTTCACCTGTATAAAATTTCAACGGAGTTGTGTAAATTAATATTTTTATCTAAATATAAGGAAAATTTAAGAGTTTGTTAAACACTTACAAATTCTGTAAAGCAATTTGTAAAATTTTCATAAACTGCCGCATCACCAAATTCAGCAACAAAGTGACTGCGTTATGAGCCGAAGGAATTCACATTAGATAGAATACTTATGAAAGGCGAATGTTAGGCGGTACCATTAAAATAAAATATACTTGTAATAAGGCGTGACCTCGGGACAATTCAACAGCACATGTGTTGTAGCTACCTTCCTGTCCCGTTCATTGAACTGGTATACTTCGGACGTTGTATTTCCCCTTCCTGGTTGATTGAATACAGAGAATGCTGGGTAATTGGGATCACTATTATCTCCCACATCATGCCGATCCGGCCTGGTGCGCAAACATGGAACATTCTTGTCGAAGTAGTATGAGCAAAAATGAGAAGTTTCTCTAGCCAAATATGCCTCGCATATTGACCCCTCGATTTGGTTCCTGTTTTTCACGTCCCGCTTACACTTACCAATAATTCTGCAATAATTATTGTGTTAGTGGAATTACGTTGGCTTTATTAAAAAAAAAAATTACTGACAAAGATATGGAAGCTTACCTCTCAAAAGGGTACATCCATCTGCAGTGCACCGGGCCTCCTAGCCGAGCCTCTTCAGCGAGGTGAATCGGAAGATGCTCCATCACATTAAAGAACCCAGGGGGAAAGATCTTTGTCAGCTTAGTGGCGACTACAGGAAAGTTCTGTTCGAACAAGTTAAGCTTCTCTTCCTTCAATGTCTTACTGCAAAGCTCTTTAAAAAATAGGCTCGTCTCTGTTAGTGGTTTCAAAACTTTATCAGGCAAGCCATTGAATGCAATTGGGAGCAAGTTTTCCATGAATATGTGACAGTCGTGGCTTTTCATGTGATGCAGCTTTCCGCTAGTCATATCAACACACCTTTCTAGGTTTGACGCATATCCATCAGGCATCCTCAAATTACTCACCCACTCACAAATCATTCTTCTCTCATCCTCATCGAATGTATAACAAGCCTTTGGCAGGAAAATATTGTTGCCTTCGTGGATTACCTGTAACTCAGGTCGCCTACAAAATAGCTGTAGGTCCAACCGTGCCTTCAAGTTGTCCTTTGTCTTGTTCTGGACATCTATCACAGTATTAAGGATAGTCTCGAAAAAATTCTTCTCGATATGCATTGGATCCAGATTATGGCGAAGAAGATTATCCTTCCAGTAAGGCAACTCCGAGAAAATGCTCTGTTTAGTCCAATTATGTTCAACCCTATAAACAGGTGCTTTAGATGGCAGTTCTTCAGTTACCTTAGGAAGCTCCTTAACCCTATCCCATATCTCTATGCCTGATAACCTTCGAGGAGGCTCCTCAAAATCAACCTGATTCTTGATAAATGCACTAGTGTTATTCCTAAAAGGATGTTCCATTGGCAAGAATCGACGGCAACAGTCGAACCATGTGCATTTACCTCCATATTTCAAAGTGAAGGATTTTGTATCTTTCATACAGTAAGGGCAAGAGAGCTTACCTGCAGTGGACCACCCAGACAACATCCCATAAGCTGGAAAGTCATTTATAGTCCACATCAAAGAAGCACGCATTTGGAAGTTCTGTTTCATTGATATATCATAGGTTTCAACTCCTTCATGCCAAAGTATCTGCAGCTCATCAAGCAAAGGCTGCAAATATACATCAATAGAGGCTTTCGGGTTATGTGGCCCCGGTATTATACAATTCAAAAATAGATAAAGACTGGTCATGCACATTCCGGAAGGCAGGTTGTAAGGAGTGACAAATACGGGCCAACAAGAATAGGGCGTAGAGGAGACATCAAAAGGGGTGAACCCATCAGAACATAGACCCAACCTTACATTCCTTGGCTCACTAGCAAATGCCGAATACACTTGATCAAAGTGTTTCCATGCCTCACCATCAGACGGATGGGATATAATACCCGGCTGCTTGGTACGATCATGATGCCATCTCATGTGAGGAGCAGAACTCATCGAAGCATACAACCTCTTTAACCTGGGTATAAGGGGCAAGTAATGCATCGACTTAACAGGCTTCGGCTTCTTTTTAGGATTTTGCTCAGGGTTGTATCGAGGCTCCTCACAAAATCTACATGTCACGAGGTCTGCATCATCCTTATAATACAACATGCAACCATTAACACAACAATGAATCTTCTCGGCAGAAAGGCCTAACGAGGAAACCAACTTCTTAGTGTAGTAATAATTAGTTGGTAAGGCCATCTTAGTCGGATTGAGTTCATTCATAAGGCCAATGATGGAATCCATGGCAGCTTGAGAAATACTAAAATCTGATTTGATACTTAGCAATCTAACAGCAACCGACAACTAGGAATGCACCGAGCCCTCATACAATGGACGGCTTGCTTCCTCCAACCGTTTATAGAATTGATTTGCCTCAGCATTGGGAATGTGCTCAATGTTTTGGCTGTGATGTACCCGGCTGCAGGGGATCATTATCCGGGTACATCCCAAAAGCATCATGTACCATATCCTCCATTCTATAATTATTAAGGTCTGGTTCCACAACCGGAGAACTTCTACCGCCATGAATATTTTCTAGATTTTGAAAGTACTCCTGCAAATCCCACGGCTCTCCATGATTATACCAAACATAGTAATTTGGCATAAACCCCTTCTTATAAAGATGTATCTCTACCTTCATCAAATCTTGTGTCTTTACGCATTTGCATTTTTCACATGGACACTTAATTTTGTCATGCCTTAAATAATCGTCTGTTGTACGGACATTATCAAGAAATTCCTTAACATCCACTATCAAAACGAAGGCCTCAACCCCCGCCGCTCGGGAAAATTTCTATTATCCATCCACAAACGACGTCGATTAATGTCCATATCTACACAAACATTGCAAGATTGAGCAACAATATGTCGGATTTTTTAAATATAAGATTATCAATTTTTAATTACTAAATTATAAAGTTTTATGTCATGCTTTGCCTAATGCAATAAATTTTTTATCTTAGCTTGCCACTTTTTTGTAATCACTATAGCAAGATTAATGTGGTCGGGTTTGTTAATGCTCGCAACTTATTTGATGAAATGCCCCAAACAAATAATATTTCCTTCTAACACCCTATTAATTACCATTATCAAAGCAATTCAAACCAACAAAAACTTATTCGTTTTAGGCATAACATGTTCATCGTTTCAACAATACCAAAGCAACAACACATTCCAAACACCACTACCAAACAATTCCAACAATCCACAACAACTACAACAATCCCAAACAACACAAACCTAACTTTATAAGAGCTAACAACACCAAACAAGTTCTTCGACATCAACAATAACTACAACAAACAAATTTACTAATAATTAACTACCTATGCAACATTATAGGCTGAAATTAAAAAAAATTTAAAAAAAATTAAATTTGGATTATATAAAAAAAAAAAAAACTTACCTCAAGGTTGATTTGTGCTCCAATAGCACTTAGTTATGATTCCTCACTAGTTATATGCTTAAGAACTATAAAAAAATTGTGTTAAAAAGTTAGGGTTTAAGTTTTAGAAAATAATTAAAATAACACTAAAACTAAGAATTTACCTTGAATTTGTTGTTATATGTAGTGTTTAGGAGGGTAGAATGTGTTTTTTTTTTTTTTAATTTGGAGGTGAGTTATGGTGGTTTTCGGGTATAGAGGTTTGGGGGGTGGGGGGTAGAGAGAGTATATGGGGGTTTTGGGGAAGAAGATGAAATGGGGAAAAGGGGTCTGCCGTGTAAGCGGGGGTTTCGACCGCAGTTTCAACCGATTTTCGGTCGAAACCTTTTTAAAATTTTTTTTTCTTCGACCGAAAGTCGGTGGAAATAGTGGTTCGACCGACTTTCGGTCGAAATCCGGCGGTCGAAAATACCGGATATTTTAGTAGTGTGTATTATGCCAAAAATATTTTGTTACAACTACATGTGATATTTTCTTTAGTTAAATTTTCTCTGTGTAAAACCCATTAATAAGAGACACTGCATCTCAACCCCCGAGTACGAGACGAGGCAGGGTCACATGGGACATGCTGGGAAGATGGCACATGCCATATCTATTAACTAACTCTGTAGCTATCAATACATAAAGAAACAACTATATAGTTTTAATTTTCCATGTAGTGACATCAAGTAACGTGCATACTTGTCCTTGGCCTTTAATTTCTTTTCATGCAAAAATGTTTCGTTATCAAACGCGTTGATCTCATATAGTAATTCACAAGACGAGCATCTCCCTTAGAGAGAAAAAAAGGATGCTATTCTTACCACCACCGCCATCCTCATGGATAGGTTCTTCATTGGCTCAATATATTCCTCTCGTTCTCACCATTTTGGAGGGGCCACCTTATCATGTGATCTCATTCATATACTCTATCCCAATGTAACACAAAATTAATTTTCCTACTTCTTGTTCATACAGTATGAGTGTTGTTTTTCTTTAAAAACAGTTTTTAAGAGGGTCCGGGCTGCGGAGGGTTCTGGGGCGAAATCTATTTTGTTATCTGATGAAGTGGAATGTTCATTGTCATAAATATATATACAGTTGATTTGGAGAAGTTTTTTATTTTGAAGAGACGATTAGATGGAAAGTTACAAAGAACTGTTCTTTATCTTAATTTTAAGAGAAACATTTTTTATAATCCTAACTAAGAGTATAGTTGTCTACGCTGATATTAATCACTTCTTAAATTCCTCGCTTGATTGACCTGGCCTCTAATTGGAAAAAGTAATACTCTAGTAGATTTGGCCAAAAAAAATGTTATAGTAAATGATTTCTTGTTTCTAAAATATCAAATATTTTGAAAAATTAATAAGTAAATGTTGTCCAAGCAACAATATTCCGAATTTGTGGGTTCATTTTATATATGATATCTAAACTTTATCAATTGCATATTTAAAGTCGTAAAACTATTTTTTATATTATTAAATTACTTAATTTTACCTCTTTGTAACAGGTAAAGTCATAAGATTTTTTTTTTGTACAATCAAATTTACTGAACTGTGTGTTAGTTTTTCAAAACGTACCAGAGAGTCAAATCTTGACACTGAAAATTTTGAAGAAAGAAAATTGACACGTTTATCGGTTATCAAAAGGAGAAGAAAGAATGATTGTGTAATGTGGTCCTGCGAAGATAAATGTGAATTTGATTGAAAATCATATATCGTTTACGTGTAGCAATGCAGGTAACAGTCACCTTTCAAGAAATGTACTATATTACATACTCTACAAGTTTGGGAACAATAATTCTTTCGCTTAATTCAAATTTCATCGCTTTCGAAGAATACGAAAACACCATGTGAGAGTTGATAAAGAATCTATCCTTCATATTGAGAAATTAATGTAGAGAAATTGAAAATATCTCCATGAAAGTTTTCTTGTCAGAATTAATGATGTGATTATTTGTCAATCGTTTAGTAATAGCCCTTTAGTTGAACTGTTACCTCTCATAGTCTCATTTCAAGTGTACCATACTTTATTTTCAGCATGGCTGTCCCTTCTCCTTTGCTACTTTAATCCTTCATTTTAAGGTAATTATTTATTTTTAATGTAAATAAATTAGTAGAAATTGGTTCGTGACGTTGCCGTTTGTGTTCTACTTTCTCACAAGTATGCTTATTTTTTTTTTTTCTTTTCTTTTCTACCTTTAGTATCCCAAAGATGTCTGTGGAAAAAAAAATATCCTTCTAAATACTAAGATACTATATATAACGTCAATCCTTAGCAACTTGAAGCGAATTATATAAGTTTTTAATACTAATTTATCTCAATTTGGATACGATCATGCATGATTAGATATAAAAATTTAATTAGTATTCGCTTACACTAGCTAGCTTGAAGTACTCTAACTGACTAAAAAGACTACTAACTAACATTAAGACCTTAATTTGATTGTACCATGCATCAAGTCTAATTCTCATATATATATATATATATATATATATATGAGAATTATTATTATTATTATTATTATTATTATTATTATTATTATTATAAAAGTGGGAATCACCTTAGTTAAAAGTGAAAGACCATTTTACCCTCCAATTAAATATTAATCCTTTAATAGGAAAATAAAAAGACCCTAACGCTTACTACCCAGATGAAAAGACATTGGCATATCGGGCAGTGGCACTGCTTAAAACAAACCGATGCGCTTATTTGGAGAATTTCAACAATATAATATAGAAACCAAAACAATCTGTAGGAGGAAATTGGTCTGCTCAATCTACGTCTTATTCCAAATCTTTGGAATGCGAAGCCAGTATAGAAGACTGTCGTATTTGTCCCTTTGAGAATTTGTGCTTATTAGATCCTATGATGTGCAATTCTTATTTGGTAATATATATTTGACAGCTTGGACTTTTCTTTGGTGTTCACAGAGAAAACATCGATACTCTCTGTGGTGAAAATTTGATAGTAGTATTTTTTGTTAGAAAAAAATTTGTATAACTAACTCCGCCTTAGTATTTTTTCCTTTTTCCAACTGTTCAAGGAGGTTGGCATCAAGGGAAAGGAAATGTCACTGCAGATGAAGTTGCAAATGTCAGCCTGAATATGACAGGTTATTGGAATAATTTGTGATTGTCATGTACATAAAATTAGGAACAATGAGACTTGGATATTCTAGAAATGAGTGATCAAGTTTTAGAAAGGAGATATATGAAGGTATAGTCGATAGAGTCATGACAATTATTTTACGTACTTGATAATATAATTGTATAAAAATTAATGATTTACAGTTCCTTTATGTGGTTATTCGTATTGTTTCTGTAATTCTGCTTTCTATTACGTGACTCTAATTTATCTCCAATAACAGTGAAAAATATACCCTCAAGATAGAGTCCACTTTATATGTCACAGTTTGAATCGGCAAAGAATTTAAAAATTAAAAGAAGACTTGTGTGATTTGTGGTCTACAATAATCATAGATATTTGTGTGGTTATCGATTACTTTATTAAGGCTAAAGTAGTAATTTTAAAGTTAAATTATCAACAAATTTAGACAGCTGTCACTTTTTTAAAGGGACTAATAAGAAAATATTGTCATAAATTGGAAATAGAGGGAATAGTATTTTTTACTTTCCCCAATAAAAGAGCCGAATAGTTTTTTTATTCGGCATTCACGTGCAACGCACGCAGTGGCGAACACAGGATTTTTTGCAAGCAGTGTCACTTCTAAAAAAGATTTGAAGGTCGAGGGTTCAATCCCTACTTTAAATGATAAAACGTTCGAAAATTTTGATAAAAAAACGAAGTTGTGCTACAAGCGGGATTCAAACTCTCACAGTTTTAGACTTTCTAAAGGTGTTTAACCACTAGACCGGCGAGCCATGGTGTTTCAAGCAGTGTCACTTTCTTTATTTGTACTAAATATTATAATTTTTTATATATTTATATACAGATATATAGTAAAAAAATTTGACGGAGCGGTGTCCCGTGACACCCCTGGGCATAGGGTGCCTACGCCCCTGAACGCACGTACCGAGAAACTAGTTAATATAAAAGCAAGAATCCCTTAAGCAAAAAGTGAAAGACGAAAATACCCCTATAAAATTGAGAAACTATATTACTTTTCAAAATAAATAATAAAAAATATTCCTCATAAATTAGTACATTAATCCAATTAACATAGCCAACTGCTTCTAGCTATTCTGCATTAAAAAATAACGTGGCTTTACACTTTACATTCATGAACATGAAATACCAAGAGTTACTGTCAATAAAAAAAGGTGCATAAATTAATTAGATAATCTATTGTATATAAATATCTTTGCCTTTTAACCTTTGTATTTCATCAAAGTAGAAATAGATTGCATACACAGGGTTAATGCAGATCCAAGTATGAATTTTAATAGTTTTTATAAAATGTTACTATAATATGCTTCAATCTAATACCAATTTTACTCTCTTTATTGTCCCTTTGCTAGTTTTGTAAAATTTTGCAGTTAATTAGTTCATTTTCATGGAAATCCAGGTATGAAAATTAATTATTGTATAAATTTTTACTCTATTGCACTTCAATATATTTAAAAGTGAGACGAACTTTATTTTTTTTTAAGTGGAAAAAGAAGACAAAGGTTGCATTTTCTCTAATAACGGTAGACCTTTCAATGCATTTTTATTTAGAAGCTTTATTTATCCCAATCAGATTATTCGCATACAATTTCATATTTAAGACTAAAGAGAATAGTGATCTAGGATCTAGGAAGCAACCAAGAGATCAAAAGGTTCCTTCTTCCCAATCTATCTTTAAGTATAGATGTAGTAAACTCTAAAGTATCAACTTTCTATATACTGCAGCTCCAAAGTTTATTCATATATGTTTCGTTGGGTCTGGTGACGGATACTTTCTTCGATTATTCCCGCTATTTAAAAAAAATTTATTTCTTAATTAGATTTGATTATATTCTTTCTTTGATGATTTTTCTTTTGCTCAATAGGTTGTTATTTTATGGGTAAAGTCATAGAAAAGACAAATATTGTGCTCGAGGTTGCTGCACTTTGATATAAAAGCCCGTATAGTTATTTACTAAAGTGGAGAAAAATTTAGTTGATTTCATGTTTAACATACACGTCCATTTGGATATTCTAAACTTTTTTTTTCTTTTTAACTTTTATAGTTGGATTTGTGTTTCAGCATGAAAAATTGTTAAGAGTCCTTTGACTGTGGTTTGATTTGATTTTTTTCGGTCGTCGTTTCAAAACCTTTTAATTATCATATACTATTAGTTTTATTATTGAAGTTTTCAAGTGTAAAAAAGAGAAAAAAATTTGACCAGCTATAAAAATCATGACATCATGTCTCTTGACCTTCAAGCTTCAGCTAATTGGAAAAAAAAAATACTGTGTTATAAATTCATTTATTTGTGTGGATGACCACTACTCACCATTATTCAATTATAACATATGGTTTAGTACCCCACTTTCTCCTACTTAATTTCTCCCCACTAAGTGACCACTAATTTTTTATTAAGTCACTACTTAATTCTTGTAACCTTTGGGTTGATTTGTAACCTATGTATTTGTATCCTATAAATAGAGCACATTTGGCTCTAGGAAGACACACTTGAAACACTTTGAGAATAATACAAGTTCTTCCTTCTCCTCTCATATATTTTGTCTTGTTCTTGCACTACTTTATTATTAGTTTTACAACACGTTATCAACACAAGTCTCTATTTTATTACACGATTTAGAAGAAATAAAAAGCAAATTATGATGCAATTGATAGAAGCCAATGTTCTGGTTGCTAGCACAAGATAAGTTTTTTTTTGTTTCTAAATTCCTTCATATTATGGTTTTTGTTAAATCTCAAAATTAATAGTACCCTATTTTCATTTTGTTTTATACCATTTTAAATTGTGGAAACCTTTCACTGACTACAACTTTTGTCTATTCTTCTATTGTTTGGTTGATTTTGTAGCTATCCTTTGACAACAATTTAAGGGTGCATGGCCTAGCAACATGATATTGTAGATCAATTCTACTCATGTTTCAAGGTAATCTGCTTGTGAGAGCAAACATGGATTATGTAGTATGGTTAATATTTTACTCTCAGATGGATATATGGAATGAAACAAATATGGTAACTTTTAAAGAATGCTTCTTTGATTTATACTTGGGTAGGTAAGTGGAGACCGGAGAAATAATGCTTATTTTTTTTATGATCTTTACCTGATATATTAGTGTTATATCATTGATACATGATTACAGTACTATGTTTCAACTCCCAATGCATTATGGCGTAACACGCTTTTGCGATAATAAGATATTGATGGCATAATGATGATTGAGGCAAACTAAAGTATTATCAAAAAGATAAAGTATTTTTGATAAAAATTATGAAGCCCGTCCACTAAATAGGTTTCATTCATAGAGGTGAATGTGGGAGCAATATATGCTCCATTCCCTAAGATGAATGTGGGAGCAAGACAAGCTTCATTCCATAAGGTGAATGTGGGAACAACATAATACTCCATTCTCAGATGTGAATGTAGTAGCAATACATAATATGCCTGAAAGAAGGCAAATTATCATTATGTCTAAAAGAAGACACAACATAATATGCCTGAAAGAAGGCAAAATGTCTTTATGTCTGAAAGAAGACACAATATTTTATGTCTGAAAGAAGGCAAATAATTTTATGTCTAAAAGACGATAAAATAATTACCATGATAGAGACCATGGACGTGGACGTGGCAAGGGATTAAAAAATAGTTATCATTGTGAAATAAATAAGAGAACAATAAGGGTTCTCAAAAAGTAACCGTTCAAACTGTAAATATAATAATGCCTCAATGTATCATATGGGCATGAGGCAAGTCAAGATGATTATGGTCCATTCCTTGCAGTGAATGAGACAATTCATAAAAAAAATTATGAATATAGACCCATTCACCGAAGTGAATGTGGCAATATGTGATAAAATATTAAAACTCGCCTCCAGAAGAGGTTCTAGAAAGATGAATATGGATGTGCCCATGCGTGGTTGATAAAGTACCACAACTCACCTCTAGAAAAGGTTCGACTATAATAATTCTATTATTTATTGTGGCATAAATGGTCATTGCTCTCGTACAGAACGTACGCCATAATTATGTATTATTATGAATTACATAAGAGCAAGTGAAGCGAGAAATTGATCTTGCCTATAATGATTTTACCATGAGAAAAATAATATGATTTTCTCCTTGAAAGGAGATATTCACCATATGGTTGGTGTAATAAAATATATGGTTAGGGATGGCAGGTGGGGCGGGGCGGGGCAGGTGCGGGGCGGTGCGGGTTTGGACCTATGTGGGTATGTGCAGGTGCGGGTTTATGCGGGTGCGGTGCGGGGCGGGGCGGGTTTCAAACCAATATTTTAAAACTTAATGCGGTGCGGGGAGGGTTGCGGGTTTTTGCGGGTTTATGCGGATTTTACATCAAATATTATTCAAATACATAGTAGTATCAAATATTATCCAAATGAAAGTACTTTTGATCCAAAGAAGTAAATTTTTAATGTAAATTTAGGTTGTTCCAACTTCCAACTACAAAAATAATGACTTATACTATGTTGATGATGAAGTGGTTGTTTTGTACTTTTCTTTGGTGAAGAGTTGTATCAAAAAACATGTTTGAGGCTTGTATATTAGTACTAATGTTGGTCGTCGTATTAGAGCCCTTAATTAAAAAAAATATAAAACAAACAAAAAAATTGAAAAAAAAGTTAGCGAGCTGCGGGGGCGGGGCGGGTATGCGCGGGTCTTCACGGGTGCGGGTCTGCGCGGGTATAAATTATATGCGGGCCGGGACGGGTTTAAATTTTGTGGGTTTAAAGAAAACCGCCTCGCACCCGCACCGCCCCGCACCATTTGCCATCCCTATATATGGTAGTACAAAGCTATTTGAGTGCTCCGGAAGAGCCAAAATATTACTACCTGGAGGAATGAGATTGATAAAATATTTATTGTAGTATGTCTCGAAAGAAACTTGTTAAGTTTCAAATACATTTGCCAAAAAGGCTAAGAGACTAAATTTGATGGAAAGATATGAATATCTTTATATTACTACAAGAATGTCGGGAGAGATATATGTGCTTGAAAAGCTCCCCGCCTCTTCCTCGAGTATGTACTACTCAAAATATAAGTGTGGTAAAATTATATGTGCATGCCACAATAAACTTTTAGTTTATTGTTACAATGCCCATGCTATAGTAAACTTCTAGTTTACTAGATGAATAAATTTACAAGTTGGCATGACCGGTTTGACCATCCCGGTTCAAATATGATGCACAAAGTATATAAATGAAAATTCACATGGGTATATACTGAAGAATCAGGATTCTTCAAGAATTCTTTTCGTGCTGTTTGTTCTCAAGATAAATAAATTATTCGACCAACTAAATTTCTGGAATGTATAAAAGGTGAATATGGGCCCGTTCACCTGCCATGTGGACCATATAATTATTATAAATAGATGCATCTATGATAAGGTCACATCTGCATTTTATTACAAACCCGCAATGGTACTTGCGAGGTTAAGTATTTGCTCAAATAAATTTTATTATGAGCATATTTCCAGATTATGCAATCAAGATAAGTTATCTTGATAATGTTGGCAAGCAAGTTTAACAGATTCATATATTGAAAGCCTCCAATTGCTAAACCATGCATATGAGAACAATGCTACCTAAATCAGGTATGAGGTATGATGTATCCATAAAGCAGCACTTGTTTACGACATGCCACAAAATGAATTCCCCCTCATAATTGGTTCACGGTCAGGAACCAAATATTTTCCACCTAATAATTATAATGTGCGGTATATTATCAATTGCTCCACCGCAACGCACAAAGATGGATCTCATATAAGGTTGGGAAGGAATGTTAGTTTGGCTAACATTAGGGAGAGAAATTAATGCAGCTGAGGAATAAATAAATTAAATTATCATTTGATTACTATCCTCATATAAAGATAATGCAAGTCACTGCCAGACGCATTACTGACCCAAAGAAAAATATTATATTCCAGCTGCTAATGCTCTTGATGTCCTGGTGAGACAATCTATTTATGTCAATGAGTCTAAGGCACGCCTGAAGCGTGGTAGACCATTCAGTTCCAAAGATAAATTCTTGAAAAGAAAAGGAGCAAATGATTATGATGGTCAAATAAGGAGGCAGGGCTCTAAAATAGCCCACGACATAACACTTCATAAAACATCATCAGGAGAGGTTCAGGTACCTGAAAATTTATGAATGTGAAGAGATCTCAATATGTTATGTCGGATTGGGAACTGAGATATGAAATTATCGTCGATGATATCTTACATATATTATAAAGCTCAATATTTATATGATTATGAGGATCTTGAGCTTAAGTCTGTTAGGAATACAGACATGAAATTATTGGCCAAAAATAGCAAAACGCATTCAAGCAAAAATTGGCTTCACTCGAGTGACGTGAAGTTTTTGGACCTATAGTCCAAACACCTGAAGGTGCAAAGCCAGTGGTGTACAAAGATATTTTTGTGCAAAAATATTGATAATAATAAGTCGTTAAATATAAAGTATGACTTGAGGCACAAAGATCTGACATTGATTATATGGAGCTATATTCTCCTTTTGGTGGATGCAATCACCTTCAGGTATGTTATATGCCTGGCAGTGCATGAAAGACTTGATATGCGTACTAATGTTGCAACAGCCTTTTATATGGCTCATTGAGCAACAATATATTTATCCTTGAAGGATTCAAGATCCTAGAAGCATGTAAAGGTTCCCGGGAAACCTATTCAATGAAGCTTCATAAATATTTATACGGATTAAAACAATCCGGCCACATGTGGTAAAATTGCGTTTGCGGGCTTCTTGATATTGAAATATTATATTTTAATGCAATTGGTGCGTTGAAGTATCTTACCAAATATACTCCACTGGTTATAACTTTTGTTATAAGCTTATTGGTAAGATTCTGTTCTTCCTCAATGCGAAGACATCAGAAGAATACATGGTATCTACTTGATCCACAAAGTCCGATATCAACTTGGTATTTTTTGTTGTGGTAGAATACCTATATTGTGGCATTTTATAAAATTAATTGTTGCTGCTACATCTTCAATTTATGAAGAGATAATAGCCATGCTTGAAACTATGCGATAATATTGGTAACTGAGATCAAGGACTCGACATATTCAGCAACAATGTGGTATTTCTTTGAAGACGGGGATCCCAGTAATATTATATGAAATATTGCATGGATAGTTCAGCTAAAAGGAAGATACAACTGAGGAGAAAAATATTCAACAAGATTCCTTTTCAGTCGTGATCTTCAAAAGAATGATGAAGTTAATGCTGAAGAATTCACTCCAGTGATAGTTTGGCGGATCTGTCCACTAAGTCATTGCCAATCTTAACATTTGAGAAGCTGATTTACAAGATTGGAATGTGTCGTCTTCAAGATATTGAATGATGTTTTCATCAGGGGGAGTAAAGTACGCACCGCACTCTTTTTCCCTTAACAAGGTTTTATCCCACTTGGGTTTTACTTGTAAGGTTTTTAATGAGGCAGCTCTAAAGGCGTATTACAGGATGTGTGTACTCTTTTTCCTTCACTAGGCTTTTTTCCATCGGGTTTTTCCTAGTAAGATTTTAACGAGGCACATTATCTTCTAAATGGTCATCCAAGGGGGAGTGTTATAAATTCATTTATTTGTGTGGATGACCACTACTCACCATTATTCAGTTGTAACATATGGTTTACTACCACACTTTCTCCTATTTAATTCCTCCCCACTAAGTGACCACTAATTCCTTATTAAGTCACTACTTAATTCTTGTAACCTTTGGGTTGATTTGTAACCTATGTATTTGTATCCCATAAATAGAGCACATTTGGCTCTATGGAAGACACACTTGAAACCCTTTGAGAATAATACAAGTTCTTCCTTCTCCTCTCATATATTTTGTCTTGTTCTTGCACTACTTTATTATTAGTTTTACAACACTATGTTTTATTTTTCCTTTTTGTGTTATTCATTCTTTTCCATGAAGTTATATTTATTTTCGTTTGTATAGCCTTGAAATTTCCTTTCTCTAAAAAAAATTTTACATTTCACTTTAAATTCTGTGGTTATTTTCTAAAGTGAGCCTCTTTAATTTCATATTAAACATTACCCAAATGTACGAATAATGTTTCTGTGTTCGAGTTTTCTAGAATTTTTATTAAGATAAAGCTCTTGATTGTTGTGATGGCGTGTTTTTATTTTACCAGTTCTTATTGGAAGCATTTCTTTCTTTTAAAGTCGCAATTTTAAGTAATGCGACAAAAATATTCGATTTTATATTTCTACTCTTTTGTCATGCCTTAGCTGTTTTTTCTCTTTGTTATATAAATGTCAATTTTTGAGAATGTACATCGTTTAAATGGGAATCCCCTTAGTTAAAAGTAAAAGACCAAAATACCTTTTAAAAGTTAAATGTTTTTTTTGCTCTTTAATTTAAGAATATCCAACTAACATAATTGTACAAAATGTGAACATTTTTTTTACAAATAATAGGCATCTTTGTTTTTAACTCCAAAGTGATAAGACGTCTGCACATTGAATGAATTATTAACTTTACTTTTAATTAATAATTATAATAATTACTTTAATTAATGTACAAATATAAATCATAATGTACCTGTCTATAGAAATTTCTGGTACCATTTTGTATTCCCGACCAAATACATGAAATGTAGTATTGTTTACTGCATATAAGTTACTATTGTTTAAGACTAATGATTAACAATTGGTTGCTTACTTGACATCTAACTTCTTTCATTCCAAATTTTCAGTTCATATAAAAGCTTTTTCTGATAGATAGACCACACTACTTTGTTGTCTTCTTTTAGTTTATATACATCAAGTTCTCAAACTACAACTAACGATTGGTTGCTCTGTCTAAAAATATTGAATTGAATAAGGTCTATGTAATATGTGGTATCGTCCTTTTGAGACCCTCAATAGCGCTCCATAAAAGTTTCAATTTGAAATTTGATCTCATGAACAAAGCTGTAAATTATGATATTTAAACTTTCTGGCCTATTGTTAAAACGTTTCATATTTCTTATTATGAATGTACCTATAACATCTTGAGGTGAAGAAGCATATCTGAACTATTTGAGTCACAAAATTTTGCATATTTTTAGAAAGTTGGATATATTAAATTTGAGGATGTCCATGTATTATTGTTGTTTTCTCAATTATTTTTTTCTTTTTCCTTTTAATATCTTGAAAAGTGAAAATATTGAATTTAGACAAGAGATTGTATAAGGTAAATATCATCTTTCATATGTGAAAAATTCTTCTCAATACCAAATTCCCCTTCTATACTTGCCCATAAGAAAAAAAATCAATCCGTACTAATATTTCCTGTCTTACATTTTTTTGAGCAATTATTGTCAATACCAGATTCTCCCATAAGCTAAAATAATTGGGATATAATTAGCGATGGAAAAAAGAGGCCCGTGCTATAGCGCTTCCGGCTCTAGAATTATGTGCCAAGGTGGGTTCTTTTTATTTAATACTTAGTAAAGCACAATATTGTTTCTTACCCACTCATAAATTTGTTGAATTATGTATTTTTACTATCACTTTTTCGTTGTTGGTTGTTTTCTTAGACCTGAATCTTAGCAACTTTTTGTTTCCATTTAAGAGTTTCAAATTATACATGATGGTCATTAGATGTTGGAGGACTTATATTCCTTTTGATGAAGAATGTGACCACATATCTATTCATGGCAAACTTTTATTTAGAGTCTTTTATGCAATGTTCATTTTAGCTGCTTAGGATGCCTTTTCCTTTTGCTTAGCTATGCATTTCACATGTTTTTACTTGAGCAACAATCATTTTTAGATGACTCCGTTTCTTTGAACCCGTAGCTTTACTTTTATTTTTGTATTGAGAAATAATTTATTTTAAGATGAATATATCTAAGTAATCCAGAAAATTATGATTCTATTGATGATCTTTTAGAGACTTAACGTGAATTTTAAGAGTGAACTCTTTCAACTAACTATTAGTTAACTCTATTTTTTGATAGATTAAAGATTAATCAACTTTGTTAACAGATAGACTTTTAGTTTCTTCTAACATGAAGAAGAAATTTATTTCTATTTTTATTTACATTTCATTAACTTACTTATTTATATATATTTGTACGTATTTACGTGGGCAGACGCGCAACGCACGTGCCAAGAAACTAGTATATATATATATATATATATATATATATAGGTTACGGTGAGTATTAAATAACCCAACAAGTTCGTAAAACCTATATTATACACAGGATCTTTTTCTTTTCATTGTAATTTTTGTTCTAACTAAGGCTGCATTTTTTTTTAGCATCACTCCTATAGATCGATATTTGTATTAACTTGGAGATCATGATCTAACCAAAATCTGGCGAGCTTATATTATATCTTATTTTATTTTATTTTATTTATGTGTTGTTCGGACATTTTAGAGGATATGACCACTTATAATATTATTTAATCTGGTATGATTGTGTGTCCGTGTTAAGTATCAACATTCGCATTATCTCGATATTTATATATTTTATGGTATTTACTGTTATATAATATTATTATTGGTCCCAATAGTAGATATATAGAATTTATCTTTCATTTTGATTGATATTTTTTCTATTACATAACAATCCTCTAATACTCATCAATTCTTAATTAGCCTGCCTAAATTCCAATTTCATTAGTGTATTGGTTAAAAATCGGACGCATGCTTATTACACGTCATTAATGACTTGGCATAAATAACGTGAAAGTCGGAGTCAAGTCAATCGTGGTTTCAGTACGGAGAGTTGAAAAACAGTTGAGTTGGAAAGAGTTAAGCGGTCGCATCTATTAAGGAGTCAAGTGCGCAGACCAAGCTAAGAGATAAGCCTTATCTCTAACCATTTCTGCTATTTTTGGAGGCTGTTGGACGTGGATAGACATGACAGCTGATAGTGGAGAAACGTGCTCAGGTTGGAGTTGTGCTAGGGTTAGGAGTTCTTGCCTATAAATACAACCCCATTTCCCCCTTGTAACATTACAGTCTATTGAACACAATTCCCTCTCTCAGCAATCTGAATACCTGCTCAACCACTACCACCATTACTTTATTGTTCCTGCACCATTACGCTGCTGTAACTCTGCTACGCTGCTGTAACTCTTCTTTGCTTTGGAGGAGACGAAGTTCATCTTCTTCGCCGGAGTATGAGCGCCCGATTAATACAATAAGCTTTACTATTTTATTTATTGCTTTCGTTATCGTTGCTTTATCTATTTATTCTTGTTGTCATTATCTTCTCAATCACTTTATTGATTATTGCCACCATTTTGCTCAGCATACCTTAATTACAATCAGTAATCTTAAATATTAGTAATAGCTTAAGAACGTGTTTTACCTTAACAAATCAATTGTTTGTGTATATTGTTCGTTCAATTGCTAGTTCCCAATTTATATTGTTCACTAGATTGCTCAAGTCTAAATTAAATCGGACAAGCAATACGTTCCCTCTGTTCGTGTGATTAAACTGGTTGCTTGTGACTGCCGTCCATTTATTTTCTAAGCAATTATTTACATCATTCTGTTCGATCGCATAACGCTGGTCTATTCGTTTAACTTGTTCGTTTATCTGCCGTTCGTGATTAATCAACTTTAGGATATTTCCCGTTTTACTTGTCGTTTATCATCTATTAATCATATTCGCTCAATCATTATATTCATTGTCTGTTTCTGTTCTTGGATAAGTCTTAAACGATCTGATTTGTGAACTAATTTCGCAGTCAACTAATAGGATTTTGATACAAAATAATCGCCTGTAGCTCAACGAAATATAAATTTAATTGTAAAATCTGAAAGCATGGGTGGCTCAAGGGTAAAGCTAGTAAAACTTTCGCTTTAGGCCCCAAAGAGTTTAAAGTCCCCCCAAAACTTAATTATTATATTTATTTATATTAATAAGTGTTCTTTTTAAGTTTACAAAATATTGACCACTTTTTTCAATACATTGCATTGATTATAGTTGTCAAAATCGAATTGACGAATATAAAAATTTGAGCAGTTTAATTAGAAGTTCCTAAATATTGGACAAAGTTGAAAAACTTTTTTTTAAATCTTAAAACCTTGGAAGAAAGGTTTACTATATTGCTATTGTTATCGTTATATAATTTTAACTCGTTTATCTAAATCAATGGTATATATTTAATTATTAAAAATATTTAAAGGAATTAATTCTTAAAAAGATCAGTTTCATTCCAGTGTGAGACTAGTGATGAAAGTGTAGGAAGACCCAGCTTATCAAGTGGGTCAAAATTGGATTGAAACCCAAAGATAGCTCAGAAGGAGGACATTCACTACCGACATTGCAAGTCTCACGATCTTACCAGCAGTATTTATAAAACTGTCCATATTAAAAGCAACTATTGGCAGTTCTGTCAGCAGTGCAGTTACAATCACTGCTAAACCTTTTTCTAAATTGATATCAACATTTTTTTGGTAGTGTTTTTAGATTTTCAGCTCAAAGTATTAAAAGAGTAAACTTTAAGTTAAATACATTTAGGAAAAATATACTTCTTTTGGCCTTAGAGAGCTGGTTGAAGGAAGGAGAGTGGCCATCACCGACAACGATTGCTATTCATATTCGCTCCAAAGATAACCAATAAAAGTATTCTCAACATGGACATTTATAAAATTGCACAGATGACACAGAACAATACTACAGTATTATTATCTCTGAAATATTCTATATTTTTATTTTTTTCGGGTGGGTGCTCAGAGTATTGTGTTTACGTGCACTTCAAGATTTCTACTTAATTCTTGCTGTTACTTTTGTCGGGGTTTGTAGAAATAAAAATATAGTACCTTTTAAAACTTAATTACTGATTCTGTATTTGTACTTCCCTTGTTAGAGGGGACTGGGGAGTCGTCCAAAGAGACTTTCACAGAGAAGGCAACGAACAAAGTAATAAAACACAAAAAGAAATGTGTCGGTGATTGGTAGTAATTTTTTTTAACACTTTGTTTAGTTTGTCAAAGATTAGAAGAAAGAATAAAGTATAGAGAAAACGACATTATGGGTGGTTTGTCTTTTACTCTTTCCCCATTTCCCACAATCCGTACAACTAAGCTTATTCCCAATTTGATGTTATACGCAAACAAAGGATTTAAGATTGAAAGACCATGGAATGAACCACGTTCTCTAATTATGACTTCACTTTGCTGCTTTCTATTATTATTATACTTATTAATTGATGACATGTTACCTGTGTGAAGGTGCATGTTAGGGAGATTGATATTGTGTTTGCCTACCTTCACGTTCACATGACTCCGATTTCGTTCACTGTCCACCCGGGTATTTTTCGACTTTTATAACAAGATATTCATTAGAAGAAAAAATAAATTCTTCCAAGAAAACTTGTAAAGAATTTTTATGAAGAAAGAAGAATGAATCATTAATGTCCGACAATATAATGTGTGCTTCTTCTTCCAACCAGTACCCGTTGAAGTGAAATCCACTTCAGCATCATCAATAAATACATAAGAAATGGAAAAAATGGGATTTGTGGATTCGCCTCATGATGGAGGGGAAGCTACTGTACATGGAAGAAGATAGTTGTTGAGCAAGTGACATTTGATTGAAGTTCAATATGAATATGCATCATCAACTGGAAAAGAAAGATGAAAATTCCGCTGAAAATGTCGAAGATTTAGAAGAAAAATACGATCTAATATGATTAAGACAAATATGTTGAGTTAGAGCACGAATTGAAATTGTTCTCTTACAGTTCCTCCATCGAATTGTAGTACAGAAGGAATGGAATAGCCATGATGCGGTCTATCGTCAAGCCCGCCTCTCTCTTTCGTTGTTGTGTGACCATTACTCTATAGAACCAACATAGTTCGCAGACGAGCACGTTAATGTACAAAAATACTACGGGTAATTCACAAAACTATACAAACTAACATTTTTTCTTACACTAAAATGTCAACATTTTCCCATTTTCAAAACATAGCAACATTTTTTTTTCAAAACATAGCAAAACACAAACAAAAGGAGGATAAAAGCCTAGATCCACCTCCTACCACCCCCTACCCCCAGCCCCCATCACTGCGACCACCGCCGCCCATCAACCACCGCCCGCAATGTATGGACAGTGTATATTTTTGTAATTTCACTGTATGAACAGTATATGGACAATGTATACATTGTATATATAGTGAAAATACGGTGGATACACACACATACAATAAGTGTATGTGTGTATATTCTCTGTATAGACACTGTATGGTCATTGTATGCACGTTCATTCACCGTACGTACACACAAACAACAAAATCGAATCTGATTGTATATTTATTGTATGACAAGTATATATTCATTGTATGTCCGGTGTATATTCACTGTATATACAGTGCATACACCGGGCATACAATGAAAATACACACGGCATACATTCCATACAGTCCCAAAACACCAAATATACACCACAACCACCGTGGTTCCGCCGTGTCCCACCGGAAAACTCAAAAAACAAAAAAAAAAAAGACAAAAACACTGTTTTCTGCCGGATCCGATCCGGAAAACATAGCAAATCTACACGGCACCATCCACCGGAAAAGCAACATACCATATCCACAGATCCAACAAATCGACGACGGTTCCACACCACCGGAAAAGAAACATAGCAGATCCATAGATCCACACCCACCGGAAAAGCAAATCGACGACGGCGCAACATAGATCGCCGGAAAACTTAAAAAAAAAACGAGCGACGCAGCTGCGACGCCGTAGCGGCTCGGACAGGGAAAAGTTGGGGATGGGGGAGGCGGGAAGACGACGGGATGGGTGGTGCCAAGGCTGGCCGGAAAAACAGTAGGGGTGGGGGTAGGGGTGGGGGGCGGCGGGGAAAGAGAGTGGAGAGAAGAGAGAAAAAGGGATTAGGGTTTTTTTTGGTTATGACATGTTTGGTAGCATTTGTAAAAATATTGCTACGTTTGGTAAAGTGACAAAGTATTGCTATGTTTTTAAAAAAAGTGCCCTAGAATGACATACAGTGTAATTAGCCCAAATACAATTCATCTATGAAAAAAATGACAACACAGTGATAAAACATCTCGCGTTTTTATAGGATCTGAAAAGGGCCACACTAAAGATTTGTGATGTAGACAAATTATTTTGATGCACGATTCAAACTCGTAATATTTAGGTCACATAAAAATAATTTTATCAGTTATTTTAAACTGCCATTACAATACCTCTCCCGATATAAAAGAAATACGAATGTACGGATTTAACGGCAAATGTACATTTCCCATTCTAGTTTTTAATAATCAAATGGCCATGTTGGTTGGTTAATGTGTGTATGAATATAGAATACAAAATTTATGTGCCATTAATCCTTTTCGAAATTATTCTTTGGTCACAGAGTATCAATGGAAACCTTCGCGCTAACCGACTCGAGAAGTTATAAGTAATAAGTAAGTACAATACAATAAAATAACCGCCGATCTTGACTTAAAATTGCTAAATTTCCTGTAATGCCATAACTCAAAAGTCAAAATTCATGTGAATCTGTTTTTCCAATAAAGGAAATGCAAAGAAAGGAAAAAAAGAAAACGTAAACAGAGATCCATTATGGAAGGTAAGATGCCATTGACTTTTATTTGGAACTTTTGTAAAACTTGCCTTTACTTAGTTCCTTTTTTCCCAAAAACAATGGTGAATTTGCCATGCTAAGGTTATAGTACAAACTTTGCATTTTCCTTCAATAAATAGAGAATACCCAAGAAAACTAAAAGTGAGTCAAATGTGCACTTATTTTGACAAGCAATACTATGTAAGCAGGATGTGAATGCCAAGCAATTTTTTTCTCTTTAAAGTATTAAGTACTCAAATTAAAATCTGATGAATTCTAGTAACTAGATAAATTTCAACTACTCCACCACATTTTCAAGAGAAAATTACCCTATATATTTCATCTAATCATATATACTACTTCCACAGTGGCGGATGTAGAGTGAAGTCTACGGGTTCGATGTAATTAAGTAGGTTTTGTGTAGACACTATATTTGAGGTAAAAAATTATTAAATATATAAGAACTCAGTTACTTGCATTTGAGATTGTTATTCCAAAATTTAGAACTCATAAGATTCAAATCCTTAATCCGCCTATGACTGCTCCTACCATTTCTCTTTTATTTGCATAAACTCTATCACCTGATGCAGAACCAATGCAAGAGGGATAATCAAGTGATCTTATAACAACTACTACATATTTAGTAAGCCTTGAGCTCGAGCTCTAGTTTGGCTTGATGTAGTTATAAGTAAACCAAAGAAACTTCACTTTGAGGTTGTTTTTTTATATAACTATATGTATACAATTTTAATATTTAGATATATATATATATTCAAATACCTGTTTTTAGCCCGAGTCTACAATTTTTTGGTCGGTTGACCTATCTATGGAAACCTGTTTTAGCGTTTTGTACATAGATCTTTCAGGCTACACAATATAATATGTGAATTCTTTTGGTCAATTAACCTACATATTAATGCCTAAGGGGTCATTTGGTATGAGGCAAGAAAAATTATAATTCCGAGATTAAATTCGAGATTATATTATTTCATGTTTGGTAGGATTTTTAGTTCTAGGATTACCAATCACAGGATTGTTTACTCTATATTGTGGTACTATTTTTGCCCCACACTCCATGTGGGATTATAATTCCGAGATTAACGTCAAATGACTTATTTGCTCATTTTCCCAAAGCTCTTCTTCCAAAATTTTTGAGTAAGTTAAGGTTAAAATTGGAATAGTAGTTTATTTAAATTTATCTACTTTACACCAAACACATGCTTTATATTATGAGTCTGTTTGGGTGAGTTGATGAAAAGTAGCTGATAGACAGCTTATTAAAAGTAGCTCATAAGTAGCTAACTAAAAGTAGATGAAACTGAGAAATAAATGTTTGGGTAAAAGTGTTGAAACTGAGAATAACTTGAAAAAATAAGTAATTTAAAATTTAAGACTTGTGTTTAAAAGGTACTTCTAGAATAATTAAGGAAAAATAAAATAAAAAACTTGGTCAAATGTAATCAACTTATAAGCTAGGATTTCCTAACTTATGGATTATGACTTATTTCAGCTAATTAGCTCAATGCTTATAAGTATTTTTATAGTTACCAAACACCTCAAAACAACTTATACGTTGAAAAAGAGCTAATAAGCTGCTTATAATACACCCAAACAGGCTCTATATAGGATATATCTTATTTTTAGTCCAATGAACCAAACATATATCAATAAAAATGTATCTACTATATAATCTCGTTATTATTTGATTCTCGATTTTTTATCGTGGAGTTATAATCCCCATATAACTCACTCAGGTACCAAACACCCTAATATAACACTTCCTCTGTCTCATTTTACTTGTCCCATTCATTTTTACACGTTCTTTAAGAAAACACTAATGATGAGGTATTTTTAACTATTTTTACCCACCATATTATTGTCTCTTCAATAAATGTTAACTCTTATTTCTAATTTTAAAATCAATTAATACTATGGGTAAAGTGAAAAAAAGATGATTAATTTTGCGTTGAACTACTAAATTGATAAATAATTTGAGGCGACTATTTATAGTAAAGAGGAAAAATAAAAGGAGACGGGGGGAGTAATAATTAAAAAAAACAAACTAAATAGAGAAGTTACCGGTTTCATCGTGTATGAGAATCATTTTCAATGGTAGAAATCATTCTTGTTTTACCGTTTACCTAATCAAGAATTCACCTACAAACAAAACAAACATAGAGAGAAAGGAGAAGAATGAAGAAGGGACCATGACAAGAAGGTAACTTTTAATAAAATTCCAAACACAGAAGAAGACAGCTAACATATAAGGCAAAAATAACCAGAAAGAAAGAACCAAGAAACATCACATTCTTTACTATTAAAATCCTTACATAATTAATTAATGTTCTCCTTGTATACATATATGTGACTCTTGTACACACATTACATTAATATATATATCTCACTCCCATTCTTTTCTTTAGATAACTCCATTTTTAAGGACCCTTTAGCCTTTCTTGAAATAATACATTGTTGTTGAATACATTTTTAAGCATAGTTAGAAAGGAGAAATTTTGGGTCTTTAATATTTTGTTTGATATATACATTGTATCAGACAATTTATATTAAAGGTACTATTTTTGTTTTATGATCTTTAGATTGTTGTTGCATTGAATTCGAGATGCTTTGTGCGTCGGGCCGTTCTGTTTTTCAATTGATGTTGCATTGATTTTTCTTTGGTGTAAAAGCTGAATTGTTTGGACCCTTTATGGTACTTTTGAGTGCTATCATTTTTTTCTGTGTCAGATCTTTTTAGATCCCTTGCATTGTGTCTTTGTTGTCTTTTCATGTTTGTATGTTGATTTTTAGATGTTAATTGGCTGGTTTCCAACATTGCTTTTAACTTTTTCTCTAAAAGATTACAAGGGTCTTTCGGAATCAGCCTCTCTACCTCGCTCGAGGTAAGAGTAATGTTTGTGTATACTTCACCTTCCCCGGACCCCACTTGTGGGATCATACTGGGTATGTTGTTGTTATTAATATTTGCAAGATTTGGTTTTAGAGGATTGAAATGATCAAGATTGAATCTGTCATTTTTGAACTCTAATATGGTATTCTTGCATTTAATATTTTCTTTCTCTTATGTAATAACTTTGTTGGTAAGTTTATTTTCGGTATTAAATACAGCCTATAATCTTATTGTGGTGTATAATTGTAGATGTTGAATGCTTTCTTGTTTTAGTTAGCTTTTACAAAGTTCAAGTTAGATGCAAATGCATTGTTTTGGTATTAGATTTTCTCCCTTTGATTGCCGACTTTAGAGGCCATGAAGGGCCCTCATTAGTACAGCTGAATCTGATAAAGGTCTTGGGGTCCCTATGACATGTGGAAAATATAAAGATGAAGTGACTTGTAAAGTCTAAAGTGTTCTTTAGTTTTATAGTATTACCAGATCTCATGATTTCAATAGTTAGTTATTAGTGGCCAGTTCTAACCGTTAGATCTGTAATAGTCCTGTGCTTCACCAAGAACTGTGACTGAATCCTGTAGAAAAAAAATATCTTATATTTGGTTGTTCTTTGATGCATAATTCCTGAATTGGGCTTGTGAATTTTCCAGTTGTAAAGGTAGTGGAGTATTGTATTCTTAGTTGTGACTTTATTCTATTCTGTTTTGGAAGACTTCTTGCCTTAATAGTTGAGTGTTCATGCTGCAACTTCCTTTATGCTCGACTCTAGCTAGCATTGGTGAATCTCATATTTTGCTTTTTCATATGCTTGAATGGTGTTTCCATTCTATAATTCGTGACAATTCGTTGAAAGAAGCTAAGGGATTTAAGCAATTTCAAGTGGTTGCTTGACTGGTAGATTTATTAATTGATGAGATGGAAATGATTTACCAGTTTGTTTGCTTCTTATGCAGGTAAGTAATCAATAAAAAGGTGACAACATGGGGCACAAAGATGGAAAACCATATCCCCCTGATAAAAATTCCTGGAAAGTTCCCGTGGGATTGATGGTTGTGGTGCTCTGTGGGTTTTCATTCTATCTTGGAGGAATTTTTTGCTCTGAAAAGGAGAGATTTGTAACTAAGGACGTCAACAAGGCAGTTGATGAAACTATTGGAGAGGATGCTGCTGGCCCTCTGCAGACAGAAGCCACTTCCTTTCCTGAATGCAGTGCTGACTTTCAGGACTATACTCCATGCACAGATCCAAGGGTATTTTGTCTTGATTAATCTTATTCTGTTGACTTTATTCTTTAACGCGTAATCGACCATGTGAATGATCTATTGCTGGTATTACAGAGATGGAAGAAGTATGGTCTTCATCGCCTTACTTTCATGGAACGCCATTGCCCTCCTAATTTTGAAAGGAAGGAATGCTTGGTCCCCCCACCAGATGGCTACCAAGAGCCACTGAGATGGCCACAGAGCAAACATGAATGTTGGTACAGGTAATACTTATCTCACATATCTCTGATTATCTATGTTTTTTTCTGTCGGATTCCTCCCTAAGCACTGCACGTTGCTAATTCTTCTGCTTCGATCTGGCTTCAGGAATGTTCCATATGATTGGATCAACAAACAAAAATCCAATCAACATTGGCTCATAAAAGAAGGGAGGAAGTTCATCTTTCCAGGTGGTGGTACTATGTTCCCCAATGGTGTTGGCAAGTATGTTGATTTGATGCAAGATTTGATTCCACAAATGACAGATGGTACTATCCGCACTGCCATTGATACCGGCTGTGGGGTGAGTACCCTTAAAATTTAAGTTTCTCATTTGGGAATTCAGACTAGCATTGTCTCACAAGCCAAAACGTAGTTGATACTTTAATATCCAACTACATCTCAGTCTTCATGGATACATGTGAGTATCAACTAATACAAGAAGCAGCTGTACCATATTGAATATGAGGCAGGGATAGCCTACCGTAAAGGATATCTACCTCCAACCATGGATTTGGGAGTTCAAGTCACCAAAGGAGCAAAGTAGAAAAAGACACTGTTTGATATCTGGGATGGGGGCTCTGGAAGTACATTCATAGACATTTCCCTTTGTTATGCTTTTGTCATAAGATATTCACTTAATTTTATCTCCAAATGTTGAGATATCTTTGACCATGAGGTTATAACCTAACCATTCTGCTAAGTGATAATTATGTATTTACTAAACCCTTTACAGCTGCTAGCTGATCATTATTTTTTGTATTATTATATCTTCTTTTCAAATTACTTAGTGATAAAACTTTATATTATCTGATATTTCTCAAGAGAAATTTTTGTGAGATACGTATAGCCTGAAATTCATTTGCTATTGAGAATTAATTGATTGATTGATATATAATCTAGAATTTCATACTAAATTTTATGTTTTTCTTCATCCAGGTGGCCAGCTGGGGAGGTGATTTACTAGATCGTGGAATTCTGACAGTCTCTCTTGCTCCAAGGGATAATCATGAAGCTCAAGTTCAGTTTGCTCTGGAACGTGGAATTCCTGCGATTCTGGGCATTATTTCAACACAGCGTCTTCCTTTCCCTTCAAACTCTTTTGATATGGCTCATTGCTCAAGATGCCTTATTCCATGGACCGAATTTGGTGAGCAACATATTTGAAAAGAAAGTTATATGCTTACCTTGATTGTATGCGGAGTGTGATCCACTCTGCAATAGGACTGGTTAATCCAGCCTCTGTTTATACTGAATATATGAAGCAGACAAGGCTTTATTCTGCTGCTTTTCTAATTCAGTCCCCACTATTGGCAGGTGGAGTATACCTTCTTGAAGTACATCGTATACTGCGCCCTGGAGGTTTCTGGGTCCTTTCTGGCCCACCAGTGAACTATGAAAACCGTTGGAGAGGATGGAATACCACCATTGAGGAGCAGAAATCAGATTACGAGAAGTTGCAAGACTTGCTAACTTCAATGTGCTTCAAATTATTCAACAAGAAGGATGATATTGCCGTGTGGCAGAAGTTGCCCGACAACAGCTGCTATAAAAAACTTGATAACCCTGACAACTATCCTCCAAAGTGTGACGATGGTACTGAACCTGATTCCGCATGGTACACTCCTCTTCGACCTTGTGTAGTCGTGCCAAATCCAGCTGCTAAGAAACTTAAGTTGAATGCCCTCGCCAAATGGCCACAAAGGTTACATGTTGCTCCAGAACGTGTTTCTGATGTTCGTGGAGGCAGCGAGGGTGCTTTCAGGCAAGATGATTCTAAATGGAAGTTGCGAGCCAAGCACTACAAGAAGTTGCTCCCTGCTATTGGAACTGAAAGGATCAGAAATGTGATGGACATGAACACCTTGTACGGAGGTTTTGCTGCTGCTCTGATCGAGGATCCACTTTGGGTCATGAATGTCGTTTCGTCTTATGCTGCTAATACACTTCCTGTGGTCTATGACAGAGGTCTTATCGGAACGGTTCATGATTGGTAATTTAGATATACTTGCAAAACTAAACTGCAGCAGTTGTTTCATTTTTATGTTTTGGTGATGTCAATTTTGAGCTAAGCCTATTTGTTTGTCGTTCTGTAGGTGTGAGGCATTCTCAACCTATCCTCGAACATATGATCTCCTTCATTTGGACAATCTCTTCACTGCTGAAAGTCATAGGTAAGGACCTTCCCGTTTAAAGATTAACTCTCATCCCATCCTCTAGTGACTAATGTTCCCACCATTTAAGTATCCTGACATCACTTATGTGCATCTTACAGATGTGAAATGAAGTATGTTCTGCTCGAAATGGACCGTATTTTGCGGCCTAAGGGGTATGCAATTATTCGGGAATCCAGCTACTTTGTTGATGCTATTGCCACTATGGCTAAGGGCATGAGATGGAACTGTCATAAAGAAGACACAGAAAATGGTGAAGAGAATGAGAAAATATTGATTTGCCGGAAGAAGCTCTGGTATTCAAAGCAGAGTTCATGATAAACAGAGTAAATCTCTTTGGATAGAAGAGTAAGATATTCACCATACAAGCCCATAGGAGAAAAGTTCCAAAGCTCACAGAAAATTATTTGTTCCACAGATTATGAGAGATTGAGATTTTGAATGGAAGATTTTAGTAACCAAAATAACCATGCCAGTGCTAGTCTCTTAGTGCCATTTCATGCGATATGTTCTTTGTAAGGACCACTTCTTGCCCTTGGTTGTATTCTATATTTTCTTGCTTTTCCTTCTTAGAGCTGGCTGGGATAAATGTTGACTGCTGAAAAGTAAATCACAGCTTCCTGTTATGTATTTAGTTAATTTGTTCATTCTCAAGTTGTCATGAATGAAATGGTCAACATTCAAACGTTTCTTTTCTTGTTAAGGCTATCATCAGTGGCACATCCAAGATTTAAACTTGATGTGTTAAATATTTAATTTTGCAGCAGTGAACTCATTGTACTCTGAAATTACAGGTTCAGGTTTAACCATTGTTGTAATTTTATTGATTTTTTACATATTATATATTTATTCTCCTGTGTCAAAAACATTGGTTCAGTTGAAAGCATTGCACAAAGGCTGCATCCAGCTACCTTTGTGGTAAATGGAACTCATCTGGTTAAATCAATATATGTATTAAAGTGTTTTGCTGTTTTCTTGAATATTTGTTCCCATGAAAATTGATCGAAAGCTCCTCGCCACAGGAGAGAAAATGATGTTTGTTTGATTAGACACAATATCTGCTCGCCAGCAAATGAAATGTATCTCTAAACTCATGAGTTTAGCATTTTTGTGGTGCTTGTTGAAGTACTAATAATAAGGGAAAAGGCTGAGCTTCAGAGCAAATAAAGATTCACAAAGTTTCATGAGAGTGCAGTTTGCTATCAAGAAGCTTGTAACTTGTTAAGCCTCTTAAGAAGCAATAGTTGTATGATATTCCATTATCCAACAATCATGTGGATAAATTATAAATACTCTTAATTGTTGAAACATGTGGAAGAGTTCCGTATAAGTAGTTGAACATGATGTTGTTATACGATCAAGAAACAATACTCTCGAGAGTCAACGTATTCAAAGGTTTTGTAAAAATGGCAGCATTTTGCTTGTCGAGATCTAGGAGTTTGTTAATAACCACCACCAAATGATTCTTACTACTAGCTTTTTACAGGGATTGGTCATACTTCTATGAGTGATCTTAGCAGTTAGCGGCACCGGGCAAAGTGCACGCATAGGCACTTTTACAAGTGGTCTTTGGTTTGATGCCATTTTTTTTATTGGTTTTGCATAAGAGGCCACTTTTTGAAACTTCAATCCTTGTGGGTTGAACTTCACACAAGTTCAACCACAAGGGGTGAAGTTCAACTTTAACCCACTACAAGAGTTGAAGTTCAATTTTAACCTACAAGGGTTGAAATTTACGCATTTATACTTAAAAGTTCAGCTCTTAGGGATTAAAGTTGAACTTCATAACTTAGGCATGAAGTTCAATCCATAAGGTTTGAATTTCAGCCCACAAAGATTGAAGTTTCAAAAAGTAACCTCTCATGTAAAACTAATAAAAAAAGTGGCTTCAAATCAAATACCAGTGGTAAAAGTGTTATGTGAAAATTTTTTACAGCGGCACCTAATGTTTAACTTCAGCCCCGACGAAAGAACTTGTGCAAAACTGGCCATTTTGGCAATTCGCCAAGACCTGACATGACCATTAGGAAGTGCCTCCAATACGCATTTTTACGCAAGAAATTTCACTTCGTGTACTATTATATTGTTTGACTGGTCGTGAGTGTTTGTCCTCACTTTCCATGATTTTAGTAAAATAACATCTTCTTTCATTTCTTTTTTTTTTCTTGTAGTGTTTGCCTAGACAAAACTTCAAGGTAATTAGTTGAGAGAATGTGGTATAAGGTCGAGGACAAGTGCTGTCTAGACTAGCAATTATCTGAAAGATTGGGGGAGGAGTCGAGGGCAACTGTTGCCTAGCAAGACTTCAGGGCAACTGTTGAATATATGAGAAGGAATCGAGGGAAAGCACTACCTAAGAAGATTGGGGAAAGCAGTCGAGGGCGAGGACAAGTGCTACCTAGACTAGACTTCAAGGTAATTAGCTAGGATATTGGGGGAAGGCGGCGATGGTAACTGCTGCCTAGACAGATTTTAAGGCAATTAACTAGGAGATTGGGGTCGAGAGCGAGTGCTCCCTAGGCTAGACTTTAAAGAAGTTAGCTGGGAGATTAGGGAAAGGGATCGAGGGCAAGTGATGTCTAGGCTAGACTTTTGGACAGAGAAAATGGAGGAGGGGGACGCGCGCGTCATTTATAAGATTCATACGTATATTTTTGCCCGAAATTTATTCATTAAATTAAGCAAATATCATTTTTGCGAAACTACTGTAATGGAGGTAAAAAAGAAATACCATTGCATATGATATCATAGTTCTACCATTCTAACGAGGATCAAATTAAAAACTGGTTGTATACGTAAGAGTAAATAATCCTTCTCTATAGTTGGGCATGTGCTTAGGTTAGCCTGTAAAACTCAAAAAATTTCACCACATGTATCCCTTATTTCTGGTTATGGTTTTTGTTCCCACTTAAGAATGGTTTAGAAAATTGGTATCGAGAACAACACTTCAAGTTATAAATTGACAAGTGTTGCCTCTTCGGGAAATATAAAGGGCAAGTGTTGCCTGCGAAGAGATTAAAGGGGCAAGTACTGCCGATGCAACACTTTAAGTTATAAATTGACAAGTTCTGCCTCTTCGGGAAAAATAAAGGGCAAGTGTTGCCTATGAAGAGATTTAAAGAGACAAATGCTGCCGAGGCACACTTCAAGTTATCTTAGAGAGCGGGACAAAACTTCAAGTTATCTAGGAGAATGTTAAAAAAGATAAAATGTCAAGTGCTACCAAAGGGGCATCAATTACTAGAGAAAGGAGGGCGAGATGCAGGTTCCAATAAAAAATTTTGTAAGGATATTTCCGTCTGAAATTTATTCATAAAAGTTAGCAAAGACCATTCTTGCAAACCATTTTAAACGGGGACAATCAGGCAAACCATTATCGTCGATGTCATAGTTGTGTAATTCTCCTTGTAAAACTTGCAATTGGGCCTATTGAGTTTTTGGGGAGTGCAGAATTAGCTACATTTTAGCTCACTATTACAGTTTAAGTCACTTGTTAAAATTATTTAATTTTTAGTTATTTTTTGAACTTCAAACTTTTTTAATTTCAACTTCAGACCTTCAGGTTGAACTTCAACCTTCAAGTCTTAACTTCAGACTTTCTATACTTAATTTCAGACTTGAAGGTCTGAAGTTACCTTCAGATCTGAATTAGGCATGAAAGGTTTGAAGTTCGATATAGTAGCTAAAAACTAAATAATTTTTAAAGAATAGCTAAAAACTAAATAGCTGACCCCTTGGCGAAAATTTTACACTTTTTTGTAGGGCAGTTCAAATCAGCCGCACGGATTATCATGTATGATCACTCAACCTTCATTTAAATGCATCTAAAGTTATTAAATTAAATTTCTCGCAACAAATACAATAATTGACTTTGTATATTATCCTAAAAAAGTTGTTGCACTAAGTTTTGTAGTAATAAAATATCACTTTAACTCTACCTAGTATCACATAAAGCCAATAATTATAATCACATAAGAAGGTGTTGCAGCTGCTAATGACATTCAATAATTATGTATATTGTGTGACATTTTTATTATATTTTCTTCTGGACTTCATATTATGTAATGAGGCCTGCTTACGACCCAGCGCACCATCACAAATTTAGTCCCATAAAAGAAGTCGACGAATCTTTTTATTAGCAAGACCTAGCGATCGTCAGGAGAATGCAAAAATTGTAAGACTTTTCTTATAAAGGTTCATAATTGTAATAGAAGTGCCAAATCTGTACGCAAAAGCTTGTTGAGTGCATCCTGAGGTTGAGCCTACTTATCATTGGATCTTAATTGGGCATATAGTGCTTTCAAAAAATTTCACTACATATACCCCTTTAACTTTGGTTATAGTTTTTTGTCCTCACTTAAGAATAGTTTAGCAAAATGGCCTCTGTAGGTAACACTGCACGTTATAAATTTTCAAGTATTCCCTCGGGGGAAACACTTCAAGTGTAAATTGCAAATGTTGCCTGCAAGGCAGCACTTCAAGTTATCTGGAGAGAATGTTGACAGTGATAAAAGGTCAAGTGTTGCCACGGGGCAGCACTTACAGTATAGGTCATTTTATACTTGAAGTATTGCCCCCGTGGGAACATTTGTCAAGTTTATAACTTGAAGTGTTGCCCCCGAAGGAGCACTTACTTAAAATTAATGAGGTCATTCTTGTAAAGCCACTTTAAGCAAGGTCAATAAGGCAAACCACTGCCTAAGGTGTCATAGTTTTGTAAATTGCCCTAGTGCTTTGATGTTGGGCAATTTACAAAATTATGACACTATAGCCAGTGATTTGCCTTATTGACCCTGCTTAAAGTGGTTTGCAAAAATGACATTTACTAATTTTAATGAATAAATTCTAGATGAAAATACCCCTATAAAATTTTATATTTACGCCCGCATCCCGCCGTCCCTTTCTAGCAAGTGCTGCCTCTTAGGAAGTGCTTGACTTTTTATCTCTTTCCACATTCTCCCAGATAACTTGAAGTGTTGTCCCGCCCTCACTTTCTCGTAAGTTTTGCCTCTTAGGCAGCACTTGATGACACTTAACTTTGACCCCTTATTGCATAGGCAACACTTGCCGTTTTATCTCTTCCCACATTCTCCCAGATAAGTTGAAGTATTATCTCAGCAGCACTTGCCCCTTTAATCTCTTCGCAGGTAGCACTTGCCTTGTATATTTCTCAAAGAGGCAACACTTGTCAATTTATAACTTGAAGTGCTGCTTCCGAAGCCATTTTGCTAAACCATTTTTAAGTGGAGACAAAAAGCTATAACCAGTGATACGTGGGTACATCCAGTGAGATTTCTTATTTGATGTCTGCCTAGTGTAAACTGTCTAGAACAATCTTTGCCTCCTTTTTCCCTTCTGGATTGGGAAGGGCTAAGGGAGAAAAAGGGGGGAAGGGGGGGGGGGGGGTGTGGGGTTGACAAAAATGATTGCATCATGGATTGGTAAAACTTTCAGAACAATTGACAGTGATTGCTAGGGTGTCTATAGCCATGGAAAAGCTTCTCTTTCAGTCTATATTTGTTTTTTTAAGATTATATATACTACTCATCTTTTAATAGCCTTAATTGCAAGACTATTGGTCGAGATACCGTCAATTGTTTCTTAGGTATTGCAATATTTACAAAAAACGCCAAAATTATTTTTGTTCTTCTAAACTGTCAATTTTTTGAAACAGTTTCATTTTTTGTCAAAATGACTAATATTTGGAACCAGAATCGATCTATGCAAAGATAATCATTTATGATACTGGGAGTTTGGATAACTCGGAGTATTGAAAACTAAATTCGATGAATGAAACATTTCATTTGCGCATATTTTGCTCGATAAAGTACGTGCAACGGTGCAAAGTTAATGCTCTTTAGGTTTATTGCATAGCATGCACTTCTATATATGTCTGTCCAAGATTGTACGTTAGTTAAGGGATTGGATCGTGACTCTCGTCCCAAAGCACAAATGAGGGACTTGAAAAATTCTTTGAACTGGTTGACAGCACTATTTAACGTATAAAGCTGCAGGTAGGCTAAATGATCAACCCACGCCATGTAATGGTAGAAACCCTCCAAAATTTGACCCAAAAATTTGGCCAAGAATGGATTTCAGCCACTGAACTTGCACATTTCGGTTTCCCATCTTGTACCATATATATGTTTCCCACTCATAATCCCCGGCTAAAAAAACATGGCGGTCTACATCTTCTACAAGTGCCTTTCGACAAGCATTTGCCACAACAGGCTGTATATATTTAAAAAGTTTAAGATATATATTCAATGTAAAAAAAAAAAATTACACTGTCAGCACACTCAAAATGATATTTATAGGTAACCCCTTATAAAAAGATGGATATGTATGTTAAGACACGTTAACTAATATTATAACAAGTAAATTTAACTTGATAGGGTAAGAATAATTTAAACACTAACGATGTACTAATAACTTAAACTCAAATCAAAATCCTATCAATATAAAGGAATATAGGAAAACAAATTTACAACAATATATCTATATATTTAAATTTAAACTTGAGATGTCAATCTATTTTGTGCATCTTCGCTCCACTAGACCGACTATAACAAGCTCATGCGCATGCAAGATAGGACCCAATGTTATCGTACCTTAGGAGGCGCACTTGATTGGACTTGTACCACAACAATTACAATATACTCAGTATAGTTTCACAAGTGAACTTCACAAAAAGTGAGGTGTACACAAACCATGCCCCTACTACGAGTAACGTAGAAAAACTGTTTCCGAAAGACCCTCTACTCCAATGCAACATAGTACTTAATAGATTTCGTAGTCTTAATTTTGGGTAAATTTGATGAATAGCCTCTTTTTAGACTGCTAATCAACAAATATCCAACATTCGTAAAGTTATAAAAATGTAGCCACAACCGCTCATACTTTAGGAAAAATTCATGGAGTTAAGTTCGAAATTCGGGGAAAACATTTATGGAATTCTCGACTTTGAACTCGAGGAAAAAATTATGTTTTCTCAGGAGTTTATATATTTAGTATCATTTGCATCATTTTTATATGCTTTGTTTATTGCCTTCTGTGCCTTTACTATATGCTTTGTTTATTGGTTGTTGCCTTTACTACTCTCACAGTTGTTGGTTTTTCCTTAGTTATCAATAGTTTTTGACAGCATTTTTTTCATCATGGATACTCTCATCTTACTTTTGCAAGTATGTTTTAAACTATTTTTTCTTTGAGCCGAGGGTCTATCGGAAACAACCTCTCCACCTTGGTAGGGGTGAGGTGTGCGTACATTTCACCCTCCCCAGACTCCACTTACTACACTGGGTATGTTGTCGTTGTTAGTCCAAAAAACGAAGAAGAAATCCTAGACTTTTGAATTGAAATTCATAATTTTTCTCGAGTTTGACTCCAAAAATTTTTTGCTAGAGTTTGAACCGAACTCTATGAAAGTTTTCTGAAATTTGAGTGGTTCGATCGACTACACTTCTAAAACTTTGCAAGTGCTAGCTATTCAATATTATTTAGCACTGAAAAAAGCGGCTACCCATCATAAATTTCACCTTAACTTTTTACGACACCTTTACACTTCTATAAAAGGGAGAAGATACGAAACTAAGTGAACTACCTCAAAATATGGAGAAACCAACGTCTGATCATGTGATTCTGTTCATGGATGAACAAGATCACAAGGTCAACAATTCCTTAGACTCGCAAGCAAGGAACACCAATGCTAACATGACACAAACAAAACTTTCCCAAATTCCCTCAAGAATGCAAAAATCACTACGTCGCCTCACTTTCTCAAAACCCAAAGCTCGAGTCTTTGAGTTCAATAATGTTCCATATAGTAAAAAATCTTTCCGTTTAGACAATGAATTCGAGCCCTTCCCTATGCCAACTGATAGTGATGAAGATAGTGATGACTATGATGAAGAACATGAGAAGGATGAAGAAGGTGTTGGGATTAAAGAAAAGTATAGAAAGAAAAAAAGAAAAATCCCTTTTAGACTTTTATTTGAATGGTGCTTTCTTTTGAGCATAACATCTTGTTTAGTATGTGCTCTCACAATTTCACCTCTTAGGAAAAAACACTTATGGGGTATTGACTTATGGAAATGGTGCTTAGTAATTCTTGTCATATTCAGTGGTCGTCTTGTTTCCAGTTGGGTAATTCGAATCCTTGTTTTCCTCATTGAGAGAAACTTCATGCTTCGTGAAAAGGTATTATATTTTGTCTATGGTCTTGGGAAAAGTTTCCAAAATTGTGTTTGGTTAGGTCTTGTCCTTTTAGCTTGGACTTGCATGTTCAACACAGAAGCCCACAAACAAAACAAGATTTTAACAAAATTACGTGAAACTTTAGTGGCTATACTCATTGGTTGGTGCAGCAATTTGGCTCATTAAGATAATTTTTGTGAAAGTTTTAGCCTCATCATTTCATGTTGCAACTTATTTTGATCGTATGAAAGAAAGTGTTTTTCATCACTACGTTTTAGACACACTTTCTGGTCCTCCACTAGATGAAAAAGTGGTCGAAGAAGAAGTGAATAAATTGAAAGACGCGAGCAATGTATCAAAGTTGAAGATGAAGAGAGAAGGAACAAGGAAAATTGATATGGAGAAGCTAAAGCACTTGAGCATGCAGCGTAAGTCATCTGCATGGAATGTGAAGAGATTGGCTAATTATGTAAGGTTGTTTGGGTTGTCAACAATTTCTAAGAGTGTGGATGAATTTGGGAACGCTGGATCTGAGATTATCACTAGTGAATGGGAGGCTAGAACTTGTTCTAAAAAGATCTTCAAAAACGTTGCCAAGCCTGGTGCCAAGTAAGTCTTCTAGTCCCATATAGATTTGATTCTGTGTCACACGCCATATGCAGAATTAAAATTTACTCAAATCTTTAGTATATTCTTAGCACTGACCTTATCATGCTTTTTTAATAATTGAAATGTAAATTTCATACACATATATATAGAGTATATATTCTATGTGAAAAATATTTTTCACATATATATCGAACCCATAGAGTATAGGGCTCCATATCTGCCTCTGTCGCACAAAAGGGAAAACATTATGCATCTATATGTTGTACTCCCATGCAAATTATACAAGGAGTAATCTGGCTAATCTCGACCATTACATTGAGGGAAAATATTACGTGGAAACTAAACTAGAGTGAGAAGAATTGTTTGTGTTTTTGCACAAAAACTAAAAGCGAAGTGTGTTTGGTATGATGCTTTATAAACAGTATCTATGTTTCAAAAATACTATGTTTTTCGGTGTTTGATCGTACAGTGAAAAACGCTTACTATTTAACAAATTTCTAGTTCTAAAGATGGAAAATAATATCTAACTATAGGTTAAAGCAGAAGTTAAAAGATGAAAGTGTTAAGAAAGAAAATAATTTCCATCTTTAGAAGAGAAAAGAAATCATTTCTTTTCTGTTGGTAAAAAAAAAAAATCATCTTTTGATGACCGAAGTCTAAACATCGAAAATAACTTATTCTTCATATCTTTTGATATCTCTGATTAATGGACATCTCTTACTAAAGGTCTTGCTTTAACTTGGTTGGGGAGTAAAGTATGTTTGTACAATAGTCTGTTAAGAGGAAGCCCTTTGCGTAGCTGTCTTAATTTTCTAGGAACTTCTACTCGGTTTGAAAATGATTTTGCTTCTAGAAGGACCACCAAGAAAAACTTATTTGAAGTATCGTGCACATGCTCACAGTCCATGAATAATTGTCGCCCTCATTCGTGTTATGTGAAGTCTGTTTTTTTTCCCACTCAATATTTGTCATACTAGTTGAAAGATAATAGGATCTAAGACGCGAATTTAATTTGGGTAACATAAGTGTGGTTGTTAGCTACGAATTAGTTTGATATTACTCCACAATTTAGAAAAAGGATCACATTGAAGTTCTTATCTAAATATGTAATCCTGAAACATGTGATAATACCTTCCGGCCTATCCCAATGTGTATAACATAATCTTAGATTAATTATTTATTTTATACTAGTACTTGGATCAATCTTTTTCAAAATTCCATTTTGTAAGGATTTGATTTGGATATACTCATATATTTTCCTATTAAAATAATTTCTCAATAGTTACTCCAATATTTTTCACAAACTACTGTAGCTATATAATAAAAAAATCAAATTAATTATTTAAACTCCATAAACAATCACTTGTACGTAGCATGACATAGCATGAGAGAGAAGGAATCAATGATAGAAATTGCACGATTTGTTGAAAGAAAACGTTGTTATGAACTAGCTCCTCATCAATATGCATGAGCTGTGAGTGACACAGCAAGAGCTAAACTAGAATTGAAATTGAGGTGGTCCTGCACTTGTTGTCTGTATACGTATATTTCAGACATGATATCCGTCAAGTTAATTCCGAAAGATAATAGCACTATAGTCTATATATAATCACGTGCTCATTTTTTACTGTCAATAAAGTGGCAGTACTGCGCCACTACAGGGCCATTTGTTTTTATTAAGATTAAGACGTCTGAATCTGGATACACACCTGAATATTAAGATATTGTTACTGAATCTGAATATTGAATTATTAAGATTGTTTGTTTTTCAATATCTGAATGAGTGTAATTTATATGTATGAAAATATATATAACAATATATAATTTAAAATAGTTAAATATTATATTAATAAATTATCATAAAAATCCTCATTTAATAAAAATAAAATTATTCTTTAACAAAAATTAAAACATTTAAAGATATAAGTGAATATTTTATATTTGATAAAATAATTGAACTATATGGAAAGAAAATTAACCAACAAACACAACTTATTACAAATGCATTTAAAAAGAATTTAAAAGAATACAATTTTAATTGGTTAATTTTATAATAAAATATTATCTTACTAAACAGTAGGTTTATAACTTTGTTCCAAAGAAATTATACTACTATATAAAAAATATGCACTACTATAATATTTCTAAACAATCATCACAGGAAAGAGGCGGAAATTAATTTAATAAAGTAAATGAATAGTGGAAGTTACAGAAAAAGTGGAAATAGTTTGCTCCGAAAAATCTGCCGTACATTTTATAGGAACTGAATGTTAGAAAGAACTTACAACAGATCTGTTTTAGACAGATCTTTTAAGAGGCAGTTAGTGATTGAATTTGAAAAAAAAAACAAATGCACTTAATGGGTTAAAATCTGTACCATTCAGATTCAGAGCCCCATTAAGTGTAAACAAATGGGGCCTACGTACCTCTAATTCTCTGGGAATGTGTCATTTTTTCCTAGTACCGGGGGTTCATATTCTTGGATCAAGAATATCCGAATCAACTCATAATCGTCATGATTTATTATGCTAATTTAAGTTAAAAATTTACCGATACTTATATCAAATCAATAAATGTATGTCATATATATGTTTGCAAATGCACTTTTCTTACTTAAAATCATTAATGATCGATTATATTATGATTTGTTGATATAAATTGGCGTAAACACCAGATGTGAATAATTATTTATCTTCATTTAATACTTCCTCCGGTTCATTTCAGTTGTAATGTATTTCATTTATAGAAGGTCCAAAATATTTGTCAATTTAGAATATCAAGGTAAAATTTACAATTTCTTCTCCATAATATCCCTAATATTAAATGTTATGAAAAATACAAAACACACCTCAATATTAGTAGCTCTTTCTTGAAAATACCAAAAAGATAAAAGGGTAAATTAGTAAAGATACTATACTTATTTATGATTTCTTAAAGTGTGTGCAAAGTCTAACCCTTACAAGTAAAATGGATCGGAGGGAGTACTGTTTTTAAGAATTTTTTTAAGCCGCCTTTTGGTGGCTGCGAATTTAATTTGATATATTGAGAAAATAAATACATAATGAAGGGAACACAAAACGAAATTTTATTGAAAAAATATATGTCAGTTAGACACCCAATTTTGGAAGTTAGAGAAGACTCCCTCTATTATGTGTGAAATACATAGAAGACCAACACATTCTTAGTTAACCTTTCTTATATAAAATAATACTAGTAAGAGTTTTTGATTTATCTGAGTTTGAAATTTGGAACTTGAAGAGAATGAGTTTTGGCGTTGTCACTGTACAATTCTACCGATGTATCCATTTAAAGTGATTCATAAATGGTACACACAAAGTATACTTATACCTTCCGTTTCGACTCTCGTACGGACTAAAATGATTTCATTACACTTTCTACCGAACATCTTTACTTTTATAGAGTATATAGAATTTTGTCATCTTGATGTAATTATTTGTTCTTTTAGAAAAAGAAAGAAAACAAGAAAAGACTATAAAGAGGACGATTGTTTTAGAGAAAATAGGAGGGGTTTTAGTGACACGACCCAGAATCCGGTTAGGCCGTGCAGGCACCCGACATCCTCCCCTAGACTCGTCGGGCGAACCCTTACCAATTAAATTAGGAAAATAAATATAACAATTCATAAATAAGAGCAAGACTTAAAACAAAAACACAGACATACTGATACCTCTAAGCTGTACAAAAGAAATTACAGCTGACTACCCAACATACTAGGTTTAGGGTTATCCAGACTAGACATTTAAGAGTACAAAAGAAGACAGATACCTCCTGAAGGGAGCAAAATACAACTGAAATAATAAACATAAAACTGGTGGCCATTCAGAATAAAAGTTGGCTCACCCTGACAGCTGAAGTCGTCTTCGCTCCTGAACAACGTGGTGAATTCAATCTTAGAGCGAACCTGCCGAAACGAAATAGATAGACAAGAAACAAACAACAAACAAGGGTGAGTCAAGAGGACTCATAAGTGGGGCAGACTAGCCACCTCAAAGAATAGGATAGCTAGCCAGGGAGAAAAGAAACAGAAAAACCAAATTCCTCTTATTTAAATTATGAAAAGGCAGAGCCAGATAATAATTAGAAACACGTATGGAATCACAAACTCATTAACAACCAGGAACGTAAGATAGCCAGAACATATAGGTATCCCGAACACATCAACAATCAGAAATACATCCTGTTGCGGCGTGCAACCCAATCCATATATTCATCCTGTTGCGGCGTGCAACCCGATCCATATATTCATACTGTCGCAGCGTGCAACCCAATCCATATATTTATGCCGTTGCGGCGTGAAATCCGATCTATATATTTATACCGTCGCGGCGTGCAACCCGATCCCCGCAACCCAGAATACGAGCCAGAAATATATAGGCAAACTGAGATATGTCCACGACATAGTATAAATACCGCATACATAAAACACAACACAATACACATAATAGTCAGTATGCGGTGCAATGAGATGTGATGAATGCGGTACGATGCAATGCAGTCACATATGCCTGATACCTATCTCCGGCGCGGGAATCTCATCGTCTACCAGGAGATATATGCAATAATGACCCTTCAGCGGCTCAGACTCTCATCGATTACCGGGAAGTATATGCAATGATGACTCTTCACCGGTGCGGGACTCTCATCGCCAACCGGCAAGTATATGCAATAATGACCCTTCACCGGTGCGGGACTCTCATCGCCAACCGGGAAGTATATGCAATAATGACCCTTCACCGGTGCGGGACTCTCATCGCCAACCGGGAAGTATATGCAATAACGACCCTTCACCGGTGCGGGACTCTCATCGCCAACCGGGAAGTATATGCAATAACGACCCTTCACCGGTGCGGGACTCTCATCGTCAACCGGGAAGTATATGCAATAACGACCCTTCACCGGTGCGGGACTCTCATCGCCAACCGGGAAGTATATACAATAATGACCCTTCACCGGTGCGGGACTCTCATCGCCAACCGGGAAGTATATGCAATAATGACCCTTCACCGGCTCGGGACTCTCATCGATTACCGGGAAGTATATGCAATGCTCAAAACCAGAGTGCAATGCTCATATGCTCAATGCAATACCAACAACAGGTCATAACATATAATATACAATGTAAATTCAAAGCTAAGGCGTAATATGTACGCCTATCGGCAGCTACACACGTAAAGAACACGTGGTAGAAAATCCACGAGGCCAAATGCCTCCAAAGAAATGGATATAATCACTTACCTCGTTCCAAAGTTAGCACAGCTACTCAACAACCGCTTTATCCTTTGGATTCATTGCCAAACGATCCCACTGTATTCAATAAGTAGAAAAATATATTACATAAAGCTAAAGGCTTCATTCCTCACATCTTAGGGCAATCTGGTTAGGAACCTGATACTCCATTCGCATACGCAATACGCAGGCCAGGCCTATGTACAGGGTTTATGGTCACATAACCAAACCCTAAATAAATTACATTTATATGTTGCCCATAACTCACTGAGTACGAATATATAATCAATTCCATTATCGGGGTCCATTTGACCCTTTAAACTATTAATTGAACTTCTTAAAACGATGTCTAATATTCCATGTTTTACCGTTAAAATATATTCAAACACACGTAATAAACTCAAATAATATATTAGGATCATTACCTGAATGTTTCAGGGTGAAAATTCTACTTTTCTCCGACCCCTTTTCTCATTTTCTGGCATTTTTTTCATTCCCTTCTGCGCGTTTTCTCTTTACCTGCTTCTGAATCGTTTTTTTGTTTCTGTGTTTCATACTTAGCATATATGCTACTTAGCATATGCCCACCGCCACATCTGGTCATTTCTTTCACTTTCTTTCATTTTGTCTTTTTCTCTTTTCTTTTGTCTTTTCCTTTTTCTTTTTTTTTTTAATTTTCTTTTCGCGACGAAAATTAAAACGGTACCCTACGATATTCGAAATAATTCCAACTTTTGCATACAAGTTATACAAAATATATGTAACATACTCGCGAAGGCGGATCTCAAATCAGACTTCCGAAACTCAAGGTTCGAATTTAAATGAAAAAAAGTCAAATTATTTAACTTTCGGCATTTTAGCGGAAACTAGCCGAACAACATCGAAATTCACTTTCGAAAGTTCACAAAAGTCACAAATAATCATACGAACCTAACGGCGCTTTCGGATTTCGAATCGGAGTTCATTCGCCAAAACCGAGCTCGGAAATCTCTTTTTAATATTTATCGACAATAAAAACTGAAACCTTCTTCCGATGCCTACCAAACGAGGTCTGATTTAGCTCAAATTTTACAGATAAGTCCCAATGGACATTACGAAGATTTTAAAATTATCGATACGCCAATCGGAGTCCTAACTTCCGAAACGACTGACCGAGGTCGTTTCATTTAGAGAGCTAGGTTCTTTTCCTCTTGTTTGAAGAAGAAAGTCAACTTACTTGAAATACTTACTTTTTTCCAAATGTAAATGTATTTGTAAGAAAGGAAACACAAAAATATAAAGTATGGACATTCTATACCATGATCGATCACATGTTTCAGAAGTTACACTTAATTTTCACCCATAGCAATCATCATGAGTTGTAATATACGGCCATACTGCGGGGGGTTTGATTATTTGATCTTTTTTGTGAATAGGTACATAGAGGAGGAAGACCTGATGAGGTTCCTGAATAGAGTAGAGATACACACCATTTTCCCACTCTTTGAAGGTGCTGCTGACACTGGAAAGATCACCAAGTCTGCCTTCAGAAATTGGGTGGTAATTAATTTGTACACTCTACTACTCAATAACTATTTCAATTGATGGAGTATTAAGTAAGAGTAAAAGGCAATTTAGATAAATATTTTTATGACTAAAGTTTTGATAATATTTTTTTCCCCTCCAAAATGGTTGTGGGGATTTATTGTTAATTAACAGGTTCGAGCATACTATGAACGGAACTACTTGGCACATTCATTGAATGATACAAAGACGGCAGTGCAACAACTTCACAAGTTCGCAAGTGGGATAGTGAGTGTAATAATATTTGTGATTTCTCTCTTAGTGATGGGATTATTATCAACACAAATCCTTGCTCTCATCATATCACAACTTGTCCTTTTGGGATTTGCTTTCCAAAACACTTGCAAGACTATCTTCGAATCCATTATTTTCGTCTTCGTCGTACACCCTTTTGACATTGGTGATCGCTGTGTTGTCGATGGAGTTCAGGTATAAATTTATGTTCTGCAATTCTACGTACTTTACAATGTTCATAAATGCCTCTTATTAGTAATTAATTCTTGAGTTTATTACTTAAATGAATAGGAAACAGATGAGCAAATTCATTTTCAATCCTATAAGAAAATAGGAAAACAAAAATGAAGAAGAAGGGATAAAAAGTGCCAAAAGAACACCTTTTGTTCCTTTTCTTTTCCCTTCTTTGTGGTGGTTCTTAGGTCTTGATTTATTGATCAGAAAAGTGTTTCTATCTTAGACTTTAATTCTCAGCAAAAATTTACAATATTCATGTCAACGTTTCATGACTAGTTAGTAGAATATTGATTTGTCATGGGAATTATATTTCTAATTTAATTATTTTCCTAACAATTGTCATTTTTCTTAGTTTCAGTTTACTGTTTGTTTTTTCCTCCCTTCTAAATAAGCCTATTATTATGCAGCTGATTGTGGAAGAAATGAACATATTGACCACTGTTTTCCTACGTTATGACAATGAGAAAATTTACTACCCAAATGCAGTTTTGATCACAAAGCCAATTAGCAACTTCTATAGAAGCCCTGAAATGTGTGACACCATTTCCTTTGACATCGATACCAACACTTCTATGGAAACTATCATAGCTCTCAAAAAGGCCATACAACTGTAAGACATCTTCTGATCTTTTCACCTCCAGGTTTTCCAATCACTTGTTTTTTGAATTGAACTTACATATACTAAAAATGTTAAAAGTATTTATATAATCAATATATTTTAACTTGTTATAGCAGATAATATGACTTATACTTCATGATACCAATTCTACTTATTACGGATGAATACTTATAGTTATGTTTAGTTACCTAATAATAGTATATAAAAAAATTGGAGAAACACCATGATCTAAGTCAGATTTGTCTATGTACTATCCAAAATTACTCAATTTTATCCTCAATTAAACTACTGGTCCAAATTTGGCTTGCCATTAGCAAATGGTTATGTATTTTTCCTTGCCATTAACGAAAATCCTGGATGCATGAAATAAATGGATTTTACGTGTTCAAGTTCTTTTTTAAAAAAAAAAAAAAAAAAAATCAAACTTACCCATAACTTTTGACAATGATTATTCAGTTAGAGTCAAGGACAAAAATTAGACTTTCTAACAGCAAGAGTAAGATTAGACAAAAACTCGAGAAATGACAAAATTGCTCAATTTTGAATAGTACAATAGTATATACGACCATTTCCCTTTTATTTTTGTTTTATGGATTTCATATTCGAATTCATTTCTATCTCAGATTAACTAACATATGAATGCGTTTTTGTTTTATGAACATACAGGTACCTAGAGAGTAAGCCAAAGTATTGGAATCCAAAGCACTCTGTGATAGTGAAAGGAATTGAAAATGTGCACACCATGAGAATGGCCCTAAATGTTCAACATACCATTAACCATCAGAACTATGGGGACAGAAACAGCAGGATCACAGAACTCATCCTTGAGTTGAAAAAGATCTTTGAGAGCCTTAACATCAAGTATTCTCTTCTCCCTCAAGAAGTCCATTTTCCCCAAGTGAACATGAGCAATTTCAGAATGCCACTGTACTCTTGATAATTGACAAGCAATTACTAGAAGGATGGAAACTAATTAATTAAGACACGTTTACAATGTTGCTAGCTGCTTAATTTGAATAAAAACTTGTTACTTGTAGTAGTGTATATCTTTCTTTTCATTATCAACTCTTTACTTCTCAAGTATCGGATTTGAATAACTAATGTTGTAATATTACTGATTTATTTCAAGACAAATAATCACGATTTTCTACCTAGTTTTGGGTCTACGTGTTTTTCGTCTTATATTTTGAATTGCGCAAATAATACTCCAAATAAAAATAACTTGCTAAAATGAGATTTTCTCTGAACAATGTTTATAAGTTCTAAACGTAAAATGTGAAGTTTAGTAGAGATACACTAGGTAGCCATGGATTAAAGCTTAGTGCTTGAATCTAGAGAGAGAAAGTATACTCAGCTAAGAAGAGGAACTAGAAAGTAGAGAAAGAAAGTTGGGAAAAATATTTTTCTTGAATAAGAAAAATTACATGGATGAGATATTCATACATGTATTACTAGCTAATTAAATGAACTAACTAATACTTAACCTACTAACTTGCCAGGTAGGATAAATTAATTACAACTAGTAACTACACTTTAACTCTAACTAACTATAACTCCCACGCTCAATACTCCCCCGCAAGCTGGAGGGTGAAATTAACACATTTTTTACTTCCAGCTTGTTCAGAAGATAATTGTGTTGAGCCTTGCCTAAACCCTTTGTCAACAAGTCTGCTAGTTGCTCATTTGTTCCAATGTGATATGTAAAGATTAGCCCCCTTTGCAATTTTTTCCTCACAAAGTGACAATCAATGTCTATGTGCTTTGTTCTTTCATGAAAAATAGGATTAGAAGTTATTTATATTGCTGCCTTGCTGTCACAGAACATAGCACTACGTTGCTTAACCAGAACCACCAGCTCCTTGAAAGGCCTGTCAACCAACAGATTTCAGCTACAGCAGATGTCATACTTTTATACTCTGCTTCAGCTGAACTTCTTGATATTTCCATGAAACCAAAGAATGTCCAAACTGTACCAAATATCATGTCACAGATCTTCTAGTTTCAGGGCATGCTACCCAATCTGAATCACAATATACTTGCTCTTCCTGCCTTCATCAGTAACCCAAAACCTGGTGCACCCTTAATATATCTGACAACTCTAAGGGCTGCATCCATGTGTGATTGCTAATTAGGACTGCATAAATTGACTGAGTATTTGTACAGTATAAGCTATATCATGCCTGGTCATGGTGAGGTACAATAATCTCCTAAGTAGTCTCTGATATGGTTCGGCATTCTATAGAGGCTTATCAATGTCTCTATAATCAGATCTCTCTTTCCCTTGTTTAATACTCAATTTCTTCAGGAACTCATCATAGACAACTGAAGTCAATTTTTTTATTGAAATCAAGACAAGTAGAAGCAGGTTTGGCTCCCCTAAACCTGAATCTGAGATCAATTTAAAGGCATACTTCTTTTGATTCATCAAGATACCTTCTTTGTTTCATGAGAACTTTATTCTCAGAAGAACTTCAATTCCCCAAGATCCTTCAATTTGATATTTCTTTGCAAATTAGCTCTAGCTTCCTGTATCAACTTCATTTGAACTAGTAACTAGCAAGTCATCTACATATACTAGGATTATCACTAAGTCTGAGCCTCTCCTCTTAGCGAAAAGAGAATAATCAAAATGTGACTGAATAAATCCAAGCTCCAGCAAGACTTCTGCTCGTTTTAGGTTCCATTGCCTAGATGCCTGTTTAAGGTTATACATTGATTTCCTCAGTCTGCACATTTTCCCCCTTAGAACCAAAACCCTGAGGAACCTGCACTGCATGTATACTTCTCTATAGAGGTCACCCTATAAAAATCCATTGTAAACATCTATTTGATAGATGTTTCAATGCTTAGAAGCAGCCATAGCTATAACTGACCTAATTGTCACCATCTTGGCGACAGGAGATAAGGTTTACCTGTAGTCTAAGCCCTCTTATTGGCTATAGCCCTTGGCCACCAGCCTAGCTTTATATCTTTTAACCTCCCCATTTGATTTATACTTGATCTTGAAGACCCATTTGCAACCAAATAATATGTTTCCATCAAGATAAATCAACCAAATCCCATGTGTGATTGTCTTATAAGGCATGAATTTCTATTGCATTGCCTCAACCCATTTAGGGTCCTTTACAGCCTTATAAAATATTTTTTGCTCTGTAGTTACAGATTGAGCCTGGAAACATATTGCATAGGAGGTGGAAAGATTGGTATAAGTGCAGTAATCCGAGATAGGATAAGCACAAGCTGCCTTACCTTTTGGATTCACAATATAATCTTGTAGTCATTTAGGAGGACCTGTTTGCCTTGAAGGTCTGGAATTGGTCAAGTGAGTATCTGATGTAGGTGCAGGAGGTGCCACGATAGGTGCCTGATCTAATGTAGCAAGAGCAGGTGCATAATTTCTATGGCAGGGTCATATTGTTCCTCAAAAGAATTAGATGAACCTGAATTATCAAAGACAAGACTGAAGTCTAAGAAACTGTTTGGTGTATTATCAGGTGCAGTTGCTGTACAAGGAAGCTGATGCAAAAGATCTGCATATATATATTTCCATCTCTAGCAAATTCAAGCACTGGAAACATTGTATTAGAACTCTCTTTCATTTGCTTGAAAAGAAAAATTGTTTCCTTGAAAATGACATCTCGACTGATTATGATCTGCTTAGAGTGGAGATCATATATCTTATATCATTTCTATGTAGGAGAATACCCTAAGAAAATTGAAGGTAAACCTTAAGCTGAAAAATTATCATGCCTTCTAACATCAATTGCATATCCAAGACAACCAAAGACCCTGAGATGATCTAATGAGATAACAGATCTGAAGGAGATCTCATGTGGTGATTTACCAGCCAACACTGTTAGAAGGCAATCTATTGATAATGTGAACTGCGTTAACACACATTCACCCCAAAACCAAAGTGGAATTCCTCCTTGAAATCTTAAGGCTCTTCCTATTACTAAGATATATATGTGCCTCCTCTTAACCACTCTATTTTGTTGTGGAGTATATACACAAGCGGTCTGGTGCACAATTCCATGATCAGCTAAGAGTGTACTTACATCAGAATTAATAAATTCTGAACCATTGTTAGTCCTAAGCACTTAATTAGAAGAATTGAACTGAGTGTTAATCGTGGTAATAAAATTCTTGAGAATATAGTATGTCTCATCCCTTGCATTCATGAAAAAACAACCATGTAAGCCTAGAACAATCATTCACTACCGTCAGGAAACATATTTTGCCATTATAAATAGGTACCCTATAAGGGCCCCAAACATCAGCATGTACCCAATGAAAAATATCCTCAGACCTTGTTGTATTAGTAGGAAAAGAAGCTCTATACTACCTAGCTAAGGGACACACTGGACAAAAATTATTAGGTTCCACTTTTACATTCTTGAAGCTGTCAATTCTCTTTATTGCTTCTAGTGGTATGTGTCCAAGCCTTTGGTGCCAAACATCAATATTTATTGAAGAATTTTTTGCAATAGGAACATCTACTAATGTGTCCTTCTTTATTCATCCTTCATCTAAAAATACATGTCATTCTCCACCTTACCAGTCCCCAGGACCCTCCCACTGCAGAGGTCCTAAAAACACAACCAGTAGGAGTGAAAATCACTGAGCAATGCAACTATCTAACTAGCTGAGACACAGATAGCAGATTATACTTGAAACCTGGGACATATAGAACACCTTCTAACTTTGTATTAGTAAAGATCCTAGCACAACTAATGTGAGTAATGGGTGATCTTTCTCCACTTGGTAATTGAGTCATCCCCTTCTCTTGTAAAGGATGAGGGTCATAGAGTAATTCTAACCCTGAGGCCATATGATTGGAGGCCCCTGTATCCACAATCCAGCTGTTGTTCTCAATTTTAGATGAAAGAGAGATAAGTATACCTTATCCAGCATTGTGAGATGGTGTTGAATTCTCCATTTCTTTTCCTTTGCCAATCATTCTCATTATTTGCTGATACTGCTCTGATGTGAAAGTAAGAACAGATGCATGATTCCGCTAAATGAACCAGCAGAGAAATGATCGGGATTTTGGCTATGAAATACCCCATGTGCATAGTGAGTAGGAGTCTGCATGTGTATGGGAGGTGGTGCTGGACCACTGTCTGCAACATAGTTGGTTGTAGGCATATTGTGCCACCAGTACTGTGCTGATAGGATCCACCACATCTAGATTTATTCAAGTATGCTTTGAGCTTGTTGCACCCATTTCAATGTCATCATCTCTATCGGGTTGATTCCATTGTCGAAATCCATACCCTCGGCCTAGCATACCCCCTCTTCGTCGTCCACGCAAACCTTGTCTACCATAATCCACGTAATCATCATACTCTTCTTCATCAAACTCAACAAGTGGATCATCTGCTAGAGGTGATCGGTTCTCATATCCCCTACTCACATCTTAAAGTGGAGCTCGAGGTACTTCAGGTACTGCAGGGGCTGTTTGGTTCGCCCTCTGTAAATTTCCAATCTATACGGTTATTTGTTGTAGCTGCTGCATCATGGTATGAAATTTATCACCCATTATTTCAGCCGGAGCGACTCCCTTAGTGCCGTTAGAAGTATCTTCAACTCCTGAAATTTCCTCACAATTTAAGTGACCTCACTTCCTCTTGGAATTCCTCTCTTTCTCACTCTTTTTAGTAGCCTCAAAGTTTGAATCCAACTCACAAGTTATCTATCCAAGAAGAATTTCTTGAAAGTAATTTTTTTAGAGTGAAATTTGTGTAAAAAATAGAACAGACTTTAAAACTACGGACAAGAATAAGGAAACTACGCATTTTTCCTTTAAAAGAGAAAATCATGAAAGAATTGGCACGAAAGAAATTAGTTTCAAGATAGTTAAGAACGAATTAATATGGTCTAACATTAATTCATGCTTAACTCGAAACTCAATGAGTTTTTCCCAACTCCAAAATAATTTTTCTTGGTAACAATCAATTGAATCAAGATTCTTTCAATTGTTCTTGTCAAAACACTTTCTCCTTTTTTTTTTTTTTGTGCTAATTAATAGGATAAACAAGAACATAAGAACAAAGAACTATATATATTTTTTGAATAACTTTTGGATCTTGATTTGAAGAACTTAGAAACGTGGATTCATAGGAACGAGATCCAAGCCTTCGCTCTGATACCAACTGATACCTCTGAGATACACAAGCAGTGAAATATCAAAATTAATAATAATTGAAAGGAAAACTAAAGATAGAATTCGATTAATGTAGAACAATAATAAATCTAAAACCCTAAACGAATGTCTTAAGCAATGAAAAGGATTACCTACCCATTCACCTCCAAGAACAACGAAATAGAATCCTAGATATAAAGAATGAAGAAGAAGATTACATACAAGAATCCCAATTCTTGAAAATGGATAATCGCTTGTTTGATTCGAATCCAAAGGTTGTATTCTCACAAATGGTATTTTTAGTTTCTCTCTAATGATTGTCTACCTCCACAATAGGTTTACAAGGGTTTATATATGAAATAAAGTAAGTAGGAAAACCTCTACACTAATCCAAATTCGGATTGTAGAGTTTCCAGATCGGACAGAACTTCATACATAGTAAGACTTTTGTATGCTCAACTCTCAGGTCTCATAGCCTTCTCATATAATGTACGAGCTATTGTTCGGTTCATACAATGACTCTTACAATACTACTCGCTCCGATATTTTTGTAAGTGAAAACGTGTTAATTCTCCGCGATCATGGACACGTTCCAAACACTTGAAAATAGCATTCCATTATAGCTCAACCCTCCTAGACTCCCACGAATTATCAATTGACAATCATGAAGTTCTTTTGCTTGCAATCCACATTCCTCTCTGTCTTCAAATGCGTCAATGGTCCACTTGATAATTCAACCTCTGCATTTGTTTCTGATTGACTCGTGCTATCCGCTAGGGTTGTATCACCTTCTACTCGGGTCTTGAACTTTAATCACTTGCTGTAAGGGCACTGTTACCTCCGTTTCCACTAGCACTCTAGAACAAATAGATTCTAAGGGTGTTTGGATTTGCTTATTTTAAGTACTTTTAGGACAAACTAGCTTTTAAGAATATTTGTGGTGTTTGGGTAATGAAAAAAATGGTTTTACGCACCAACTTTTAAACCAAAGATGCACAAAAAAAGAAGAAGCTAAAAGTCCAACTTTTAGCCTTTTTAAGTCACTTACCAAAAATCAATAACACCTTCTCTATCTACTTTACTCGTACATTCATCTTCATATATCAGATTTCCCAATGCGCCAGCCATTTAGGGGCAAGTTCGGGAACTTCACCATAAAGGAATCATTCTCAAGACTTCCTCGTTGAAGTTAAATTTTGGTTCCCATATTTTTGTGATAATTTGTTTATTGTTCATTGTATGAGGACCTGAGTATACTGACACGACCTAGATTTTTGGCTAGGTCGTGCGGGCATCCGACCACCTCCCCTAGACCTGTCGACCGAACCCTATTGACTGAATCGATATAAATAGGTTAATTGGAACCCGATAATGGAATTGATTATATATTCGAACTCATGAAGTTATGGGCAACACATAAATGTAATTTATTTAAAGAGTTTGGTTATGTGATTTTGAACCATGTACGTAGGCCTGGACTGCGTATCGCGTATGCGAATTGGGTGTCGGGTTCCTGACCGGATTGTTCTAAGACGTAAGGAATGAAGCCTTTAGCCTTATTTGATATAGGCAGTAATCCAAAGGACAAAACGGTTTGTTGAGTAGCAGTGCTAACTTTGGAATAAGGTAAATGAGTAAATCTATTTCTTTGGTGGCCTTTGGCCTTGTGGATATTCCACCACGTGTTCCTTGCGTGTGCAGCTGCCGATAGGCGTACTTATTATGCCTTAGTTTGAATATATATTGTATCTTATATGTTATGCCTTGTTGTGGGTATTGCATTGAGCATAAAAGCATTGTACTCTGGCTGTGAGCTTGATATGTACTTCCCGGTCGTCGATGATGGTCCCGCGCCGGTGAAGGGTTATTATTGCATCATATTGAGGGTAGGAGGATTCCGCTCCTTGCATCATATTGAGGATAGGAGGATTCCGCCCTAGGAGCAGGAGGATTTCGCTCCATTTATTTGACACATGTGGCCCCATTGCATCATACTGCATTCATTTCATTTCATTGCAACGACTGTAGTGTATTGTATGATTGTAGTGCGATGTTTTGTATATGTGTCATGTATTTCTGGTTGTGGATATGTTCCGAGCTACTTATATGTTTCAGTCTATCTTATGACCATGGTTTTTTATGAGTGTATGGTTCCTTATGTATTTCCAGTTATTACCTGGCTCTGCCTTTTTATAGTTGTAATAATGTGAATTAGGTTTATCTGCTAAACTTCTTCCTGGCTAGCATACCTGCTTCTTCGGGGTGGCTAGCCAGTCCACACTTACTGAGTCCTTTCGACTCATCCTCTGTTTATTTCTTGTCTATTTATTTTTTTTTGGCAGGTTCATTCCAGGATTGAGTTCGCCACGTTGTAGAGGAGCGAAGACGACTTCAGCTGTCAGGGTGAGCCAACTTTTGTTCAGGATGGCCACCAATTTTATGTTTATTATCTCTGTTGTGTTTTTCTCCCTTCAAGAGATGTTTATACTTCATTTGTATTCTTAAAATATCTGTCTGGATAACCCTAAACATAGTACATTGGGTAGTCAGATGTAACTTCTTGTGTACAACTTATGTATAATTATGTGTTGACACCCAATTTTGTCCCGAAAATTATAATCACTTTTAAAAAAAATATAAATAAATAAATAAGATCAAAATTTTGAAATCTAAAGTAATCAATTGATTTTGATGAAAGAAGGCCAAAAGTGCAACGCATGTCCTAATTTCTGTCCTACCCGCGCAACACTCTCAATTACTCATTTAATCCTAACTGGGGGGCCAAAATCGTTCTTTCCTTTTAATTTCGGCTCATTTACGCAAACATATACATACATACACCCCACACACTCATTTCCATCTCAGCCCATTCCTTTTTCCCCATTTCAGCACCCGCGACCCGTTTTCAACTCAAACCCGCGATCCCTCTTTGATTTCTCAGCCAAAACGCACGGATTCCTTAACGAAACGACAAGCCAACTTAAAATTCTTGTCTTCTTCTTCCGTACGCAGCTATGGTGGACTAATCCTAAGCGTCCATTTCAAATTGTTTGATCCGAGCCGTGAATCTTTTATAACGGATATAACCTTATAGATAAGGATGAGACTTGTACGAATTTGAGGATTTTCGGACAAGTTTCACCCTTATCTTGTGAGGAAAATGTCCGAAATAGGTCAATATTTTGTTAAAAATTCAAAAGGAGTCCAAACCCTAGCTGCATCTATAAAAGGGTAAGTTGTTCTTCAGTTTAAGGGGGTTCCAATTTTAGAGCCGTTAATGGGGATTCAGCGGCAGTAGGGGTGAATAGGAACAGGGAGAAAATATACAGCATACATACATAAATTTTCTTAGTTTGAAGTTTATAACAGAAGCAGTGTCATCGTCTCTATTTTGGGGATTCATTTGTGCCGTTGCTTCACTATTTGAGTCGAGTCGCTTCATCGCTAATCGAGTCGACAACTTTGTTCGAGTCGCTCGTCACTTGTTCGAAGTCGCTTTACTTCGGATCCTCGCCTCAGCTCACTGCACTACAAGAGGTAATTCTTTTAACTATTGTGTTTTCTTACTTTTTATTCGCATAATCTGCTGGTTGATTAGTTATTTTTGTATGAGTTTAAAATTAAGCTATTATTAGTATTAGCCAAAGACTGTGATCTGTTAGATGTCGTTGATATCATCAAAGGTCGCATCCTTATTTGTGTTTGCGTTTGCCGTTGAATAAGCATTGTTTTCCTTTAGTTTATACTCAAAATAACCATGCTAAGATTAGATTCTTGTCTTGAAACTGATCTAAAACCATGACTGAACACATTTTCTGTTCTAATGTGCTAGATATCATGTTCTTAATCAGTTTTGGAATAGGTTCATAAGTTGATAGGAAAGTGAAAAATTCCAGTCTTTTGTTATTATCATAGTTCATAAGTTCATTCCCCTGATGTTCATAGATGTGGTTAGCCATGAAAGTAAGCTGCTATTTTTTTAGTCACATGCTAAATTTGATAATGTTAGAAGAAAGTCCTATTCGTAATTTGTTACTGATCTTGTTATCAATAATGGTCTGCTAAATCATTGTTTTATGGCTAAAGTTTGAAACTTTACAATTTTAAGATAAGAATCTTTGTTTGGCTCTTTGATAGTCTGTTGCTTTATGAAACTTTGGCAAAGCAGTGATAGTCTGAATCTAGGTTTAGTGGAAACATTAATCGAGATCATAGTTTTTTTGTTTTTTTTTTGTTTTTGTTTGAGCATAAGCTTGGATCTTTGACAGCATCGTTTGTAAAAATAAATCACCTTTAATCAGTTTCATGCTAAGTTTTCATAAAGAACTTGTTTCATTATGGTTTTGCATCTTGATTGAACTATGATGAGGTTGAAGGGATGTTTCAGCTGTGAGGGAGTTTCTTGGAGGCAGGGAGTAGAGGAGGTCTGCAAGTATGCAGAGAATGTGTGTGAGCTTGTATGTACAGAGTGCTTTGGGATGGCAGTGAGTATATGGCAGGTGATCTGGTTTTGTAGTGATTCAGAGGGAGCAGGGGAGGTGCAGGGGCTTAGTCGAGTAGTCTTGCAGGTTGTTTGTAGGTTGGTGAGTGTGGGGAAGTCCCTGGGCTGTGCAGTTGGTTTAGATGGTGGTCAGAAGTCGGGTGCAACAGGTAGAAGGGCTGTTTCCTGCTAGGTTTGTTTCAGGGTGGTTCCTGGTTGTTGGTATGTATAGAGGAGGCTTTAGGGGGTCTGCTATGATGTTCCTGGCTGGCATGATGGGTGTTGGTAAGGTCAGGAACTTGAAATGTGTCCAGGAGGGTGTAGAAGTTTTCAAAAGTATTAGTTGTTTCTGTTTCTAGTTAAGAGGTTGATCTGCAGGTGTATGGAGGAGTATGGAGTGGAGGGTCGGATTCTTAGTTAGTTGAAAGGAAGCTATGTCGTTTGTAGTTTAGTGAGATAAAGGGTGGTGCTGGTTCAGTTTGTAGAAGGCTAAGCTGCATCTCCATTATTCTAGTTAGTTTAAAAACCAACCAGAGAGGAGATTTGCATGAGATTCTATTCAACTATTGAAAGCTTATTAATCATTCTCAAAGAGTTTTCAGCTTATGTCTTGTTTCCCTGCTAAATTTTGACTTTTAATCACAGCTCATAGCCTCATAATAAAAGTTGAAAGCCGTAAGCTTGTCTGCTTGTTTATGGACAGACATGGTCATTCTTTGGAAATTAAATAGTATTTTGTCAGGTTACCATTTGGTGTGTCTAAAAAGCCAAGGTTGAAAACTCTTTATCATGGAGTCAATAGTGTGAAGAGTGTGCAGGTGCTAGGAGCAGGTGAAGTGATGGTCTGGTCCTCCTGTTATTACCATTTGTGGGCAGCTTAGAGATTGTTTTGGAGATCTGAAGAGTCCAGGAGGATATGTTGAGTGTTTGCAGGAGTCTGTTCAAGAGAGTTTGGTTTTAACCCTTTGAGAGCCTAAAGTTTTGTCTGCTTGTTTTCCTGTTAGTTTTAGGGAGCTGCTAGGTGGCCTGTGAGAGTGTGTTAAGGATATTTTAAGATGGGCAGCAGTAGTATAGAGTTGTTCAGATCTTGCTCAGGTTAGAAGTAGGAGCAGAATAAGAGTTTTAAGATTTGTTGTTTGGTTCTGGGTGAAGTCTCTCATCCTCATGTTTGGTTTAGGGCTACTGCATGTCAGAAATCTCACTGTTTGAAATTATAAATTTGGATTAATAGCGTAGTAGCCAAATCTTCATTGTTAGTTAGTTTAGCTTGAGCTTAAGCATCAGGTTTAAGATTCTTTCCATGTATAAATCCCTATGGTTAAGCTGCTCCTTATGAAGTTTTGACTGATGAAAATATCAGTCATCACCTTTTTTTAAAAAAGAGAAAACTTTGAATTAAGTTGCTATTGTTTTGAATGATATCAGATATATTTTTTTTCTTGGGAGCCTCTGCTTCATTAATTCAGTTGTTGGATCTGTCTCAACCTAATGTAGTTATAAACGAAATTCTGATTTGCTATCTGCACATGGGTTGAAATTAGTTTCTCTTAAAGAAGTATGTGTCAAGAAGTTTTCTGAAGCCATCTCTTTCCTTAAGAATCATTAAGTTTAAATGTTTCAATTAATAATTGATTAATGGTTTATGCATTAGGATCTACTCAAGTTCATTGTTCTTTCCATACACGACAGGTTTTATTTCTTTTGCTATGATGGCCAGTATTTTGTTTTGATAATACAAATGGTTAAATTCATCACTTAGAGGTTTAATTCTACTGTACTATTGTTTAGCATGTTAACTATACTGTCAGTTAAAAGATTGGAGCAAAAAATGAAGAAATACAACTTTGTTCAATTAAGTGAATATTATAGTGAACTATGGTAGTCTTACTTAGCTTTAACGGGAATAAATTCCTTTTCATGTGGTAATCTTTAGTATGTATTTTATCTATATTTCAGGAAGTCATATTAATCTTTATTTTCCTTTTTCTTTGCATAATACACCCTTGGGACGAGTTGGTAAACTCACAAACTGGGATGGCATGCATTTGGAGTTATTTGATCCGCTTCGCATTTTCGGGACTTGATATCCCCGAACATGTAAAAGAAAGAAAAAATGAAAATCACAAAGTCCAAGGCTCAATGATTGAGTTTGCGCTTCCGGGTTCTATCTTCTAAACTCCTTCTTTCCCGTCCCCTTTAGAAAAACATGTTTTCCTGTTGAATAGAAATGGTATTTGAATTGTGAATAATTCTTGTAACTTACTTAAATTGTTTTGTATAAATACTTTGTATCATTTATTTGCGAATCGCCAATTAATTTATGGATGTTTAGAATCATTTGTCAATTAAGGAGTGCAAAATCAAATTCGGCTAAAATCGTACCCTCATCATAATTCTCATTCGAATTGCTTCTTTATTTATTATATTAAATGTTCAGTTATTTATTTATCTAATCTAATTTATTTATTCAGTTAATCAATTAAATTTTAATCCTTTATTTATTTACTTAATCTAATTTATTTATTTTTAATTAATTATTTTGTGCATAGTCCGCATTCCGTTCATATTTCCTCCCTCATGGAGCCTGTCAATTCTCTTTCATCTCCTCGATTTCATCACGGGGGGCCCGCATGACGGGCAATAATACAGGAAGGGCATTGTCCTTCCTAGGTCTCTGAATTTCTTTCGTGTCACCAAAGTTAGTTGGGGTATGGTTTGCCTGGTTTTGTCATGGCCGGTTTTACTGGTTTATGGGGCCAGGTTTATCCCGCATAGGTCTGAATCAGCCTCAACCGTTAGCCCACTCTTAGAAGGAGATTAGGAGCATGCATGCATTTACACTTTAGTCTGGACCCGGTCCTTGGTACCCGCCTCCATAGTTAGGAAACCGCCCTTACGTCAACGGGTTCTTGAAACCCAACGACAATGCATATTATGTGCTGTGTGATAACGAATCCTCAGTCCTAACCATGTTTTGAGCAAATTCAGATTTAGAATTTTGTCTGCTATGTTGTCTTCTAGGTCAGAAAATGGAGGAATTTAGCGGAATTGAGATCATAGACAGAATTACAGTTCGGGGGAAGTTAGGCAGATTTAGTTGGTTTGTATTTTGGAGATGGCCTGGTGTAGTGAGATCTAAGAGGCGAAGCCCCTAGTGTCTTTAAAAGGATCAGTGGGGTCCCTCTCGTGAATGGCTTTGCGTGTGTGCAGGCCTATGTTGACTAACCAGCTGCAAATTCTTATGGAATGAAGTATGCTTGTCGCATACTAGGAGAGTGAAGCCCCTGCGTCTTTAATTGACCAATGGGGTCCCTCCTTGAAGACCAGTGCGGTCTTGGCTACCTAGGAAACTGAGAGGCTTGATTAAAGCCGAGGACCAGTGAGGAGCCCTATGAACAAGGTCTGTGAGCCTTGCAAAACCTAGGAAGCTGAGAGGCTTGACTAAAGCCGAGGACCAGTGAGGTTTTATTTTTGAAAGGCCAATTGGCGCCTTTCATGATTTGCAGTCTGGTATTGTGAAGGCGGTTGAAAATTTCACTCCTGGATGCTGTAAAATAATTGGGAGTTGTGCTTGGAGGAGTGTGGATGTTTGCAAAAGCTATGGAGGATTGTTTCGGGTTTTAGGCATTTAGGTTTAGAAATTTGGTGCAGATGTTGTGGAGAGCATAAGTTGTGTTAGAATTTTGAGTTGGCACCAACTTTGAGAAGATAGTTGGGATAGCAAAATTGCAGTGTCGAGGCGGCGAGCTGATTATTATCAATTGTTGTTATTATTTATCGCTTACTCTAAATCTGAATTGCTCAAAAGTGGCATGAACTATTTTTCGTTACCACTTGTTTGCGCGTCTTAGGCCCACCTCTGGCAAAAGAGGTACCTTACAGGGTAGGATGCGTTTGCATTTTATTTACGCTCAATTACTTGTGTTTGCCACATGTCAAATTATATGTCTAATATGTAATTACTTGCTAATTTATTGGCACTGATTGCGTTGTGATTGAATTTGTTCAGCGGTATGGTAAACTTAACGTTATGTTACTTCAACCTATCTTTTGTAAAAGTTAATTGCTTTATGAAGTCATTTATCTATCATCTGAATTCATGCATACCATTATCTAAAATGCCTTTTCAAATGTTATTTTGTTTATCTTAACCCCAGTCGTGTCATTTTGCAAAACAATATTTAGCGTCATATTTTAAAGTATTCGCAAGTGTGTTTCCCCTTTTGAAAATAACTTAAGAGTTAAACAAGCATTTTCGCATCTGTTGACTTTAACAAATGAGTGTCTTGCTCAAACTTTTGGGTCTTTTCAGTACGGTCTCAATTTTTTCCTTTTGGAATAAGTTGGCCCGTCAGTTTCATCTTTAATAAATTTTATTAAATTCAGTATGCATTGCTAAAGGGTTAATTATTTTGAACATCAAGATCAGGACCTATGGCTCGCCAAACTATTGTGATTGATTTGACTGAAAGTGATGAACTCCACCAAGACAAGGTTAACAAGCTTGAAGCAACCGTAGCAAGTTTGGAGAAGAGACTTGATAGTCTTACTGAATTAGTTGTCGCGCTCATGGATCCTCGCAACCCAGTGCGAAATATGAAAAGCCCAGGACCAAGTGCTCCTGTTGCTCCTATCCCTGCTGTTGCACCTCCCACAAGTCAAGTAGCTCCCGCATTTGAGTGTGATGCTCAAGAATTCCCCCACCTGCATGCATTCTTGCTGGAGAACGGGTTCCGTGTCTCATCAAAAACTAGCAATGAGAAAAGCAACGGGAAAGGGCTTCCCAATGCTAAAGATAGCAATGGCACAATGATAGATGAGAATGCTCTACCATCTCAAGTAAGCTTAGGGGAGGCAGAAAATGAACATGTGGATGCTTTTGACTCAGCTGATCCACCAATGTATGACGGGAAAGGAAATCCTCGTGATCATTTGAAAGCATACCTTGGCTGGGTCGCAAGGTATGGACCAAGCAATGAAACCAAGTTGATGATGTTTGCTAGGACACTTAAGGAACCAGTTTTGACATGGTTTGCAATACGAGGTCCTTGGAAATTGGACAATTGGGATAAACTAGCCCGGGACTTTGTCGCGCATTATAAATTCTCGAACCCGACTCTGACAAAGGGCAGTCCATTGAAAAGAAAATCTGCAGAGCTTCAAGTAGAGCCGGTTGCAATAATTTCTGACAAGAGAAAGTGTAAATTGGTTGAGGCACAGTCCAAAGACAAAGGAAAAGCTGTCATGTCAAAACCTTTGCCAGCCATAGCAGGGGACCCTAGTGCCAATGCACAAGTAATTGTCAACCCAAGCTCACAGTCAAACCATGCCAAAAGATCTGCTTTCGCATTCACACCGCTCCCAGAATCTTACGAACGACTATTCGAAAGGCTCAAGGAGTTCAATTTGGTACATCCTATAGAACCAAAATCATGTCGGTTCCTTAAGCCCGAGAACTTTGGAAAATTCTGCATTTACCATTCAGGAATGCATGGGCATTATATTGGGGAATGATTTACCTTTAAGGAGAAAGTTGAAAGCTTGATTAATTCTGGCCAGGTCAAGGTTCTACCAGCAAACGGCACGGACGAACCTTTTGTCGCAATCTTTCCGTATGCAAAGGGAGATCGCTCAAAGAAAGGTCTTTAGGCACCTATTAAGTTCCAGAAAAGCAGTAAAGTGGCAGAAGCAGAAGTTAGTTTATTTGCATTATTAGGAAGTAACTATTGTATTTTCCTTTTGTTAATTTTGTTAAAAGAAAAGAAAAGAAAGAATATCAAATTATTAATTTTTGAATTTATTTCTATGTAAGCAAACTACTGTAACCGGTTTCCCAGGGCGGGAAGCGTAGGCAACTCATATCGAGTTTCGGTTACACCATCATTTGGAAAATCTCTTCTATGTAAGCAGAACTACGCACGGTCTGATTCCCAAGGAGGGATACGTAGGCTCCTCCATCGGGCTCGAACCTTTAGTATTTAAATTTTAATTTTTCCAAAGATAGAAACTTGGGCAAATTTTGCAAAGCAAGTAGAAGACGTGGGAGATTGCAACCGGGGCAGCTTTTGGTAAGTAGTTTGAAATTTTGAAAGTAATAACTTGGGCAATTTTTGCAATGTTGAAATCATAACTGGGGCAATTTCGCAAAGCAAGTTGAGATGTTGAAGTTATAACTGGGGCAAAATTGTGCAAAGGAAAATTGAAGACATTGATGTTGATTTCATAGTTATCAGAAGTGGTTTTTCTATGAATTGGTACAGATTGTTATGCGACAAACAAGAATCGATAGTCGAGCAAAGCATTGATGTTCAAAATAAGCCGACAATTTTAGCAATTTGAGCTAAAATGGTCTAGCACGCATACTGATTTAGTAAAAACTTTCAAAGTTGTTTTTCTCAACTCGCGTCTTCCAAAATCAAATTTTGTTGATCATTAAGTTTCGAACTCTTAAATATTTTTTCTCCTGTGTTGAGTCGGGATTTTGGTCCCATCCATTAGGCCTAATGGCCTATCTTACACTTGAACTTTTACGTATGCATTATCATTTTACGTATTAACTTGCTTTTGTTCAATGTGTAGAATTCATTTTTTAAGGTTGGCTAGCATTGAACACTGAAATGGCTGAAAATCTGCATCAAGGACAAAACAACATGGCAAAGCAGCTTCAGGCAACCAGTTCTGGTATGGGTATCTTGCAAGCGCAGAATGATGATGTTGAAGAACATGTGGTCCAAAGGAATAGGATTGTCAACTTTGTCAACACTAACAAACCTTTGCCAAATACAAGCTTTACCTCCAATCCACCTTACTTAATAATGCCTAATTATCCAATGCCTATACATACTATATATCCACAAATCCCACAAGAATATCTTACCAATCCAAATGCTTGGCCAGCTGCAACTTTATGCCGACCACCTTTTAGCACTATGCCTGCTGTCGGGAGTCAATCAAATCAAGTGACAGTGCGCCCACGAGAATTGCCTAGAAAAGAAGTTGAGACAACTGATTTACATAGCATGCAGAGACAAATCCGCAGTTTGCACAAGGTCATTAAAGATGAGTTGCGCTCTAGGAACATTCAAAGTTTATGTTATGAAGACTTATGCATTCACCCGGATATTGAGCTTCCACATGGGTATCAGATACCAAAATTCAACACTTTCGATGGAAAGGGGAATCCCTATGCTCATTTAAAAGATTATTGCAGCAGATTGATTGGAATTGGCAAGAATGAAGCTTTGCGGATGAGATTTTTCATTCAAAGTTTATCAGGAATGGCACTTGCATGGTATACCAAACAAGATTTTTCCAAATGGCACACATGGGAGGATATGGCTCATGACTTTGTGGAACAATACAAGTTCAACAGAGTAGAAGATCCCGATGTGTTTGATATGCGCAACATTAAAAGAAAGTCTCATGAATATTTTGCAGAATATGCTATGAGGTGGAGGTTAGAGGCTTCTAAGATGCATCCTCCCTTGCCTGAGAAAAGGCTGATAGCAGCTTTCATTGACATGCAAGAAGGCATATACTATGCCAAAATGGTCGTCAGTAATGCAAGCAGCTTCTCTGAATTGATCCAACTGGGAAAATTGATAGAAGAAGGCATAGCAACAGGAAAAATCCCTTCTGGTTTATTTGGGTACACCACTCAATCAGAGAAACCCTCAAATTTGCAAGGCTCTCAAAGTCAATTTCAACAATCATATTCCGATGATCCAGTGTCAAAGAAGAGGAAGTCGAACACGTTTACTCCTCTAGAAGAGTCTGTGACGAGCATATTTGAAAAATTGCAAGCTGAAGGACTTTTGCAACCAAGGAAAGGAACAATTCCTAAGTACTTGCCTCCACACTTTGATCCGTCGAAGCATTGTGCTTATCATTCAAATATCCAAGGTCATGATACTGAAGAATGCAGTGGCTTGAGATACAAAATTCAAAGCTTGATTGATAATGGCAAAATAATAGTGCAAGAAGATCCATTAAGTGGTTATTGCAACATTCCTCCCGCAGGCACAATTTTTGTTAAAGGCGAGGCGTCAGCCTCAAGACATTCAAAGAAGAAGCGGTTTGCAAGCTAAGAAGATTGAAAAGACCACATTTTTGCAGCTTGAAATGGCATTTCATTGCCCAACTATCTTGTGTTTTAACTACTCTGTCGCAATTTTATTCATCCTAGTTGTAATGAACTACGTTATGTTTTGCTACTCTTATTGGGCTTAGTCCCAGAATCAATGAAATTTCATTTTTCCAAATAACCCAAGCCAAAGCAGTTATAGATGGTTTATCTTGTGCAAAGAGAAGAGTTTCAAGAATGTCAGATTTTTCGCAACAACAACACATTTGATCGCCATGCAAGCAAAATGCAGATTCGAAGCCAAATTAGGTGTTCAATCAAGTCAACCGTTATTTGATCAAAAACTAACAATTGTTCTTTGATTAAACAGGGGCAATTTTGCATTTACCGCAAAGTTCAGCATCAAGGTGGAAGGAGCAATGCAAAGTGTCGCGACTTCCCAGAAATTTTATAGTACTTACAATTTTTCTTTGAATGCAGAAATCTCAAGTAGCGAAACGAGAAGAACTCGCAACTATTAGTTCCTCGAAGAATATTTGCCTTATCGCATATGCAGAACAACTCTATTTTAGCTTTTGATCGATTATCGCATCACCAGCACAGGCCAGACGATTTCAGATTTTGCAAGATACAGGGTTTATCCACCCACAAATAGGATATCTTGGGTTCTTCCACCCACAAATAGGATATTTGGGTCCTTCCACCCACAAATAGGATATCTGGGTCCTTCCACCCACAAATAGGATATCAGGGTTTATCCACCCACAAATAGGATACTTTGGGTCCTTCCACCCACGAATAGGATATTTTGGGTCCCTCCACCCACGAATAGGATATTTTGGGTCCCTCCACCCACAAATAGGATATCTTGGGTTCTTCCACCCACAAATAGGATATTTGGGTCCTTCCACCCACAATAGGATATCTGGGTCCTTCCACCCACAAATAGGATATCTGGGTCCTTCCACCCACAAATAGGATACTTTGGGTCCTTCCACCCACGAATAGGATATCTCGGGTCTTTCCACCCACAAATAGGATATCTGGGTCCTCCCACCCACAAATAGGATATCTCGGGTCCTTCCACCCACAAATAGGATACTTTGGGTTCTTCCACCCACAAATAGGATATCTCGGGTCCTTCCACCCACAAATAGGATATGCAGGTTTCTTTCAAGTAGATGATAGTCTAAGACAAGTCGGCTGAAGCACCGCTTTCGGAGTGTTTCGCGATGTCGGTTGTCATGCAATATTGAATAATGATCAGCTTAGAGGTTCTCCAGGTGGAGCATCTCGTCAGTTGGCCGAAGGAAGAACTTATTGATGATATCGCAACCTGCATTTATAATTTTATATTATCCCTTTATTTATTTCTTATTCCAATTATTATAGTTTATTAGCAGTTGCTCGCTTACCGTTTGTTAAGTCTTTACAGAATTTTGGCCATACCGCAGCAGCATTTGGAGAATAACGTGGAACTTTTTCTTAGCAGTGAACTGGGGCAATCGTTGATATGAGCTAGACTCATCAACGAGGATCTGAAGAATCGCACTCGAACAAGCAAATTCTTACCTAATCTTTCATTCCAGATTAGGGGTCAGTTTGAATTCTTTCCTATTCGTGCGTCTTTTTCAATCAATCGTGCGAGTTTTCGTGTCTAAGTGTCGTCGAACTACATATGGCCTGATTCTCTTTCAGCCCGAGATATGTAGGCAACTCGGAAACCGGAGTTCGGCCATAAGCCTCGCCTTTTGGTTCTTAGAATCAAAAGTCTTTGGCTTTGTCGTGACAAAATTGGCTTTTCCGTCAACTTCTTTACCCTGAAAACTCTTTCATCCTTTCCGGGTAAAGAGGGGCAGCTGTTGACACCCAATTTTGTCCCGAAAATTATAATCACTTTTAAAAAAAATATAAATAAATAAATAAAATCAAAATTTTGAAATCTAAAGTAATCAATTGATTTTGATGAAAGAAGGCCAAAAGTGCAACGCATGTCCTAATTTCTGTCCTACCCGCGCAACACTCTCAATTACTCATTTAATCCTAACTGGGGGGCCAAAATCGTTCTTTCCTTTTAATTTCGGCTCATTTACGCAAACATATATATACATACACCCCACACACTCATTTCCATCTCAGCCCATTCCTTTTTCCCCATTTCAGCACCCGCGACCCGTTTTCAACTCAAACCCGCGATCCCTCTTTGATTTCTCAGCCAAAACGCACGGATTCCTTAACGAAACGACAAGCCAACTTAAAATTCTTGTCTTCTTCTTCCGTACGCAGCTATGGTGGACTAATCCTAAGCGTCCATTTCAAATTGTTTGATCCGAGCCGTGAATCTTTTATAACGGATATAACCTTATAGATAAGGATGAGACTTGTACGAATTTGAGGATTTTCGGACAAGTTTCACCCTTATCTTGTGAGGAAAATGTCCGAAATAGGTCAATATTTTGTTAAAAATTCAAAAGGAGTCCAAACCCTAGCTGCATCTATAAAAGGGTAAGTTGTTCTTCAGTTTAAGGGGTTTCCAATTTTAGAGCCGTTAATGGGGATTCAGCGGCAGTAGGGGTGAATAGGAACAGGGAGAAAATATACAGCATACATACATAAATTTTCTTAGTTTGAAGTTTATAACAGAAGCAGTGTCATCGTCTCTATTTTGGGGATTCATTTGTGCCGTTGCTTCACTATTTGAGTCGAGTCGCTTCATCGCTAATCGAGTCGACAACTTTGTTCGAGTCGCTCGTCACTTGTTCGAAGTCGCTTTACTTCGGATCCTCGCCTCAGCTCACTGCACTACAAGAGGTAATTCTTTTAACTATTGTGTTTTCTTACTTTTTATTCGCATAATCTGCTGGTTGATTAGTTATTTTGTGTATGAGTTTAAAATTAAGCTATTATTAGTATTAGCCAAAGACTGTGATCTGTTAGATGTTGTTGATATCATCAAAGGTCGCATCCTTATTTGTGTTTGCGTTTGCCGTTGAATAATCATTGTTTTCCTTTAGTTTATACTCAAAATAACCATGCTAAGATTAGATTCTTGTCTTGAAACTGATCTAAAACCATGACTGAACACATTTTCTGTTCTAATGTGCTAGATATCATGTTCTTAATCAGTTTTGGAATAGGTTCATAAGTTGATAGGAAAGTGAAAAATTCCAGTCTTTTGTTATTATCATAGTTCATAAGTTCATTCCCCTGATGTTCATAGATGTGGTTAGCCATGAAAGTAAGCTGCTATTTTTTTAGTCACATGCTAAATTTGATAATGTTAGAAGAAAGTCCTATTCGTAATTTGTTACTGATCTTGTTATCAATAATGGTCTGCTAAATCATTGTTTTATGGCTAAAGTTTGAAACTTTACAATTTTAAGATAAGAATCTTTGTTTGGCTCTTTGATAGTCTGTTGCTTTATGAAACTTTGGCAAAGCAGTGATAGTCTGAATCTAGGTTTAGTGGAAACATTAATCGAGATCATAGTTTTTTTGTTTTTTTTTTTGTTTTTGTTTGAGCATAAGCTTGGATCTTTGACAGCATCGTTTGTAAAAATAAATCACCTTTAATCAGTTTCATGCTAAGTTTTCATAAAGAACTTGTTTCATTATGGTTTTGCATCTTGATTGAACTATGATGAGGTTGAAGGGATGTTTCAGCTGTGAGGGAGTTTCTTGGAGGCAGGGAGTAGAGGAGGTCTGCAAGTATGCAGAGAATGTGTGTGAGCTTGTATGTACAGAGTGCTTTGGGATGGCAGTGAGTATATGGCAGGTGATCTGGTTTTGTAGTGATTCAGAGGGAGCAGGGGAGGTGCAGGGGCTTAGTCGAGTAGTCTTGCAGGTTGTTTGTAGGTTGGTGAGTGTGGGGAAGTCCCTGGGCTGTGCAGTTGGTTTAGATGGTGGTCAGAAGTCGGGTGCAACAGGTAGAAGGGCTGTTTCCTGCTAGGTTTGTTTCAGGGTGGTTCCTGGTTGTTGGTATGTATAGAGGAGGCTTTAGGGGGTCTGCTATGATGTTCCTGGCTGGCATGATGGGTGTTGGTAAGGTCAGGAACTTGAAATGTGTCCAGGAGGGTGTAGAAGTTTTCAAAAGTATTAGTTGTTTCTGTTTCTAGTTAAGAGGTTGATCTGCAGGTGTATGGAGGAGTATGGAGTGGAGGGTCGGATTCTTAGTTAGTTGAAAGGAAGCTATGTCGTTTGTAGTTTAGTGAGATAAAGGGTGGTGCTGGTTCAGTTTGTAGAAGGCTAAGCTGCATCTCCATTATTCTAGTTAGTTTAAAAACCAACCAGAGAGGAGATTTGCATGAGATTCTATTCAACTATTGAAAGCTTATTAATCATTCTCAAAGAGTTTTTCAGCTTATGTCTTGTTTCCCTGCTAAATTTTGACTTTTAATCACAGCTCATAGCCTCATAATAAAAGTTGAAAGCCGTAAGCTTGTCTGCTTGTTTATGGACAGACATGGTCATTCTTTGGAAATTAAATAGTATTTTGTCAGGTTACCATTTGGTGTGTCTAAAAAGCCAAGGTTGAAAACTCTTTATCATGGAGTCAATAGTGTGAAGAGTGTGCAGGTGCTAGGAGCAGGTGAAGTGATGGTCTGGTCCTCCTGTTATTACCATTTGTGGGCAGCTTAGAGATTGTTTTGGAGATCTGAGGAGTCCAGGAGGATATGTTGAGTGTTTGCAGGAGTCTGTTCAAGAGAGTTTGTTTTAACCCTTTGAGAGCCTAAAGTTTTGTCTGCTTGTTTTCCTGTTAGTTTTAGGGAGCTGCTAGGTGGCCTGTGAGAGTGTGTTAAGGATATTTTAAGATGGGCAGCAGTAGTATAGAGTTGTTCAGATCTTGCTCAGGTTAGAAGTAGGAGCAGAATAAGAGTTTTAAGATTTGTTGTTTGGTTCTGGGTGAAGTCTCTCATCCTCATGTTTGGTTTAGGGCTACTGCATGTCAGAAATCTCACTGTTTGAAATTATAAATTTGGATTAATAGCGTAGTAGCCAAATCTTCATTGTTAGTTAGTTTAGCTTGAGCTTAAGCATCAGGTTTAAGATTCTTTCCATGTATAAATTCCTATGGTTAAGCTGCTCCTTATGAAGTTTTGACTGATGAAAATATCAGTCATCACCTCTTTTTTTAAAAAGAGAAAACTTTGAATTAAGTTGCTATTGTTTTGAATGATATCAGATATATTTTTTTTCTTTGGGAGCCTCTGCTTCATTAATTCAGTTGTTGGATCTGTCTCAACCTAATGTAGTTATAAACGAAATTCTGATTTGCTATCTGCACATGGGTTGAAATTAGTTTCTCTTAAAGAAGTATGTGTCAAGAAGTTTTCTGAAGCCATCTCTTTCCTTGGGAATCATTAAGTTTAAATGTTTCAATTAATAATTGATTAATGGTTTATGCATTAGGATCTACTCAAGTTCATTGTTCTTTCCATACACGACAGGTTTTATTTCTTTTGCTATGATGGCCAGTATTTTGTTTTGATAATACAAATGGTTAAATTCATCACTTAGAGGTTTAATTCTACTGTACTATTGTTTAGCATGTTAACTATACTGTCAGTTAAAAGATTGGAGCAAAAAATGAAGAAATACAACTTTGTTCAATTAAGTGAATATTATAGTGAACTATGGTAGTCTTACTTAGCTTTAACGGGAATAAATTCCTTTTCATGTGGTAATCTTTAGTATGTATTTTATCTATATTTCAGGAAGTCATATTAATCTTTATTTTCCTTTTTCTTTGCATAATACACCCTTGGGACGAGTTGGTAAACTCACAAACTGGGATGGCATGCATTTGGAGTTATTTGATCCGCTTCGCATTTTCGGGACTTGATATCCCCGAACATGTAAAAGAAAGAAAAAATGAAAATCACAAAGTCCAAGGCTCAATGATTGAGTTTGCGCTTCCGGGTTCTATCTTCTAAACTCCTTCTTTCCCGTCCCCTTTAGAAAAGCATGTTTTAGGACCCCTGTTGAATAGAAATGGTATTTGAATTGTGAATAATTATTGTAAATTACTTAAATTGTTTTGTATAAATACTTGTATCATTTCTTTGCGAATCGCCAATTAATTTATGGATGTTTAGAATCATTTGTCAATTAAGGAGTGCAAAATCAAATTCGGCTAAAATCGTACCCTCATCATAATTCTCATTCGAATTGCTTCTTTATTTATTATATTAAATGTTCAGTTATTTATTTATCTAATCTAATTTATTTATTCAGTTAATCAATTAAATTTTAATCCTTTATTTATTTACTTAATCTAATTTATTTATTTTTAATTATTTATTTATTTAATTAATTAAATATTTATTTATTTATTTAATCCATTATTATTCATTTACTCGTTTATTTAATTAAAATTGATAAGTATTCATCTATTTAATTAAGTTATTTATTTGTTTATTTATTTATCTATTTATTCAATCAATTAATTAATCCCTTTATTATCATCCAATTATTTTATCTAATGTGTTTCATTTAATTATCCAACTTCATTTAGCCTTTACTTACTTAATTAATTAATCAATTGATCATTATTTCATTATCCATTTAATTAATCTTAAATTGGGTTATTTATTTATCTAAGTATCGGCATAATTAAAATCTTATCTTATTTATATTATTCATATTATCCTTATAAAATTAGCTTTATATATTATTATTCTTAACAAATTCGTGAAAACCGCCGGATTAACCGCTTTTAGCGGATTTTCGAAAGTGCTCCCGCAAGGGACCTTCTTTCGAATTTAATAGAACCACTTACTCGGAATCTCTGATTTTAATTTAATTTTATTTAATTAAAGAATAAATTGCACTCATTAGTTAACCTTAGGTTCCTAATAATCCTTAAATTAGGTGGCGACTCCAAAGAAGCCCTTTGGAATCCCATTTTGTTGGAATATACCCGAAACCTATCTTTTCTTAAAGAAAGGGTAATTTTGGGGGTTCAACATTATGTTCGAGTCTATTTAGGTCTTATTTCTTATCTACAAGTTGATTTTATGTGTATTTTTGTGAATTCAATTCAAAAGGTTCGCCCGATGTGTCTAGGGGAGGATGTCGGGTACCCGCACGGCCTAGTCGAAAATTTGGGTTGTGTCATATACGACCTCGTCCCTATTCAAAAATTCGGGTTGTGTCATAACCATCATTATGCAGACAAAATTCAGATTTGAAGTTCCATTGTGTACCTATAAATCACTCCATTGCTCCGATTAATGGCATAGCACCCACAATGTACAATATTATAGTCTTCTTCCATTTCTCTGTCCCCTTCTGCACCTCTGTTTGGCTCAGCTGGGCAATTTTTCCCCTCCTTAATCATCGGTGCAGTATAAGATAAACTCATACCCCTTGCTGCTAGTTTATCACCCCACGAACAAATTCCCCAATTGAGTTCTCTTTTAGCTGGAGCTTCAACTTGGGTCTTTGGTTGACTAGAGTTGGACTCAGCTACAATAACTTAACCTCTCGATTGTGCTCTGGGTATCTTCAATTTGAGTAAGATTTTGAGGCATTACAGTTTGTTGGTTACCTTCAATTGCAATTGCAGTCCTCAGTGTAATCTTTTGTGCACTGCTGCACTCAGGTCGCTCCGGCGTCGAAACCCTGGTCATTTCTCTTTTCCCCAAAATTTCTGTGATATGTGTAGGTTCTAGTGTAATGGGTCGTAGAGTAATCTTCCATGCCTTACGTTCAGATAGCTGAATCTTGTTACGATTCTTCTTGGACTATCCCCTAGCCATTAGCAGCAAGAGCACACGTTAGTAAAGCTATACTATCGTGCATCGTGGAGAGAGCTTGATATGGAGAAATTTAACGAACGATAATTTTGCTTATTGTCCGATTTTTAATTGGAATCATTATTATGAGTTTTGTATACTTATATATAATAATACGCCCTCTATTATGAAAAAATAGCAATATCATTGATATTACAAAACATACCTATATTTCATAACAAGTTGTTAGAAACAACTAAAAAAGAAAAACTCTACCCTTTATTTCTCATCCCTCCCCCCACTGCCCCTACCATCTGCCACCGCCACCGATCTACGGAAAAGTGTAGAAATAGTACAGTAATGCAGAAACAGTGCAGAAACACAGAAACATTAGATACAAGTAAAAAAATGTAAATACAAGACAAAATACTAGAAACAATGTATATACAAGTGAAAGCAGTATGGAAACGGATGAAAAAACACTAGATTTGGATGGAAAACAGCAAATCTGATAGGAAAACATCATATCTGCCATAAAAACACCAAATTTCAGTAAAAAAATACCATTTTTGAAAAAAAAAAAGCACCAAATATGAACGAAAAATATTAAATTTAAACAGCATATCTAAATAAAAAAGCCATAAAGCCTGAGCAAAAATCAGCCGATCTTATAAAAAAATGTTCAAAGTTGCTCCGGCGGCAGCAATAATCTTTTGTTCAAAGTTTCTTCAGGGCGACAATGGGAAAAGGGGTCCAACAGTAGTAAAGGGGTCCGATGGCATATTGGGAGTGGATAAGGGAGTGAAAATGAGAGAAATAGGGGGAGGCTAGAGTTTTTACTATATCTAACTTTTTATATTTTTCAATATTTGTAATTAAGTCCTCAATTCTTCTATATTTTTTAGTTAAGACACAATATATGTATGTTTTGTAAGAAGGATCTCCAAATTGTACTTTTATATAGTTTTTCGTATTATTTATGACTCTATCACGACATCGTATAATAAGAGCCTCTTATCTAGTAGTAGAAAATTATCCACATTTGGATAAAGAAAATTTTCGTTTCTATTGTTTAGCTATATATTGGAATGATATTTGGTTAGTTTTGATGATCATGATCTTTTTCGTGAAAAGATTTTGTTTCAATTTACATAATTTTTTAAAAGATACTCTAAATAATTTAATTGCACATTAAACCTGAAACAATTGCCGAACATACCAACACCTTTATTTTATTACTCTACTTATACCATTTTTCAGTTTCCTCTCTCTCTTTCTCTAACACAAAATCCTAATTTCTACTCTCTCATTCTCTCCCTCCCCCCTCTCTACCAACCAACCCACCCACCAGAAGGCGACCTCTCTTCTCCGGCGAAGAGAGGTACTCCGCTGACCTCTGCTTCATCTCCTCCAACATTTAAGGGTGCCGATCTGCTGCTCCATCCTTGTCATGGTGCTGCTACATCATATCACTGTTGATGTTGCTGGTTGTGCTCCGATGGGGGCCGGAGCTGCTACCGCCGATCTGCTTCTCCCTCTTCTTTGTTTTTATTTTTTGTTTTGTATGTGTATTTATATATATATACATGTATAACTTTTGTATTTATGTGTATGTGTATGTGTATGTGCATGTTTTGATGCATAAATAGATTTAGAATCTTTTGAACGTATAATTGTATTTTTTTTGTATATTTGTTGTTTGTTTGTGTTATTGTGTATGTGTATTTCAAGTGCATGTTCTCCAAATATTTTTGTATATCTATTTTGTATATACTAGTATTTATGTGTATGTATGTGTAACATATATGTCCATATATCAATTATTTCTATATCCATAAATTGTATGTCTTGTATGTGTAGTGTATGTATGTGTATATTTGTATATTCTAGTTTTTATGTGTGTTTATGTATTTTCAAAGATCAAATCTGCTCTTTTTTTAAGCATGAAAATGTATATTGTATGTTTGTGCATCTTTGTCTTCTTCTTTTTTGCAGCAGTCGAGAAGGGAGAGAGTAAACCCTAATTTGTATGGTTTAGATGGATTTTGTATATAGTATGTAAAAAAAAAAAATTGGTGTATTTTGTAATGTGGTATAATGTCGATATCTTTTGTTATTTTGATGTTGGGGTTGTATATTTTTGTGATAAACCTTTTTTTAATTAAAACTGAAATACATATTCAAATACAATTTTAGTTTTCCAAAAATAAAAATAAAAAATTCAACCAAATCTATTCCCAAACTCAAAACACCTTATTTAAATCGAAGGCTCGATGCAGACACCTTGTCCGGTTAACTTTTACGATGTTACTAAGTTGAATCCTCATCGTGTATAAATATTAATTTTTTCGCAGCACCTAGCACTAGTTGTTTGGAATCGTGGCGCCACCTCAAGACCAAATTCATACACCTCATTATCCACCAAACTATAGTCTCGTACTTGCCGTTTGCCAGATTATTGTTATTATATTGGAAGATCCAATTATTTATTTTTCTTCAATTCGCATGAAAATTGCCACTGGAAAAGAATATATGAATAGGCAAATTAGATAAGATTGGCATATTCTTGTGTTCCCATTTCCCCGCCGACTTTTCATGCCTAACCTGATTTCGTACACCCACATAAATATACTACAGCCCACCGTCCCCCCCCCCCCCCTCGGCCCTCCCCAAAAAAAAAGGTTAAAAAAACTAAAATAGGAAAAAACACCACCTCAAAAAAAAAAAAAAAAAAAAGAAGTCAAGATTCAAGATTCAATTTTTTTAAATAATGTATTGCCTAGAGTTTTCATATTACATTGAAATATGGTACTACTAAAAAATTCATGAATAAATATCGAAGCTAGAAATAAATTACAATAGGTAACATTTAATTTACTTAAATAAGGGAAAATGGAAGAAATTTAGTTAAAATCAACTCTTCTTGTACATCCATGATCCACCTTATCCCTCCCCTATTGGTTGATGAGAGTATCATATCAGACTCTAAGAAAAGTAAGCTATAGTAGACTCTAACATTAGTACTTAAATTGCATGCACATGGGTAGACTTAGGAGTACTTATGGGTATCAATTGATATTTTTTTTGTCAAAATTATATTGTATATATAGGAGCAAAATTATTTTTATATAAATATATACTAATTTTGAGTCCTTTTAACAACAAAAGATTCTCTGAAGAAGACGTATTAAGCTTATGATCGAAGTCCTACTTTTAATCCCACACACAATAATTTTATTTTTTGAGTTTATTTAGCGAAAATTCTGAGTACACCACAATTAGATAACTATAACTACTCAAGGTGAGCCCAACTTTTACATTATATGCATGGTCCTAAAATGTTTGGTCAAATGGTTGTAGCTAGAGCTTGTCCTAAGACCTCTAAAGATTGGTAAAATAAGTGTCGACTCGCAAATTAGACCTAAGGATTGGAGTTACTAATTTTTAGAGATTTGGAGCATATTTTGCCAAGCTTTAAAAATTATTATTTTATGTGGCCATAAAAATATTTCAATATTTTCATGAACATGAGTAATAATTTATGGTAAGAAGATCTTCTGAGAATATTGAGAAAATCATAACGACCATGTGAGTCATGCGTGTCACCAAATCAGTAGCTTAGCCGACTATTGCACTGTCTTTGACCGTACCTCCCAAGAATTCATTCCTTAGGTTCTCCTCCTTTCTTTTCATGCATAAATAAAACATGGAAATTACTATCAATTTAAGTGTCTTATTTTTCATTTTAATTGGTTAAAAAAAGAATATTTTTTTATATTTAATAAGTCGACAATTCAAACATCATACTTGGCAAGTTTAAAATTATAAATTTCTAAGAATATTTTAGTACATTACACAAATCTTTACTTTAGAACCACACGATTGAAAAGTCTCCATATATTTCTTAAACTCCATATCCAGTTAAACTGGGACATTTAAATTGGGACGGAGGAAATACTATTAGTAGTTTCTCCGTCCCAATTTTTATGAAGGTGATTGACTAGACATAGAGATCAAGAAATAAAGAAAGATTATTTGAAACTTGTGAGTTAAAACAAATATTTGAAGTTTGTGTCGTTGTAAACTATTTCATAAATTTAAATTATTACTTAATATTAAAAGATGTTATTTTTACTGACAAAAAAGGAAACAATATTATATAAATTTGGACGGAGAAAGTACTCATTTGTTTCACAAAGAATGATATGATTATGATTTTGAGCGTCAAACGAGTTTTTTTTAGCACACTATTTTTATATATTTTTTAAATATTTTGAAGCATTAATTATTGTGACTTACTCCATATAATTAATCAGTAGATCTTTTCCTTTTTCTTGCACATAAAGCCAAAATATCACATCATAATCATTACCATTATCATGATTCCTTAATTATTATAGCAGCCATATACACACACATACATATAGAACATATACGCGTATAGGGTTGCTGGGAAAGTCAGAAGAATATTACAATACTACTTTTTTCATAGGGTTAGTTATATTATAGCTGCGGGTTTTTACTTTTTCCTCTCTTCTGTGGCTTTTCCTATGTTATGCTGTTTCAACCCCAGGTAAATTATCTTCATTCTTTCTCATTTTTCCTTGTTTTTAGGCCATTTTGGTATGTTGGTATTGATTTTCTTGATGTGTTTTGGTGGGTAATTGAGTTTCTGATCAGATCTGATGAGTAATTGTTTTGGTACATGTTTTGTTCTTTAGATTTGAATATTCAGGCTGTAAAGTTTGGTTCTTTATTGTTTTCTGTTGTTTTCGATAATCGTGATGTTTGAACCAGTTTGGTGCACTTCCACTAATTCCAGAGGTATCTGCTACCTCCCACCTTAAGTTTTTTTTTTGTTGGATTGGAAAGTTTGATTCTTCATTGAGGCTGTAAAGTTTTGTTCTTTATTGTTTATCGAGGCTGTATAGTTTGGTTCTTTACTTACTTGATAATCGTGGTGTTGCGACCCGTTCGCATGCACTTCGACTAATTCCACGGGTACCTGCTACCTCCTACCTAAAGTTTGGTTCTTTTAATATTATTGGTAACGTTTGGTTCTTTATTGAGGCTGTAAAGTTTGGTTCTTTATTGTTGGAGTTTGAATCTTATGATATTGTTCTATTGGGTATGAATTGGAATCCAACTTTTGAATTTATTCTTAGTGTGGTGTATTTGTTCTGTTTGGGATTCTTTGTGTTTATTGGAATTAATGCTAAGACTATTCGTCATAAGTTTCGTTTATTCTGAGAGATTGTTTAGGCTATTTAATATGGTTTTTGTGTGGCCATACTATGTGGTGACTTTGGCCTTAGGGTGAAGTTGAGTTTTGGCTTTTGAGGATAAATGTATCTTATTCTTGTTGAAGTTAATGGTTCTGTCGAGGCTTGGAGTAAATTGTTACTTTGATTTGACGAATTTACTGTTGTATTTCTTTTGAGGATCTAATAAAGGGTACAATGAAGTTATTTGAATTTCACTATTGTTTAAATGAGTATATTGTATTGGAACTAAGGGTGTGTTTTTTACCCATATGATCTTGTACCACTAGTAATGAAAGGATTATATGTGCATTCAGTGACTGTTCCTTGATAATAATGAGCTTTGATGTACAAATATGGCATAGGTTTGTTGTATAGTTCTCAATTCTACTATTTAGTGCCTGTTCCTACTCTTTGATTATTAGATGGCGTTTGTTGTGTTTCTATTTTTGCATGTCTTTCTGTTTAACCTCTTCCTTTCCGAACGTGTTTCCAAAATTATTTTTCTTGAGCTGAGGATCTACTGGAAACCTAAGTTACTCGGACTCTTCAAAATTGCCGCCGTACCCGTGTCGGATAGGACACGAGATTCACACCGGATGTGGTCAAATAAAAATGGATACTTTGACCAAAATCCACAGAAACTTGATGATTTTCTTTTGACAAATAGACTCTCTAGATAGACATTGGAAATGAGATACCTTCAAAATTATGCAGAAATTTATAGTCTTTTGTCTCTCTTTCATCTTTTGTCGACATTCTCGAATTTCTGATTTTATGTTTTGAGGGTAACTTTTGGGAAGACGACTTAATAGAGAAAAACAGAGATATTGGGGAAGAGGACTTCTCTAGGAAGAATCGAAATTAAGGATTATGACTTTATTTTTAGAATTTTGAAATTTTTTAGACAGATCCCCGCACCCGTATCCGTGTGCGGATCCATACCCCCGAATCTCTAAATTTAAATTTTGCCGAATCCGACCTCTAGATCCGTACCCGTGTCGGATACCCGTATCCGAGTCCGAGTAACTTAGCTGGAAACAACCTCTCTACTTCACTCGAGGTAGGGGTAAGGTCAGCATACACCTCGCCCTCCCTAGAACCCACTTGTGGGATTATACTGGGTATGTTGTTGTTGTTGTTTTATTTGTGATGGTCACAAAGATGATTTGGAGGACGACATACAGACCAAGATTTATAGGAAGAGGTTTTATAACTGCTACTGCCCTAATGATAACCTAGAGTCCTGAATGACCATGCATGAGCGAGCTGGAATTAGTGTCATTAACCTCGTTTTGTACTTATCCATGCAAGGATGTTCACGGGGATGTTTATTAGAGTGCATACAAGTTAACATAGTTGCCATTACTTGAGTTGTCAAAATGTAACAAGGCCATTGTCTTAAGCTTGATTTTAGTTGGCTTCTCTAGATGTTTTTGCTTTTGTTTAGTATTATACCTGAAATGCTGACTCTTTTTCCCTGGTTATATTTTTCAGGATCCAGTAGACTTCAGTTCCAAGAGAATAGTATTTTTTAGGACATGGAGCAAGTGTGCCTTTTGTCAGATTGCTTTGAGTGCCGAGCTTTTTCATTTCAGGAAGTCCTTGATTGGAGGTTCCTCATCCGTGGAGATTTCCTTCTTGTTTCCTTTGTCAACTGCACATAGTGAACACCTCCTCTTGAATGATCAGTACAGGAGTTCATCTGTGATATCTGTATAAGCTATAGGTGGTGGATGTTTAATGCAATACCACTAGTAAGCAGCTCAACTTCTTATGATGTCAGTTGTGACTGTACTGTTAACTACCTCGTGCAAGTTTATTATTTCTAGCGCATTGCGGACACAACACCCATTCAGGACCCTCTGGGAACCATCCTCTGAGGTATTGTTGTGGGTTGTGTGCCTTGTCATAGTACTCATTTTCTAATAGCCTTAACATCAGATCTGCTCTCTTTGTCCACTACAGGGCTAATTTTCAGCAGATTTACATGTGATGCTTCTGTACATTGTTGGGACGTAGTTGGCATTTTACACTTTTCGGGTTTGGTAGTGTCCAGAGACCTCTTCTTCACCATTTAGTTGACTGAAGACTTGGAATCAGACTGAAGTGTGTTGGAGACAGGGGCTAATGTGCTTTTGAGAAAGAACTTTCAATCATGTCCTGCGCTTATAATTCGACCTGTTGAATTGAGCTCATTGAGTTCAGTTAGCTCTGAAGTGGTATCAAGATGCACTACAGCACTTGTCTTCGCTTGCTTTCTCTCTCCTTTTACAGTTTTGGATTTGTTAGTGTCATGTATCTTATGAATAAGGCTGCAAAGCCTATCCGTCCTATCATTGCTGGTTCCACCCTCAACAGTTTTTCAGAAGGAAACTAAGGGGGATTTTGCTGAATCAGACAAGCTACTAGTTCCTTTTTAGTATTTTTCTTTTCCAGCCATCCCAAGACAGAAAAACTCCATTTTGTTTGTGTGCATTTTGTCTCTCCATCTCCAACAAATAAGTGACCGACGTGCTAGTGAAGCTGCAAAAGAAATGGAAAGGTGCTTGTCTTGTTTCCCTTATTGTTGTTGGTTTCTTTTTTCTGGATGCTCATCTAATTCTTCTTGACTGTGTGCAGGTACAAAATAATTAAGGAAGTTGGAAATGGTACATTTGGAAGTGTTTGGCGTGCACTTAATAAACAGACTGGTGAAGTGGTAGGTGTAGATGGGAAGGAAACAGCAAAGGTCCTACTGTTTTTGATGTATTTTGGAAGTCCTTATAATTCTATTCATTTGCCTGACACAGGTTGCAATTAAAATGATGAAGAAGAAGTATTATTCGTGGGAAGAATGCATAAACTTGAGAGAGGTCAAGGTTAGTTGGTTTCCTTCCTTTTGGCCATGTCTTGTTTTTACTCTGTTGAGCATTCAATAACTGTTAATTCTTTTGCAGTCTTTGAGAAAAATGAACCATCCTAATATTGTGAAGCTCAAGGAAGTGGTTAGGGAGAACGACAATTTGTACTTTGTATTTGAATACATGGTATGCCATGGTTTCCCTTCCTAATGTATATCTGTGACTAGTCAGTTAATGAACGTCTAATTCTGTATGAGCTTTTGTAGGATTGCAATTTATACCAGCTTATGAAGGACAGAACAAAGCTTTTCTCAGAATCCGAAGTAAGAAATTGGTGCTTCCAAGTATTTCAGGGTCTTGCTTACATGCATCGGCAAGGATATTTTCATCGTGACCTTAAGCCAGGTATTTTGACTTTTCAATACATGCTGTGGATGATTATGAAGAGTTATCCCTGCTCCCTTCCTTTTCTTTTCTTTTATTTGTTTGTGTTTGGATTTGCTCTTTCTCTCCAATGGCTTTAAGCTCACATTTTTATTTAATCTGGCTCGTACTTCCAGTTGTCAGTTATCTTTTTGTACTGCTTTTTGAGTTGGTAACACCAAGCAAGACAAATCTGAAGATGCATTTCAGGATTTATGAGATATTACTATTAAGGCACCAAAGGAATAGGAAACTAGAAGAGCTAATGCAATTTATTTGTGTTTGTTATGTATATGTGCGTGCATTCATGAAAATCTGCATGTTATAGCAGTTATATAGGCCTTTTTATGTTTATGGAGTTTATGACATCTTAGTCCACTCCATTGTGATCTGACCCATACATATGATACTGATGGTTGTACAGAGAACTTGTTGGTTTCGAAAGATATAATTAAAATTGCTGATTTTGGACTTGCTCGGGAGATAAACACTCAGCCTCCATATACGGAATATGTATCAACACGTTGGTCAGTACGCCTGTCCTTCTATATGTTCACATTGATCTAAAATGTTAGTTTGTAGTTTACTGATATCTATTATGTGGTGTTGCAGGTATCGTGCTCCTGAAATTCTTCTTCAGTCACCAACCTATGGTCCTGCAGTTGGTAAGTATAAGATACACAGTATCTGCTTCAGCTATTTCTTTCCGGAGATATATTGATGTCTTTCAATACTGCAGATATGTGGGCAATGGGTGCTATTATGGCTGAGTTGTTTAGTCTTCGCCCTTTATTTCCAGGTTCAAGGTACACATATATGGTTATAATATTGATTTCTCTGTGACGTGCATAGAAATGTATATAGGAGTGGGAGGGAGGGTTGGTGGATTACAGACTGTTATTTGCTATCCATTAACTATTTGGTGACAGTCTGCTGTGTGCTCTTTTCTTCTTTGGGTGCAGTGAAGCAGATGAGATCTATAAAATATGCAGTGTTATAGGCACCCCATCCAAGAGGCAATGGGCTCAAGGACTTGAACTTGCCAATGCTATTAACTACCAATTTCCGCAGGTCATGACTCTTGTTCCTGGATTCTTTGGTGAACTGTTATCTTTGAAGAATTTTCAGATTAGCTGAGCTTCCTGACTCCTCCTTTTACCTTTGAATTCCAGTTCTTAGCCTCAGTTATAGAAAAGGAGATCTTTTTAATTTTTTCACAAGAATAAATGATTGCTGGGATCAACATAAAAATCCTGTTGTTTGATTTAACTATCAAAGCCATTTCTTTTGGCATTTGAATATGGGTTGACACCTCCTTCCCTGGTTTTATTTGGCAGATTGCTGGCGTAGATCTTGCCCTTTTAGTTCCATCGGCCAGTGACGATGCTATAAGCCTAATCAGGGTACGGACTAAGAACTGGTCAAAAGCATTTATATTGCTTTTCTGAATTGGTTGCTACGTTGTCATATATGCACAAGAGCTCATATGTTTCTGAATGTACTTTCCAAAGGGAATGTAATATCTGATGGCTTGGCATTTCATGTTTTTCTTTTTGGGCTGTTGCAGTCACTTTGTTCATGGGATCCTTGTAAGAGGCCGACAGCGGTTGATGCTCTTCAGCATCCTTACTTCCAGGTGGCAAACTCCTTCCTTTTGAGCCTTAGGTACACAAATATGTCGGTTTTCTATCTCTATAATTAAACTAATGATATGAAGTATAATGTGGCAGAGTTGCTTTTATGTACCTCCATCACTACGCACCAAGGCTTCTGTTGCTAAGACACCTCCTCCTGGTTTGTGCATTCTTCAGTATTTACTTGAAAGGAACTTGGGTTTTATGTTTCACCATGAACTTATAGGATTTTTCATGGCTGTAGCTGGCATGAGGGGTGCGTTGGAGCAAAAGTACAACAAGTGGTCGTCTGGGTTGTCGCCCAACCCCAAGCCCAGTGGCAACTTCTCTACCGTCAAGTCGCAGATGCCCTTTAGCACAGGTGATGTATAAGAATTTGAAGGATTTTACAAAGGGTCCAAGCTGAATCTAAGAGCTAGCACAAACATTTCATTAATATTTGTCTTTCCTGAATTTAACTTTGAAAAGACTATCTTCTCTGCTATACACAAATCTTCTTACCTTCATTCTGATACTTCTACATTTGTAATTTCACACTGCGACTCGTGAAACAGGTGTACAAAGGAAGTTGGATATGAATTATCAGGTATGGTTTCCTTGGGAACAACCTTAGATGATTGCTCTTATCCAATAGCCAAAAATGATGTGTACTTGAATCTAATTTCTGTGGCAATTTTCAGGATGCGAGGAGGAATGATAAAACCCTGCAAGGCTCTGATAAGCAACAACCAAAATACCGACCACCTGCAAGGAATGTTCCATGTGAGTTTTGTAAAAATAAATTAATCTTTCACTAGTTCTCTTTGCCAGACCCCCATCATTTTGGCAACAAATCACTTTGGTTATACTTTGCATTGTTGCACAGTCTCCCTTATCTTTTCTTTGGCTTGGCAGTGGTCGATTCTGGAGTGAACAATCGTTACGTTTCTGATGCAGCTGAGAAGCTGGCGAACATGAATATTGGCTCTGGTAGAGGACCTATAAAGCAGCCTGTACTTAAGCCTATGAAGGCAGGTGGGTGGCATGGGCAGAACGACTTGTTCCATGGACGGTCTCAAGATCTTCTTCCTGGAAGAAGCTTTTCAAGGAAAGTTGCTGGATGAAGAAATGTTATAGCTGGAGTGTTATATTTAGGTCTAGTGTTTTTATAGGAATAAGTTCTCTTTACGTGCGTATTTGATAGTATTACTTTGGTGAGCCAGTAGTCTTGTTCCTTGCGAGTTTGATTCATTTTCTGGTGATACTGTCACGTCGACGTTCAAGATGTTGAATAATTGTTGCTTGTTTTGGTCAGTGTCACATCTACATTTAAGGTTGCTGAATAAATGTTTTTTGCTTACTAATATGCTTATATCATTGGATAAAATTTCACTAGAGTAAAATATTCAGACATGGTAAGTGTATAAACTTGATTCGTTTTATCGTTGCTCTGTTTATGAATTGTTTTTTATCATTTTGTGAATAGTTTCAGATTGCCGTTGTAAAAGCTAACAGAGACTTGGTAAACTGAGCTCATGCTAACTAACAATATTCCTGTCACAAATTGTTGTAATTCTGGAGATCTCAATTTCTTTTGTTAAGCTAAGCTAAAAATCAGATCAGAATTCTGGAATCACAGAAGAATGAGATATAAATGAAACAAATCACTACTAAAAAGCATTGTTACATAAGAGTATAATTCAATTAAGCTAAACAAAAACAAGAAAATAAATAGTTGAGTTACCGGTTCGGACACTACCGAAAAAGGAAAAAAAAGTTTCTATCATTTAAACAAGAGAAAACATCGCTAGTAACCAAATCCTCAACTCTCAAGACACCATGATCATACATCAGCCTCTTGATGCCTCCTTTGAACCCTGAAGCAAAATCTAGAATTTCTTGGATCCCACCGAAGAGCAATCACATCATCTATCTGCAAATTCCTTCTCTTCACAAACTTACTTATCCAATATGTAACTAGTGCAAAACCACCAGGCTTCCATTTCTTGAGTACAAATTCAGTATGCTCCGACTCCGTATCCATATCCCAAACACCAACTTTGATCCCAGATAAAGTTTGACAATTTTCTCTTTTTTCCGGATCCAAGAAAGGTAAAACATGATCTAACACCTCTTGTCTTGGCAGTAAAAGCCTTGACGCACTTGCATTAACATCACTCATAGTTAACTTCTTAGTTATCCAATGTTCTTCATTCTCCTTCATTCTCGCCCCTGTGGGCGGGGGATTTAAACACCGCCTTACAGCATTGTTTTTCAAGAACTCTTTTCTTGCCCTACTTTTTTTAACAGGAAAAGTACCATTATTAGATATTTCATTGAACAGCCTTTTGGGAGGAGATGAACCCGATGCATAAGAGGTAATAGCGGATGTGCATATTGGTAGAGAAAGACAGAGAGCAGTAGAAGGCGACGACGACGAAGGAGGAGTAGTAGCTAGGTTTTGTGAAAGTTCTGGAAACAAAGTTAATGTTGATTGTTTTGTAGCAACAAGATTTTTAGAAACTTGTGGAAAAATAGACAGGGTGCGTGGTTTATCGTCATTGCATGAGAAACTAGTAGTAGAAGGCTGAGGATCAGTGCGAACAAGGTCTTCAAGAAGTTCTGGAAAAAGAGACAAAGTTAATTTTGCCTTAACAAGATTTTGAGAATTTTGTGGAAACAAAGAAAGGGTGGGTGGTTTATTGTCATCTAATGGGGACGTGCATGAAAAACTAGCAGTAGAAGAAGATGGTTTTGATGTTAATGGTGATGAGGGAGGATGAGAATAGTTGGTAATGCATGCGAAAGTAGTAATAGTAGTAGAATTATTGGGAATGTTATTTGTTTGGTTACCTTCTTCCATTGCTGCTTTTTAAGAATGCAGTATGGAATAATGAAAATTAGGAGTTTTGAGGATGTTCTAAGACGTCCATCTGCACCCTTTTTATATATTTTTAGAACTTTTCCTATGCATACTCAAAAAAGAATTTGGTTTTCCATTTCATAGTAAAAAAAGGATTAGCTCTTTATTTGGAAATATTTGGAAACAAAAACGCGTTTGCTTTTCCATTAATGCGTTTTCCTTATTCCCACTTTGATCAGGAAATGGATGTTTATATTGATTGTGAAATATGTTATGTGTTAGCTTTGTTGTCAATAGTATTAAGTAGTACTTATTGTTATGGGGTTATAAATGAAAACAATGAAATATATGAAATGCATTTGATTATTTGAACTGTTAATATCACTAATTTATAGATATTGTATTAGTACTATTACTCAAAAATAAAAGTTATATCACCTGTTATTTGTAAATTTGATTTATAATTCAGTGTGTTCATCAGTAAATATGTACGTAGGGATGATAGTTTTTATACTACTAAGTAACAATTTCATTAATAAAATCAGGATCACAATTAGGCTACTAAAGTAATGTTGTAAAACATAAAGATTATAACCGTAATAAACTTAACGATATGAGAATATTAATATAACTATACTATGCCCTCTAAATATAACTTGTACTTCGATAATTTAATAATTTGATAATTGAAATCCAAAGTAATAGTTACAATAATCAAAATTAATTGAACTTCATATATAATACTACAACAATAACATACCCCATGTAATATATATGACAAGTGGAACTCGATATAATAACAAAGTAAGTACTACTAGAATTTTAGTGAGGAATAGGGATTGAAAGTAGTAGTGAACAGTGTGTGTTGCATCATTAGCTTTTGATTCAATTTAATTTACAAGAAAGCCTATGTTACAAGGAAAACAACTGTGAAACTTTATAATGAGAACTGAGGAGAGATCCAAGTAGCCCTAGCTAGAACTAAAAGGAGACCAGAGGAGAATTTGCAAAGATCATTATATAACTAGAGATCAAGATGTGCCATGAAAAATACTAAATGGCGCGCCAAGTAAGTTGTTCTGTAGAGTGGAGCCATGCAGCCAAGTGCCAAAACTAATAATAGTGTCATTATTGCCTGAATCTAACAATACTTAGTTGAGTTGATTGTTCAAATTAATTAATGGTTATTTTACTTTGGGTAGTTGGTCATGAATGTCATATTTCTTTCATTTGTCGCGTAAAAGTCATCTAATTTTAAGCAATTGGCTCATATATATGGTCATCCCACAGGTTTTGGTATTTTCAGCTGGTCACCCGTATACGAAGTTGCATTTTTTTAATTTTATTATTAAACAACTAAATTCAAATCATACACTATATTTATGATCCAGTTTTTAGTAAATTCGTTTCTCATAAGCACTGAGGTTGCAGCTTCTTTTTTTCATATTACTCTAGGAAATGCATCTGTTTCATAAAGTCCACCTAACAAAGGTCCTTATTATTATTAATGACAGTGATTTGCCTTAATTACAAAATGATACTGAAATATTTTTTGCTGTTCTGCTTAGAGTTGAGTTACACTAAAACAAACATGTTGCATTGTGCTGGCATGCTTTCCTTGAATCCATTTTAACCTGATGAGAGATTTTCATTTGTCTTTGGTTTGCGACTGGCACAACGATCAACTGCTTGAGATCATGCATCCATTGAATATCAGATTGTTGTAATGATCGATTTCTTGAGACAATGCATCCATTGAATATCAGCTTATTACCCCTTGAAAGCAAATTACATTTAGCAAGTAGTTCAGGCTTTGCCTCAATGCATGTTCATGCAACTAGGTTCTTCTTCCAATGTGAATTGTAGCATTTTTATTTCTAGATTAAGTCTGCATAGCTTCTTTGGGTTAAGGTTGGGATATCCTATCCTAGACCATGGTGGCCATCAATGTGATAGGTTATATTTAAATGGTTTAGAATTTGAATTTAGTGGTTTTAATATAAAAAAATATTAGTAAGAAGATGAAATATTATATGCCGGTGACCGGAAATACCAAAATTGGTGGAGTGGCCATTTTAGCGAATTGCATAAAGTTAGACGACTTTTGCATGAAATGATGACTATCATGGTCAATTACTCAAAATTAAATAATTATTTGAGCCATCAACTCTGCCGTAGCTCTCTTGTGCCACCCACTAGTTGCAGGGGCGTAGGCACCCTATGCCAAAGGGTGTCACGGGACACTGCTTCGCCGAAATTTTTTACTATGTATATGTATATAAATATATAAAAAAATCATAATAGTTAGTACAAATAAAGAAAGTGACACTGCTTAAAACACCATGGCTCACCGGTCTAGTGGTTAAACACCTTTAGAAAGTCTAGAACTGTGAGAGTTTAAATCCCGCTTGTAGCATAATTTAGCTTTTTTTATCAAAATTTTCAAAAGTTTATCATTTAAAGTAGGGATTGAGCACTCGACCTTCAAATTTTTTTTAGAAGTGACACTGCTTACAAAAAATCCTGCGTTCGCTACCCACTAGTTGTCTGATGGTTATATACACTCAGCTCATCTTGTTCTTTCCATTTAGGCTCCATCTCACTAGCGTTACTCATGGAAACTGAAGTTTCATCTCTAGAGTCGGTTTTAGTCCTCGAGGCATCCATGTATGAATGTAGATATTGTCACATCTACATTCAAGTTGTTAAAATTAAACAGATGTTTTGCTTACTAATATGCTATATCAGTGGATTTAATTTCACTATTAGAGTAAAATATTCATACATGGTAAGTGTACTAACCGAATCGTTTTATCAACAACAACTTACCTAGTGATATTTCACAAGTGGGGTCTAGGGAGGGTTGGATGTGTGCAGACCTTACCCCCACCACCAAGGTGGAGAGGCCGTTTCCGATAGACCCTCAGCTAGAAAAAAATAAAAATATGTTTGAAAACAAACAAAGTAAGGACGCAGAGCAACAACCAAAACTAGAGCAAATAAACAAAACCAGAGCATTAAAAACAAACATGATAGCTCAAGTACTCACATAAAACTACAACAACCAGAGCAACAACATTAAAGACGCAGAACAAGATAACACTACTATGTATAAGAATAATAAAGCTAATATATCAGCAATCATTCGTCTACTACCTAACCTTCTATCCTAATCCTCGACCTCCACGCCTTCCTATCAAGAATCATGTCATCAGTGATTTGGAAGTGTGCCATGCATGTCCTGTCAAATCACCTCGCCCCAATTTGTTTTTGGTCACCTCTACCTCTCCATAGACCATGCACTGCCAATCTCTCGCACCTCCTTATTGGGGCATTTGTGCTCCTTCTTTTCACAGGGTCGAATCATCGCAGCCGCGCTTCTCGCATCTTGTCCACCACTAAGGTCACTCTCACCTTGTCACGAATGACCTCATTCCTAATCTTATCCATCCTCGTATGCCCACACATCTATTTAAATATTCCATCTCTGCTACGTTTATCTTCTGAATATGTGTGGTCTTGACTGACCAACACTCTGCTTCATACAACATACCTAGTCTAACCACCACTTTATAAAACTGAATCGTTTTATCATTGCTTCAATTTGTTACGTTCTTTGAGCTGTTTTATGATTGATTTGTTTGTGCATAATTTCAAGTTGCCGTTGTAAAAAGCTAACAGATTTGGTTGGCAGTCCCCTTAATGCTGTCATATTGAGTTTCCCATTAGAGGGCCTAATCATGTTTTGGAAAATTTTTATAAGTACTTGCCAAGTACAAGCTTGACGCTGACTGACAATATTACCTGCCACAAATATGTGGGGGTAATTTTGGGACTCTCAATTTTTCTTATTAAGCAAAGCTCACAATTAAATCAGAATTCTGAAAATACGAAGAATGAGATATAAATGAAACGAGTTACTACTAAAAAACATTGTTAAAGAGTAGTAGTACAAAAAAGTATTAATTCATTAAGCTAAATAAAAAGAACAAAAGAATATGTGAGCTGGTTCGACAGTCACAAAAAAATGTTTCTATTATTTAACAAAACGAAACATTGCTAGTATCCAAATCCTCAACTCCGAGAGACCATGATTATAGATCATCCACTTGATGCCCTACTTTGAACACGAAAGCAGAATCTAGAATTTTTTTGTTCCCAACGAAGAGCAATCACATCATCTTTCTGTAAATTCCTCCTCTTCACAAACTCACTAATCCAATTTTTAACAAGTTGGAAACAACCAGTACTCGCCCATTGTTTGAGTTCCAAAGTATGTTGCGACTCGGTATCCATATCCCGAACACTAACTTTAATCCCAGGCACACTTTGACACTTTTCTTTTCTTTCGGGATCCATGAAATCTAAAACATGAGCCATCACCTCGTGTTTTGGCAGTAAAAGCCTTGAAAGAGTTGCACTAACATCACTCGTAGTTAACTTCTTAACTATCCAATGTCCTTCTTTCTCCTCCACCCCCGCCCCCCTGGGCAGGGAAACTAAACTAGGCCTTACCGCCTTGTTTTTCAAGAACTCGTCTCTTGCTCTACTTCTTTTAACAGGAACATGACCGTTATTAGATATTTCATTAACCAACAACCTTTTAGGTGCAGATGAACTTGATGCATGAACGTTATCGGCTGTGCATATTGGTAGAGAAAGACAGAGAGAAATAGAAGGCGACGATGGAGGAGTAGTAGCTAGGTTTTGTGAATGTTCTGGAAACAAAGACAATGTTGGTTGTTTTGTAGCAACAAGCTTTTCAGAAACTTGTGGAAAAAGAGACAGGGTGGGTAGTTTATCGTCACTGTTGTGGTTGTTCAATGGGGATGTGCATGAGAAACTAGCAGTAGAAGAAGATGATTTTGATGTTAATGGTGATGAGGGAGGATGAGAAATAGTAATATCTGCAATGGGTTCTGAAAGGCGAGGTAAAAGAGACAATTTTGTAATGCATGAGAAAGTAGTATTAGTAGAATTATTGGGAATATTATTTGTTTGGTTATGATTACTTTCTTCCATGGCTGAATGTAAGAAAGCAATATGGAGATTAAGGACTTTGAGGATGTAGTACTTTAGACGTTGATCTACACCCTTTTTATATATATATTCATAAACTTCTTCCCATGCATACTCAAGAAAGGATTTGGTTTTCCATTTCATAGCTAGTCAAAAAAGGATTAGCCCTTTATATGCATAATTTTTTTCATTAACGTGTTTCGCCTATACCTACTTTGATCTGGAACCGGAAGCAAATTAAATACTTTATATTTTGCATAATGATCGCCAGTTATGTTGTTATAATTTGAGATATTAGAATGTTAATTTATGTATGTTTATCTGGATTGTGAAATATGTAAAGCGTTAGGTTGTTGGTAATAGTACTTTATCTTCTGGGATTATACATGAAATAAATGACATTTAGTCTGCACAACAATTTCATTAATAAAATCAGGATCGTAGTAAGGCTACTATAAAATTAGTGTCATAAAGCATAAATACTATACTATAACAAACTTCCGAAATATAGTAATCTCCGACAAAATCATTAAACTATAATATGACTCCAATTTATGCCTCCAAAATATTACTACGTGGTATTTAGAGAAATTTAATAATTTGAAAATTGAACATTCTAAGGAAGATTATGTTACAATGAGAACAACTGGGAGACCTTTAAAGAAAAGTCATCAGGGGAGATCGATGTACTCTTAAAACTAAAGGCAAAAAGAGACAAAAAAGAGAATATTGCAAGATCATGTATGACTAGAGATCAAGAAATTAAATGCCATGAAAAATACTAAATGGCCAAAAGAGTTTGTTCTGTATAATGAAGCCACTGAAACTACTATAAATACTTGAAATATAAGTATCTTGTAATGATCTCTATTTAAACTTCATTACATCCAAGAGGCAAAATTGTACCCTTTTCCATGGAGTTCCTGTGGTAGATCACTGCAGCTTAGTAATGAAATTTGTAATTTTAAAGGTATTGAGTTTGTATTCTCTCTCTGTTCTGTTCCCACCACGTCTTCGCATGCACCTCCCCAAACTTCTCGCGGCTGAGTGAATGAAGAAAATGGCATTAGCTGAACATGTCAAGCATGGCAAAATAATCAAACTATAACAAGAGTAGAGATTTTCAAATACCTGAATCTAACTCGTCGTAGCTCTCTAGTGCCATCAACTAGTTGTCTGATGGTTATGTACACTCCAGGCTCATCTTGCTCAACCCATTCTGATTCCATTTCACTAGCATTACTAATAGAAACTGAAGTTTCATCTCTAGAGTCGGTTGTTGTCCTCGAAGCATCCATATAGGACATGTCACTCTTTGGGAAACCAGCTGCATAGGCAGTTGATCCAGATGGTTTATGGTAATTGCCTTGAGTCCAGTCCTTATTTGTTGCAGGAGTCATCATAGGGCTCTCCAGTGCTGAACCAAGTCTTGAATAATTAGAATCTCTCTGCAGAAAAGTATCATAGGTGACATAAATATCTCTGTTCAATCTATTGCTTACTGTATGATAGTATAAATGTAATCAAAATGGTGTATATGTCCAGAAAACAGGATGTAATAGATCTTTATTGACGATACATTGGAAGTTAAATGAATGGTTGTACTTAGCCACAAATTAATTGAAAGTGACTTACTCCATCCTCGGACCTTCCAGGCGTGTTAAGAGCTTGTTTATTGAATCTCTGCACATTGTAGAGCTCCATAATTCGGTCATAATTCTCACCCCACCATCTTTGAGCTTGCCATTTGTTGAACATGTCCCGACTTCAATACAACCAGCGTGATATCAACATCAGAACAATCAACATGTGTTTCAATAAGATATAATTAATGATATTTTCAACAAGGACATGATCACATGAATATTGATAACAAATGGACAATATGACAGCTTTTTCTTGGTCCAAATAGAAAGCTACACTCCATGGATGCATTCAATTAACAAGATCATTAATTCAGATGGTATCCAAACACATCAACTTAGTGGAGTAATAAGAAGGGCACAATAAGTATATTATGAGATACTTGAGCAGACAAGAATGGAACAAAAGAACATGGAAATTCAATGAGACTTCATTTCATGAATGAAAGGGACAGAGCATTGGCAAGGACAAGCGTATCTAAAGAAACTGTCAATACGGAAGAGGCTGTTTCCTAACTAGAATTATAGACAAGAAATTTCCATAGTCATAATTCCCATTATTTAGTTTCCAAATAGAAATATAACATTAACTATGTCTTAATCCCAAGCAAATTAGTGTAGGCTACATGAATCCTAAATGTCAATGTCACTCCATTTAAATCATCTTAGTCCAATATTATTTGACAGATTTCAAAATAGAAATGAAAGGATTTTTTATTAAATACCTAAATCGGATTCGTTTAAGATCATTTCCACCATTAGGGAGAGAAACAAAAGTGATCTGAACACCAGGCTCCACTTGTGCAGTCCACTCTTTTTCATCATTTTCCACCACCACATCACTAGACTGGGAGATAGATTCAACACCAACACCACTAAATCCTCTAGCAAATCTTGAATCAGGTCTAGGAGTCCTTAGATTTCCAGCACTTGTAAAATCCCAAGCTGGAGTAGAACTTGAACTTGCTGGTGGTTGGTAAGGATATGGAACTCCCTCTGATATTGTATCAAAATCAGCATATGGTCTATGCCCTTTCCTGTAACTACTAGTTGGTGTTGTTGACTTGCATTTATAAGCACCTGACACCTTTAAAGCAATATCCTTTATCTGCAAATGTTTAAAAATTGTAAGTTCATAGCAACTAAGTACAACATCAAGAAGATAGATTCTTGATTATAAGATTAATTGTAGTATAAGTTAAATAGTGAATGCTGGTTTAACATTCTAATGACAGATTAAATTATATATATCACTATAGTTCTTGAGAGTGTAACACTTTTTTGCACTGTCCTATTTAACTTACTATAGAAACTAATAAGTTACACTATCATTGTATTTTAACTAATTAAAATGTGGAGCTCGATATCATAGCAAGCTCGGTTGAGCTTGGCTCGGTATTGTAGTATAAGCTCATTACACTCGGCTCGATGCCTAGGCCTAGTTAGTGCATATGAAGTGAACCAAGTTTTGTTTCAGTGGTAACAATTACTGCTGCAAGATCAACTAAGAACCAATGAACAGTCAAGCAGACTGTTCCAAAAGCAAGAGAAATTTTTTTTTAGGTCTCAATAGTAAAAATACTGTTTGAAAGTCACTTACTTTCAGAAGTTAACTTTCTGAGGTACTGATCAATTTAACAGTTGAACTAGAGAAGGAATAAGTCAACTCCAGGATGGACTACAGTGAATAGACAAGATATCAATGGATGGTCATGTCAAAGATAATTTTTTGCCAGATATGGATATTGTCTTTTCTGAGAATCTGCTCTAGTTTACATGTTCGACTGTTCTTTTATTGGGGTTGCAAATTCTAAAGAGGACTTGACCAAAACATATCCGTACTTGTCTAGTTGAAAAATATCATCACTTCATCAGATTCCTCATGTTATAATTATGGCTACCCTGTTGAAGAAAAGTCTACCTTACAGATATTAACACTTTTTTTTAGCTTCTTTACCCTAGATCCACTTAAATACCATATTTTAATTAGTTGAAGAATTTGAGCCTGTGACATGCGTCTATAACACATTTCACATTATATTTGCTGTTCTTTTTACCTGTTAAACCAAAGCCTGAGGGACTTGCAGGTCTTTACTCTAGTATATCACTATGCTTATATGTTATATCTATGAAATTGAAGTATTTTTGATACAATACTTATGAGATGGTTATGGTATGGACAATTTTGTATAGGCCTTCCTATATGTTACACATACAAGCTTTGTAAGGTTCTTGCTCCTTTAGTGGTCTAATTTGTCAGCCTAAACAACTTGTAATATTGTTAGTTTCAAAAACTTTGGGATGAAAATGAATAAGATACAAAAAGTTCACTATAATTGCAAGATGATGAAAGAATAAAATAAGGACCACTAATGTAATTAAAGAAAACTAAAGTAGAGAACATTATGGGACCAAGAAATTAGACACATGATCCAAGAAATAACGTGAACATGACCCAATCTATATGTACACCTATACTCTCTTCATGCTATAAGCCATAAAGTGTGGGGTAAAGTGAAGTTATAGGTACCATAGTGCCCACAAATAAAAGCCTTAGTTAATCTTTGGTCCTTACTCTTCTCCAACACCCCCGCGTGACCAGCAAAATATTCATTTCATGTTCAATTATAACCCAATGTCCAAATATAGCCCAAACCCAGCTGGGATATGTGGGGCCAAAAGGTTAAATTGTGGTTCCCACTAAAGAGATTATTGGCTAAAGCGACAGGTCTCGTACCAAGAGTCAAGTCTGCTTTGTGCAAAGAAAGAAAAAGAAAGGCTAACAAAACTAGAAAAGATAATACTCCCTTCTCTACATTTTATTTTACACTCTTTCAAATTCAAAATGTTTCAACATATTAGTATTTCATTTTATTTTCAATTAGTTTCGATAATAATTTCAAGAATTTATAGCTCTAATAAAGCTTTCAAACCAAACAAAACAAGCAATCGCACTAAAGATAAGTAAGCCTCTTCCGACCATGCAAGTGTACATCAATCTTATGGTCAGATTAACAATGAAATATTATCATATACGTTCTCCGATTATATCTTCAAAATGGCACACACTAATAATTCATCCTTCCGCTCAACCTAGCGATCTTAATAACTTAATTTTTATTTATTATATTAATTAAATTGCCAATCTTTTCATTAAATATGCTAATAGTAGGAGAAGGGTATATTGCAAGAGAATATATACCTGTGCCGTGAGGGTTTTAATGGATTCTTTAGTATTGGGAGTAGCAGCACGAGGTCCTTCTTCACCACCATCGTCATCTATCTTTTGCCTACACGTGATACACGTCAACATCTTCTCCTACACTCTCTTCTACTCTATCTTTTCCCCCTTTTTCTTTTCTTCTTTTATTCAGTCCCTACAATAAAACAAAAATGTAATATTAAGTAAACAAATGTACAAAACATAGTAATCCTTAATATAACAAATGATTTAACATTCATTTTTTCATTTTGTCACTTGCTTGAATCTTCAACGTTGACAATTTTTTTTTCACATAATACCTTGTAAAGACTGTGATTTCTCTAGGTTAGTTTTTTAAAATGATGAGCTGGCTTTCCTTAAAAGAGAAAGAGCTCGTTATAAATAATTCAAGGAGTCACCATCTTGAAAAACCAATATAGAATCATAGAATCATAGATAAACAAAAGGGATATCACACATAATCACATTTTTAAGGAAACAATCTTCCTTTATTTTTTCCAAAATCATATTTCCCAAAATAAACCTAACTCAAGATTATAGTAAGCACACAAGACAAATAAAATAGGAGTACTTTGACAAAATCTTAGATATACTAAAAACCTCATATTGTGATAAAAAAGAATCTTGAAAATGTGAAGTTAATGTAGAAATTAATACCTGAATATTATAGCAAAAAAAAACTTTGATATGAGGAATTAATAGACAAACATGTTCTCTCTCACCAAAAAGACAAAATCAGCATACAAGAGAAACAAAAAGAAAAGAAGTTAAAAAGAGACGAAGAAAGAAAAAGAGAGACAAAGAATGCTGTTGATCAGAACTAGTACTAAAAGAAAAGGGAAAAACAGAGTGAAGAAGAAAACCAAAAAAGAACAGTCAATAATTGAATGACCAAAAAGAACTCTCATTACGTGCTTTGCTTTAATGTGCAGACAATACTCACTCACCATTTAAAGAAAGTTCATAATTATAAACTACAACTATCAAAAATTGTGGTGGAATGGATATGATCGCTTTATTCTTAACCTCTCGGTTCGAGTTCTGAAAATAAAAAATAATCGTAGAATGGAGCGCTTCCCTAAAATAAGTCTTACGCGACGCGAATTTAAATTAGTCAGAGCTCTAATGAGATGACAATGAGTACTGGAAAATCCAAAAAAAGAAAACAAATAACAACAAGAAAAAGGTAACAAAAAAATTGAATGCCTTATTCAATAGTATCATTCTTTTTTCATTTCTGATTATACAGAGCCGAATTTTCTGACACATTTATTCACCATTATAGTTGTTTATTAATCAATTATCACACCCTTTTTGTTCTTCATTGAATGGAAAAAGAGAAAAAAAAGTGTAAAGAGTGGCAGTAGTAGGAGCAGAGTAGGAGTTGAAGGCGAAAGAAGAGAAAAAATCTGGTTGGTAAAATGCATGATAAATCGCTGTAGAATTTAATAAACGTTGTCGAGTTTTGAAAGCAGCCTCTGAATGTACTAACAGACAAATTACTTAACCCCATTTAACCATGCATACACTTTTGATAGCGACGCACCAAGACAACGTTAATCATAATTTAAGAAACATGATGAGTTCTTAAAACATGTTAGGCTTAAATATGTCATAATAATTATATAGATATAAAGACTTTTAAAACTTGTTATAGTAATGATATCATTAATTTTGGTTGTCTTAAAAACTTATCATTACGAATTATAGAAGTTTAAGTTAAATGGTTTGTGTCGATACTCAATATTGTTTAAGCAGACTATAAAGGAAAATAATATCATATAAACTGAAACAGCGGGAGTAAATAGTTTTTCATGTCATCAGAATATTCATACCTCAAAATGGATAATAGAACTTGGACCAACTGAGCTACACTCTTCTTGAATACTGAAAATGCCTTCTATAAAACTCTTCTTTCTTGCTTATTTTGGCTACCCTTATGCAAATCTTGAATATATAAACTCAAATCCTCACAAATAAAGCTACAATAATGAATCTTAAACGGACGCTTGTAAATGAAGAAAGTTTCAGATTCTCAGCTTCAGGTTTTACGTTAACATATATACAAAAATGAAGTAGAAACAACAAAGAACATAGAGAGTGTGTATATATGTATTGGAAGAGAACAAATATAGAGTGAAGACAAAAGTAAGAGAAACAACTTAGGAAAAATATTTGAGGTATTTATAGAGGGACGTAACGCCGTCAAATTATGTCATCGTTATATAACGGAAAACGTGTATTTGTATATTGGATATAAGGGGTGTGTATGCATAGTTGGGTTGTACGTTGTGGTTGAGGAGTTGGACTTTGATGAGGGTGTAGTCATTTAGACAACTGGGTTAAATGTGGTCTTGATTGGGGAAGACATGATGGGCCCATATGTCGAGGAACGTACACGTGGCGTCATGTGAGTTGATTAGAAGCATTAAGGAGTGGATCAACCTCGAATAATTTAATAGATTTTTTTGGTTGGGAGAAATTAGGAAATTGGTTGGTGAATTTAAGCAAATGATTCTGTTGGGTTGGATGACACAACAATCAAATCATTGTCAATTAAAAAAATATCGTAGTGGTTTTTATTATTCGATTTAACATCATGTTTCTTTTGAAGTTTTAAAATGACTTTTATTTTATACTAGTACTCCTTCCGTTCCAATTTATATAGCAGTATTTTCTTATTAATTTGCTCCAAAAAGAAGATAACATTCTAAATTTGATAACAATTTAATTTTAAAATTACAGTTTTGCCCTTATTAAAATGATTTACAACCAAACGAACATCCATATCTTATTTTAAACCACAAATTTTAAAAGACTTGTTTCATTTCTTAAACTTCGTGCCGGGTCAAATTATGACACCTAAAATGGAACGAAGGGAGTACATGTTTGGTTCCACTTATTACACTACATTTATGCTAGGTAAATTAAGTGATTTCTTAAGCACTACATTTTTGCTAGGTAAATTAAGTGAATTCGAGCTCGATATAATAGGATGTGTAATATGGTTTCACTATTTTTCCAATCATCCTTAAGTTACTAACTTTCACAATGTTTAAGATTTTGTAAAAGTTAAGTTTGTAAATTCAGCTTTTGAGTTTTAATTAACGTGTTTATTGGAGCTGCTCTTGTAATAAAAAAAATAAAAAAAAACATTAACTTTACATTCAAATTCAGTTTTTTTCATAAAAATACAAATTAGTTTTTATAGCAAAGAAAGAGAAAAGGAATGGCGCCCGTGCAAATTGAGAGGTCAAATCAAAATGCACGGTAAGAGTACCTAGACATTACCACACCCAGTAGCATCAAAATAAAAATATAGAGTTCCTAATTGGAATATATAAGTATAGCAAAGTTGTTTCCAATCAAAAAGATTCCTACTCCATTAATTTTATTTTCTTTGTCTTACCTCATCACTAAGCAATTCTAATTCCAACCCACATTGGGAGAGGGTTGTTGAAAAGTAGGTCTACTTAGTACTTACTCCTTAATGATCCTTTTAATTATCTCTTCAAGTAATTAGGATGAATTACTACTTTTTTCGTTAAAGATGGTTGAGAAAAAATTGTAAAATTTTGAAACTTATGATCATAAGACATTTTAAAATATTAGTTGTTATGATAAAAACCTTTTACTAAGGATAAAAAAATATAAATTAAATTATTTCTAATTTTTAAAATGTATCATTAGTTTTTGAACAAATTAAAAATAAAATATTGTCATACAAATTGAAATGGAGGGGGAAGTATCTTTTAAGTACACCCTTATTACTCCAAGAATAGTCATTAGTCACTCATTAATGAAAAAGATAAAGGTAATTTGGTCAAATATTTCTTATAAATTATTTATAGGTGTGACAAATCCTACAAACAAAAGGGACCATAGGAAGTAGGAATTTGAGTTCTTCTTTTTCATATGTTTGAGTTTAATAATTAAGACTAATCAATTTTGACATAGAAATTACAGGTAAAAACTTATTTAGACCGGATATTTACACCAAACTACATCAATTAACTATGAGTAAGTAATTTTCTGAAGTGAAAATATGTATTTATTAACTATAATTAAGAGAGAGAAGTATGTACCCTTGTTATAACATCATTTCGATATAACTGCCTAATTTTCTCCAGAACCGATTTTCATGTTATATTATACCTTTCTATAACAACAGTGGCGTACATTACATATAGTGGTACACTCTTTGTAAATTTATCTCTCTATAACAGCCATATACAAATATTCTGTAAAAGATATATTATTTATAAAATAAAACACTCAACTTACTGCTACTTGGGCTGAGATAGTATAGTCAACTATTAAGCACTTCGACAACTTCCTAGGGAAATCTATTGAAAGTATGGACAAAAATCTTTGCCAATTCGAGCGTTATATTGTCACTAAAAGACTAAAATTTATGAAACAACGTATGATTGTAGAATTCTTAACTTCAAACTTAATCTTTTTTATTTTTAATTAATTTTAAATACATATATTCCTTAGATTTTAATTTTTTATCAGTACGGCACAACTAGTTATAAATTTATTAATAAAGTATTAGCATTTTAAAATTTTAGTTAATGAAATATGAATATTTATTGAAATTTTGAATTTAACAAGTATTATATTTTTCGTTTTATAAACTAAAAAGTACAAAAAAAATAAAGATAAACACCGCCACTATAGTGAGGTTTGACTGTATAGCAACACACCTTATGTATGAATTGGCTTGGTGTATACACCCGGTGTGGATAAATTTTTTTCATTATTACACCTAAGCAATAGGCGCATGAGATGTGTTATATACGATTTAGCATTTAACTGTGATGAAGTAATATTATATTCTCATTTTAATCTACCACTTAACCATAGTAATTAACCAACGTAATGTACACATTTCCTCCTAGTCGCACGGTGTTTTAACCGAAAGAACTTCTTGCGCAATTCATGCCTTTCTGTTTCTATGACCAGAAATTGGCTAGCTCGTGCAATCAACGAAAAAATTCTTCGCGTTAGTAAGCTAAGCAAGCCGGGCACTAGGCTAGGACGTGGATCGATCATGACGAGAATGGACTTCTCCGTAATGTAAAAGAAGAATCATAGTCCAGTTCCCCGGGCTTTCTCCCAGACGAAGGAGATTGAGTTGAGTGTATTTTCCCTTATTAAGTAGTACTATTAACTATGCGGAGAAACAAAGGGTGAATCTAAGTGATGGAGGATGGGACTGTCATAGAGCTCGTGTTATAAACTTGGAACATCTACATAATTTGTTTAAATCACTGTAGAGTCTCTTAATTTAACTTCCAAGTTGCGTTATATTATGCTTTTATCTTCAATATGTTACTAGTTCTAATTTCACATCGAACTAAAACTTCATTGTATTCGTCGTTAAAATCTGATTTGGGACATTGGCATATTATGTCTTAATTCTTGGATGCTAATTATAATTACTCCACTTTCTTTTCCTTATATAGTATCGTACGTTAAGACCAAAAAACAAAAATATTTTTTTCTTCTGTTCTGCTGACTGAGTACTGGGTAGGACTGTTCACTGCAATGCTTATATTTGGGCAGAGATACACCAAAATTACATTCAGATGTGTAACCTGCTATTGTCGGTTGTCAGCACTGGTTTGCTATTCCATTTTGCTGTTCTGTTTTGGCATTTCTGGCAATATTTTAGGCCAAATTAAATTGTAGTAGTAATTCTGCTATATTTTTGAATACTTTAACTTAGCACACTGCGAGCACTGTTGTGTACTTCTGGCTTTATTCTTCCATCTGAGGCTTAACCTTTCTTTAAGCAAAGAAGAAATGCCTGGAATAACGAGACAACTCAATGCCAGTCTCTTTCATCCCCTAACAAGCAACACCCCCACCCCCCCACCCTCTTCCCCCACAAATATCCATCCAAAAATTGGCATAAAGTTTCTTGCTTAAATAAAAATTCTTTGAAGAAGGTAAAGACTTGGGTTGTACCATATAATAGCCACCCTTCCTGAGAAAAGGAACGGACCCTTCATAGGTTCCAAAAGTGCAATTTAGATGTTGATGTTTTTGTGTTATGTTGATTTAGATGTGGCGAATGCACAATTTGAATTGAAGTTGGACGGTTCAAAAATGTTAGGATTTTTGCCCTGAATTTCTAACCTATTAGAACCGTTTTCTTGAAAATGATAAGAAAGAGTTCTAAATAGAATAAATTTCATTTTATAGCTATCCTAGAGAAGTAATAGACAACTATAAATAGAGGATCTTTTTCTCACAACAATACCAACACAACAACTCCAACAATGTAGTCATTAAAAGAGTCTGGTTTAAGGGAGATTTATGTTTAGTCGTTCATTTTTAAATTAGTAGATTATGCTTCTCCTCCAATATGATGTAGGTCAATGATCAAACCACTTTCAATAAAAGCCCTTTTTGTTATATATCTTTTTTGTATCTGATTCATTGTCATAAAGATTTATTCTGTTAGCTTCCACATGCATCATATTGTTTCGATCCCAACACAAAACAGGTCAAGTCAATAAATGAGTTGTAGCGAACACTGTCCCTTGGACAAGATTCATGGTTCTAAACGTTCGTGCATTATGCGTCTAACATCCTTACTACTCTAAGTCACAAATCATGTCAAGAGATTGTCAATTTGAATTAGTTTAGGATTATATTCGTAAATAATGAAAGAAGAAAGGTAAAGAAAGGAGAACCTATGGTAGATTTTAATCTTAAATTTTAAACGTACGAAAGTAGAGTTACAACCATTAGACTTGAACCAAAGCCCGTCCATAATTTTCTTTTCAAATGTTCCAAACTAGCATGTTGATTTGTGTTGTGGAAAGTGTGTCTTGACTCTTGACAAATGGGTTTTCAACACCTGGCAGTGAATGGAGGAATGAGCTTTTTATTGTCTAAATAGAAGGGGTTCTTACAAGATCTTGTTAGAGAAGAATAGCATATATAGTCAAGGTCTCTCCTTTGCAATCTAATGTATTCCCCAATTCCTTGTCTAGCAAAATGCCAATGCTGTCCATTTTCCCTTTTATGGAAAACAAACTGTCAAGTTCAAAATCCAACACTTTGGAATGGTAAGAGGTGAACACTTTCTACTATTTCAACTTCACATTATATTCTTCTTTATCTACTGCCCTCTTGTAGCCTTATGCAGATTTCTGCCTAAAGCAAGCGTGACCAATAATAATCTGAGCTACCCAAAGCAAAAACGTAGCTGCATTATATTAGTCGTACAATTGTCTTTGCCTTATTGAAATGGGACCTAATAAATCCTGTCATATGCCTCGGCAACTTGCAATGCCTTTAATTGAAACTATTACTATTTGGCTAGTTCTAACTAATACTATCACTAAGCAATAATTATATATATATCATCTTTTTTCACAAAGTAAGGATTAATTTCTTTCATTATCTCATCGTTATAAATGGTCTTACGTCTAATCGCACTAGACGAGATATGATTTAAATTGAAACATAGAAAAAAATACAAGATTACACACAAGATTAAAACTTTTCATTTTAAGACGCTATAAATATCAGCTCAAGAAGTGTCGTCAAATGCTACAACCAACTATCCAGAAATGCTTTAGAAAAGAAATGAAACAATAATATGTTAACTAAAATCATTGGGAGGGAACTCTCTTAATTTTTCAAAGAGAAAAGGAGAATGATCATGATGAAAGAAGTAATTTTTGAACAAGAAGCCTTTATTTTTCCCAAATACAAGGTCACATCAAATCCAACATAACCAAATCTAAACAAGACTTATAAAGGTTAAAGACACATGCATGAAAAAGCTATTGCATGTCGAGATTAGACCTACTTTTAACGTTAGGAATGTTCTTTGCTGCAAGCAAAACACACAAAGCAATAGTGATATATAGTAATATCATGCATGCAAAGTTTGAAAAAGTGAAAAAATTGAAAAGCCATTATTCAATGATCATCATCTCTATAAAGTAGAATAATTTATGGGAGAGATCTCATGCATCATCTCTCAATCCCTAAGTCCTTTCCCCATTTCCAAGGGTTCTTTCATTACCTTTGATTTTATGCTTAGCTTCTTTTCTTGGTTTTCTTTCAGTTTTTCTTCATAAAGAAAAAGAATGCTAAGTACTCTTTGTTAAAAAGAAGAGACCCCAGGTGCCGTTGATGTTCTCTTATCTTTCTCTGATTCATTAAAATATATTTTTCTTATATACGGCCAGATTTTGAGACCTTCTCAGTTAAGTTTGTTTACAACATTATTTTAATTTCGAATCCTCCTGGTTGAGTTAATTTAACTCGAAGGATGAATAATAACTCGATTGAATCCTTAGTCCGGTTAATGAGTATGGAATACTGAAAACTGAATGCTTATAATACAAACATAAAACGAATGGTTATAGCAAAATCGTTCATCTTATATATGTGTTATTTATGTTTGATAAAAACAATTTCCATGTTAGAAGTTTAGCAATTGTACTAAACTTTGTAAGACAGTATAAACTATGGATAATGAAATACTCCTATCAGTTTTGAAAAAGCGTTACAATGTAAAACAAGATTCCAACTTTTCTTAGAAAAGAATAAAAACAACTTAATATCGGTATTTTGGTGGAAATTATAAGTGACATAAAACACATTTATCAAAAAAATTTCACGCAGAGCCCTTCATAAGCACTGGTTTTATCAATTTGCCTCCACTTTGAAATGTTTTAACTAAATGTCCTTCACATCATTTCTCACTACGCGAAAGAACTATTTTGCCCCTGCCTAAACCCAATTCACATGGAATATTATCCTTCTCTCTTTCTACCTTCCTTTCCTTCTATCCTTCCTCCTTCATTTCCTTCTTTCTTCTTTGTGTCCTAGAGAGGTTTAGGAAATCTGTAAAAAATTTATTTATTTTATTATTTTTCTTTAATTTGTGTTATAATATAATTTTTATTTTGTCTAGTCCTTTATTTATATTTATTTTTTCTGTATTTTTTTTTTTTTTGGTAATTATTATCTATACACTTATATGTAAGTTTTTTCCATTTTGATTGATGATCGTTGAATTAAATTTGATGTTCCTGTGATTTTTTTTTTTTTACATCTTATGCTTGATTAAGATGATTTTAAGGTTCTTATTGACAATAGCAATTAGATATTGTTGTTGCTCATTGCACAGAGCTTAAAGTCTTGGCTATTGCCGTTAATGCAGAGACTTTCTATGCAAAGAGACTTTTTCTGCAAGTTGCCTATTGCATAGATCTTAAAGTCTTGGCTATTGTCAATACTTGCAGAGACTTTGTATGCATGTTGCCTATTACACCAGATCGTAAAGTATTGGCACTTGCCAAACCTTTCAGAGACTTCCCCTACAAGTTGCCTCCTTCCACCCGGCCTTAAAGTGTTGGCTATTGCCAAAAGTTGCAGAGAATTTGGTAACATCACTTGGGTGGTGTTACCATTGATAAAAGAAGTTGGTTTCTTGATTTGTCCAGTGATAAGTTGACCCTTAATGACGATGTTCGTAACTTTCATTCAATCTTGTTTCTATTTTTCTTGTGTTAGATTCCACTTTGATTTCCTAGTTAAGGTGCCCATTGCACCAGAGCTTGAACTCTTACCAATAGCCAAGATTTGAAGAGACGTTCTCTGCAAATTATCCACTGCAACAGGGCTTGAAGTCTTGGCAATTGCCAAGAAGTTTGTGCAAAGTGCCCATTGCACCAGAGCTTGAACTCTTGGCAATAGCCAAGACTTGTAGAGACTCTCTCTGCAAATTGGCCACTACAACAGGGCTTGAAGTCTTGAAAATTGCCAAGAAGTCTTTGTAAGGTGCCCATTGCACCAGAGCTTAAACTCTTTGCAATAGCCAAGATTTGCTGAGACTTTCTTTTGCAAGTTGGCCACTACAATAAAGCTTGAAGTCTTGGCAATTGTCAGGGAAGTCTGTGTAAGGTGCCATTGTACCAGAGCTTAAACTCTTTGCATAGCCAAGACTTGCAGAGATAAGTTGCCCATTGCAATATGGCTTAAAGTTTTTGCAATTGCCAAGAAGTCTGTGCAAGGTGCCCATTGCCAAGAAGTCTGTGTAAGATACCCATTGCCAAGAAGTCTGTGTAAGATACCCATTTTCATAGATTTTATCCAAATGAATATAAGAGAGTAGGAATTTGAAAGAATCTAACTTTGAATCTTCATTTCAATGGAGAAATCTGTAAAAGTTATAGGTTTTTAGGGTTTAGAGATTATTTGAATAGAGAAAAGGAATGGGAGGATTGTGTAGGTCTTTCTATTAGTTGTGATGAGTATTTTCGTCCAGAATAAGTTTCATTAAACTAAGGGAGGGCAGTTTTGCTAAACCATTATTATTGAGGGCATTTTGGCAAACCATTGCTTCACGTGTCATATTTGTGCAATTCAGCCCTTTTAATATGATAAATGTGTGCTGAGTTGCAAAAATGTGACACCGGAAGCAATGGTTTTCCAAAATGCCCTCAATAACAGTGGTTTAGCAAAATTGCCCTTCATTAGTTTAATGAAACTTATTACGGACGAAAATACCCCTCACAACTAATAAAAAGACCCACACTATCATCCTCTTCCTTTTCTCCATTCAAATAATCTCTAAACCCTAAAAACCTATAACTTTTACAGATTTCTCCATTGAAACGAAGATTCAAGGTTAGATTCCTTCAAATTCCTACTCTCTTACATTTCATTTGGATAATCTTGTAGAAAATCTATGAAAATAGGTATCTTACACAAACTTCTTGGCAATGGTACCTTGCACAGACTTCTTGGCAAATGTAAAAACTTTAAGCCTTTGCAATGGACAACTTATCTCTGCAAGTCTTGGCAATGCAAAAAGTTTAAGCTCTGGTGTAATGGCACCTTACATAGCCTTCCCTGGCAATTGTGAAGACTTCAAGCTTTATTATAGTGGCCAACTTGCAAAAGAAAGTCTCTGCAAATCTTGGCTATTGCCAAGAGTTTAAGCTTTGGTGCAATGGGCACCTTACAAAGACTTCCTGGCAATTGCCAAGACTTCAAGCCCTGTTGTAGTGGCCAATTTGCAGAGAAAGTCTCTGCAAGTTTTGGTTATTGCCAAGAGTTCAAGCTCTGGTGCAATTGGCACCTTGCACAGACTTCTTGGTAATTGCCAAGACTTTAAGCCCTGCTGCAGTGGGTAATTTGCAGAGAAAGTCTCTTCAAGTCTTGACTATTGCCAAGAGTTCAAGCTCTGGTGCAATGGGCACCTTGCACGGACTTCTTGGCAATTGCCAAGACTTCAAACCTTGTTGCATTGGGTAATTTGCGAGAAAATCTCTGCAATCTTGGTTATTGCCAAGAGTTAAAGCTCTGGTGCAATGGGCACCTTAACTAGGAAATCAAAGTGGAATCTAACACAAGGAAATAAAAATAAGATTGAATGAAAGTTACGAACATCGTCATTAAGGATCAACTTATCATTGGACAAATCAAGAAACCAACTTCTTTTATCAATGGTAATACCACCCAAGTGATGTTACCAAATTCTCTGCAACTTTTGGCAATAGCCAACACTTTAAGGTCGGGTGGAAGGAGGCAACTTGTAGGGGAAGTCAACTGCCAATACTTTACGATCCGGTGCAACAGGCAACTTGCAGACAAAGTTTCTGCAAGTATTGGCAATAGCCAAGACTTTAAGCTCTATGCAATAGGCAACTTGCAGAGAAAGTCTCTTCAAGTCTTGGCTATTGCCAAGACTTTAATCTGTATGCAATAGAGGCTACTTGTAGAGAAAGTCTCTGCATTAATGGTAATAGCCAAGACTTTAAGCTCTGTGCAATGAGCAACAACAATATCTAATTGCTATTGCCAATAAGAACCTTAAAATCATCTCAATCAAGCATAAGAAGTAAAAAAATTCACAGGAACATCAAATTTAATTCAACGATCATCAATCAAAATGAAAAAAAAAAACTTACCAAAAAGAAATACAGAAAAAAATAAATACAAATAAAGCATTAAGAAAAATAAAAATTACATTATAACAAAAATTAAGAAAAAATAATAAAATAAATAAAACTTTTACGGATTTCCTAAATTTCTCTAGGACACAAAGAAGAAAGAAGGAAATGAAGGAGGATGGAGAGAAGGAAAGGAAGGAGAAAAAAGAGAAGGGGACTGTTCCATGTTAATTGGGTTTAGGGAGGGGGAAAATAGTCTTTTGCATAATGAGGATGATGTGGAGGGCATTTACTTAAAACATTTGAAAGTGGGAGCAGATTGGTAAGACCAGTGCTTATGGAGGGCATTGCGTAAATTTTTTTGTATAAAAAGAGGAGGAGAAAAATGTATAAGTAGTTTATTGCTAACATAAACTTTTTTCGACTTGAAATGAATTACATTACTACTGACATCAAGCTCAACAATCTGCACTTTTAATTTGTTTGTTTTATGTTAACACAACCTTAATAATTACGTATATTAATATGCTTATTATGTACTAACAGTATTTTTGTTTAAGGACCAAAACTGGTAACGTACCAAATAAACAGCTTGAACTTGACTTGTTAAAGTCTTTGAAGACCATAGTTTGAACTTTCAAACTCATTCTCCAGTGGATTAGTCAATACGTTGATTAGTCTCAGACTCGATGAGCTAGACTGAATCTCCAAGCAGTAACTTTTCATATTTTGTTTGTATGTGTGTGAGTCCACCATTGATACAAAAAACTTGCTTATAGTATTTTTAAAAGGGAGAAATTTAATATCAAAAGATAACAATTTATCGGTGTCAAAATTAGCCCATGAAATTTCTTCTCAATTAACTCATCTAAAAGTTGAGCTGATTTCGTTTCAATTAAATATGTAGTTCAAATTGACACATGAGAAACCTCGCCAATATCGACTATAACTCATTATTTAACCATCTTTACCTAGCTATCTTACTTCTGGGCGAGTCATTATTTAGTACTCCTGTTCCAAAATGAGTGTCTGGGTTTGAGTGGGCACAGAGTTTAAGAAAAATAAGGAAGACTTTAAATTCATGTGGTTTAAAATGAAAGTTATGTGTAATGTAGGCCAGAATCTTTAAATCCTGTGGTCCAAAACAAATCTTAGATTTAAAGAGTTGCCATAAAAGGAAAGAGGCACTCATTTTGGAACAAACAAAAAAGGAAAGGTAGACACTCATTTTGGAACGGAAGGAGTAGTAATTAATTAACTCAAACCAATTTAACCCGCCAAAGTTTTGTTCAACTCAAATTATTCTGAGTTGTGAGTTGACTTAACTTGTAAATACAGGTCATCGATCGGAAGAGTCAAAGTTAACGCCTTCAATTTATTTCTTCCAACTAATATATTGACTGTTTTGATGCTGTTCACTGGTCTTATATAGGTACACATAATAATTATCACTGTCAAATTCCTTAAGCCACTAACCAGTAAAAACTTGTTTAGTCTTTATCTAGGTTGAATCATTGAAACTGTTAGACCATTCACTGAACAATTCCCAACACTAGTTGATGCTTGATTAATAGTATCATTTCTCCCAATTCGACTGATGGAAAATGCAGGTTGATTTGGCTGTGGAAGAGTGGCTACTTCATTGCTGATCATCGATACAATCTTGGACATAGTAGGTCTATCATTTGGATCTTCTTGGACACACAGCAATCCTATATTAATGTACCTCAGCAACTCAGAAACTGGAACACAATCTATTGCTGAATCTTTCAAATCCTCTGCTCTGTTACAAATCCATAGCTCCCATGCCTATGAAATCAATCATGCATATTATAGTGAGTCATAGAAACCTATGCTACTCGGATCCTCCAAAAATTGTCGCACCCCCACCCCAACATATTTGGAGGATGCGACCAACATAGGTTGAAACTAACCAATGTTAAGTAACAAGACAAAGGATTTAACTTATATACACTGACAGTAATGAAAAATATTATAATCTCACGTTACTATCTCATTTGTTATGGACAGTTGCATATAATTATCTTTTAGATGACATAATAGCGTAAATTTTTAAGATTGGCAATGCATAAAAGTTAAACTCGCAAAACAAATTGCGCCTAGAAGATGGTAAGACATTAGTTACTTACATATCCAAGGAGGTTGAGAGAGTCAGTCTGATAGAAGCCTGTATTCTTCTTGCCACTTATAATCTCAAGCAACAGTACTCCAAAGCTAAACACATCAGATTTGACAGAGAAAAGCCCTTGTAGTGCGTATTCAGGAGCCATGTATCCACTAGAATTGTAAAATATACAAGAAGTGCAAATCAATCATTATTCTATCTGAGTAAACACAAGAACTGATATTTGTGCTAAGGAATGCTTACTAAGTTCCAACAATTCGATCTGTGTTAGCTTGTGAATCTTTTCCACCAAAAATACGAGCCAAACCAAAATCTGATATTTTGGGGTTCATTTCACTGTCTAAAAGAATGTTACCAGCCTTTAGATCTCTATGAACAATATGTATCCTCGAATATTCATGAAGATAAAGAAGCCCTTGAGCAATCCCTTCAATAATACGAACACGAATCCTCCATTCTAGCATTTCCTTTTTGTTTGAATCTGTCAATTAATTAGAAAAGCTATTGTTTATCAAAAGAGCTGCATCAGTGAAGCAATAATAAGAAGAGTTTTCTAAGAAGAATAAATTCTTTGTAATGACAATATATATATAACTTAAACTCTTATTATAAGAAATTGGAGAAAACTTGCCGAAAAGGAAAGTATCCAGGCTTTTATTTGGCATGTACTCATAGATCAATATATTTTCATCCCTATCAAAGCAGCAGCCTAAGAGCCTAACAAGATTCCTGTGTTGAAGCTTAGCAATCAGCACGATTTCATTTTTAAATTCCTCAATCCCTTGTTTAGATCCCTTTGAAAGCCTCTTCACGGCTATTTCATGTCCGTTCAAAGATTTGCCCTGATGAAAGTAGAAAATGTGAGAAAGGGAGCCGATATCATTATATATTATTGACTGCTTCGTCACAGAAAATTTTGTAGTTTTCAAAAGAGCTATAAACGCGTCTTTAATATGAATATGAATATGATATGACTAAATATTTCATGCATACCTTGTAAACTGGTCCAAATCCTCCCTCTCCCAGCTTGTTACCTGCTGAGAAGCTGTCCGTTGCAGCTGTGACACTTGCATAACTAAATGAAGGTAAATCATAATCCTTCTTTCGTCCTCTCTTCAGATTATTTATCTCTATTATTTGATCTTCTTGGGTGGAATTACTACAATCAAAATCAAATGATAATAGATCCTCTCCTGAAGCCTTATTTCCTGTTGAGAAGAAGTGATATTTATTCATCCACAAAAACATTATTTCTTTGATAGTAGGATTACGAGAAGCAAGCTGTGGATTTTGGGATATAAACGCATCTATATTAACCTTTTTCTTTAATCTTCTTAGTGCAAAGGTAGCCCATTGAACCTCCCACTAGTATTACTGCCACTGAAATCACTGAGGATACGATGATCTTCAGTTTTTCCTTATCTCCTGCAACAAGGTAGGCAGTACTCACTCTTCATTTTTGTTAATCAAAATAAAAACATTAAGTACATATTATTGACAAAATTCAAAGGGTTTATGTGAAGAAAATTTCTCCATTTGGAGTATTAACTAACCTGAAGTTTTTGGAAGCTCAAAAATATCTGTTATAGATCTTGGTTGAGTGAAGATTGTTGTCCAACCTTGCAAACCACGTCGATAAGCCAGCTGCTTGAACTCTCCTGATGGACTAATCACAAGTCTCAGAAGGGTCTCATTATTAAAAGGAGCGTAAGTGAAATAAGTCTCCTTTTCATTTGAAGTGAAACTGAACTGAGCAGTGTAACTAAATTCAGGAAAAAAGCGAAATATTTTGCCATCCCAATATCCACTGGTTGAATATGTTCTAGACATGTCCCACTGCAAGACGTACTGCATTAATGCATCGGTATTATCTAACTGAACTGAATACATCCCTGAAGAAGGATCTGCTGGATTTTTCCATGACATAAGATACAGTGATTTGCCAGTAAGTCTATTGTAACCAAATTTTGCACCTGGTAACCATGTATCTGTTGGATGATCAAAACTTTGCCAGAGTATATCGGATGAGTTTGAGACATCCCTCAGTACAAAATTCCCACTTTCCAGAAGCACTGATTCGAGAGGACTTGTTGATGGAAAGTCCAAATTAGTCGACCAAATGGTTTCTTGCTCAGACATCAAGACTAAGTTGCCATCTTGAGAAATTCCAAATGCTGGAGAGGAGGTATTGAAAACTGGCCTTTCTCTATTTGCTATCCATACTGTGGTTCTTTCAGTAATGCTTTTGTACCAAATGGCCAAGTATATTTTATTAGAAGAACCTGGTGGTGAGAAAAAACCCAACTCGAAAGTGCCTTTTTCAGATGTTATGGCCTGACTTTTAGAAAGAAATTCACCTTTTGATAGTCTGTCTCCTTCTATTGCAACACATGATTTATGATATTCTGTTAACAGAACCAGCACATAGAGTAGTGTTTTCTTATGCCACATTTTTGTTTTCTTAAAATTTACTATGGCAAAGTTGGAAAAGAGAACATACAAGAGCTAAGTTACTCCATTCACTCACCTCCTTAACTTCAATACTACCCCTTTCTTTGGGGTAGAAAAAAGTCATATAGTTTTTCTTGGAAGTTACACAGACAAGTATAAGTCTTTGTTGGAAAGTTTGGATGCTTAGAAAATTCAACAGGACAGAAAAAGAAGAATAGTTATAAATTGTGGAGAAATAGACATTGGAAAGTTTGGATGCTTAGAAAATTCAACAGGATAGAAAGAGAAGAATGATTCAAAACTGTGAAGAAATAAACATTGGTCTAACTCAAAATCAAAAGCTAGCTTATGAGAGGATTGTTTAAGTCCACAAAAGGAGAGAACCAGTCCATTCTCCAACTAAAGTGGGACTATAACCCACTCTAAGTTCTAACACCTCCCGTACACCCAATCCTACCAATTGGAGTGTGATCATTAAACACATGCCCAAGCAGGGGTGTACTTGGCTATAATACCATGTGAATAATTGGATATCTAACATAACTCATCCCCAAAAACTAGCTTATACGAGAAAGATAACCCAGATTTATATATGGAGACAATCAGTTCATTCCCCAATCTAGATGAGGCTCTAACTCACTCTAACAAAAACCATAGTCTATGATAGGTAAACAAATACCCAAACATTTAATAAAACATGTAATGCGAGATGATTCAACTTTTTTAATGTAGTTGTCAGTCATCATAATGGTTATATTTATGCAAGTCAGTTCCTGATTGTGGCACATATGTTAGTCGTACAATTGTCTTTAACTTGCCTTATGGAAATGGGACCTAATAAATCCTGTCATATGCCTTGCAACTAGCAATTCCTTTAATTTAAACCGTCATTCAGCTAATACCATAACTAAGCAATAATTATAGATATCATCTTTTTCCCCAAACTAAGAGGATTACTTTCTATCATCTTTCTGGCAGTCAATTTGGACCATTGACATAGAAACTATAGTCTTTTTCGCAAGAGAAAAGGTACTCCCTGAAGAAATTGTCACAAAGCGTTTAAAGTCGAATTATCGGCTCTATTTGTTCTTGAATTTCCTTGAGTGATGCTACTCTAGGATAATGGAAGTAAGGATGGTAAGGGTGATGCTACTCTCGGACGAGAGCAAATTCCCATAACTTCTCCTCCATGTTTTACAAAATAATACTTCAAAATACATAATCCTTGTTCATTTTTGGACGAAGCTTATCTATAGATCCAGTCTTTTACCCTAAATCCCCGAACTAGCGTGGCCTTGACAATCATTGACAAATTTTGAATAGTTCTATTTTATAGGCGTTTTTGTGCAGTAATGACTATATTACTGCATTAAGTATAACAACAATAGCAACCACGTCTCAATTCCAAATAAGAGCTAAATATGTTCGATCCACTATACAAATCCTCAATGGTCATGCTTCAATAAAGCAGCTTTCACTTTGGAAATTTAAGACTACAACTAGCATACGATTCCTTTTCCCCTGGGAAAGAGGACATGAGGTTCAAATCGACCACATTTTGACAGACTAATAACTATTTACCTCCACGGTGAAAATCTAAAAATCTTAACAAAATAATTAAAGAACCACCTTAATCTTGATGTAGACTAATTATCAAAAGTAAGTAAAACCTTTACCAAAGGCCCTGGAAGCTATACTTTCACCTGTAATAATGAATTATAGCGGTACTCTTGGAGTATATAAGATAAAAGGAACTTTTCCAGTTTTCTTTTCTTTTCAAATATTTTCACTTTGATATATCCTAACACTTTCTGTTTTGTGTGGCATAAGCATGGAAGTAATGTTCTAATAGAAAATTACCAGATTAAGCCAATATAAGGTGTATGGTAGTCAATGCATCTAGAAGATATGAATTTACAAGACTGAGTACTCAAATCATGTTCTGTATATTCCTCAAGAAACAGCAATTGTAAGCTGCCACCTCCTCAAAGTACCCTTCATATTCAGTCCTATTTCCCGTCTATTCGCTGAAAAATATATGCCTGCAAAAAAGGTAACAGCATAAATAGTTTGAATTTTCATGGTGTTAAATTTCTTTTGTAAGCATGACTCAAAAGATCACCACTTGGACTATCTCCCTGTGCTCCTACACTTAAATGAAACTCAGAGAAACTAGCTTCCTCCTATCAAGAGCTATAAAATGGATAATGAGTTATGAAAAATGTCCATCAAAGCAAATGACAATGCTTTAATGCTTTATAACAGGCGGACTAATAATCATTTGATCAACACAAAAAAGTACACAACAATAAACTATGAAAACAATAAGAACAAAATGTTCGCCTCAATGTAAAAGAGATGATGAATGCTTTTTCACTCATGAGTGTAGCTGCCATATAAAGATGATCTTTTTATCAAGGATATGAAGATGATTTATATCAACCAGAGTTTCAACCCTAAGGAATATATACTGACTTGGTGCTCAAATTTCTGTATAGAGATGATCTTGAGATGAAATGAAGGAATTTTATCTGGATCTGTGAAGCTTGAAAATGTAGAAAAGGATAATTCTGCATTATAGCCAAGCACAGAAATTGATTATGAAAGTAGCGATTTCAAATAGTTATCTCTGATATGTTAAATATTACTACCTTTCTACAAGAACTAAATTCTATTTTTACTTCTTGCTCAAGTTTAAACAGAGTTCTTCACGAAAATAAATAAGATAATTGCATGAGAAACAATACTCAAACAGAACATATGATGACTTATTAAAGCAAACTAGGATCTTATCAAGTCTTCTATATTGCCATATGGTAAGGAGAAAGGACTTCATAGCCTTTTTTCCCGAGGTAGATTTCACATACTCCAAAATGCACATGCCACGACTTGTACACATTTATATTGGCTACCATCTTGTTCTGGTGAAGTTGTACCATTGAAAGAAACATTTTGCTAATTCATGTTCCATATACCAGAAAAAATAAGTATAGGATAAATAATTAAAAGACTTATCACCCCTAAAATTCTTAGTTCGGGTTTTGAGAAAATAGGATGGATACAAGTACAACAATCAAACAGCAACAGAAATTACCTAAAATGCCAATGCCTTCAACAAGCTGAAGTTGAATGGATCCCGTAACGGTTCTTGAGAGTATCTATGGCTTTCTCAACAGATTGTGACAGCTCAGGAATGGTCTGTTTGCACACTGTAAAGTATGTGAACAAGGTTCATAAGATGCTCATCCTAATCCAAGAGGCAATTCATAAGTATCCGTTACACTTTTGGCCAAACCATATATAAAAAAAAGGAACAAGTAATATACTGTCAATTTCTTCAGCTGCTTATCTCAAGTATGTAAAGCCAGATGTTGCATAGTGTCCAGAAGTGTTAAAAAACTTGCAGCAGTACAGTTGCAGTTACTAAAAAGTATATTAGACATAGATAGGAACTTACAACGAGCTCCACTAGCTTGAAGTTCTGTCATGAACGTAGAATATGAAGCCTACAAAGGAAAGATCAAATTAACTAATGGTAATGACAGAGCAATTGAGCGTAAATAGGATCAGACTTGTGAAATATTGCAGCATATAATGGAAGATTCACCTTCATTGCCTCCCTGCCTTCCTTGATTCTCTCAGACATCTTTTTGTACTCCTTTTCTGCTTCATCTGCCACTTGCTGGCATCCTTGTGTCTGAATCTGTTTATTTACCCAGAAATTAGAAGGAAATCGTAAAGAGACACCACATTAACAACAGATATGAAACAGCTACAAGGAGTGGGATAGGCTGTATTTATCTTGAAAACTGGTCAGTTGGTCATAGATGGTTCTTCAGTGATGTAAAGAGCCAACTAGAGATAACGACTTAACATGAGCACTAAACGCAATCAAACCACACTTTCGATGGATTTATTAAACAAAGGAAAACCATGCAACTTAATGAGTTATCATTAATTTTGTTGATTGAAAGGTTGTAAAGCATGAGGACTTACAGCAGACAAGATTCTAATCCTTGTTTACTTGACTTTAGGTCAATAATTCAGAACTGAACTAATCTCATTAAGCCTAAAAGAACAACTTTGGTTTCAGAAACATAAATAAGGTAATAAATATAGATGCTCCCTATTAGTCAGGTGACATCATTGAAGACCATCACTATGCATGTAACAAGCTCAAATTTTTATGGTAGTGTTGCCAGTGATATATATCTGGTTACTTCCCATCAAACAAATAACAGACAAGATCATTACTTCATCGGAAGAGGAAACTCATATGTCCTGCAAGTCTATTATATATCCTCTTAAATAAAGTGATACCATTCTGGTTCATGCTTAAAAACAAATCACAAAGAACTGCACTAATTGTCGAACAAAATGGACAAATGATCTGGTATTGTAACATTGAAATCTCACACATAAGAGCATAAATTAACACTTCAGTGCTAGATGTCTCTATGTCAACAGACAATGTCGCAGAGGTCTTTTTAAATATCTGTGCATGCGAGAAACCTAGATATCCTATGTGAAGTAGATGCATTTTAGTCTAGTGATTTTGGAAGCTCCCATAACTTTAGCAAACATTGAAAGCCTATCTAGTAGGCACTGAAACAATTCACTATTCTAGTTTTTGAGTAAATCAGAGTAGTACCCATCCATCCTATGATTAAACTTTAATATTTTCAGGAATGTACTATAACATAAACTATTTTAATTTTTGACCTCATTATATTAAGTTTCTTACACCTAACTACATAGGATTATAAGCTTTAGCAAACACTCAAAAGAAGCTGCATTTCTAAACTCAAAAGCAACACCGAAACAGAGAGAACAACAATCTGTTTCTGGTGCAAATCATGCAAGTTCTTAAACTAGATCAAGAATACCAGAAACAGTTGACAGATCGCAGGAAATCACCACACATCAAATACATATCGGTCCGGAAACAACAAAACTAAGAACCTTCAATCGTCTCGGAAATATCATAGAAGTAATAAAGGATTTGATATATGTCCGAACACTTTGAAAACGAGATCATTACCAGGAGACATACAATCATACATACTTATTGTACACACACACACACAAAAAAAAAAAACGATATACATAAGATTACCAGGAGATTCAATCATACTTATTACACACACAACTATATGATATACATAAGATTACCAGGAGACATACATTCAATCATACTTATTTGACGCGCGCGCGCGCACACACACAAATATATATGCTATACATAAGAGCTAACTAAACCAATGACCTATGCACTAGCAAATCAACATCGAGAAGTAAATCAACAAATAACAAGAGCTTACAAGGAACAAACATATTGCGCCCGTGCACAAAAATAAACCCTATACACAAGAGCTAACTAAGTCAATGACCTTAGCACTAGCAATTCGACATCAAAGAGAAGTAAAATCAACAAACAACAAGAGCTTACACGAGACATACCTACCTACATACATACATACAAACATATTATACACACACAAATATATGTATACATAATGCTAACTACGCCACTGAAATAAGCACTAGTAAATCGACATTAAACTGAAGTAAAATCAACAAACAACAAGAGCTTACGACGAGATATCCATACATTATATATACATACATATTACACGCGCTCACACTAATATACACTATACATAACGCTAACTCCTTCAATGACCTAAACACTAGTAAATTGATGTCGAATTCAGTAAAATCAACAAACAGCAATAATTTAAGCTCTAAATTAGCAATCAAACACAAAAACGTATAAACACACACACACAGAGACCTTGAGTCGTTTGTTCAGGCGAGATTGAGAAGCTTCGAGATCCTTAACAATCTCCATATGCGATCGTTCAACTTGTTTCTTAACACTATCCAATCGAGCACTTGCAAATTCCTTCAGATCTACAATCGTCTTCACATTTTTCACCAATACCGGTGATCCACCAGCCGCCGGCAACTTCTCCGGACTTAAAACGAAACTCTTCTTTCCACTTCTCTTATTCTTCGATGACGTAGGCGTTGCGTTACCAGTTTTGAATGTACTGAAATTGAACTCGAATGGCTTCGGTGACTCCGTACTCACTGGACTCGCCGCCGCGGTTGCCGCCGGTGACGGCGGAGTTGAGAGGAAATTCATCGCCGATGATTTTCTCGTTGTTCTCGATCGCTTCGTCATTTGTTCTAGAAGTTTCGATTTCTCTTTGCAATGTGAATAATGGTGATATTTTCGAATTTGGGGCTTTTATAGTGGGCGGGCTTTTTTTGAAATTTGAAATTGCCGCGTGGAAGTGTGAAGCTTGAGAAGGCGCTATTCTTCTCATTTATCATAATTGGGTGCAAATTATAATTTAAATTTTGTTGACTATGAGCCTGTTTGGGTGGGCTTAAAAGCAGCTTATTTTAAGTGGTTTTTAAGCAACTTTTGGCTTATAAGTCCAAAATTTTTTAAGTTATCAAACAAATATTAATGAGCTTATAAGCTTATAAGTCACTTTTAAGCTCACCCAAACGGGCTCTATAACATGTTATCTTTATTAGACAGATAAATGCGTAAGAAAAATCTGCTTTAGTTTTTTATATTTTTAATGAAAATTAAGATTGAATTGTTCTCCAATTATGTGTATCTTTTAGCAGTACACAAGATTTTTTGCAAGCAGTGTCACTTCAAAATAGAAACAACACATCTTGAAAAAAAAAATTAAGCGTAGTGCTCTTCTTTTATACTTGTACATTTAACTGTTAATAACTTAATATTGGTAAATGATGCCACTAGTACAAGTAGTTTTATGCCTCATAAATTGTTGGAAATATATAAGGATCGATCCTCACGAATACCAAATATTTTTAATCGAATAATAAAGATTCATAGAAATTAATTAAAGTGCAGCACCAAATATTTTTAATCGAATAATAAAGATTCATAGAAATTAATTTAAGTGCAGCAACCACTGCATCACCACGAGTCCATAACTCTTTAGTGCAAGTAGTGTTATACTTCATAGTATTTGTAGCAATATATTGTAGATATTTATTTATTTATATATATACCCGATAAAAGTTTTTGATGAAGCAGTGTCCCATGATCTCCTTCCCCTAAGGTAGTTTCGCCCCTATCTTTTAGAATTAGAAGATGAAATTTTGCATGCTGATTATTTGATTAACCAATAGAATTTCAATGAAACTTTGGCTTAGTAGTTTTTAGTTAGCAAGGTCTTTTTTGGGGATTATGTGTTACAATCCGGATTTTGAGACTCCATTCCAGGCTAAGCTAAGCTAGAAATAAGCTAGAAGCCTAGAACTAAGCTAAACTAGAAATAAGCTAAAGGGTATTTTTTATTGATAATCTCTTAAAGTGTTACAATAGACTATATATAAAAGCCCTAGCTAACTAAGGGGATTTAAAAGTAACTCTTACAATAAGCATTGGGGTAAATACTAAATAAAAGAAACTAAAAACAAGGGGTCCAAGTACAAAGATTAAAATCCAACGACAATTAACCAAATTAGCAACTTTGTCTCCTGTCCAAAACTTGACGTACAATCTCTGCGATCCACTACATTTCAATCCATTTACAGATCGTAACATTATGAGACCATCGAGCTTAACTCCATCATATTATAAGTTTTTTTATAACTTAGATTAATCGTAGGCTCTCATGTGACTAAGTCACCAACTTCTTTAACCTTCTGGCATTATGCACGAGTAAGCCCCCTACATTCTACATGGTCTTGCGACTTTGCGAGTGTTGCTTTTTGCTCAGCGCTATAAATCTTGTTACCACTTGATTGTAACAATGAGATTATTCGGATATACCATTGATACAATAAGTCTTCGTACATTACCAAAATGATAGAAATTGGAGTAATACTCATCTAGATAAGGTCTGCGCATATCTCACCTTCTTCATATCCCACTTTGATGAGATATGATGCTGTACTTATCTGGGGTGAATGATGAGAAGCTTTACCACTGAAACCGTAAATTCTCACTTTTTAAGTGCAACTACATCATTTTAGTTGGCTATTAAATCAGTCCCTTAATCTCTATCGTTATTTGGCTATTGTATGCTTCTCGCTTCCTACCCTTCTTTCATCCATCACTTTCAGAGTACTATCTAAGCATTACTTTTATAAAGCTGCGTATTCAGTCAAATCAATTTGGAAACAATTTTAATCTAAAACTAGATGAGCCAAGTGAAGTCTTTTTTTTGGGACAAGTATGGCATTGATCCCACTTGTTGGATATCACTGGACATGTTGTTGTGAAGTATGGCATTGATCATGACCATGCATACTTCTATCACTTATTATTACCCTTCTGGACAGAAATCAATTCCATAATAGAGCAAGCAATGGTCCTCTACTGATTGTTAGCAACGAAAGGTAAAATGCCAATATTTTCCCATCAAACTAGTCAAGTAAATCTACATTAATAATTCAACGATCAAGCATGGAGGGAGAGGGGGAGAGGTAATATCTAAACGATAAACAATTTTTTAGACCTGATAGCCAACAAGGTTAGATACAAGGAGACCATTTTTGTTTTGCATCAACATTAGATATATTTACAGATCAGTTTTTGCAGTCAACAACTGTACCAAGTAGTCAGCATCCTAAAAATAGTTTGGAAGATGAAACTTCATCATAAATTAGCAAATCTCAGTGTCGAACTTCAGAGATATGCCCATGCTGAAGAGCTCCTGGCACAACAACTTGGCACCATAAGGAACATTAACCTTCACTATATCTTCCACCGATTCACAGAACCGGCAAAATGGACCCCTTACCTTACCACCTTGCACCGACCTCTGGATCACATTTGCCATGTTCTTGCACTTCCCACAGATGTGCATGTGGGAGGAGTCACTGAGTGTGAAAAGGCGTTCATGCAAATTTGCTGCAGCACCATGAGCTATAAGGCAGTCACGTTCCATTTCACCAAACTTGATTCCACCAAAGCGTTTTCTGTCTGCCACAGGTTGGCGAGTAAGGGGGTGGACTGGGCCAGTATTACGAAATTTCACTTTGTCTTCAGACATATGGACAAGGCGTTGGTAGAATGTTGGGCCCATGAAAATAAGGTTATTTACCATTTCACCCGTCCGGCCATTGTACACTTTCTCATTTCCCCATTTCGAGAATCCTCGCCTGCAGGTCATATAACATATTATAGTCAATCAGCAAATATAACGTAACAATCACTGCCTAACTGGTTGGCACAAGTATATGCAACTAGATATAGCTTTCAGACAACTTACCCATGAAGCTGCTCTATAATGGCATCAACTGACAAAGAGGAGAAGGGAGTGGCATATTTTTTACCACCACCTAGGGCAATGCCCTTCCCCAAAGCGGCTTCCAGCAGCTGACCAGGGGTTTGCCTTGAAGGAAATGCATGGGGATTGATTACTATATCTGGAACAATACCCTGAACTGTAAACGGAAAGTTCTCCTGAGATTCAAGAAATCCAAGGACACCTTTTTGTCCATGCATGCTGGAGAACTTGTCTCCAAGACATGGAGAACGAACCTGCACAGGATGTACAAGAATACTGGAGTTACTTAAAGTGAATAAGGATTAGTTATTTAGTGTTTTCCAGGTATTACGGGTTTCCTTTTCTCGAGTAAGGACAGTGTGGAAGCCCTGTAAAGATGGATAGAGGTGACCAACTTCTTCACAAATGCATCTTTGAACAATAACAGAGGAAACATAACGCTTACAGCTAACAGCTTTCTTTACTAAAACTTAAGTGTACGACAACTTCTGAATAGATAGATCAAACAATGTACTGCAGTATCCTGTATGACTGTAAACTAGAGAAAGTTCAATTCATGACATGACTTAACATCAGCTGTTGGTACTTGGGACCTTGTCCCACATATGTCAAAGACAAGGGACTTGGACAGCTTACAAGCTCCCTCCCACTCACCTCGTGAGGCATCTATTCAGGACAAAGAGTCCCTCACACCACATTGGCAGAGGAGTAATGCCTCATTGAGGAGTGGTTGAAGGATCCATTTGTCAATAGGCGGCATTTAAAGGGCTTACCCACTTGCAGTTGGCAGCCACTACCTCCTTGTTGGGGGTGGAGGGTGTTCTGTTGGTACATTGGACATTCCTACATTGGTTGAAGACAAGGAGCTTGGGTAGTTTACTTTTTTTATTAATTTATTATTTTGAATATGTACGAGCTTGGGTAGTTTATAAGCTCCCTTCCCCTGTCACTATCACCCTCTGATTTGCCTTTACAGGATGTAACCTTCGACATGGGATATACTTCCTAAGGACCCGCGATGGATCTGTTTGACAACATCAGTCAGTAGGTTTTCCACAATAGCTTCTAGTTTTGAAGCTTTTGCATAGTTTAGTAAAATGCAACTTATAGACAATTCAGCTTTTATTCAGATCACTGGCTTTTCTATCAATGGCATCACTAATGAGATGGTTCAAGGGAGTTGAGGCTATTTATGGTCTTGATGTACGCATTCGTTCTCCTTTTATATATGACATCCTTCATGAAAAGAGAGTACTTTAAGAAGGTTGCTAAATTGCCTAAAAACAGTTTTTCAAAGACTATATGGTACTTAAACTTATGACTTGGTTCTCTCCTCTCTTTTTTTATCGTTAAAGGGATTATCAAGTCCGGCATCCAGAAGGTTCTGTAAAGTATTAGCAGGGAGTAGCCACACTACAGATTGTGTAGTGAGCTCAAAAAATCTAACATGCCATCTATATCATCGGCATCTCAATATAAGTTCAATATGGAAATATACAGTCACATAAGTAAAAGCAGAGACATAAAGGTATTGGGCATCTTACTTGTCTGAGAGACACAACAGCAAAATTCTTCCCTTCATCATTAGCAGAGAGCAAAACCTTCTGAACCATGCCCCTCTCAGTATGCTTCAGCTTGATGCTGTGATCAGCCCCTGATTCAGCGTATTTCCCAATTATGATATCGCCGCTCTGGAGATTTGCCCCAATGAATGGAAAACCATCATCATCTAAGCTGTCTACTCGCCCAATTTTACTCTGGGTTTTCCCAAAGTTAACAGAGTCCTCAATCTTTTGCTTCTTTCCAATAGATTCCTTATTGTCGACCTCAGCCTTGTAGCTCCTAACATGCTCTGATCGAAACATCCCACGCTCCAGTGATGCACGATTCATAACCAATGAATCTTCTTGGTTATAGCCAAGGTGAACATTTACTGCAACAATAGCACATTGACCATTGAAGTATTCAGGCCGTGGAAGCATTCCTTTCTGGTGACGAGCATTTTTGGGCTTCCCAAGGGAATCTGACAACATTGTCCGGAAAAGTGGCCTCTGAGGATAATACAATTGATGGGTATTTGTATCAACTCTAATGTTTGGATTCACTGTTGAAAACCCAATTGCCTGTTGAGAGTGCTTCTCAGACTGATAGAGGACCCTCCTAGCATGATCATGATTTGCAAAAGGGATGATTCCACAGCTCAAGCCTAATAGGAATGACATGTCCAACTCACAATGGGTATACTTAGCGGGTGGGTTTTCTTTATCTGCTTTTAAGAGGTATTCAACTCCCCATGCAGTTCGACAGTCTTCTTCTTCTTCAGGTCCTATAAGCTCAATAATCCCATTATCCAGAAGAGATTGAAAGCCATAGTCTCCACCTTTCAAATCTTTGATTTTCTTCAGATTTGAAACAACAAGAAGAGGGCGCAGAATCCTTCCCGCATCAGAGAATATACGAACTTCACCCTGCTGCTCATCTCGCTTAATTTCAACCTAGAAGAAAATTTTCGATTGTTCAATGTGTGAATATAGGACAACATACCACATTTTATCCTAATATATACAAGACTAGATTTTTTAATATCCATATACAAAGAGAGACATTTCGAAGCACACTCAGTGCTAATGAAGAAGGCACCAGGTAAAATTTCCTCACTTGAGAAGGTACATCAACTTCCATGCTTTTAGCTTGCTGGTAAATCTACTAGTGCTAGAAGAAAACATGAAATAAATTGCCAAATTGGTGGTAAATGTTGTTTGATAGAGAATTCTTAGATTTGATTTATTGTTTAAATCCTTCAAAACCTTTCAGATATTATAATTTTTATTTGCTGAGTTTTGCAATTTCTGCACATTGCAAAGAGAAATTTCCCAAAAGGTGATTTCTCCCCACCTGCGGTAACTAGCATATTTGCAATATAACTGAACATTCTAGAGTAAGTTTTATGACTTTTCTTCAGTATAAAAATAAATAAAATGATCAATAGTTTTTTTTTTAGGTGAAAATGATTAGTTAACCTGGTGTGCTATTATTTTACATTCTTTTTAACATACCATAAACTTGAGGAACAAAGAGAAAAAGACTAAGTGTTTAACATTTGGTTTTATAACCATACTTTTGGTGAATCAATGAACATACATGTGATGCAACAACAACAAAAAACGCAGCATTATCCCCACAAGTGGGGTCTGGGGAGGGTGAGATGTAAACCGACCTTACCCCCCCCCCCCCAACAAGTATGCTTTTGGTGTATCAATGAACATACTTGTGATATAAACAAATATTCAACAGTAAGGTTCTATGATTCTTCTGTACATAATTAAATGAAAATGATCATGAGCCAACCTGGTGTGGCACTTCATTCTTGCGGCGCTTACGTCTTAGCTTTGAAACAAAGAGTGCAGAATCTTCACATACTCCAACCCAATCCCCATCTAAAAATACCTTTTGCTTTCCGTGCAGTGAGGTAGCACTATCATCTACTAACTTTTGCATCCCACACCGGAACAATGTCTCAAGAAGTGGATTCAAGAGAGTTGTGCTGACAAGACCCATACTAGCCAAATTTTTCACCAGGCCACAATTTTCTCCATCTGGGGTAGAGAGAAAACATACCTTTCCCCAGTGTGAAGGATGTCTGCATAAGTTAATTTTACACGCATTATCATACTTAAGTTAAACAAAATACTGAATCACAATCCATACATGATGATATTTGAACCATTTGAAGTTGGCAAGGCTTTGAAAGATAAGTCTCCCTATGCATTCTCCTTTCGGATTAAGGACAATTAGCAAATGACATGTCAAAAAGAATACGCATAGATGCACTTAGGATTTGAAAATGGATAAAGTGGAAAGTTTCCTCCACAAATTCTCCAGTGTTCACGTTTTGGGGAGAGGTTAATAAGATATTATGAAAAGACCATCTTTAAAATGTTTCTGTCAGGTCATATGACAATCACATAAATGATGAAGTTGACTCAAAGCCCTATAAAAATTCACTTCAGAAAAACAACAGCTCCTAAGACTGTTAGCCTTTCCCTGCATGGTAATCCAATGACGGAGCAATCTTAACAGGGGAAGACCTAAGAAGGAAAGGGCGCTTGTGAGACTTGGTGTGAGTGTAAACTGCCAATGGCACCATGAAGACGTGGATCACCTCCTACTACATTATAGCTTCAGTTCAAAATTAATGGCCACAATAATATCCATTGAAACAACGCCAATTTGGGTATTAACAAACTGGATACTAAAAGAAGAATACATTTGGAAGTTTGTACAGAGGGATCTGTAACTCACAAGCACTATCTTTGTGCTTGGCTATTGACACTTATAACCATTTTTATCAATTTCAAAAAAAAAAAAACATTAAAGACAACACTGATCTATATTTTTCAGCTATTATGAAGTTTGAAGAGGAATTGAATGCAAGTCCAAAAGCTCTTTCTTCTTTAATAGGAAACACAAGTTCAAAACTCGCCTTTTGGATTTGCTTAGTGCACTGGGCTGCCCCTTCTCTATCATAGATAATTGGCTAGACTTTTGGAGGAATGAGGCAGACCTGAATTAGACTGCATTCATATATCTAACATTATCTTTTCTTTTATGATAAACAAGAAATCCCCGGGGGCTAGCTGGCGCACAGATCCAAACTTAGTGGATAATGGGCTCCCTCCCTCTATCCTTCATATATCTAACACTATCGTGGTGCATATTAAGCTAAAAACAAAGTCTAAAATAGTACCACAAATTATGACAGAATGAGCAAAGGATCAGGAAGCAAGACAAACGAAGTCACCATTTTTGCCAATCAAAAGCATGAAAAGAAATGGTTGATATAAATTTACATGCACTTACGGGTATCTAGCATCGCCAACTTTCCCGGTGTATGTAACCTGCTGGCGTGTTTTCCTCATATCAGCAGTCATTTGCAACGGATTTGTACGTCTAAGAGTTGCAACTACACCAGAAACCCTCTCCATTCTCTTGTAAGGGTGACACCAGTGACCAGTGGAAAAAGCCCTGGAGAGACCATTGGTAATTATTGATGCATCCAAGTAGTGCTCAATCGGTTGGACTTGTCGATCTCCATATAGATCTCTTTGCATTGCTTTGACCATACGCCTCTCAGCATGTTTAATGTGTGCCCTGAGCTCTCGTTCAAGGAGCTCACCAGCCAGCTCCAATCTCTTGTTTCTAAAATCATCTCTGTTGTCAACCTTTCTTTGACCAATGAAAGAGAGCAAGAGGCATTTTACCATATAGCCGAGGAAGCGAGCCTTCTGCTTGAGACCACTAAGATTAGGGAACAGGTATTCTTTTATGCACTCCTCGACAGATTCTTGAGGTGGAAATCTACAACCCTTTATAAGTCTATCAACATAAGCGAGAGCCTTTTTCCCCCTTCTGAAATCCTCACACTTATTATCAGCATCGTGGATTGAAGCTACTAGTATATTGACGATTCTAGTATCTTCAACATCCACACCAATCAAATCTACCACCTCCCTGTCCGAGGATACACCTAGAGCAAAAAACAGAACCCAAATTGGCATTTCCGCCACCGAGAAGTACACGGTCAGGGCTTTTTCTCCTCCCTTAATGTGCTCAAGCTTCAAGGTCTCTACCAGTTTAATGTAGACCCTATTCCTTTTTGCAACGGGACGATATGCAACCATCCAATTTTGATTGTTTGACACCCAGAGTCTTTTTAAACAGATCTGCTCCTGAGCAATGAAGGTCTGAAATGGAAATTACAAGAAGTTTCAATCTTTAGAAAACTGCATGATGAAATTTAATTCTAAAAGGCCAAGAAAGTTAAACAGTATTCTGAATCACTATAGCAATAGCACAAGTGTAGAAGGCATGCCAAAAGTTACATATATTCCTTCAATCCCCGAAAAGAATAGTGGATTCAGAGTACAAGAGTCAAACACATTTAATTTCGACTTGAATTGAGCATTCATACTTTTTTCTTTGTCTGAAAATAAATATTAGTACATATTTAGAAACAACATGATAACTATAAAAATCACAATTTATTCTAGCTAAAGTATTTAAAACTGTCTGAAATTTCTGGTCAAGAAAAATACTGTTTGACTTCCCAAATAAAACTGTCATTTTTTGGGTACAGTGTACACTATAATCAGCCTGAAGCTTGCATTACTCAGCCTGAAGCTTACTATGAGAGCAGCTAAAGACTCTTAAAGGTAATAATACTACTCTGCATTACACCAGTTCTATAATTTGAGCAAGTAGTTTCGTTAACATGTGAAATTCCACTGTTTTGAGTCATACTAGGTTGAAGTATAGTAAAACGTCTGACATTTGAAATGTATCTTTTATTTCCCTTTAGACTCATTAGGGGTTGAATAATATACTAACTACCACCAACTGTAAAGCCTTGTTTTCTAAGAGGTGCTAGCAGACAGATCTTACCTTTTCGGCCCCTTTGACTATGAAGTACCCCCCATGATCAAATTCACAGTCAGGCTTGTCAGCACCATTCATCCAGCACAACTCTGAGTTCACCATCACAGGGATTCTTCCAATCAAGACATTCCTTTTGTCTTCCATCTCACACTCCTTGTTAAGAGAACGGTCCACCCCAGTTTTGAACTTGTCGCTTCTAACCATCTTTTTGGTATAAATCTGAAATCATTTACGAAGGCAGCCAGTGTAATAAAAACAAACAGGGAAAAATTGATAACACAGAGCTATAGGCTACAGGAAAAAACAAACGTTTCCTAACCTGAACATGAGTCTCGACCATAATCCTGGCAGAATAGGTCATGTTCTGAAGGCGAGCATGCCGTGGCCACAAGTCCAGGTATTCTTTCCCACCATCCGCGGAAAACCTTTCCCCTGCCCAAAACTTTGGCCGCTCAAGGCTCACTTTTCCAAACTTTATTGAAGCATGCTTCCAATCACCATCACCTCTCTTTGACGGATCATACCCCGGCTCAACATGGATCTCCCCAATCGAGTCAAACACCCCTTGAATTCCATAGTTGATGAAGTCATTGTATGAATTGATCTGGTGACTGACTAAACTATACTTCTCAAAAAAGCCACTTGATGCCTTTTTACAGAAATTCCTCAATACGCCTTCACCCAACTCCTTAATAGAAGCCACATCAAGATAATCATCCTCATCCTCATCGTCATCCCAATCATCATCATTGAAAAGACCATCAATGTCAAAATCCATCCGTGCTGAACCATTTGAGAACTTCTCTTTACCACTACTACATCCCACTTCGTCCATAAAATCAGAAGTAGTCATCGGAATGAAGCACCTGCAAAAAAATCAAAGTGCACCAAAAGATATAGATTAGATTCCAACTTATATTGGCAGGCACAAACATGATCCATCCTTTCAAAAAGCATATTCAATTAGTAGTACAGTCATAGATAATTTTGACAGTTAAAAGTCTTAACACAGCCCAGCTGAAACTGCAAAAAGAATAGAGAATCTCCACTATTTTCCAAGCTTCTTCCAGGAAAGCCAAATGAGTGTTTCTAAATAAGGAAAAGTAGGAAGGACTAAGGTTTGGTCTTCCATAGAGTTTCAGTTAGAAACCAATAGAACAACCAAACAACCAAAAAAAAAAAAACAAATGTTCATCAGCTGAAAATTGGGATTGCTTGGTGAATTTTCTCATAAATGTTAACTAAATTCTTGACAACCCATTTCCACTTCAGTTGATCTATTTCTGAAGAAGATAAAAGCTAAACAATATAGAGACTGTAAAAGGTTGTAATTTATAGTATTTTTATGCAGTTTTTGAAAGCGGGGGTATATGCAACTTCGTGCATGCCTTCTAGAAAAATTACCAGAAATTCGAAATCCCTATGAGTTATAATGAGAGTCGACAGAGAATAACAGGAAAACAAGCTCAACTCATATTTACTTTTTAACATTTGTCCATTAAGTCGCAAAATAACTGAAAACCTCGAATACCCAAGACATTCAACATCCTTTCAGAAAACAAAAGATCAAATGAAATGTATAAGCTGCCCTTATTACAAATTTTCTGTTCTTTTCCTTGAAAACCCTTAAAGTGCTTTCAACATTTTCTGAAATGTATAAGCTACCTTATAAAATCTCCGTCTTTTCTTTTCCTTTCACCTCTAGAAAAGATGCCTTAAAAACATTATATTTATTTTGATAACCGATAAATCCCCCAGGTCCTACGGTGCAAGGTTCGGAACTCGGTAGATAATCAGTCCACCCCTCTACCCTTCTCCACCTAAATACGAGGCTTTTGTCTGCGGCAGGGTTTCACCACACCGTGCACCTAACCCACACATCACAAGTTGAACTCTTACCACTAGACCAAATCCCCGAGAGCTAAGCTTCCTTAAAAAATCTCTTCTTTTCTTTTCACCTCTAGAAAACCCATAAATTGATTTCAACACATCTTATACACATGAAGAAATCAGACTTCAACGACAGTTGGCCAGTGACAAGCAATGCCTGGAGCTATTAGAGTGAAGGATAAGGATTTTCAGGTTGCTAGTCCAAAAAGTTATAAGGATTACGCCATTTTTGAAGTGAGAATTCGGACTGTAAATCACATAACCAGTTATCAGCTTGTTGATTCAAACTTCTAGCACGAAGGTTGATCTTATTAGTGCTTGGGACAAACTTTTGCTATTCATCCTAGCAAGTCCTCTAACACCGTCTCGTTTAGACTGGAGATTGAGATATTTCCAATTTTTGATCGGTAAAAGAAATAATTTTATTGATGTAAAACTAGCAAAAAGAGAATGCCAGTTAGAGGTACATCCGAAAGAAGTTGTGCTCACAAATTGTGAATATGACTAAGAAAATCTACCATGACTTCAACTTCTAACAAGTTTGCCGAGTACATGTTGGACCAATAGCTAAGCAACATTATACAATTGTGTTTATGCTTTACAAGGTTATCATTTTTGTTCTCAAAAATCCTAGCATTTCTTTCTTTCCAAAGAACCCACCAAACAGCTGCTGGGATAGAGTCCCATATTCCAAGTGAAGATTTTGTCATCCCTTCCCTTCTCCAAGCTAGCAACAATTCCACAGTAGAACGTGGCATACACCAATTCACACCGGTAAGGTTAAGGCTAAATTTCCAGATTTCTCGGGACAATTTACAGTGGAGAAAAAGATGGTTAACATTTTCTTTATCTTCCCCGCAAAGAGGGCAACGGTTGCATAGAGAAAACGACACCATATTAGCATCCTCTAGCGCCATTTCATTTATACTGGAGTTTGAGATAGTTATAACGACACAATATTAGCATTTTGGTCTTAATTACTTTAGCAAGATGTTTGACTATGCAGTATACACCAAATTGTTAGAGACCAAACCACCAAGTCAAATATTGCCACGAGGAGTAAAGTTACAGCTTTATTGTGTGATAATTCTCCGGTGGAAAATTTCCCATGGAGAGGAGTCTACAGAGGATCAGGCAACTTTGCCTCCTAATATTTAATATATCCAAGAAAATGTGTTAAAACATGTGCAGCTTCACTAGCCAAACCCTTTAATAGTGTGTATATTTATAGATAACTACTTCAATAGCAATAGGAAACTACTCCTTGGTGTAACGTGGATTAAGAATGGCAACCAGCAATTATACTGAGTTTAAGGATCATGGTAAATAAGGTATCCTCAAAAGGATAAATGCACAAAGCTCTAGGCAGTATTTTTCTCCCACATTTCTCAAATACTGAGTACTATATTCATAAAACGTAATTATCCTATTGTAAAGCTTCCTAGCCAAGGTTTGTAATCTAGCTATTGATTCACTTACCTTGAGCTGAATATACGAAAGCACTAGTTTGATTAAAAGGAAGGGAAGGCCCATTCCATGACTCTTCTAGTATAACTATAGGTTTCAGGACATTGCAACTCGCAATCTCGGTTAAATTTCAAAATCTATACTTGTTTCCAAATGCATTTATTAATGCTTGTCAACATTTTTTGAAATGTATAAGCTAACTTCTAAAATAAAAAATGAAAGAACACCAAGAAATCTCTGAGGTCTTGTGGTACACGGTTCGAAACTCGGTGATAATGGGCCCGTCCCTCTACCCTTCTCTTAAATACGAGGCTTTTGACTGTGGCAGGATTGAACCCATGACGTGCACCTAAGTCACACATCACAAGTTGAATTCTGCCAAAGCCCGGGGAGCTAAGCTTCCTTAAAAAACTCTTCTTAAAATGCTTTCAACATTTTTTAAACTGTATAAGCTACCCTACAAAAAAAAACACTAATATTCATATTACAATCAATTTTTCACCTCTAAAACCCTAAACCCTAAACTAAAAAACAGAATAAACTCAACATGCAACAAGTATTTTTAACTTTTCTTAAACACCACTTTCAAGAAACAGTTAAAACCCACAAATATTATCTAAAAACAAGCACCAAATATTTTTAAAAAAATAGTAAAACCCCACATTTTTTCTGAATATTTTAAAGATTTAGAAGAAAAAATACTTACAGAGTAGAGTGGCTTTTGCTATGCTTTTTGGGGTGAAAATGGGAAGAGCTTAAGCTATGCTTTGGTTTTACAGGAACAAATATGAATCAATTTTCATTAGGCATAGTAAAAGTAAGCGAAAAGGTACTGTGTACTCACTTAATCAAACAGTGACAAGTGGTAATGGAAAAAAACAATAATTATTAATCTCTATTTTAATATTTTAAAATGTTTAATTTGATAATGTTCGAGTATCTCTAAATTTTTTTTTTGTGTGTGTGTTAATTGTAGTTTGCTTGATGCCTGGGCATAGAGCTGAGCCGGCTCAGAGCTCGACTCGGTTCGATTGACTTTTATCTCAGCTCGGCTCGATTTTAGTTAAAGTTTAGCTCGGCTCTGCTCGGCTCGACTTGACTAGTTTGATTTATCGTGTAGCTTTTTTTAAAAAAATAAAACTTTTTATTTATTAGGCTCAATTACCAAATAAATTAGAAATCTACGTGATATTTAATATTTTAATGCAATAGTTAATAATTGGTAAACTTATGTGTATGTTCAAAAGAAAAATTAAAATATTATTTTTATATTATGAAGTATGGGGATACAAAAAAAAAAGTCGGCTCGAGCTCAGCTCGGGCTCGGTCAAATTCTAGCAAAGCTCACTCGAGCTCGGCTCGATATGATATAAAGCTCGATTCGGCTCGGCTCACGCGCGCTCGATGCCCAGGCTGACCTGTAACTTGTGAATAGTAGGACTCTAACCACACTAGTTAAATTATACTTACGGAGTATGTTAGTGTTGTCCCTCGTCAAAATAATATTTTTTTTATTATAACATGCCTTATATTAAATTTGACTATTATCAAGTAACCTCATTTTAAGTAAAAAAAACCTCTATCAAATGTTAAATTAGAAGCAAAACCAGTATCTTGATGATGATGATAATAATACATATATTACTTTTTTTTCAAAAATGGGGCCTTCATGTTTGGGGGCCTAAAGCATATGCTTTAGTTGCCAAGGGCCCGCCTTGCTCATATGTTTAAAAAATTGTGTACCATGAATCCACGATGAGTGTGTTAACCAAATAGATTGTTTATCTCTAATTCGCGTATCTCAATATTGAAGAGAATATATTTTAAACATTTAAATTCCTCATTACAAAACTCATTAAGCAAACTAAGGGAGTCTAATCAGGGGCAGAGTTAAGTAATGTCAAGGGTATCAATACCCCTTCGCCGAAAAGTTACACTATATAGATGGGCAAAATTATTTTTTATGTATATATGCCATATATCGATTCTCCTTAATTTTTTAATATATTTACTTATTTATATTTTGATACCCCTTAGTAAATATCTTAGTTTGGCCATTGGATTTAATTAGTCCTATTTTATGTGACCGCTTTCGGAGTCACCTTTTGACTATAATTTTTTTTCATATATCTTTTAAATATTTTAGATTTTTAATTATTGTGACTTATAGTACTAGTTTCTAAATATATAACTTATATTTTAAAACTAAAAGATTCTAAATTTGAATTCTCCATCAAAATTAAAAAGTTTGCCCTGCAAAATTCGAGAACCTTCCCATAAACTTGGACAGAGGGAGTAATATGAAGAAAATTGTGATTTATGGAAGTTTTGTAGAAGTTTTTGAAAATTTTAGTTTTAGTTGAAAATATTTTATTTCAAATTAACTTTCAAAAAGTAAAACTTTAAAGAAGGATTATGGAAAAATTGCTTTTATGAGGTATATATTCTCATTTTTCTTATATTTCAACTTAGTCTCTTGAAAGATAAATTGTGTCACGATTATGTAAAAAGCTTAATACATTAAAGGGTAATCCAACATAAAAATAGGAAATTATTACATAAAGGGTCAGCCGGCTGGAGCTGGGCCTTGCTTTTTATAGTCAGTATAAAGCAAACTAATATACATCGTATAGAAATGACATCACATTGTATATAAGTTGTCTCCTCAGTTATACATAGCATATACACTTAATTTTATGGCGCATACAATCAGATTTTTTATTAGGCAAAATACATACTTTACCACCTAAACTTGTCCCGAAAACACAATAACACACCCAAACTTTGCGGGCGACCTATCACCCCCCTTAATTTGTTCGAAGTGGTATTAATACAACCACTAACGATCACATGTCCTGCGCGTATAATGCATCTTCTTTCAGGCGCGTATAATTTATTTGTGCTACTTAAAAAATTAAAAAAATAAAAGAATATAACGGTAAAATCAGTTTCCCTCTCCCCTTTTATCCCTTTAACCCGACCCTAGGTTGTATTCTTCCCCAATTTGCTTCTTCTTCAACAATAAACCCTAGGCAAATCAAATCCAAAGCCTTTCATCAAAATAACCCCCCCAAAAAAGATTAATGTCGTCTAGTAGTTTAAATTCATTGTGTAGAGAAGAAGTTGACCATGTTGTGAACCAAGAAGTTCGGTGCAAACATGGCCATTTGTTGCCATTGTTGACTGCTTGGACTGAAAGGAATCCTGGTAGAAGATACTGGGTTTGCCCTTATTATAAGGTAATTTATCTGTTTTTTGCACAGGTTTCCTTCCTTTAAATGATGATTGTTTATACTCGACATTGCTTTAATATATAGGGACCAAGATATTGCAATTTCTGGAAGTGGGCAGACGACGAAATTGACCCGCGATCAAAGGTGATTATTTCTAAACTTGTTGCAAGAATTCGTGAACTAGATAGGGAATTAGAAGGTTATCCCTTAACACCTAATCACGACATGAAAACTGAGATTGAGAAGATGAAGCAAAAGGAGAAGAAGTTGAAGTCCAAGCTGGTTTATTCCAAGATTAGAGAGAATGTGTTGTTGTTTTTGCTCATGTGTATCAGCATCTATGTTTTGTCATCATATGTTAAGTCCAAATTATAGTTAAGTTGTAGTTAAGTAGCAGATTTGCCTTAGTTTGTGGTTAAGTTGTAATGAATATTAGTAATGAATGTGTTTCAGTTTCATATTTGACAGTGGTTGTTTATTACATATTGTTGTTCTTATGGCAAGGCAAACCAATATTATAGTCACAAAAGCAGGCATAAACAAGGCACAAAAGGCAGTCATTGCTGCTTTCAATTAAGAAGACATAAAAAGGGCAGTCATTGCTGCTGTGTTTGTCCATAAAACAAAATCAGACATAAAGTATGCAGTCATAGCTGCTGAAGCATTCCAGAAATTGTTTTAGATGCTAAACAAAAGATACAACCAACAAGAGGACTTATTGCCCACATATCACTAAGTTCCAGGTTGATTAACAGAGCTTGATTGGCTCATTTGGACCCTCTTTGCTGCAGCTGCCTTGACCTCTTTCTGTTTCATCCTTTTCATTTCTTGAAGGCCACCAGCAAGCACAGCAGATTTGCCTTTCCATTTTACACCACCTTCAAGTTTATGGCCAATGTCACCAGTCACATTTGAAGACAAAATGACTGGCCTTCTCACAGAAATACCAGGCTGCATAAGTGGGAACATGTATAAGGCAAACTAATTACAAACATAAAGGACAACCACTAAGCATAATGAAAAAACTTACATTCACAATAGAATGACCACTTTGAGTGTGAAGCACTCCCATCCCTACCATTCTTGGCTTTTGAAAGGTTGTATTACCCCTTCCCTTACCCCTTCTATTTCCAGAATCCTACAATGAGTATTGGAGTAATTAGCAAAGCTATCACAAGAGATGTTATTTGATTTAAACCAAATACATACCTTTGTGCTGGCTGGTTGGGTGGTTTGAGCTGGAGATGAGCCAACACTTGATATTACAGATGGGGGTCTTTGAGAAGAACTAGCTGCAGGAGGTCTTTGAGATGCACTATCAGCATTGGGTCTTTGAGATGCACTAGCTGCAGGGGGTCTTTGAGATGCACTAGCTGTAGGGGGTCTTTGAGATGCACTAGCTGCAGGCCCCTTGGGGCAGCCCCTCTTATTATGGCCTTTTCCATGGCAGTTGCTGCAAGTCATCTCAACTCCAGCCTTAGACATCTTCCCTGTCTTCTTTTCTCCTATCTCTTTTCTCCTGACCTTCTTAGGCCTTCCTGGCATTTTTTTAATCTCAGGTGGGATTACTATTGGATTCTGACCTTCTGGCCACATTTTCATATTCAAAACAGGCTGGATAAAGTGAGAGTACACCTTCATGTATGTCTCTTGTGAGTAATAATGAGAAATATATACAGCTGGATCCATTCTTCTATTGTGCATTGATGCTATGGCATGTGCACATGGTATCCCTTTTAGCCTCCAAGACCTGCAGGAACATGTAAGGTTCCTAAGATCCACTGTATGTCCATAGTCACCCTCTTCAACTTCAAACCCATGCTCACCATTAAAAACCAAATGACATTTCATTGACCTTTTCAAATTGTCTCCATACACCTTGCTAGCCATTGGAGATATGTTTTCATCCCACTTCTCACAGAATTCTCTCATTTTCCCAATCCTGTTCATCATCTTGACCCTTATCTCCTCAAGCATACTTATGATAGTCTTATGCCTAGCCTCTAGTATCCATGAGTTAAAGCTTTCAGCCATGTTGTTGTCAACACTGTCACACTGGCTGTTAAAGTCAAAATACACCTTGCTCCAGCTCTCAGCATTATAGTACAACAGTTGATCAACCATTCTTGCTGGTCCAAGTTTTTTCATGTACTTAATGTTCTCTCTAAGTTCTGCCTCAAATGTACTCCTAGCACATTTCCAAAAACAGTTTCTCCTTTCAAGACCCCTCCATTCCTTACTCCAATTAGCAAGGATATGTCTAGCACACATCCTGTGCTCAGACATTGGTAACAATTCATCAATAGCTGCTTTGAGCCCCTGCAAACAATAAAATATTAAAGAAGAAAGAACTAATTAGAACAGACAGAAAATGTATATAAAAATGAAAAGGAAAGTTATGACAGTTTGCTTAACCTTTTGCATGTCTGTGAGCAATGTCACATTGGTCCCATCTCCAAGCTCAAGGTCATGCTTCAAAATCCTGATAAACCACTTCCAGGTATGCTGATTTTCATACTCAACCACAGCCCAGGCTAGTGGTAACATTTGGTTGTTCCCATCTTTACATACAGCAGTAACCAATTGACCTTTACAAACACCCTTTAAGAAACACCCATCCAGGCCAATGCAAGGCCTACAACCAGACTTGTAAGCCTTTTTCAAGGCATCAAAACAGATGTAAAACCCATGAAACATTTTTTTTCCACCCTCAAATGTTTCATCACTCAATTTAACAACACATGTGCTACCAGGATTTGATCTTAGTAGCTCATCTCTATAGTCCAAAATCCTACTAAACTCAAGAATATGGTCACCCATAATTTCTTTCAATACCTTATTCCTAGCTCTTCTAGCCACAGTCCTACCCACATTCAATTCAAATTCATTTCTAATAACTTTCTGAAACTCAAATATCCTAATGTTTGGTTGTTCAGCTATTCTATCTCTATAGTATTTTGCTAGAAAGTTAGAATTACAAAGGGTGTTGTGGTTTGTTGTGTCACAATTATGGACAGGATTGTAGTTTTTAACTACAAAATCATGTGTCCTGGAATCATAACTTGCATACAGCAGCCATGGACAACCATTTTGGCATTTAACCCTAACCCTTTTCTTTTCATTTATATATTTGTCAATGTTAACATGCTCTTGTAAGGCATACCTGGTGACAGCTTCCCCGAATTGTATCACACTTTCAAATGCCAAACCAGTTTGCCAGAAAACCTTCTTAGCACTTGGATCAAAAATTACTCTATGCTTGGGCCTTTTTGCTCTCACTTTTTGCTGCACTTCACCTTCATCATCTGCATCATCAGCTGCATCTGGATCAGTCTCAAAGCTGGCTGGTTCATCTGACAGATAGATTGGCTCATCACCTCCCAATCTGCCCTCCAAAGTATTCTTTGTTGGTATGGTCTCAGGATAACCCTCATCAGGACCTTTTCTCCCAGTTCTTACATGAGCAGGTAGCTCAGGCCTCTCACTCCTCTTCCTTCTTTTTTTCCCTCTCCCCCTCTCTCCATTGTCTGCATCTTCACTCTCATTCATCATCCTTCCCTGCCCTTTTTCCCTCCTCATGTTCTCTTCCTGTATATCACTTTCAGTGTCAGCTTTCTTTTTCTTTCTCTGCACTACCCTCCTCTCTTCCCTGAAGGTCCTATACTCTTCATGGACATCACTTCCATAGTCAGCATCTACTTCTTCAAATAGTTCATCATGGTCTGATTCAGAACTGTCTGCAGTACTGAACTCAGATCCTAGCACTTCTGATTCATCATCTAATGTTGTCTGCTCAGGTAGAGTTTCAGCAGGGTTTTGTGTGGAGTTTGTGTCAATGTCAGCATCAGTTTCAGGAGTTTGTGTGAAGTTTTCAGTAGGTTTTTCTGTGGAGTTTGTGTGTGTCTCAGCAGCAGTTTCAGAAGTTTGTGTAAAGTTTTGAGAAGGTTTTTCTGTGGAGTTTAGGGTTTCAGCAGCAGTTTCAGCCTCTTCAAATACAACACTTTCATTACCCCCAATATTTTGACCAAACCCTGTATCCCCACCCACTGGACTACTATATTCTAATTCAAGTGGGGCCACAGGTGGGTCCACCACAATGTGGGACACAAACATTTCAACCGTGTCTTTATTTTTTATCAAAGGGAAAATCTCCATAATATCCTTATCACTTTTGATTTCAATCAAATTAGAAGAGTTAGGTAGTCTAATTAAAACCGAAGAATTGATATGATCATACCCTAACTCCTTTACATAGTCTTTCATCTCAAAATAGGAGAATGTATCTACATCGACATCATAGTACTCCCTGATTCCCCCACCCTCATATGTAAGACAGTCAGACATAAAATTACCCCCATGATATATTCGTAAGGTCACAAGAACAAAAGCCATTAAAATTAATTAGTTATACGAAAACACTAACCTTTAAATTTTGAAAGAAACAAGTCGACTGAATGACTGATAAAATTAACCTTCCGCAGTGACTGATAATTTGTGAGTGATGAACATACGTTGTTTTTGTGATGATTATGGTCACTGTTGTGATTCGGATGATTAGGGTTAATTTGATGTTGGGGTAAATGGAGGGATGGGGGTGAAATGTTCGATGTTTTATCTGAATCGATCAGTCATGTAAATGAAACGACGGGTCGGGTAATTGAATCGACGGGTCGGGTAATTGAAAGGTTAATTTATTCTTTGTTTTTTTGTTGGTTTATATTATATCAGAAATTTTAGGTGGAAATACACGTGTCACAAGACCCAGGCGCGTGTGAGACACCCCTCACCATATGCCGGACATGTGATCGTTAGTGGTTGTATTAATACCACTTCGAACAAATTAAGGGGGGTGATAGGTCGCCCGCAAAGTTTGGGTGTGTTATTGTGTTTTCGGGACAAGTTTAGGTGGTAAAGTATGTATTTTGCCTTTTTTATTATACAAAATGTACACTTAATTTTCTCAGTTATATTCAGTATAGACACAAAGGCGGACTCAAGCATCTATGGGGCATCATTGAGTTTAGCATAAATATGTCAATTACTCAGGGTATCAAGCAATATACATATCTAATTTTTAAGGTATTTATACCTACATATGTAAAATTTTTGCTGACGTCGACGGGTACCCGTGCATCCAAAATATGTACATAGGCCTACCTCAGTGTATACACACTTAATTTTTAGTGAATACACATTCGGTTTTCATTTATATGCTTTGTCGTATATTTGTAATATATTGTATATACATTGTTATCTGGAAAAAGTATGATGCGGTTACATTTTTAATATAATATGATGTGTATACATATAAAATAACATCATATTTTAAAAAAAAAAAATTAAAGAAGAAGAGGAAGCATTGGCGGAGTAAAGAGAGGCGGCGGCGGCAAGTACAAAAATATCTACATCACAGATCTCGTAGACTTTGTGGCCGTCGAATGGAGACGTCGACGAGGCCGGAGCTACACCAGAGAATGCTAGCAGCGGCGGCGGAGGAAAGTGAGAGCCAACGCATTAAGGTAGGGAGACGGAAAAGGAGACAGGGATGGAGGAAGAAGGGAGACGGTGGTCGAATGGAAAGAGAGGAAGAAGGGGGAGGCTAGGAGCCCTCTAAAGGAGTGGCTAGAAAAGATTGGGATAAAACACTAATTATTGCTAGGCAATATGTATAAAGGGTCGGGCTCTTTTTTAAAAAAGATTTGTGCCTTTTTTTCTTTCTATTATTTTTCCTAAAAATAAATGGCACGTTGCAAATTGAAAATCATAGTTATGTTAGAGTTTCAAGATGTAAATATGGTAAAACCAAGATCAGTGTATTATTTTCATGTAATTAACGACAAGATGGGTGATCTTGGCAATAGAGAATATGAGAAAGTAAAAAGTTATGTATGTAGTTGGTCTTTTATGTACAATAATTTAGAAGAAATTATTGTCCAACTATTATTCGAGGTTACGATGAAAAGTCTTTAGATAATTTGGTATATGATTGTGGCATGCCAAACACAATGAAAGATGTAATGTTTAGTTGAAACTAAGGATGTCTAACAGTCCGGTTTGGGCAGGATTGGACCGGCTTTGGTCCAGGCTGGACCGTACTGGCGCAAGACAGACCGTTGTCGCATAATAAGCTATTGGCTCGACCCCGACCTGCCACCCCCTAAACAAACCGGCCAGACCGGATTAAAATGGACCGGCCCGAACCGAAACTGGACTACACTGGCAAATTTTTTTTTAAAAAAAAAATCTACTTGGCATATAGCCGTTGGCAACGGCTATTTTTACCAACAGCCATTGACCAACGGCAAAAACGGCTATATGAGCATCCCCCACCCCACCCTCGGCGCCCCTATGCCCTCCCCCAACCTATTTTTATTTATAAATACCACAGGATTTCAATAATTTATTCACAATTTTTGATATTTTCTTTAATTCCCTCTCTATCTTTCTTATATTCAACAAAGGCTATTTGCTAAATTGTTCTAAATTGCTATCGCAAAAAGGGTTTAAATTGCATTACAAAAATTATTTTTAGTGGGGTGGAAGCTAGTCAATTACCGACATCAAGTTTCAACTTTCACGTCTAACGCGACATTAAGTAAACTTGTTCTTACTTCTTATTATATTTTTTAATTTTTTGCAATATTATTTGTAGCATATAGCCATATATTAGTATTTTGCTTAACTTATAATGTCTGGAGTGTGGAGAGCACTTACTTGGGGTACGAGTAACGGTCGTATATCACACGGTAATTGAGGGGGGGGGGTGATAGACGTTGTCGTGCTCTGGGTAAAAGACCGATTGGTAGTTCTAGTTCTAGTGCTCCTGCTCATCTAGATGATTTTACTCAGGAAGATGACTCGCAATTTTATCATGATATTGATGAATTTAATCAACTAATACTAGACAATGAAATGTTGGAGACACAATATCAAGCTTTTGGTAGCACACAAGGGCTAGGGTTAGTTTAGATGATGAAACACCTACTAGCCAATTTCATGGTCCACATGAAGAAACTGAATTTGAATTGCCACCTATGCCTTCTACTAGAGAACCAGTAAGACGACCAGATAGATCTGAAGCGAGGCTATTTATAACGAAAAATGTTGATGCTCATATCGCTAAATGTAATTTTTATAAAAAAGTTTGGGATTTTAAAACCGGAAGCATCATGGTGGGACAGTGAAGTTGAGAACCCACTTAGAAGGGCACCATAAGGAATAATGAGCAATGAGGTTGGGTGGCATTCATGTAGGGAATGGAATGGCTCCAGATCAAAGTAGTGGAATTCAACAGGAAATTAACCCGGTGACCAGGGGCTTCTTCAGTATGATTAGAAGAAAGATAGGGAATAAATGGCAAAATTGATTGCGGTGGTGTGTTTACCGTTTATATATGCTTCTTGTACTGGTTTTGTTCGTTATGTTCAAAATGTATATAATCCATATTTTCAAGGTTTTCCAAAAACTACAGTTAGAAGTGATATTATAAAATTTAAAAATGAATATAGACAATATTTACGATATATGTTTTATCACTTTGATACTAGAGTTTGTATTAGTATTGATATGGGTCATGGTGTTAATGAATATAAGTATTTAACACTTACTTGTCATTGGGTAGATCCTAACTGGGTAATGCAAAAAAGAAATTTAGCATATAGCGTTGTTGATGAACCATGTACGAAAATATTTATTACTCGGAAAGTAAATGATATTTGTAAGGCGTAATTTATTAATGACAAAATTGTAAGTATAACCTTTAATAATGCTTCAAACAATGATTATGTTATTGTTCATTTAAAACCAAAGTGGAACCCTCCTTTTGAAGAATTGTTTCATGTTAGATGTGCATGTCATATATATAATTTAGTTGTTCAAGATGGCCTTAAGTTGTTTGGTCCTATTATTAAGAAGGTCAAACGCGCAATTAGTTACATTTTTAATACTAAAAACATGATAGATTGAGGGAATATAAGGAAGAGTATATAAAAGAAGGTTTGGATCCTAGAAAAGTTCCTAAGAAAGTTGCAACTAGGTGGAACAATGTATGTGAGTCTTTGTCTGTTGCTTACAAGTTACAAGTACCGAACACCTATAACTAACATGTTTAATAGTTATGTGGCTGTAGAGTATCACCTTAGTGAATCGGACTGGAGCCTTGTTCTCCATCTTCTTATATTTTTAGAAAAATATTGGCTTGCTATTAAAGAATTTTTCGGTCAATATTATCCTACAATTCCTACCACGTTGTATTTTGTAGCTGGAATAGCAGAATTACTTAACAAATATAAAGTAGTACATGGTTATGAAACTGCCGTTGCTCAAGTGATTGAAAAAATTTAAAAATATTTTTTCTCTATTCCACCACTTTATTACATTGCTTTTGTATTACATCCATGTTTTAAATGGTTTAATATTGAAATGCTTATTACATAAATTTATCGAAACTTGGAAATTAATATTGATGAAATACCAAGTGTAGAAGAAGCTTGTCTACAGGTATTTCCAGATTGCTAGCAAATTTATGAAAGGTATAGGAGTGCGGTTGATAATATTGCTCCAAGTGTTCCACCCTCAACCAGTTCAAGTTCAACACAAGTGAGTAAAAGAGTTGTACGGATGAGAACTTTTGCCAGCCTTAATCAAAGGCTTTCTACCAGTCAATCGAGAGGCGTGACGTTCAACGATCTTGATGTTTGTTTACTTCACGCTCCAAAAGAGATTGAGAATTTTGAAAGTGATCACCTACTGCAATATTGGAAGGATCAACAAGCACAATTTCCAGTTCTATTAAAAATGGCGCAAATATTTTAACAATTCAAGCATCATCAGTTGCTTCAGAAAGCGCGTTATCGAAGGAAGATTACAAATTGAAGATCATAGACACGCATTGAAGGAAGAAGCATTGGAGACAACCGTATTATTCAAAGATTGGATTAGAGCGGAGCGAAAAAAATTTGGATTGCCAGAAGAAAATGAAGAAGCAGACACAACATATGCGACCGAAATCTTATCAAGTGTGGATACTGAAGCTCATTATGAAGAAGACCAATCTTCACCACTAGTTCCTCCTGTGTTGCCAGAAGAAATTATTGAAAAAATGAGAACTCTTTTTATTCATATATAGTTTTGCAATTAATTTATCGATGTACTTTGTAAAAAATTATTCAATAAAATGTGTTACGTCTTGCTATTAAGTTACAAATCTTTGATATATTTTCTGAATTCATTTACCTTTAGTTTCAAATTATAGATTATTTACCTTTGTTATATATATATTTTTAATTAATATGTAGTTTTACAATTTACTTTATCTATATACTTTGCAAAAACATAAAATTATTCAATAGAATGTCTTACGCCTTGCTATTAAGTTATAATTCTTTGTTATATTTTTTAAGTTTATTTACCTTTAGTTTAAAATTACCAATTACTTAAAAAGAAAAAAAAAAGAAAGCTGATAAAAAAAGACCGAACTGGACGGGTTGGACCGAAAATCAGAAAAAAAATCAGCTTTTGAATATAGTCGTTGGCAACGGCTACTTTGACCAAACCGCCGTTGGCCAACGGCCCAAAATGGCTATTTTACCCACCCCAACCCCCCTTAGCGCCCCAATAGGCCCCAACCTATTTTTTTCCTATAAATACTCTATTATTTCATCAATTATATCACAATTCTATATTTTCTATCCATCTCTCTCTAAAATTATTATTAAAGACTATTTTCTAAATTTCTATCAAAATGTCTGGAAATCAACCTACTCAAGCTCAACATGAAGAAATTGAAAGAGGTAGACCCCAACGACAAAATAGATCTGAAGTGTGGGAATTATTACAAAAAATAGTGAAACTTAGACCGCTAATGTAATCTTTGTCAGAAAGTTTGGAATATTTACACTAGACCCTGTGGTGGAGGGACTATGAAGGTTATGTACCACTGAGAAAAACAACATATGCAAGAATGGGCTGCTCGGACAGGGAAAAATATCTTCCTTGAGTCGTTGACGAACCACTCAAGGAAATATTTATGATTTATATAATTTTCTAGTTTCTAGTTTGTCAATTTGATTATGTATTTCACAAATTATCAAAAATTATTCAATAAATTGCTTTTGTCTTGCTATTTTATCTACAATTTTTATATACATTTTCTAAAATTGTTTATTACAAAGTCCCAAATCCAATTTTTTTTTTTTTAAAAAAACAATAAAAAAAATGAAAGCCGGGACTGGACCGGCTCGAACCGGTACCAGATCGACTTGAAGGAAACAGTTCCGATTTCGACATGGCAACCATTAAGTTGACAGGTGGACCGGACCGAAAACGATCGAAAAATCAGCGTTTAGAATTTTTTTTAGCATCGGAAACGATAAACTGCACCGAAATCGAACCGGACCGGGGCGGTAGGCAACATTAGTAGAAACTATGGTGAAAGGAGAATATAAATAGCATAGAAATCTGTAATTGCCACAAGCACTTATGTATGTCATTTGGATGGAAAAAAAAGGAGAGCTATAGAGGGTGGAAAAGAATCTTATTCAATCAAGTAGTAGCAGTGGCACATTATCCTTGTTTCCATTTGGTGCATCCACATATTTCAATATGTAGAAATTATTGGGTATTGTTCGTAAAAACCATAGTTTGTTTGTAAGTTATACTTTTTGAGATATTTTCTATAGAAAAAATTTCAAAACTAGGCAGCCCACTACACAAAATTACAAATGAAGGGCCACATTTTATTCATCGCACCCCCTTATTTTTAAATTACACAACATAGCACTCCCTTATTTTTAAAATTACATAACATAGCACCCATTTGAACTAAAAACCCTAGGAGCCACTCCCCCACCCTCCCCCGCCACTGGCCTGCCGCCGGAAACCGAGACGACGCCGGCCGGTGGCCGAAAAAATGAAATTTTACCAGATCTCGCCGGATTGCTTATTTTATTGGAGGATTTGTTTAAATAATTATTTTTTGATAATTTTATACACCTAAATCTATCAAAATAATAAATTATACATGTAAATACATAGAAAAATGTGTATGCAAGAAGGAAAATACAAAAATATACACAAAAAATATAAATTTTATACAAACATCCATAAAAGGGGCACAAATCTGAAATTTATACAACTTTATTCATTGTTCATACACACATATACAGCTTTATACAAATTTACAGAAGTGCATAGAATATGTATATTCACTGTATATACATACATATACATATTTATACATTTTTATACACGTTTATAAGAGTGTATAAACTCGTATAAAAATGTATAAAACTATATAAACTCACAAAAATAGTTTTATACAGTATTTCAGGCAGCTTCTACGCAAAATTTTAACAAATATACAAGATTTATACAAGAAAAACACTAGATCTAAAAAGTTTAAGCAAAAAACTAGTAGATCTCACCAGATTTTAGTGAAAAGGGTGAGAAAAGAAGAAGAAATATGATAAACAAACCCCTCACCGGAGTTTTGATCGGAATATACAATGGAAAATCACATTGTTATTCAAAAAGCAAAAAAAAAAAAAATGAGAAGAAGAAGAAGCAGCGGCGGCGGCGGCTTGGAGGAGAGAGGATGAAAATAAGGCAGTGGTAGAAGGGTGGAGGGGCGGCGTTATTGTGTAAGGGGGAAGAGAAGAGAGGAAAAATGGGAGGGAAGGAAGGAGAAGAGAGAGAAAATGGGAGCTAAGGTTTTTTTTTCCTTTAAATAAGAGGTGCTATAGAGTGAAAGAAAAAATAAAAAAAAGAAGGGGTGCTATAGAGTGAAAGGAAAAATAAAAAAAGGGAGGGGGATGCTATGTCGGGTAAGGAAAAATAAAAAAAGGGAGGGGGATGCTATGTCGGGTAAAATAGGAAAAAGGATTTTTTACATAAAAGTACAAGTTTTAGAACTTAATTACCAAACATAGCAACATTTTAGCAAAATAACCCTATATAAAGGAAAACACAAGTTAATTACAAATATAGCAAAAACATAGCAATATTTTCTCATAACATACCAAACCCTTACATTCTTCCTCCTATTTCTCCCACTATCACTTTTGCTCCTCCCATTTCTCCCTATTTCACTTTTCCTCCCACCATTTCCCCTAATTTCACTTTTATTCCTATCATTTCCCCCAATTTCACTTTTCCTCATCCCATTCTCGATGTATCTCGTTGTATCTCACCGTATTTCAACTGTTTCTGCACCGTTTCAACTGTTTCTGCAGCACCGTATCTAACTGTTTCTGCACCGTTTCAACTGTTTCTAACTGTTTCTGCACCGTTTCAACTGTTGTTTCAAACTTTTTCACTAGTTGTTTCAGTCTGTTTCAGCGTTGTATCTCGCTGTATCAGCACTATTTTTGCACCGTATCTTACTGTTTCTGTATTTTTTACATTGTTTCTGTACCGTCTCTAACTGTTTCTAAATCATTTTTTCACACATTAATGGACAAACAATACAAGCTGAATAGTAAACAAATTTATTTAAACATATGTAACAGATCTCCCTCAGACTCTTTTAGCAACAGATCTATTATTCTATATTGGGCAAATGTTGGGGTAGAAGTCAATTGGAGTAGTCCTACTCTACTTATGGCTTCTCCATCTTACAAAAGCTTCAGTGCATGACTACAAGGGTGAGAAATTCGTGAGCAAGGGCAATGCATTTGTAGTCCATAGTGGCAGCAAGGGCATTTATTGCTCAACTCCTAACCGTACCAAATCTCCTTCATCTGTCTCTTTCATTCGGTAATTTACCCCTCAATCTTATACTAATTTCTCCAAGTCAATTTGTTTACTGCTTATGGCAATTTATTATGCAAAGTATCGAGATCTGTGTGAAAGTTAGTAATTACGATGATTAAAGTTATTAATTATTACTGATAAAGCTACTAGTATTGTTCTTCTCAATTCGGATTTTGCTAATGATGCCGTTTGTAACAGAAGAAGAAGTGATTTTTCAGTTGTTGAAATTGAAGAAATTGTTGCTCCATCCATCTCCTCCGTTGTCACCGCCAGAACCACCGCCGTTGTTTCCGTCAGTACTACCGCCACTACTGTTGTTGTTGAAAGATGAAGGGCTGCGAAGAGACATTGGCTTGTGGATTTTACGTGGAGAGAAGAGGGCTACTGCAGTGGCTGTGATTTGTGGAGGAAGGGAAATGACGGCTTTGGAAAAGTGAAATGTGGAAGAGAGAGAGAGATTGAAGAAACCACAGTGAATGTAATTTTGAATAGAAATTGGAAAAGGAAAAATGCGTTACATAAAATATTGTTATGTGTTGTAATTTATAAAATATTGATATTTTTTTGTAAGTAGGAGTGTAGGTTTGTATATATGTAAAAATCTCATAGGAAAATAGGGGTCTTTTTTGATATTTTTCATGAGTGGGTATCTCTCCATGTAATTGTCCCTTTCTTATATACACTTTCTTATAGTTTACCCAATAGGCGTTTATTATTTTATCAAAAATGATAAAACCAAGATATGATCTATAGATTATAGCTCTCTCGATTTCCTCCGCTCGGTTTAAAGCGTGATTCTGTTCGAAAGATAAAGAAGAAAAGAAGTTATGTATATAGAAAATAAAGTCAAATATTTCTTGTTCCATGTGAAGTTTTACTTTCTACATGAAGTCAAAATGTTTCTTGTTCCATATGAAACTCGAGTAAAGATAATTTGGACTATCAATTATGGTAAGGTTTTTTTAGTGTGAGATAACCTGCAAGTGTTTTAATGGACCATTTTAACTTTCTTTTTTCCTCGAACAGATCGAGATTATTAAATTTCAATCTGCTCTTCAAATAAGGCCGTTCTCTTTTTGCGATCCTTTGTCTTTGTGGCTTGCCTCATTCAATTTTACAGCTCATTATGTGTGTAATATCCTCTAGCTAATTTAAACGGAAACTTAACTACGCTGACTATGCTAAATAATTGTCCAACTCATTTTCTATACGTTGAACCTCAAATGTGATAATTGGATATTTGGATGTATAGTAGATTAAATTAAAGTTAACATAAAAATAAGTCGAACAAATTGAAAAAGCCTCCTTGAGAATCCAGGGACATAAAAATAACACCTAAAGAGATCTTCTCTACAAAATAAATCACTTGATTTGCAACCAAATATAAAAACTACAAAGCAATCATCTCAAACCCAGCAGCAAAAGGCTGGTTAAATACATTTATTTGCGACAACAAACATGGTCAGCAATTGGAGACAGCTTGTGTTTTCTTGAAACAGTGTTGAAACTTGAAAATCAACCACAAAGACATGGAACAACATAAAGGTTACATATAGCTCATACAAGCAGGCATCGGCACTAGCATGTCTGTTCACTCTGCTTAGCACCAGACTGCTTGGAGTTTTTTACAGTGGCCGCTCCCTCAAGCATCTGCACCCAAGAAAAAAGCCAGATGATATCAATAAGCTTGCTGTAAAAGACTTAAAACGAAGATATTTTCCTAAGGACATTAATTTGCACCATTTGGGGAGCAAGCACTCCTTGAAGAGTAGTCAGAAGGGGCGATTGGGATGGATATTGAGAGCTGTGTAGTGGAGAAATTGTTTTTGTTGGATCCTTCGTCGTCAAGGTTGGACCACGATTCTTTAGCTGTGGGCCATTCGTTAAAGAAAGGGCGCATTGGTTGCTGCTCCTGTTTTGCTGTTCCAGGTGAATCGATGTCAGTGCCAAAGAAGCAATGCTGGTGTCGTTGCTTTGAGATTGATGAATCGATCATAGGTTCCAGTAGATTAGGTAGATGCATCTGTGGTGAGCTACCCAGCAACTGAGAATCATTTTTTGGTCTTGCCATGGGGCTAGAAGAAACTTGAGAAGGCAATACCCAGGTGCTGTCTGAAGATAAATTGTGCTCATCAGCACCAGGAGCAGTTCCCTGGAGATACCTGTGATACAGTTCGACTTTAAATTAAACTAGATGTTACACACTTATTTCTCCAAAGGCAACACAAACTGACAGCAAACTAGACACCTTCACTTAATCGGCAGTCGAGAATAGTACAATCAAACAAAAGCACAAAGGCAAACTACCCTAACAATATGTACATATTCTATCAGAATAAGTGATCAGAGGAGTAATAAGAGCTTCATCAAATTGCAGAGATATTTGTTAACTTCCTATAAAGGCAAGAATCAAAAGCACCTCCCCTTCACCCCCCCCTCCCCAAACCCAAAAAAAAAAAAGGAAGAAGAAGAAGAAGAGAAAAAACACAATAGAAAAGAAAGAGAAATGCACTCAGATACAAATACAAAGGCAGGAAAAACATAAAACGCAAAAAAGGAGAGGATGCACAGTAAGCAGGGGAAACACATCCTTCAGCACCATATGCTATTATAGATGGAATATATTGCAAACTACTTTTGGTGGAAAGTTATCACCACTTAACTATGGGTTTTCATTCTCCAAATTATTAGAGATAATTCCAGCGAGCAGTACAGGATGATTTTGGTAGTACAAAGCTCTACAGGCATGTGTCATGGTAATAACATACACTCTACATGCCTACTGTATCTAGTTTATGACTTTGATAAGTAACTGGAAAATACTTTATCATTCTTATTATAACACGGTAATAGGAGTCCATAGAGGAGAAGCCTTTGGTCTTTTGCATGCATATATTGGCGCTGATCCTCCTTGAAAATATTCCAACTTCATAAAAACTATTCCAAACTTGACGTGTTAAATTTGATAAAGATTCATGAGACTAGGTTGAGCAACTCCCAATCTCTCTCTCAAGAAGATGCAGAAACAGTACAAAAAGGCCTCATTTAACTCCTTAATACAAAAAGATCTATAACCAGAGCATTGAGTTAACCAAAGAGAGAAAGCTAATGAAATCTAAAAGGGGAATAACATCATTTAAAGGGGAAAGGTTACTCTAACTAAAAAGGTTCATTAAACACTTAGCTTTCAGAAAACTTTTGGCCCAACTCCCAAGTTCATTTACAAGACAAAGAAGCAAATGCCTTTTAGTAGCAAGAAGATCACATTTAAGTTCACAAACTTTTCAACCGACATCAGCACTCACAGGTGCTTTTCATGTTCCATGTAATTCTGTCCATGTCACGCAAGCACCTCAGATGTCTTTTTACCCAGCCAGGAGGATCACAACGCAACTTCGACCTGAAAATAATCCTGAAGGGCCACTAGGTTTAAAAGGAAAACTCGAGACTCACTAGCTATTTGTAATTCTCGCCCTCACGATCCATCATCTTGCTCATGGACTAGTTGCACACTTGTCCTTTCCCACCTATTCAAATAAGGACCTTGACAGATAAACAGTTCCAGAGGGAGAACAAAATATCATTTAGAGGTGGATCCTTAATAAAATTATCAGGCCTCAAATTCCTACAAATTTGGAATGCCTCAAATTAGCAGAAGTGGAAAGATGAACTGAAGACTTACGGGTGACAAAAATGGGTCATAAGCGGAAGAAAATGGGAAATAAAATACTGATGTCATGGTAATAGTCTCCCAAGTACTATACAGCATCCTCCCAGTGTAGAAGATTTGAGTTCACCTTTCCATCTTTTATCAGCCAAATAAACACAAATGTATCTTTTTTAAACGAGCAGAGCTTTAAACCACAGTCACGCGCCCCTAGATCAAGGCTTGAGGCAACATTTTGGAGTGATTTGGATAACAGATTCCATCAAAGAAACAAAGTTGACACGCCAACAACGGGGAAACAAGTTTAGGCCAGGAAGTGAACACCAGAACACAAGACAAGTGTATGCAAGGAAAAGAACTACAGAGGAGAAAGGAGGTACCTATAATCCTTGTTTTCATAAGAGACAGGCTCCATCTGCAACTTTGTTGCAGTGCTTCCATAATTCAGCGCTTCCGCATTAGCAACAGAATATAATGGCATGTGCTGGAAGCTTCCACTGCTGGTACTTTGGAAACTTCCTCTTGTATTGTTGCTCCCAGTAGTAATGTGCGACATACTAGTCGACAGGGTCTGGGAAGTAGATTGAGATTCCACAGGCTTTCTTGAACGGTTGCGGCCTCGGTGCATGTGCCGCTCGCAATATTTGGAGTCAGGATATGCATCTTTTGAGCATCTCCACTTCTTTCCATCAGTCCTTCTACACCTTCCTGGCTCAGGGTCAAATTTCTTCCCGTAATAGGAACAATAGCCCACTGCATATGGAAGATACAAAACATTAAGCTCCAAACTGAGCTGATGTAGTTATGCCACACCCACCGCCCCGAAAGTAGTATTCCAAGATCTGATTAGCCCCACAGAAATCAGAAATCAACAAAATAGGAGTATACAAAACACAGAGTTGCCGCTATATAGCACTTATACAAAGGCAGGCATTAAAGTCAGAGGTGGATGTAGCCTTTAACCAATGGAATCAAAGTATTTTGGTCACGTAATACCGAGATATATGTGAAAAACCACTAAAATTTCAACAATTATTCTGAACCCATGACTCAAAAGTCAATGAGTCCAATGCTAAAAACCTTAAAGCTTGAAACCATCAAGTTTAAATCCTGAATCCGGCTCTCTTGAAAGTAAGCACATATGTAAAGTGTAAACTATTCCTGATGGTATACAACAAGATAAACACCAGATAAGCTTTTAGAAAGGCAGAAACAAGCATATTACTACTACATTGATCCAAAAGAAAAGAAAAACAAGAAAAAAAAAAGACAAAGCTTTATCACATTAGATGCCAATCTCAAATATACTTAGATCAGCAATCCATTACATTCCCACCCAAAATCAATAAACAGAAAGGAAAAAAAACTCCTTGAACCAAACCATTACAGATTTTACACATAAATACCAAAAAAGAGTAAATCCATTACTCTAATTCCAATCAAAGAAACTGAATCACAAGAACAGAATCATAGTAATGATTCCTCCATAACAAGGTGAAAAGTTTCCAGCATGCCAAAAAAGACTGCTTTTTTCAGATCTGCATGTTTCGCTTATACCATCAAAGTTCAAATCTTTACAACAAATTACCAAATAATTACATCAACAATAACATAACCAGTATGATCTCACAAGTGGGGTCGAAATGTACGCAGATCTTACTCCTACCTCAAGTAGGTAAAGAGGATGTTCTGATAGACCCTCGACTCAGGAAAGATTACCAAATAAGCTATCATTACAGTAATAAAAAGACAATGATATTTTAAAGAAAGAACATTACAGCTAGGATGATGAAAGAGCCTAGTAGAAATAGCTTCAAAGCTCCTACGAATAGGAACAACAAGGTCAGGTGGTACAGGTAAACCAGCCACTAAATACTTATATATCATTGCTTGATGTTCCAGTTCTTGCCATTGTACTGCTGTAAATGGTGGTCTGTAACCATATCCATACCCACCCCCCACCACTGATGTAGAGGTGCTGCCACTCATTTCCCTTTCACCACCCTTCAAGAAACTATTTTTACCCACCCACCCCCACACTTGGTTCTTTTTTTCACTTCACTTATAAAAAGCTGCACCTAGAAATCAACAAGACAAGTAGTTAATATAATACTCCTGTACTAACTTTATAAATATATAGAGATAAAGAGAGAGAAAAATGTGTTTTTTTTTTGGTTTTTTTTTAAATGTATGTGTGTGTGTTAGTTATAGAGAGCAAAAGTTGTTGAGGTTACCTAAGAGGGGGACAGATCTAGGGTTTGGACAAGCATATGTGAGAGAGAACAATAATGTAAAGTGAAGTGAGTATTAAGTAGAGTGTGATGAATGATGAAAAATGAAGAGATGATAGTACTAGTAGTACTTATCAAGAATGACAGCGTAAATGAGGTTTATTACATTGTTTAGTATAGTTTCATTGATTAAATGGAGATTAGATTATCAAGGTTGATATTGTAGTTTAGCAGAGGAAAAACAGGGTTTTAAAGTGAAGTAAGTTTACATTTTAGATTTCAAGGTTTTAGCCATAGTATTAACATGGTTTCAAGGTTCATTATGTTACCTAGTACTCTGATTACTTAAATAGAGATTTTCAATGTTAGACATTCTATTACGAGCACAGAAAGATATGTTTCGGATTTAGAATTTAAAGGTTGTACGAAAGGCGTGATAGGTGAACGTTATGAATTCAAATTCAATCGAGGAATAGTTATGATGTCTAAATGGAGTATAGATATAAGGATGCATCTATTATTCAGTATCTATCAGAGTTTTGCATGTTGATGGTTTATCGAAAACAACTTCTCCATCTTGATAAAAATAAGGTTATATATATATATATATATATATATATATATATATATATATATTTCACTCTCCTCAAATTTCACTTATGAAATGTCACTGATTTTATTGTTGTATCAGAGTTTTGCATATATTCGATTATAAAGAGAAAGGTTAGCCGAGGAGGAAACAAGGTTTTAGTAAAGGTAATGGAGGTTTAAGGTTTATGAATGGAGTGTTGATGCTTAAGGAAGCATTGGGACATGGGAATAAAGGGAGTGGGGTAGAAGTTGAAGGGTGATGGAGAGAAAGGGGACCTTAAGGAGTGGGGTAAGGGGAGGGGAGAGTAAATCATGTCTTCTTTGTGGTCCAATGATGTAACACCTCTTTTATATCTTTCAAATTGGTCATGTGATTGTATCATTACACCAAAGATGCAAACTTTGTCCTTAAGGTTCAACAATTATTAACAATGACCTACAAAAGATCTATTCTTGTGGTAGCCTTGTTTTTTTTCTTTTCTTTTTTGTGCTTTTTGTTTGAGTAAGATGTGAAATATCTTATGGAATAAGCTCAAAACAAGAAAGAGTGGTTTGGTTGATGGTACCACATAAATTTAGCAGTATAAATTAATATAGTTAGTTGCAATATAAATTTCACATTAATAATTAATCATTGTAAAACTGTATGATAGTGAAAAAATCATGGTTTACTTATATGAGTATAATTCAAATTTCAATAACCTTAGTCACTAGTGCCCAGTCTATCTACCTCCCCATGCCTCAACAGCTCTGTTAAAAAAGCTAAAGATTTTGTTAGGTTGCTTGCCACCAACGTATTGTACATTTTAAGTATTAACATAGTGGAACTAGTTATAGGGAATTTCTCTTTTCAGTGATTTGCGAAAATGACCACAAACTCTCTTGGCAAAGATTGATTTCAGTGGTCATCCCATCCCTTTGATCATAAATTGGCGATATGTAAATGAAATGAAAAAACAAATGAAAAGAGACACTGTATAAAACAAAATAGGAGAAACACACATTTAGATATTTAGGCACAAGTACCAAAGGGAGGATCATATCCTATATGTACATATTCCTGGTTATCCATCTTCATATTTTCAATGAAATAAAATAATGCCATTTTGATGTTGTGGACAAAGATATGTTGTTCCAAATTTAAGATAGAATTAAAAGCAACATCAATTACTCAGTCGGTTCAACATAGATGAACCTTAATAGTAATGAAAAATTCTAATTAATTTGATGGAATTGAATGGGGAAAAAAACGAAAGGTTTGTATTTCTGAATTTGTTATCTTGAATAATGTACGGTAAAACGAAAAGAACATTAGACATTGTATTCCTCCAAATGAATAAAATCATGGGAAAAAGTCTTTGCTAACTGTAATCCATCAATATTGCAAGAAAAATGAATATTACTAGGCTCTTTCTTCATGACTAAAGAGGAGGAAAAATATTCCATCTACCTCGGGATATGACTTAAACGAAGTCTATATTATTGCTACATCTTGCCTCGTGTTTTGCAGAATAATCTCATAACTCTTATTATTATTATTATTATTATTATTATTATTATTATTATTATTAATGATGAACTAGTTAAGGGCTTTAGACATAAAAGGGTCGTTTGCTACCGATACAAATTATAGGCAGCTTGGTAATGCAGAGATTATTAATACAGATATTAGTAATACGGAGTGTATTGGTTTAAACTGTTTTAGGATTACAAATTGAATTTGGTTCGAGAACACAAGCAATTCAAAGTATCAAAGTTGAAATAACAGCAATAAAGACGAGAAATATGCGTAAATAAATGAGATTTCAATATATGCAGGTGAGTACAAATTTGGGCAGAGTTTCTGTATATATTTCTGAATGATTACAACATAAGAAATGAAGCTATTTATAGATGTACAAGCTTTGACCACGTTTTTCGTTTCTGCCCACTCTCAGACCCACGTTATACATCTCTGGTAGTGGAGTTAGTGGGCTGAAGTAGTGGGGGATCGTGCCTTTATAACTGGGATTGTCCACCGAAGTTCATGGTGACAACCTCGGTGATGCGAACTTGCTGATCGGCCGGGGCGAAGTCTCACCGAGCTTTAACTTGAAACCTATCTTCGGTGATTGACTTCAACTGACCTTGGTGACTTCGTTGTTAACTTCGGTCTTCTGCGTCCAAATCATCTGTTCGGTTAGCTTTACTCCACACAACCGACGTGCCATGTGTACACGCCAATTTTTACCTAATACAGATAGTCCCCCCACTCCTCGGATGAATGCCAGAGTCACCGCGGAGTGGAATGAATTTGAGCGGGAGAATGATGTGGCTTAATCTTATCCAAGGGTTTCAAAACGTCACCAGTCATTTCAAATTACTATTGCGCATTCCAATGAACGGTCACACCGACTTCTTTGCCTTCCCAACGTTATAAATCATCACGACTTTTCCCACTTGCTTTCTCTCTCCTCTTATAAATACTTCCCTTTGGAATTTCCACCCCACTTTTCATGATCAGTGAGCAACAGTAGAAAAAAAAGAGAGAATTTTCATTCCAAACAATTTCTTCATCTTCCAAGAAATCTTTGTTTTGTACTTGTAATCATGTCTGCAACACATTCCACTCAAGATTCTAGTGATTCTGGTGATAAAATTTCACGCACGGCCGCCATAATCGCCAGCGGCGAGTTTCTTGCCGTCGTCCCACCTCTGCAAGTCATTGAGGCAGAGAGTGGTGGTAGTGAGATGACATCACTGGTGGGCAGCTCTAGGTGGCGCAAGGCTAGAGCGGGGCGCGATAGAGCTGAGGTGAGCGAGGATGTTGATATTGGAGGTGAGGATGACGTCGTTGGAGACGACGCCATGACTGACGACCTTGTGAACGCTGCTTTTGCTGACGTTTAAGAGGTCAATAACAGGGACGATGGCGCCGAGGCGGTGGGCAATGCCGAGGCGAAAACAACAACTGGTACTTCGGGGAAATCTAGGAGGAAAATTCCCATTGAAGAGGAAATTGACCCTCGGTTGGTTATATCCTTGGATTTCAGCAATGATAAGGATCTCAAAGTCCAAGCTAAATTAGATGCTCAGCGTGGCTTGAGTAGAAATATTCCAGTTCATGTGACTCCAAGCATAATAACCGAGGACTTGATTGAAGTTGTTCGGGAAGATTGCCGATGGGGCCCCGAGGTCGAAATACGGTCCCAGCACCGAACAACTTTGCTTCCAGCTATGTCCCCAAGTACTCTTTCGCCTTTACCTACCCCTTCACCATAGGCTTCAATCTACTAGTTCATCCCATAATAGATACTTTTTGTCGATCATATAACCTGTGTTTAGCGCAATTGGGCCCAGGGGTTTGGAGGATAGTGCAAGCCCTCGATTTTTTAAGTCGATAAGCAGGGTTGCCCTTCACCTTTCAGCATTTGATTTGTCTCTATTACCCCTATTTCCATAAAGGCCAGGGTTGTGGCGATGTTACCTCGGGGGTCATATGCGATTATAGCCAAAAGCAAAGACCATGGTGACCAAGGCTGGTGCGATCGCTATGTTCTCATCCCAACGAGTTTGTTGTCAACCGAGCCCAATTTTCCTGAGGCATGGAATGCCCAACGTAAGTACCCTTCGATCTAGCCTCACTTTTTGGTTGTTTTGCTCGTTGCTCAAGCATTGTCATACTTGTTAAATGCAGCTAACAAGGTTCCAATCAATCCGCCGAAGGACTTACTCGCGTGGGTCAAAGCGGTGATGGTCGTTCGAGAACGTCGTCTTTGACAATGGATGCTTTTAGCTGCCGAGGATGACAATCATTGGGCATTTAATAGACATGGTAAGTTGTTGGCTACCTTACAGCCTTTGTTTGATGTTTCCTTCTGCTTCTTTGACACTATCTCAATTTTCCTTGAAGGTTTCTTGAACAAGGCCGTTAAAGACCCCGAAGAGAAGGAGAGGGAAAAAGGTGAGAAGAAGGAAAAACAAGGCAAAGAAAAGAAAGAGAGGAAAGAAGAAAAGAAAGTGATTGACCCCAAAGCGGGTGTAAGTCAAATGGAAGCTTGGGCAGCGAAGCTCAAAGAGTCCAAGGGCTCTCCGGGCCAAGGGACATCAAAAGGTGACGACATCTTCCTTGATTGGTTTATATGTGTCCTAACTCTCGCTTCTTCTTACACTTATGATTTATCATCTCTTCTTTCTTTAGATTCGAAGAGGAAGAGGGCTGTTTCCAAAAGGCCTACCAAGGAGAAAAAACCTCAGGTTGAGGGGACCGTGGCTCCCACCTCTGAAGTGGCGACCAAATAGCGTCGAGGTTTGATCGACGAATCAGATGGGGAAATGCCCGAAGTTGCTCCTGAAACGGCTCCTGAGTTAGTCTCCGTGGTCTCTAAAGAGATCGAGGTGATCAACGTCGAGGAGTTTGACCAAGAGGCTGCAAAGAGAAAAGGCAAAACTAAGATGGGCGAAGGCCCAGTTCCAAACATGGTTCAAGTCGCCCACGACACTGCTCAAACCCTAGCAACTGCCCCTCGGATTTTGGAGCTTCCAGCTAACTCCAATTTGTTGGAGGGTACCAAGGCCGACATCATGGGTCTTGATGCGCTGCTTGGGTTCAACGAGGAGCACTTCCTTAACAAGCCTAGCCCCATGGGTTTGATGGGCACCTCGGCCACTTCTGCTCTTCACATAAGCTTTCACACATTCCAACGTTTATGTTTCTATACCTTCACTCTATCACTTCTCCATAGTTAGCACTGATTGCTTTATTTTCCTTGTTCAGAGCTTGGTCATCACATTGAAAGCTCTTCATCTGGAGCGCGAACAAGCCGAGCATGTCCGAGCAGTGGAAAATGCTTGGAGAGAGCAGAAAAGAGGGTATGTGGCGAGGATCGCCGAGCTGGAGGCGCAGTTAGCCGCTTTGAATCAAGAGTTGGGGCGTGCTCGTGAAATCGCCGCCAAAGTCGAGGCTGATGCACGTGAAGCTCAAGCCACCTCCGAGGTGCGATTGCAGGCTTTGCAAGATGAATTTATTGGGGAGCGCTCGAGGCTGAATCTAGAAGTTGAACGACTTGAAGCCGAAGTGTTCCGCACTAAGACCGAGGTAATTGAAGCTGGCGAAAAATACCGCGATAAGTTGGAGGAATACACGACTCAACTTAGCAGATTGCGAGGCCAGGTGGATCAAGTGTCTGCCCTGAAGAGCGAGGTTGCCAGGCTTCAAGGAAAGATTGCAGACATCAGGCAGTGCGCCGAGGTCAAGGCCACTAGGGCGAAGCTTGAAGAGGCGTGGGACGTTGTCAAGACCAGGCTCGATACGTTGGAGCAAGTTAAAATTGGGAAGATTGTCCTCGAAGAGGAGATCGTCAAGGCTCGGGATGATGCCGCCAAAGCCTAGAAGATAGTGGATGACCTTCCATCAAGTGAGGGTTCGAATGATGGTGAATTCGAAGATGAAGAAGGTGGCGAAGATAGCACCGAAGAGGATAAAGAGAACACTGGCGAGGGGAACAGTCCCCAGCCTTAGCTTTGTCTTTACGTTTTCCATCCTTGTTTGTTTTTGTTTTTGTTTAGGCCTTCGGGCCTCATGATGTAAGTCACTTTATGGCATTCGGGCCTTTTTATGAATGAATTTGCTTTTCATATTTAAGTGTTAGCTTTCGTTTTGCCTTATAGAATACTTTGAGCTGAACACTTAGAATAATTTCGCTTGTAAGACTTTTTTCATTCAATGTCGATGCGAACTTAGAACGACGTCTCGTTCCCGAGTCAATGCATGGAAGAGACAATCTCGGTGTGTAGAATAGCAGAAACAAAGATATATATAGTCTCGTCTTCAATTGCTTTCTTTTTTATGCCGGCGTGCAGCCTTTTATTTCTTTTTATCAGAGCAAAACGTGGGTCTACATTCAGCTTATGAGTCATGATCTCTGGATCGATGTCGACCATATCTGAATGAGACCAAGTAAAGCAATCATCGTTGGACTTTAAGACTTCGATTATAGCTTTCTTCGACTCTGGGTCCAACTCCGAGCCGATGAACACTTTTCTTTCTGGGAAATCTTTCGATAACATTAAAGATTCCAACTCTTCGATGGTTGAGTCCTCGGCCTTTTGTTTTCGAGGTTCTTAAATACACACTGGGATCTTTTCTATTCCTCCTCGGGAGTCATCTTGGGGACATGACTCTCCCTCTTCGTTAGACCCCGGTTGTGTTGATTGCTATTTCTTCGGTTTTAACGGGACGACTCCACTCTTCAGCACAACCGAATAGCATTCCCTCGCTACCCGTTGCTCCCCTTTAATCGAACGAACTCTCCATGGGGTAGGGAATTTGATGACTTGGTGGAGAGTGGATAGAACAGCCTCCATAGAATGAACCCATGGTCTCCCGAGGATTACATTATACGACATATCCTCGGGCAGAACTTGAAACAAGGTTTCCTTAACAACCCCTTCGGTATAAGTGTTGAGCGTAATTTCACCCAACGTGTTTTCGGTTGAGTTGTTGAAACCAGTCAGTATGGTTGCTTTTGCGATAACCTCGTCATTCAGCCACATCTTCTTGACAGCCCCATAGCTGATTATGTTGACAGAGCTACCGGGGTCGATCAAGACCCGTTTGATGTCCGATTCGTTGATCCTCAGCATAATGACCAAAGCATCGTGATGGGAAAACATCATCCCATCACAGTCTTCATCGTCGAACACTATCTCTTTTCCCGAGCCTCCAACTCGAGTCCTTTTCTCCATCGTTATTGATAACTTTGCAAATTTCTTGGCAGCTGCGAACTTCACACCATTCACTTCCGATCCCCCAGTAATTACATTCACAACTCTTTTAGGGGGTGGTGCCCTCAGTGGTTGACCATCACATCGGTTCTTCGCATAATTTTCCTTCCCCTTATCCGTGAGGAATTCAGCCAAGATACTCTTCTTCAACAAATGCGCCACCTCGAGGCGCAAAGCTTTGCAATCTTCGGTGTGATGACTGTAGTCCTTGTGGAACTCACAATGCAGATTTTGATCCCTTTTGTCCGTAGGGGTTCTCATTTCTTTTGGTATTCTTACTCCCACCGTCGCCTTCAAAACATTGACCAACTCTGAGGTCGATATGTTAAAGTTATAGTCGGGGATCCGAGGTAACTTCTTGTTCTTGGAAACCAGAGCTGGGCCTGAGGTGTTCCTTTGATTTGTGCTGGAATAGACTTTCCCACCGAGCCGTTGGCTCACATGCAAATTTCAAAGCCTTTGGCTAACAGGCTGCCTCGATGAGGTGTACGGTTCATACCTACCCTTTGAATTTCCTCGTGGCGCTTCGGCGCGGTACGAGGATTCAGATCGATTCTTTTAGATAGAGCCTCGACCAACAGTTTTCCACTCAGCTACCTCTAATCTTATTTTGGTGTATGCTCTGTTGTGCAAGTCATCTCACGTCAGGGTTTGGTATTGTTCGAGCTTTTTTCTCAATTCGGCAGCAGCCTCGGAGTTGCGAACATTGATGTTCTTTTCAAATGCCATGATGGCCAAAGTATCATCCATAGAGGGAAACTCCATTCGTTCAACATGAAAACGTTCGAGGAAGTCTTTGATGGGCTCACCGGGCCGCTGTTTGACTTCGAAGATATACTCCTTCCTTTGTAGGATCTTTTGTGCCTCGGTATGAGCTTTGATGAATGCATCAACCAGCTCATTGAAATTAGAAATTGACCCCGCAGGTAAATGCATATACCAACATAATGCTCCATTCTCCAAAGATTGCCGAACTTTCTCAAGAACATCGACTCCTTTTCTATTTCTATTAAATCATTCCGCAGGACCATCGACATGAACTCGGTCACATGCTCAACGGGGTCGGTGGTTCGATCATATTTTTTCAGAAATTGAATTCTGAAAGTCTTTGGAATTGGTGCTGGAGCAGCCTCAGGCTTGTATTGCATTTGCCTGTACTTTTCAATATCGAGCACCCTTTGGGTCTTTGTTACTCCGGGGACACTTTCAAGCCTCCACTCGCACTTCAACTCGAGCCTCGACTCGGGCTTCGATTTCTTTGCTCATTTTTCAACGTCCACCGAAGAGTTAGCCTCAGCCACGTTGGGAACCGTCCCGAAGTATGGCGTTATGCTAGGTATTGTGCCCGAACCCTCAGATGTGGCTCCGTTTTAAGGTCCCCCTGTTGTCGCGCTCGTAGGAACGAAGGTCGGGATGCCTCCACTTGGAGCTACGGGTGGAACTCCATTCGGAGTAGAACTATTCCTCGCCTCCAACGAGGCATGAAATTCAGCGTTAATAATAGCCTGTTCGAGTTGTTGTTCTTGAAGCGCTTTCAAGGTTCGGACGATGAAGGCTTGAAAAGCTTCATTGGAACCTGAAGAGGAGGGATCTGCTATGGCGGTATTATAGGCGCGTTGGAATTTGGGTTCGCGTAAACACCGGCCTTTTCATCTGGAGTTGGCTGAGATTCAACGGAATTTCCATCACTGTTGACCAATTTTCCAGTAAAAACAGGAATCTGAACGAAGAGAACATTCAACTTTGGAACAATGCATTGATGCTTGTATCCCTACAGATAGCGCCAATTTGTATTGGCCTAAATTATTTTAGGATTATAAATCGAATTTGATTCGAGAACACAAGCAATTCAAAGTATCAAAGTTGAAACAATAGCAATAAAGACGAGAAATATGCGTAAATAAATGAGATTTCAATATATGCAGGTGAGTACAAATTTGGGCAGAGTTTTTATATTTATTTCTGAATGATTACAACATAAGAAATGAAGTTATTTATAGATGTACAAGCTTTGACCATGTTTTTCATTTCTGCCCACTCTCAGACCCACGTTATACACCTTTGGTAGTGGAGTTAGTGGGCTGAAGTAGTGGGGGATCGTGCCTCTATAACTGGAATTGTCCACCGATGTTCACGGTGACAACCTCGGTGATGCAAACTTGCTGATCGGCCGAGGCGAAGTCTCACCGAGCTTTAACTTGAAACCTGTCTTCGGTGATTGACTTCAACTGACCTCGGTGACTTTGTTGTTAACTTCGGTCTTCTGCGTCCAAATCATCTGTTCGGTTAGCTTTACTCCACACAACCGACGTGCCATGTGTACACGCCGATTTTTACCCTATACATAGAGATTGTAATATGAAGATTATCTTTTATTGAGTGTTTGATACATTGTACAATAAATATTAGGTACTATAGAAGATATCATTCAAACTATTCATTTATTTTTAAACTAAAAAGTATTGATTTGACCCTTATCCATGAATCTTTGACTTTCATACTTTTGTCTCTTCATGCTTAATCCATGTATAAGTAACACATGGATTAGTTATTTCATGTTATTACTGATATAAAATAATACACCAAGGGATCGTTTGGTTGGGCACTTGGATAAGCTAATACCCATATTAAATTCAACACTAATTAGTACATTATTTGGTTGGTGATTGGATATTTACATAAAATCTTACATAAGTAATATATTGTTTGGTTGGTGATTGGATATTTGCATAAAACCTTGCATAAGTAATACATTGTTTGGTTTGATTTTGTGCATCCTTCATAGTAATACATGTATTAAATAATGAGAAAATCTATATATTATTTTGTGCTGGATAGAAGGTAGAATAATAACGTGGGTATTAGCAATACGTGTATTAAAATTCTAAAATAGTAAAACTAACCCTCATAAGGGTAGGATTATTTTTCTATAATTTGTTTTAACAATAAACAAGTATTTAAATTATACATTGTATATTAATTTGTGATATATCAGTTGATAACAATAAATAATTAATGTATGACAATCTTTACTTTATTTAATCTCCACATAACTAATACATGTGTAACTAATACCTGCATAACTAATACCCACATAACTGATACCCACATAACTAACACCCGCATTACTAATTCATGCATAACTAATACACACATTGCTAATACCCGCATAACTTATTTTCAAACCAAACGATCCGCAATTGGTGTATTAAATTATACAAGGATTAGCTATACATGATTCAAATATGCAACCAAACAATGCCAAATCTTACACCATGACCATTTGAGCTCAAAGAGTAAGAAAATTGGGGGCGGATGTTAAGATAAAAATGCTCTGGGCGCACGATTAGTGAGGTTTGCTAACTTGCGCCAAGAATAATGTCTCGCCTAAAACCCCCTGCAAAATCAGTGATTTCTGAAGAGATACTAGAAATGACATCTAATGCCAAGACCACAGGTAACTTTTGCTAGCTTTTTACCACCGATGTTCTCGATTACGGAAGATCCTCTGAGGTCAATGTTGTGAAAGGGACAGTCCATGGAGGAATAGTTACTCTTATAAAGGAAAAATTGGTTGGGTGGCACCTCAATTTTCTAAAGTAACATCATTAGAGCAACCAAACCTGACCCGGTTGAGCATGGCAATCAGAGCTCTTAAATAGGTAAGTCTCTATCCTTTGTGCCTCTTATGACACGAAATGGGAAAGCAGTTGTAAAAATTGAGCAGAACGATTATTACTGGAAAACCTTATTAATAGGCCATGTAATTGAGGACACGCCGTGTGTTAAATCTCTGGAGAACTATGTCGCTCATGTGTGGAATTTTGTGTCCAAACCCCAAATTTTGATGCATGATGAGGGGTATTTCATGTTTAAGTTAAATACAATAGATGAATGCGACCTTGTGTTGCAGTCTGGCAACCTTTCATTGTGCAGTAATGGTCCATTGATTTCATATTTGACCCTGAGTGTATTACTATGAAATTGTTATGAGTGACTCTGCCTGGCCTCCCTGTTGGATACTGGTCAACTGAAGCACTTAGTAAGGTTGTAAGTGCAGTTGGACGCCCTATGTACATAGATAAGTTCATTGCTAATATGGACAATGCTCCATATGCCAACGTAGCACAACCTCTACTAGATACCCCTTTTAGAGTGATCCACCAGCCTATTGGATATGACTGGCTGCCAAAATATTGTACTGGTTGTATGAATTTGGCCATACTACTGCGAATTCCAGGGTAAAAGAACAACCTGAGGAGAAATTCAATGAACCCTTTGTCTGAAGCAGAAGAAAAATGAACATAACAAAGAATGTCCAAGTCAAACTAGACTAGCAAATTGTTGGTACATGTAAAGAAATAAATTTGCCCGAACCAAATGCTCCATCAGCCCCTGTACGAGAGCATACAATTACTACCCCTATACCTGCAAATCGAAGAACTGATCATGTCAATGCAACTCAGGGGGACATGATACATATTGTTGTGGAAGCAACTGATGCAGCCCGAAGTGCTGATCAAGTGCTCGATAATCCACCGAGGCCAATGACATGAAGCCAAGCCAAATTGCTACATGATATGCACATTCAGTTGGCTTGGTCGGGAAGAAGCATGTGTTCGAAGGAAGAAGGGCAAAGTGCTTAAGCCGAAGGCTACATCCTCAAATTCGAGCCCGAGGACAAAGTGACCGAACACCAACCCTTGGCACTGGGCAGCACAGAACTGAACACAACAAATTGTATTCGAAGTCAAGTGGGCGCCTGATATTTGGCTATTTTACCTATATTTTGGATATTTGGGTAAGCCAAACCTTGGTTTCATAATTGAGACTACCTACCTTAAAGCATCCCCATCCTTACAGATTACAATGGTTAAATGAGTGTGGAGAATTGAAGGTTGTCAAACAAGTGTGGATCAAGTTCAAAGTTGGAGAATATCAAGATGAAATGATGTTCGATGTGGTACCGATGCAAGCTTGTCATATGTTATTGGTTCGACCATGGCAGTATGATCGATCGTTTGTTCACAATGGGAGATCCAACACTTACACTGCTAAGCTCGAAGGAAAGAGTTTCATACTCAAGCCCTTGTCTCCAAAGCAAGTCAGCGAGGACTATAAAAGAATGAAAGAATTGAAAGAGGCGGCGAAAGCTAAGCTTCCGATGGGAACAAAAATTGTGGCCGAAGACAACAACTCACTGCCCGAGGTAAGAAGTATCTGTGCAATCATGCAACCGGGTGAGTATCTACGAGGCAACGACAACGATCAGATGATGATTTGCCTCGTGCACAAGGGTATCCTTCTAAACTCTAATGATGATTTTTCTAACTATAACCCTTTGCCTAGTGCTGTACAAAGTGTTTTGCAGGACTTCGGAGACATGTTTTCCGAAGAAATGCCAGGTGGATTATCTCTGTTGAGAGGGATCGAGCACCAAATTGACTTCATACCGAGGTCTCAAATCCCCAACAAACCTGCATACCAGTGTAATCCCGAAGACACCAAAGAGCTCAAAAGGCAAGTTGATGAATTGCTGAACAAGGCCTTGTTCGAGAGAGCTTGAGTCCTTGCGCCGTTCCTGTTATCCTTGTCCCGAAGAAAGATGGAACTTGGCGAATGTGTGTTGATTGCCGAGCAGTCAACAAAATCACGGTAAAGTATCGTCGTCCTATCCCTCGATTAGATGACATGCTAGATGAGTTAAGTGGTTCTTCATGCTTTTCGAAGATAGACCTCAGGTCCGGTTACCACCAAATCCGAATGAAACCCGGAGACGAGTGGAAAACCGCATTCAAGACCAAATTCGGTCTCTATGAATGGTTGGTGATGCCTTTTGGCCTATCCAACGCACCGAGCACATTCATGCGACTGATGAACCATGTGCTCAAACCGTTCATAAATAAGTTTGTTGTCGTTTACTTCGATGGCACCCTTATTTATAGTAAATCTGTGGATTGACATGTCGAACACCTAAGGCTAGTGCTTGATAAGCTTGGAGAAGAGAAGTTATGTGCTAACTTCAGAAAATGTGCCTTTTGTGTCGAGCGTGTAGTCTTTCTAAGATTCGTTGTGAGTGCTAATGGTGTTGACATCGATGAGTCAAAAGTCGAAGCCATCAAAGATTGGCCAACTCCAACCTCGGTTTCTCAAGTTCGTAGCTTCCATGGGTTAGCTAGCTTTTACCGAAGGTTTGTTCGTGATTTTAGCACCGTAGCAGCTCTTTTGACCGAGCTGGTAAAGAAAGACCATCCATTTGTGTGGGGAGAGTCCCAAGAGAGGGCTTTCCTAGAGTTGAAACAGAGGCTTTGCTCTGCCCCGTTGTTACAGCTCCCTGACTTCAGCAAAGCATTCGAAGTCGAGTGTGATGCGTCTAGAGTTGGGATTGGAGGAGTGCTTATGCAAGAATCGAAACCGATCGCTTACTTCAGCGAAAAGCTTAAGGGTGCAACCTTGAATTACTCAACGTATGACAAGGAGTTGTATGCCCTCGTTCGAGCTTGTGGCCTCGAGAGTTTGTGATTGAAAGTGATCATGAATCTTTGAAGCATCTTCGAGGTCGGGAAAAATTGAGTCAAAGGCATGCCAAATGGGTTGAATTCATTGAAAGCTTTCCCTATGTAATTCATTATAAAAAGGGAAAAGACAATGTTGTGGCCGATGCGCTATCAAGAAAATTTGCCTTAGCGACCACTCTCGCCTCAAGGCTCATGGGATTCGAAAGCATCAAGTTGATGTACGAGGATAATCCCAAACTAAAATGCGTTCGTGACACAATCTTGAGTGGCCGAAGGGTTGAGAAATATCAGTGGCACAATGGCTACCTCTTCAAGAATGGGAGGATTTGTGTGCCAGTGTCATCGTGGAGAGAGCTCTTGGTCCGAGAAGCTCACTCCGGAGGCTTGATGGGACACTTCGGTGTCGACAAAACTCTTGGTATCTTAACCGAGCAGTTCCATTGGCCAAAAATGCGACGAGATGTGGAAAAGCTTTGCAACGCTTGTCTCGTTTGCAAGAAAGCTAAATCGAAGTCCAACCCTCATGGTTTGCATACCCTGTTGCCTGTGCCTGATCGACCTTAGGTTGATATATCCATGGACTTTGTATTGGGGTTACCGAGGTCGGGGGGAGGACACGATAGTATCTTCGTTGTCGTGGACCGATTTTCCAAAATGGCTTACTTTATTCCTTGTAAGAAATGCAATTGTGCACAACATGTTGCTTCCTTGTTTATTGATCATGTGTTAAAATTGCATGGTGTGCCACGTACAATTGTGAGTGATCGAGACTCGCAGTTCTTGAGTCATTTTTGGAAATGTTTGTGGGGTGCCCTCGGAACCAAACAACTATTCTCAACATCTCACCATCCTCAGACTGATGGAAAGACCGAGGTAGTTAACCGAACCTTGGGATCTTTGCTTCGAGCAATGACCAAAGGCAAGGTCGAAAACTGGGCTGATCGTTTGCCTATGATGGAGTTTGCATACAATCGAACAGTGTGTCGAATGATAAATATGACCCCGTTCGAATGCGTGTACGGTTTTAATCCTTTAATTCCACTTGATCTAACCCCATTGCCTCGAGATGTTATTATTGATTTTGAAGGTACTCACTGAGCCAAAGCTTTGCTCGAGTTGCACGCCAAGGCAAAGAAGAATCTTGAGGAAGCTTATGCCAAAAAGGCATTGAAAAAGAACAAGGGGCGAAAGAAGTTGGAATTGAAGAAGGGAGATTGGGTTTGGGTTCACTTCTGAAGAGAGCGATTCCCGAACCAAAGGAAAGGAAAGTTGGCACCTTGAGGGGATGGTCCATTTCAAGTACTGAGCAAGATCAACAACAATGCTTGTGTGATCGATCTCCCAGGCGAGTATAATATGTCCAACACTTTCAATGTTGCTGACTTAACTCCTTGTGTTGTAGGCCAAGTACCGGGGACAGATGCTGAAGCGATTTCGAGGATGAAATCTTCTCAAGAAGAGGAGGATGATGCAGCCCGAAGTGCTGATCAAGTGCTCGACAATCCACCGAGGCCAATGAAATGAAGCCAAGCCAAATTGCTACATGATATGCACATTCAGTTGGCTTGGTCGAGAAGAAGCATGTGTTCGGAGGAAGAAGGGCAAAGTGCTAAAGCCGAAGGCTACATCCTCAAATTTGAGCCCGAGGACAAAGTGACCGAACACCAACCTTTGGCGCTGGGCAGCACATAACCGAACACAACAAATTGTGTTCGAAGTCAAGTGGGCGCCCGATGATAAATGTGTTCGCGCAAGCAACCGAGCATCGAAGTCAAGGCTGTTGAACACTCACTAAATGTGTTCGAGCAAGCAACCGAGCATCGAAGACAAGGCTACCGAACACTCATTATTTCAGCCCTCTGTGGCTTGCTTTTATTGGTCACCTGCGACCATTTTACTAGTTTACCCTTTCCATTTCATTGTAAGGAGTTAGTTTTTGTTGAATGATCAAACATAGCTGTAGCTATTGTGAGTCTCCGATGGAGCCGAACCCCGTTGTGGGATGTTAAAGAACTTGTGTCATTCGGTGTGAGTCGTTTGAACATTTTCTTCTTGGTCATTCAATTTGCAAGAAGCTTTGTTCTCCTTGAGGATTGTTGCTTAGTATAGGTGATTCTTGGCCTCCGATTCGATCGAACCTGAGACTAGTTCCTCGATGTTCTTTTGAATCGAAGCAAGATTTGTCTTGCTTCTATCTTTAATTCTTGTTATTTTCCGCGTTCATCGTGTTAAGCTTGACCCCTCGGTTTTGCTTGCACCAGCAACGAAGCCTACTAATATTAACATCACCAGTAGATATGTTATGTTGGAGAATGACCAGAATGGTAGTCAACGGGGTTAGTTTGCTGAGCATTATAATCCCTCATGATCTTGTCAATTTAGAATATTAGAGAGCTAAATAAGGCCTTCAAACAACATGAGTTGAAACATTTTTTTGTTAAAAAACAAGATTGATCTATGAGGTTGTCTAGAGACACGGGTAAAAGAAAGAAAATAAAAAATAATAATAATAAACTCAATAGCTAGAAGATGGGGAGTATATTGTAATTACTCCCATGAAAGCAATAGTAGAATTTTGATAATTTGGAAGGCTCGTATAAATGTGTAAATAGTCCAGGTAGCATGACAGTGGATCCACTGCTGGGTGGAGGAGCCTCATACACAACTCTCATTCTTTCTCACTATTATATATACAAAAAATAACTTATAGTAGAGGCAAGTCTTATGGAATGAACAACATCAGCTGGAAACTAGTGTGCAGGGATTATGGTTATTAGCTGGTAACTTCAACAACATATTGTCTTCTGAAGATAAGGTTGGTGCAGTGGTTTCTCCAGTAGAAGTGCAAGGGTTTACAACCTATATTGAAAACCTATAACCTACTCCTTTGAAAGCGACTGGATGGTACCTTGGTGTAATAAGCAACAAACAAGCAGCAGGGTATATAGCAAGATAAACTGGGCCTTTGGAAACTTTCCATGGATGCTGCAGTATGGACATGTTGAAGCTGATTACTTGAATCCTTCAGTGTCTCTGGCCATTCTCCAATTCTTATTAAATAAGCCATTTAGACTATTTCCACATATTATAAAAGGCATGCCTTTTCACCGACCTTAGAATCTGTCTGGCTCCAACATAGTGGCAGTGATGCAATGACTATAGAAGCTGCAGAACCTTAAAGAGCAACTGGAATAATTGAAATCCTACATGGCATCCTATATTCATAAGTTTGATCATGCTAGGAGAGAGTTAGATAGTGTACAAAACAGTATGTCCAACCAACTCATCAACAAGCATTGTAGGACCAAGAAAAAATGCTGATAGCAGAAATTAAAAAATAAAGTGGAGTCGAGCAACAAGTCATGAGGCATAAGTCCAGAGCAATTTGTATTTCTTGTGGAGATGCTAACACCAAGTATTTCCATGCACAACTTAAGATCATAGCTGCCAAGAATGTTATCAACTATATTTATACTGAGGCTTGTGTTAAGCTAACATATTTTAAGCTAGTGGAAAAAGAGTTATTGCTTTCTTTAATAGCCTTATGGGTGAGGCAGCTGATGAACTTTCTTGCCCAATTACTGAAGTAATTAGAAAAAGGCATTGTCTAAAATATCAACAACAATGTAAGCTGATTCAGGATGTCACTCATTTAAAAATCCTAACAGCAGTAAAGGGCCATGTGACAAGACACATGAGGTTGATGGATATCCAATAGAATTCTTTGCAAAGAACTGGGACTTGATCAAGGAGGATCTTATTGAGGTTGACTAAATTTTTTTCATATCTGGCAAGATAAACAGAGCTATAAATGTCACAGCTATCACCTTAGTGCCTAAAGTGCCATCACCCACTCTTGTGAAGGACTGTAGGCCTATTGTTTGTTGCATAACATTGTACAAGATCATTGTTAAAATCTTTACTAACATGATGAAAGAGGTCATTGTTGAACCCCAAAAATTACCCTTTCTTTTAAGAAAAGATAGGTTTCGGGTATAGTGTTCAACAATGTGGGATTCCAAAGGGCTTTCTTTGGAGTCGCCACCTAATTTAGGAGAATTAGGAACCAATTAATTAAATAATGCGTGCAATTCCTCCGTTTTAAGGAAAATGGTCTGTTTCAGAGATTCTAAGTAAGAGGTTCAGTTATTTTCGAAAGAAGGTTTCGATTTGAAAGCACTTTCGAAAATCCGTAAAACAACGGTTAATCCTTCGGTTTTCACAAAATAACTCAAAATATTAACTTTCAATATGTTGATAAAATGGTTTAAGATTAATATTAAAATATAAGATTATAATAAATTATACTTTAAAGAAATATGAATTTAAATAAACTTAGACTTGAAAAGGAAAGAAAGAAAGAAAGGAAAATAAATAAATAAATAAATAAATAATTTTTGCTTAAATGGGAAAACCAATTAATTGGAAAGAAGTTGCACTTTCATGGATAAAAATGAGTTACTTTTTATTAATTTCGAATTTTAATTGCACGCATTATTTAACTAAAAGATGCACAATTCGTAAATAAGATGGAGATTCTAAAGAAATAAAATATTCACAAAATAACTCAATAAATAACTAAACATTCATTCATAATCAATCAAATAAATAATTATCTACGGGGAATTCCTATAGACATGCAATTTCTAAGGAGGGGAAAAGAGGAGGTTTAGAAGAAGAACCCGGAAATTGATAAAACTCATGGGAGCCTTGGATTTATTTAATTTATACAATTATATGCCCATGAGCCTAAGTTAGAATAGGCGGCTCAACAAAGCATTTTTTAAAATCTTCACTTCTTGAATCTTGAGCCCGGACTCGACCCCAATGCGACTCCAACGCAATATAAACCGTCCCAATTGGTGAGTTTTAGCCGACCTCGCCCAATTTTAACCATACAAAAAAAAACAAGAGATAAGGAATTAATAAGTGCTCGAGCACAATAACTGGAACAAACTTTTAAAAGCACAATAACTGGAACAAACTTTTAAAAAAAATCAAGAAAGAAAGAAGTGAGATTAACACCAACAATTAAGCACAATTAAATGCACAAAAGGTCTACAGAGCAGACAAATGAATTTGATGTATTTAACATGCAGTCAAAGAATCCAACAGAGATGACCCTTTAGCCATCAAATATATTTACATACTAAGAAGCTTAGTCATTATTTACTTAAAGCATTCCAGATTATAGCTTAATTATATCTACGTCCAAAAACCTCATTTTTATCCAGTCTTAATCGAAGAAAAAGGACTTTAACTCTCTATTACCAATTGTATAGGCAAAGGACACAACAATCGAAGAGATAAAACATCAGTCCGTCCTCCAGGGCTTTAACAGAATAAAATTAACTCGAACTAATAAATTATACACGACATCTAAGCTTAATATTGAACTAAAATGAAGAATTCAGAATGAAATGACAAGGACACACAAGTTAAACTCCTAGGATCCGACCATAAATTATAACTCTAAGGTAAACCCTCAAAGTAAATGACTCTAAGAGCAAAGCACAAAGGGAGCAAGTTTCAGCTTCAATTTTGTAAAAACCCGAGTCCTCATAGGAAATTGAACAAGTTCAACCTTTTGACAGCAAGACAACATATCATACTCAAAGCGCAAACATTCTACTTTAACTCTGAATCGAAAATGCAGCAGAAGCAATACCACAGAACACTAGACAAGCAAATAGCCAAACTCACAAGCCACATTACAGTAGGCCAGTTATCTTAATACAAACTTTACTAAAAGAGAAACCATAGCTTTAACACTTCATTGATTCACTTCATTGATTCTTTTTTTTAAACAGCGAATGATCAAATGCACCAAACTTTCAAATGTAACTGTTACATTCCTACAGTGGTTTAGCCTCCATCCTATTACCAAGAAAGACCAATAAACGAGCTTTCCAAGAAATTTTCAACAATCCAAGGCTCCTTCCTCTATCTTTTAAACCAAAAAAAAGACATGCAAATATTCCAACTAGACATATTTAAAGATAAACCAAGCAATTTTAGAAAGACAAATGAGTTTTGAAATAAGCGTAAAAGTACAATCTTTTCACATTTCACAAAAAGGAAGCAGGCAAGACTTCACTCTATCCAACATTTCAGCATGACAAATAAGAAATCAGGTCAGGACTAAATAACATAAACATTCAGAACTAAGAGAAAACAAAGCTAAGAACAGCCCCTGAACCTTCTGCTCATACTCACACATTCACAATCTGATCCCTCTATGCTAACTAAACACCAGGTACAAAACCAGCCCTGAAACAACTTCCTAGAATATCCACCAGCCCTAAAACTCCCTTAATCCGACCCCTGCTACTCCTCTAAAACTCACAGCACCCCTGCAGAACAACCAAACCACCTGAAACATCTTTGAACAAAACAACTACTACCTGCAACCAGGAGCCAAAAATACCATCCTATAACTTCCATAGCCAACCTGCGACTACTTAAAATAACACCCACACACACTCATTTCAAATACCAGAGATACCCTTGCACTCTCTCTTAAGCACACTGCACCTATACTCCCTTAACACCTACAGCTGCCTGCTATACCTGCTACAAAACCACTGAAACCAACCTCAAATCAACTCATGCTCTGAGACCCTCAATACCACTCTCAGACTGAAAGAGAAACCCAAGAACAATCCTACACCTCCCTGAATCTGCAGCACCAAACTAACAGACTAATAGAACCACCAGACATCCCTCAAACTCACCCAACCAGACATACCTCACTCTACTTAAACACTCCTGCCTGACTCCTTCACTCACACACATCACAACCAGACAAAAGCAAGAGCAAACAGAGACAACATTAAAAGTGAACCAAAGAAAAAGGATTACATTTTTATCATAGGAAAGCGAAGTCGCGAAAAGAGAAGTACTTTAACTTAAATCAGTATCAACAACAAACAAAAAAAAAAACTTAAGCTTGACAGTTAAATTTCAAGATAAAAAAAAAACATGTTCTTTTAACCTTAACTAGCCAAAGAGTAAAACTTTACAATCTTAGAATCAAACTGCTTATTTAAGCTATAGGCTCAACCAGGATCACAGTCACATAAGCAAACAGAAACACAAAACAAGTTACTTCATTTGTCACAAAGACTTGAGCTTTATACTAAGTTTTAAGATTATACACCATAAGAAACCAAGTAAATGACTCTAGCAGAAATATATCAGAAACTTAACGCTATTAATAAGTTAATCGTGCAGTGCCAAAAGTAAGCATATAAATAAGAGGTTAAGGCGTTTACCTCTTGCGGCGCAACGAGCTAAGGCGTTGAATCTGAAGAAATGCGCGACTCGAACAAAAACGACTCGAGCGAAGTTGACGACTCGAACGATAAAGCGACAACACAAACAAAATCCAGAAAAACCCGAAACAGTAAGGCTATGAACTTTTTTTTTAAAAAAAAAAAACTCAAAAACTTATGTATTATGCTGTGCCGTTTTTTTCTAATGTCCAAATCAGAACCCCCCTTTAAAATGAACAAAATAAGAATATATATACCTGAGCTTTAGGGTTTAGCCTCTTCCAATTTTCCCAAAACGACCATACTCGATTTTTACCTTTCCTTTTGAAATCAGGGTCAAAAAAGTCTAATCCTTTCGGATTGTACCCATTTCACTCTGATTTCGAGGGAAATACGAACGTTATGACCTCTTTATGGCTCGGATCGATTTGCGTTCAAAATGGACGATTTAGATTGATTCTCGTACTACCACCACAGCTGGATTGAAGTGGGGTCGCGGGGGGCCATGGTGACGAGGCTTTTGGCTGCTAGCGGATCGATTTTTTGGGGGAAATGGAGATCAATCGCGGGTCGAACTTGAGAGAAAACGGGTTGGGGAAAGGGAATTGGGTCGCGGGTAATTGATTTTGGTCTTTTGCTTTTGGGGTTTTAGTTAATCAGAATAGGAGATTTGCGTGGGTAGGTGAGAATTTTGCTATATTTTGCGATTTTGGCCTTTTTATACAAAATTATCAATTCGACTACTTAAAATTATGAAATTGCCCTTTCTGACACATCTTTTAATTAAATACACTTTATATTTAATATTAACTTAAAATCGGGATAAAATTGGGTGTCAACAGTCATAGATGGACTTGTTGGGCAGACTAAATCTGCATTTATCTAAGGCAGAAACATCATTGATAACATTCTCTCCAGTCATGAATTATTCGAAGGCTATACCAGAAAAGGATTGTCTTCAAGATGTGTGTTTGATGTGGACCTTAGAAGAGCCTATGATATACTAGAATGGAGTTTTCTACGGAAATTGATTATTGACCAGAGCTTTCCCTTTAAGTTCATCCAATGGGTGATGGAATGTGCTACCACTATCTCATAATCTTTATTTTTTTTTATGGAAAGCTCATCAAGCCTTTCCAAGAGAAAAATGGCTTAAGACAAAGGGATCTTATGTCAGCTTATCCATTTGTGATAGTAATGGAGTATTTTGCAAAGAGAAATGAAACATCTAATATTAAATGGTGACTTCGAATTTCATCCTAAGTGTAGGATGTTTGGAATCACCTATGTATGCTTTGTAGATGACTTACTACTCCCTCGGTCCCAAAATAAGTGTCTGAGTTTAACTTGGTGCAGAGTTTAAGAAAATAAGGATGACTTTAAAATTCTCTGGTTTAAAATTAAAGTTGTGTGTGATGTTGGCCAGTGCCTTTAAATCTTGTGGTCCAAAATAAATTTTAGGATTAAAGAGTTACCAAATATGGAAAGAGACACTCTTTTTTAGACAAACTAAAAAGGAAGGTAGACACTTAGATTGGGACAGAGTGGGTATTATTTTGAAGAGCTGGCCATGTTTCTGTTAAGCTCTTGTTACACACTTTCACCATATTCTCTAGAGCTTATGGACAACAAGCAAATGTAGAGAATAGTTCAATCTATATGGCAGGGGTGTTACCTGCAAGGACATGGGAACTACTTCATATTATGGGGTTCCAACTTCCAAGTAGGTGTGCTTCTATTTAAGTACCTAGGAGTACCTATAGATTTTTTAAAAAAAGTTAATCATTAGCCAGTGCTAGCCTCTGATAGAAAGGATTACTACTAGGATTAGTTGTTGGACTGCTAAAGTTCTATCATATGCTGGTAGATTGAAATTGATTAAATCAGTTCTCTTTGGCATTCAAACCTAAGATCATGAAGGCCATTGCAACTATATTTGTAGAACTTACTTGTAGACTGGTGTTGTAACAGTTTCAAGGAAGGCATTGGTTGCATGGGAATAAGTTTGTTTACCTTTCTTTGTTGGGGGGCTAAATGTTCTAAACATGCATGTTTAAAATAAGGATGCAGTGATTAAACAACTCTGGGCAAGTGCAATGAAGAAAGATTGCATCTGAATTTAAAGGGGTTCACAATTATTATATAAAAATAGAGGCTGTAGATACTTGTAACCTACCTAAGGCAGCTTCAGGGACAGTGAGGAAAATCTTGGAGGTCAGACAACAGGTTATGAAAAACACCACTGTCACGATCCTTTTTTACAAAACTAAAAAAAAGAATTGTGTATATAAAAGGTTATGACGGGTGTTAAAGGTACACAAAATTAATACAAAATACTCGGAGTCGCCACTTGACAAGTTAAAGATGTGCCAAGTCACCAAAGTGGTGTACCTAGAACACCCTTTACTCGTCTAATGGTCTGCATCAGAGATTCGGGTAAGGTCCTCAGTTGACTCTCGGGAAGATGTTAGGCACTTTGAGTCCTGTGCCAAGTACTGTTGCTTTATTATCACATTTTGATTTATTAAACATGGTTGCTATATTTTTACCGTTCATTTAAAGTCATGCTTTGATTGCTTAGCCAAAGATTGTATCAAATCTCCCGCTGTGAATACTTTAACACATTGGCTTTGTCACTTAATTTTTCTTAATTTAATTTCTCTTTTCGCCTAATAAGTAGACCACAAGTCATACTTATTTTTACGCTTAATCGTGGAAGTCTTCTCGCTCCTATTTAGTTTGTCTAATCGATTTTAATTGAGTACAATTGCTAACTTTATTAAGTGACAAATTGGGACTCCCAAATTTGCCTTCATTGATTAAATCATAGATTACATAATTAATTTAAAATTGTCAAGGATTATTTCTTAAACTAGTTAAAAGAAGTATTTATTCTTAAAAGTAAAACAACTTTATGGACTATTTTTGCAAAATAAGAAAGGCAAGTAACTTGCCCCCTTCTATTGTTATTGGGCTAATCCATTTTGCATTAATAGGCTGGCTAGTTATTTTATTTGCAAGAATAGCACCTGCTCAATTTTAATCAATTCCTTTAGGCAGTGGGCTGGCCCATTTGCATTAATAAGCTGCTGTAAAAATCATTTTACAAAAATTATCATATTTTACCTTATTTGTACAAACAGTGGATGTTTAAACAAAATTAACATGTGGCCAGATTTTAAAAAATGTCCTAAATTCAGAGATTATTTGTCCAAGTTGCGTTTTTTAATCAAACTTTGCACTCTTGGTCCTACTTCAGTATATTCTTAAAAATGTGACCAAATTTCAAAAATTTCATAAATTTGTACATATATACCCAATTTCATAAACACTCTCAGGTTCAATCAAAATTTCAAGAATTAGCACTATAAGTCTATTTCATGTTGCCTTTACATATCTTGCCAGATTTTAAAATCGCACCCCGTGGCCATATTTACAGAAATGACCCAGATTTAAAATGTGTTAATTTCTTGCAAAAATAAGGTCTGTCTTTGCCAACTTCAAATTATCATCCATTTTTCTTCCTTTTTATATAAAAATATTCCAAGAGCAACATTTATAAACATGGTAAACATACACACAAGTACTAGAAGCTTTTTCCTTTTCTAACTTAATACAAGAACAAGTTTAAAGAATACTAACACAGTAAGCAAATTTTAAGACTTAAAACAGACTAGTTTCATTCCATTTTACTCATGCCAAATAACTCAAAATAAATACAAAAAGTTAACTTTGTGTTTACCTATATAACGAGACCTTAGAGCACTGCAATGAAGATCCACTAAGCTAAATCGAGACACGAACACAACAAATGACCATTAAAACCAGGAATAGAGCAGCCCTTTTACAAAACTTGACTCTTTAACACCACTATTTATCCCTTAAAATTTCAAGATTTATACCCCAAAAGACCCTTAATGTAAAGGCTTTTGGTTCTAAATCCTTCTTTCAAACTTAACTTTTTTTTTTCAAGTATTTTTAGCTCTCATTTAATATATTTTCAGATTGGTTGTTGTTGTCCTAAATGAGGAGTAAATGACTTATTAAATAGGCTTCCAAGGGATTGAGTGTTGGGGCTGTCTTGAACAGTGTTCCAGCCCACTCTAAATGCCAAAAAAGCTGAAAAAGTAGGGTGTCCTTTCAAATGAAAGCCCATTACATCAACAGACTTAACTAAAAGCTAACTAAAACAACCCCAAACTAACTAAAACTAAACTAAGGTTAGTCATATTCTAACTTGAACTAATTTGAAACTAAATTATACCTCTTGGTTAAGCAAATAAACTACACAGCCCCAAACTAACTAATTCATACTACACTTACTAGACCAAAAACAAATTCCCAGTTGGTTTGGCTCAAGACACAAAAATGGACCAACACCTAAAGCTCAAAACTTAACAGAACAAGCTGGACAAATGTAAAAAAACTAAACTAAGAATCTTATGCATTTCACTCAACTCATAAAGCTTAAAACATGCCAAGAATAATCAGGCCAACGAAATTTTCAACTGACACTATATACTTGAACAATGGCTAAACAAAACTCATAATTCCGAAAGCTACCAGCACTCTTAATTCTCGCTTAAACTAAGTGAACAAATCTTAGAATAATTAATTAGAAACTACAACATATTCACATCATATACATACTTGATTTCCCTTACAGTTACAACACAAAACAATACTTAAGACACGAAAACCTACAAGGACAGTGAGGACAGGTTCTAACACAAGCTCACGCTCAAACAAAACCAAGATAGAAACAGTTTGTAGACTATTTGGCACCCGAACGAAACTAAACAAAGACCTTGAACTGAAAATCCACTTTAGGTAAACGAGGATTGATTCATGCTCGACAACGGATAGGAAAGACAACAGAGAACTTGTAAAACAGGAAACAATCAGTATAAATATGATTGGGAAGCGACCAAAGCCGAAACAACTCCCACAAAACCATCTAAATAAAGAGACTTACGAAACGGAAAACAAATATGTATATATACGATTGGGAAGCGACGAAAAGCCGACTTCTCCCATAATTTCTTTTTTTTTTTCAATCTACTTACGACAAACAGACATACACACTAATTCAAGAATAAACTAACATTTACTTGAGGCAAAAATTTCATTGCTCTTATTAAAACTAATCACTTGCACATATAATACGATTCAAATTCATTTCCCAATGACAATACATATAAACAGATATAGTCACACGACTACTCATGCTAAAACTCCGACTAAATACTTTAACGACACTGAAACCAATAGAAGAGAGCAAGGTTTGCTTTTCTAACCTATAGACAAACTGATTCGCCTGAACGCTTACAGCATCATCACCAATGTCGCAGTTGTTGTATCATCTCAGCCACGACAGCAAGAAAACACCATAGCAACATCACACCATGCTGCTGCCGTAGATGCTGCTCCAAAACTGCATTGGCGTCGACGCCACTGCTGCGGTGTCATCCTCGTCGCTGCCTCGACAAGTCGATCGCAATTGTTACACCATCACGAGCACGGCTGCTCCGTCTTCATCCACAAACATCATCACATAATTCCAAACAAAACTCCCATAAACGGGGGAAAAATACAGCAGCCAAACAAACAAAACAAAGAGAAAAGAAGAAAAGAAGAAGAAAGAAGAGAAGAAAAGAAGAAGAAGAGAAGAGAAGAAGAAGAGAAGGAGGAGGAGAAACAAAAGAGAATCGGAAGAGGGGAAAGAGAAACGGGAAAAAGAGGGTATTTTGGGAAAAAGGTAGGAGAGGTACTAGAGTGAGAGGAAGAGGGAAAAGCCAAAACTTACTGAAAAAAGTCAAAGACATACCGGAGTTGAGTTGACCGAAACTTTGACTGCAGATCTACTCCAAACGGCTTGGAATTTGCAAGAAATAACCGTGGAAATAGAAAGAGGTGGTCGAGAGGAGTTCATAGGTATATTTTAGTATTTTTTTCGGCTACCGGAGGCGGTGTTCCGGCAGGTGGTTGTCTGGCAGGGTTGGCGGCTCCAGCCTGTATAAATTTCGCCAGGGTTACCCCAAGCCAAGAGGCTTAGGGTGTAAAGTGAGGAAAATGTGAGTATTTGGCATTATATAGTAAAATGGGAAAGGAATATGGACCCTAGGATCAACATGATCTAACGGCTGTAATTGAGGGAAACTAATGGGTGGGCTTCAGAAATTGGGCTTGGACTCAAGCTAATTGGATTGCTCTCTGTTCTTTTCTGTGGACTGAAATTAAATAGCCCAATGGCCTTATATACAACATTATACAGTCATTATATCTTCATATTTCATTACTACTTAATTAAACTTAAACACATAAATCTAATAAAATCGCAATTAATAACATATCACTCTAACACAAACCACACTTAATTTTTTTTCCTTTTAATTAGTTAACTATAAATGAGAAAGAATATTGAAAAAATAGACAAACATTCTAGAAAAATTTAGCACGGCTATTTCGAGCGCTTTATTTTAAATTTATGCCAAAATTAGGTGATTACAGCCACCCTTTAAGGAGGCTTAGTGGACAGGCTGAGGTGTATGCAACATTTGGATGGCAAGTTCTCTAAAAGAAAATGTACCTACGCTTGCTCCATTTGCATACGAAGGTTCTTTGGAAGAGTATTGTTTTGCAACATAGCATCCACCCAATATATCAATTTCTACTGTGGCTTGCTATCCAGAAAAGACTAGCTACTGTAAACAGGCTTAAGAAGTTTGACATTCAGATTCCTATGTTGTGTGCATTTTGTGGAAATGATGCTGAGAGCTTTGACCATCTTTATTTCAATTGTCAGGTTGCTAGCACTCTTGGTGCAGAGTACTGGCATGGCTGCGAGTTCAAAGAAGACTTGGAACCAATTAGGAAGAAGTTCAATGGATGAGTTTTATTCCGTGGAAAACTGGAATGAGTGCTATCATTAGCATTGCATTTGCTATGAAAGTTTACAATATTTGGAGAAATTTAAATGCAATCAACTTTTAGCAGGTTACTTATGAAGAAAACAAGCTTTGCAAAGATATTGCTATCCATATTCACCATAGAGGGAACACTATCACTAAGTGCAAGAAGGCTTTGATGCTTTTGGACTCATTTCTTTAGATAATAGAGTGCATTAGATGAGATATGTATTAGAGTTTTCTCATTGATAGTTACTTCCAGTCCATTGTTATATAGTTGGGTGGTCATCACGTATTTAGTTGTAATTGCTAATTTGGTTTATAAAATTTTTGTTTAACAAAAAAAGGGAAAACAAATTAGTTAACAAGTGATGTAAATATATAATGATTCTATAATAAGATTAAAGATGTAAAACTTAATAGTTAATAATCTCTAGAAAGGGGGAAAATAACTTCACAATCAGTATACAAATAATGATTTGATCAGCTAAGAAAGTTGATAAATAAGATTCTAATGCATAAATCAAATGAAGTAAAACCAGTAAGTGGTAAGTTAAATAAAAATAATCAAGAATTATCTGGTATAATATGAGTAAACGTCCCAATATACTACAACAACAAACCCAATATATTTTCAAAGTGAGATCTAGGGAGGGTGGGATGTACGATGACCTTACCCCTACCTCAAGTAAGGTAAAAAGACTGTTTCTGAAAGACCCTCGCTTCAAGAAAAATACATTTAAAAACGTATTTGGAAAAGGAAAACAGATAAAGGCGAAAAGTATAGTTGAATAAAGTACTAAAATAAAATACCAAGGTAAAAGCAATGACATCAAACGAATTTAAAATTTTATATATCAGCATTTTCTTAATGCATGAGAAAATATGTAAACAGAAAAGACCCGGCGTTTGCCAAGAGTTTTTCTCAAGCGATCATCAGCAGTTTTTCCTGACGGAGGCCATTGTTTTAAGACTTTTCTTATGAGGGTAAAATTGTACTAGTAGCACCAGATATGTCCATTTGCTCTGCACTCGCTAAAGGTATAAAATTAAGGGAAATTTACACTGTATACCCGCTCTGCTGATAGTAATTACGGAGCATACTCACCTGAATTTTTCCTACCCACCCGTTGAAAAATAATTACAGCCCGTACCCATTCCCTCAAATCCCTATCCCATTCGCCCAAAAACTCCTGTCAAATCCTTATCCCATTCGCGCCCAAAACTCTTCTCAACTCCCTATCCCATTCGCCCAAAACTCCTCTCAAAACCCTACATGAATTTACTTAAATCGATGATTCCAAACACTAAATTTTCGAAATTGAGCTTAAGCTCCATTTATAAACGTTTGAAAAAACCTCTACATCCCATTTCTAGTCTAGATCCGTCATCAATCAAAGATAATCATTTAAATATGTTAGTTGTTGTTCCTTTTAGCATAAAATGAACATATACTTTTTCAGAATTTGGAAATGAGGTCGCGTCGTTTTTTAATACTGCCTCAAAGAAGATGAAATTTGGGGATAGCTGTGTTGACCTTACATCTGATGCTGGTGCAAGTTCATGTGTTTGGATCTTTTGTATTTCATATACTATTTTGGTATATCTTTTTGTGTTTGGATCGACGAGTGTGAGTTATATTGAGGCGAGGAGGCAGCACTTGGACAGTATCGATGGCGAGGAAGCAGCGATGATAGCTACTTTGAGGCAGCAGTATTAATTGTTTGTGTGGGGTTGGAGACATAGCAGTACTAGTAGCGTAGTGTCATGCTTGTGGTGTTGTGATTATGAAGCTGTGGTGATGAAGCCAAGTGATGGCAATGGCGCATTGGAGCTGAAAATCAAAGAAAAAATTGCATAAACTGTATACTACAAGTCTACAATAGTATACTACTGCAGAAACTGTAACAGTATACTACTATAGTATACAATTTACTACACTTACACTTCAACTGTATACTGCATTAATTTACTAAAATGGTATATTGTTGTAGTATATAATTTACTATAACTGTATACTTCAACTTGATATTTGTATACTATTTTGGTGTACACCTTTTTGTGCTGGATTGAAGTGTGAGCTACTATCGAATAAATGGATGTTTTGAATATTGTTGTTTTAAATACAGTATACATTTTTGGTATACTATATACATTTCTGGTATACGATATACCTTCATGGTATACTTCTAGCAAACTTATACATGCATAAAATAAGGTGGGTGCGGTATACTCTATTTTTCACTGTATACCTTTATGGTATACTCCAATTGTTTTATTATCACTGTATACCTTTCGACTATAATGTATACTTATACAGTATACAGTTCATAGTAAAACTATGTCGAATTTGGAGTTGATTAGCGGTGCTTGAGACCAAACATTTTAGTTTATAATTAAAGAAGAAAAATACTATATCATTTATTATTTTATCAATTGTATACAAACTATATCTGTTTTCCACTTGTATACTTTTTATGGTATACTTCTGTGAATCAATGAATCAAAAGCATGCACCTTCTTCCCTTCACACTCATACGATTTTAATTTAACACAAAAGTATACTGTGACAAATCAAACTGGTATACCTTTGTGGCATTCTTTTAGTTAGTAGACACAAATATATTGTGACAAATTATATTTGTATACCATTGGGGTATACTATCTACTAGAAAGGTATACAATAGAAGCACGATTTTCTTTTATGAGCTAATATATCATGACAAATTAAAGTTGTATACCATTATGGTGTACGGTATAGTGGAAAGGTATACAACAGAACCATGGTTTTCTTTTAGTTTATACACAAATATATTGTGATAAATTATATTTGTATACCATTGGAATTTTACCGTCTACTAGAAAGGTATATAATAGAAGCGCGGTTTTCTTTTATGAGCTAATATATTGTGACAAATTAAAGTTGTTGTAGTACAAAGGTATACTATTTGGTGTATACCGTATACTAGAAAGGTATACAATCGAAGCATGATTTTCTCTTAATATAAAAGTATACTGTGACAAAATCAAAGTTGCATACTGTTGTGGTATACCGTACATTAGAAAGTATATAATAGAAGCATCCGAACCCTAGTTGTTCCCATGGCCGAAACACTCCCCACCAACGGGAAGATCTACCACCCCGTACTGCCACAAATCCACCGGCAGTCCGCCGTCAACCGCCATACTCCGACAACTGGAAATTTACGAAAATACATGAATGAGACCGCTTCCTCTCCATTTCTACTAATGGTTTCACCAAAATCACTTGGGATTAAAGCAGATCGGGCCTTGAAAGTGGCAGAACCCCAACTCGGGCTACCATTTCTCCGACGAATTAAACCAGAATTTCCCCCTCCATTAATACTGAATTTGGACCAAATTGTGCGAGATTGTACGGCGAAGAAGGTATATGAATCTGTATAAGTGGGTATTTGGGTAAGAATTAGGGTTTTCGCGTGAGTTTGGGGAGATTCGCGTGAGTTGGGAGATTTTGGAGGTTGGGAGATGGTGGGAGTGAAAGTGGGTATTTGGGTAAATATTTTAATGGGTAGGCCAGGTAATACCAAAAGTGGTGGGTAGAGGCTGGTAATTAGTTTATGTTGTATGGGTATTTTTGTAAGTCTCCCAATAAATTCCACAGTCAATGTTACCCGTACAATTTAGATTTTAGTTACTTTAAAAAACTTATTTGCAAGTTTAGTCATCCACCGTTAAATCATTAGAATTAAAGTTGAATATCTATAGTGTGAAGTATACATAACTTAAATTTTTTGATCTAAAAATAAATCAAATTCCGACCGAAAGTGTGAAGTGAGGCTAAATTTCAAAATAAATTCAAATCTTTTGATTTGAAATTGAGCAAAAAAGAAGAAAAAAATCTTGCAGATTTTAACTTCAGACTGTTGACACCCAATTTTGTCCCTCATTTTTTCCAAAATCGGCTATAATTTAACTTAAGGGTGCAATTTGACTATTTGTGCATAATTTGCATTAGAAGGCATACATTTACGTGTGTTATCCTCTACTTATATATTACATACCTAAATATGGCTATATTACGTGATTTTACATTATTTAGGCTATTTGTAAAAAATGTGGCTATTTGTGCGATTTTAGTGCATTTATAGCACTTAATAAATAATTGTGGCTTTAATAAATATTTGTGACTATTTATATTTAATTAGTTTAATTTGTATTCCAATTTTCTTTTATGTGTGAATTTTACTATTTGTTCATCTCATTTTATACAATATATATACATATATTTATATTTTTATTTAGCACCTTTAAGTAAAATATTAGCCATAACAAATCCATTTCTATTCCTTGTTTTGTCATATTTATTTGGATTCTTTTGAATTTAAATATATGCAAATTCCCCTTTGTAAAACATTTCTTTTAAAATCTCTTTTGAACCTAGACGGGTGTTCGTCTAGATACGTTCATTTTGCACCATACATTTCTCTTCTACTATTCACTTTATTCCAATTCTTTCAGATTTCTTTTGTACCTAGACTAAATGTCCAACAAAATACATATTTTGGGTATTTTGACTAAAATACTCTTCTACCAAACCTCACTTTATTTCCACTTTATTTGTTTGTTTATTTTGTTTTGAATTCTTTTTACTTTGAACTTAGACCAAACCTCTAACCAAACACATCCTCCATATTTTTTAATTATGCCATATATTTCCTTGTTTTGAATAAAATTCCAAAGTCAACTTTTTCCTTTCCTACCCACTCCCCAATGTCAGTATTTGGCTCTCCAAATCAATGATTCCCTAATCTCCTCTAAATCTTCCTAATTTTCGATAATCTCTCACATTATTTCCTTGATCCTTTCAAATCCCTCAAATCACTCTCCTAAATCTTCCTTCCCCCAAATTAATCCAAGTCTCCAACGGCTGATTTGTATTCTTAACTCTTAAAAAGGCACAGATACAGACAGGGACACACATCAATATCTTCACTCTCTCATGAACACACACTGATCCCCTCTTCCACCACCAACAGATCAAAATCATCACCACCAGTAGATGCAATACAGTGTCATCACCAACACTCTTCTCCTTCTATAACACACCCCCACACACGTTCACACCAGAAACAAGACACCCCTCATCTTTTTTTCCCCACTACACCCTCATCAACAATACCATCTTCCCACACATATACGATACATAGATCCACACCCACACAAATTATACACACACACCATTTTACAGATAAGAACTACCCCTCTTTGTCATCTTCCTCAAAGACACACTCCACACACATTGATATCCAAACACATACATACTGAAAGAGAACAATACACACCATTACACAATAAAACAAGGGGCCAACAACAAAGTGTACAGACCCTCTTCTCCCCCTCTTCTTTCAATTCCACCCATACATACAAGGTCTCCTCCTTTTGTCCTCACCATTACACATACCTACTGTACCAACAGGGATCAAAGCGCGCACACACAGTGCAATACATCACACACACCATCACCACGCAGACCCCAACACCCTCCTCTTCTCCCCTCTTTCAATTCAACCATAAAACCATATACATACCCATAAAAATCAGAAAACAAACAGATTCACACATACAAAAAATCCGTACGCACACATGTTTGCCTTCTTCCCCACATCTGTACAATACACCCCCATTCACCTACATACAAATCAACATACACAGCCACACACACCACCAATACACAAACAGAAACAGAAGGAAACAAGGGAAATCAGGGGGTTGTGGTGACAGGACCAGCGGCGTCACATTGTCGCCACCGCCGGAAACAGACAGAAACGGCGAGACCCACCACCGCTGAAAGTCTTGTCGTCGGGGAATCATTTTTTCTGGTCTGCTTGATCTGTTATTGAAAACTGAGAGAGAGTGTTTTGAGGGTGAGGTAGCAGCGAAGCCGGGGTTCCCACCACCGAAAGTCGCTCCCTCTTTCTTCACCATTACTGTTGTTTCGTTTGCTGTCATCTCGCCGGAAAACACCATGTTTCCGGTGTACCTTTCCTTTATTGTACTGTTGTTATCGATTGGTGTTGATTGGGAATATTGATTGATTTAGTCTCGTTGGCTGTGTTGATTTTACATTTGTTTATGTTTTAATCCCCGACTTTATTAAAACGCGCTGAGTGATTTTTGAGTAAAGGAAACTGTGTGATATATTTTGGATAATTTTTTATCTGATTACAGAAGGTTGAAACTGATTTGGAACATATACTACAATATATGATTGGCCAAGAAAGATAATTATATACATTTATTTGAGGCCTATGCACTGATTTGAACGGATGCTACATCATAACGGCCAATAACGTTTGGAGGCCTAAACAGTCCCGTTACGTTTATATTGTCCCGTATTCCCAAAAATAAAAGTCGATAATGACATGTATGAGCTTTATTACAAACCGGCAATGGAGTGGTGGGATCGGTGCTTGAAATGGAAACCAGTGGGCCCATGTGTTTGCAGCCATACCGACATCTCTAAACCTCTACCCGATACATCATACAAACCTGAGCCTGCACTTTTATAAAATTCATTTTCCTTTATTTTATTATAATTACTAATATTATTATTATTGCTTTATTGATTATAATACTAACTCAATTTTTATTTTTTGCTAGGTAAATCCGGATGAAAGACGATCTATTTTGGAAGAAAATAATTAGAAGAAAAGAACCTTTTATTATTACTATTATTATTGTTATTATTATTGCGATTATTATTGCTATTATTATTACTGACATTTTTATTATTATTGTTATCGTTACTAATATTTTTATTATTACTATTATTGTTGTTATTATTGTTACTACTATTTCTTACTTTATTTATCTTTTTCTACTTTATTTACCATTATACTAATTTATATTTTTTTACATTTTGCGAGGTACATCGTGGTGGAATTACAAAAAGACAACCCTTTCGAAAAAGGACAAAAATATTCAAACTCATTGACTTCACCTAAATTCGTTTTATTAATTTTATTTGCAATCCTTACTAACTTGTTTTATTTTGCAAGGCACTCTTGGACGAAGCTCGCTAAAAGAGAAGAAATGAATACTTATTTTTATATGCTATTACTTGTCTTTAAATTTGTATGCTATAGTTTAATATTTAAATATTTTATTACTTAATTAGTTTAATCATTTGCTTTAGAATCTCAATTATTTAGTCCAGTCGGTAACCATATTTGGTGGAGCCTGAGAGGTGCCTAACCCCTTCCTCTCGAGTTAACTTGAACCCTTACCTAGAATTTCTGGTTCATAGACTAAGTTTCGGAGTTAATTATAAAATTGGCTAGAAACAAAGTAGGTGCCCTAATACGCCTAGTTAAAAAATATGTTAGGTGGCGACTCCAAGTTTTTACCCGTGAGTTCCAATAAGTCGAGTCCTATTTCGAACCTTAGCTGGGTTCGGGGAAAAATGGGTGTCGACACAGACTAAGAGAATTTTGGTATGAAGTTAGTTTAACTTGGCTTGAACTTCAACACCAATAGTTTGAACTTTGAAGATAGGTAAAGTGGCTAGCCTTTGCAAGGATTCTCCCATAAATGACTAAAGTTGTAAGGGCACACGCAGGAGTGCTTTTTGTGCACTTTACCCTCGTTAAAGGCTGTCTTCTTATAATAGGCTGAATTGCAAAAATATGACACGGGAAGCAATGATTTGCCAAAATTGCCTCAATAACAGTGGTTTAGCAAAACTGCCCTCCATTAGTTTAATGAAACTTATTCCGGACGAAAATACCCCTCACAACTAATAAAAAAATCCACACTATCCTCCCCTTCCTTTTCTCCATTCAAACAATCTCTACACACTAAAAACCTACAACTTTTACAAATTACTCCATTGAAACGAAGATTCAAGGTTAGATTCCTTCAAATTCCTACTCTCTTACATTCATTTGGATAACCTTGTAGAAAATCTATGAAAATAGGTATCTTACACAGACTTCTTGGCAATGGGTACCGTGCACAGACTTCTTGGCAATTGCAAAAACTTTAAGCCCTGTTGCAATGGGCAACTTGTCTCTGCAAGTCTTGGCTATGCAAAGAGTTTAATCTCTGGTTCAATGACACCTTACACAGACCTCCCTGGCAATTGCCAAGACTTCAAGCTTTATTGTAGTGGCCAACTTGCAGAAGAAAGTCTCTGCAAATCTTGGCTATTGCCAAGAGTTTAAGCTTTGGTGCAATGGGCACCTTACAAAGACTTCCTGAAAATTGCCAAGACTTCAAGCCCTGTTGTAGTGGCCAATTTGCAGAGAAAGTCTCTGCAAGTCTTGGCTATTGCCAAGAGTTCAAGCTCTGGTGCAATGAGCACCTTGCACAAACTTCTTGGCAATTTTCAAGACTTCAAGCCCTGTTGCAGTGGGTAATTTGCAGAGAAAGTCTCTTCAAGTCTTGGCTATTGCCAAGAGTTCAAGCTCTGGTGGAATGGGCACCTTGCATAGACTTCTTGACAATTGCCAAGACTTCAAGCCTTGTTGCATTGGGTAATTTGCGAGAAAGTCTCCGAAAGTCTTGGTTATTGCCAAGAGTTCTAGCTCTGGTGCAATGAGCGCCTTAACTAGGAAATCAAAGTGGAATCTAACACAAGAAAAATAAAAACAAGATTGAATGAAAGTTACGAACATCGTCATTAAGGGTCAACTTATCACTGGACAAATCAAGAAACCAACTTCTTTTATCAATGGTAACACCACCCAAGTGATGTTACCAAATTCTCTGCAACTTTATGCAATAGCCAACACTTTAAGGTCGGGTGGAAGGAGGCAACTTGTAGGAGAGTCTCTGAAAGTATTGGCACTTGCCAATATTTTACGATCTGGTGCAATAGGCAACCTGCAGACAAAGTCTCTGCAAGTATTGACAATAGCCAAGACTTTAAGATCTATGCATTAGGCAACTTGCAGAGAAAGTCTCTTCAAGTCTTGGCAATATCCAAAACTTTAATCTCTATGCAATAGAGGCTACTTGCGGAAAAAGTCTCTGCATTAATGGCAATAGCCAAGACTTTAAGCTCTGTGCAATGAGCAACAACAATATCTAATTGCTATTGTCAATAAGAACCTTAAAATCATCTTAATCAAGCATAAGAAGTAAAAAAAAATTTACAGGAACGTCAAATTTAATTCAACGATCATCAATCAAAATGGAAAAAACTTACAGATAAGTGTATAGATAATAATTACCAAAAAAATACAGAAAAAAATAAATGCAAATAAATGATTAGGCAAAATAAAAATTATATTATAACACAAATTAAAGAAAAATAATAAAATAAATAAAACGTTTACAGATTTTTTAAATCTCTCTAGGACACAAAGAAGAAATAAGGAAATGAAGGAGGAAGGAGAGAAGGAAAGGAAGGAGGAAAGAGAGAAGGAGACCGTTCCATGTGAATTGAGTTTAGGCAGGGCCTAAATAGTCCTTTTATATAGTGAGGGATGATGTGGAGGGCATTTACTTAAAACATTTGAAAGTGGTAGCAAATTGGTAAGACCAGTGCTTATGGAGGGCACTGCATGAAATTTTTTGCGTATAGCGAATTGGGAATAGCCATCATTTGTAAAATTGTTAAGAAATAGGCACATTCAAACTTTTATCATTTTTTCCCTTAGAGCTCCAATATTTTCTCTGGAGCTTGAATGGTGTAGTTCAAATTCCATGAAAAGATTATGGAGTTGACTTCTTAAACTTTTTTTTTTTTTAAAAGTTTCAACATTTTTGAGTGGTTTCATCAATGATTTTGGGATGGAAAAGTGGTGGTTTATAGTGCAGGGGAAGACTGAGAATTTGTTTCAAACTCTAGGAGAAACTGTTGGTGTTCTGAATCGTCTCACAAATTTTATTCCTGAAGTTTAAATTGTATTAGTTCAAACTTATAATCATGAGCTTAAAGAGGGTTAGAAAATTGGTAATGTTTACATCTGGTATTGCAATCAGGATTTTGTGACTCCATTCTAGATCAAGAGGTTTGGTCTTGCTGTCAAAATCTGCTTATTTTGAAAAGTATTTTTGGCAGCAGTAATTTTCAAATAAGTACTTTTGAATAACAAGCAGTTTGTGTTTGGCCAACTCATTGGAGAATTACCTTTTATTTATTAAATAAATAGTTTGTGTTAGACCAATCTTTCAAATAAGTACCTTCGAATGACAAATTATGAAAAAGGACATTAAAGCTCATTTTATATTTTCATAATGTAAAACAAAATAATATTTAAATATTTATTATGAAAGACTTTATTTAAAAAATTTATTTTATTTTATTTAGTTAAAATATAAAACACAGAATAAAAGATATAAATTTTAGTTTTTAAACACCATAAATTATAGTAAAATCAAAGCGATAAAGGCGTTGAGAATTTACATTAGCAAAAAATATTAGCAGAGTCAAAGAACTTGTTATTGTGGATGTAGCTTTGGCAAAGAGAAAGGTAAAAAGAACATGAGATCCTATATAGGATTGAGAGACTATTCTTAAGAGAAAGAGGATTTGAAAAAATCCATAGAAATAAAAACTAATCCTAAGAGGAAGAGAATTTTTAAAGTACGTAGAAGTAAAAAAAAAAAAGAATAAAAGAGAAATAAAATTTTATTTGAGAGAGATATAAGTTAATTAATGGGGGGTAATTTGAAAATATGATTTTTTGGTAAGAGGGGTATTTATAGGCTACTCTAACTGGCTCATAGGTTATCTCCCGCATATTTTGGGGATAAGATTGTAGTTGTTGGACGTGATAAAAGTGAATCCCAAATATTCCAAAGCTTGGTGGCGCTAAGGCGTATCACCAGGGTACTCTGGACCTACATGATGGATCAATCTGGGACCTTTCCCTCTGGCTCAAATGAGGCAGACTCAGGACCAAGCTCTCAGGCAATCGGAAGTTCTTCGATCTTCGACCAAGTTGGTACCGACTGATTCTAAGCTGACTTTGAGTTCAGTCTTTCCATGCTCGCTACGTGTCCGACCAAAGAGTTTTCACCTCAATACAATTATTACCAATATAATTATAATAGTTTAAACACTAATTTTGAACCGATAGATTGAAATCCTATAAAGTTTGAGGGGTCGAGTAGCCGCAACTGCATGTATCTAGTATGTTGACCTAAATCGAGGTAGGACAACAAATCGAATTTATTTTGGGGCTGATTGATAATCTGTTTGTATCAAAGTTGCATTCGAGCTAAGATTGGATTTGAGTGAGACAAGTGCTTAAAGAATAAACGAGGCAAGAAGTAAAACAAGACAAAGCTTAAGAATATTGAGTATCGTACTTCTGAATGTCTTTCTTGGTTACAAACAGTTTCTATTTATAATTTAGTCAAGGAGAATGACGTTACAGCCATAATAACTACGCTTTTATGGCCATTACTCTGTACTTGATCGTGGTCAGCCCATGATCTTCTTCTTAAATGCCTAAGCAACGGTCGACGGTTACAAAGATCTGACCTCGTTTTGTCGAGGCGTCATACTTGCTCGGGGATCATGTGGCCGTGGCGATCATTCCGATCGTAGGTACTTTGGACTCGGTTTTCCTTCTTCGTTGAGGTGGCTTTTCAAGGCGGAGGGTCATGTCGCCTCCCTTCGTGGGTTCGCCTCGTAAGGTAGGCTCGCATCAGGTCTCGTGCTCTTGCTCGAGGCCTCGGTGATTTTTCACCCAATACAGATAGTCCCCCCACACTTCGAGTAGTTGTCAGATCTGTCGGGGAGTGGAATGAATTTTAGGCGGGAGATCGACGTGGCTGTTTTTATGCCGTAAATTTCAAAAGCGGCAGTTGTCACTCCATATTCCCATCAATCACGAGTGGCGATCACTGATTGGGCGTGATTTCCTGCTTTGCCTTCCCCATGTAATTGTAATCATGGCGCCTTAACCTATATATGGCCGCACTTTTCCTTCTTCTTCCTCACACATTTCCTTGCTCTTAATAGTAAACTTCCTGAATGTCTCAGCCAAACTCGCCAAATTCTTCACCTTCTTTTGTTGACACCATGATTGTTGGTGGCGAATTAGTGAACGTCCTTGAACCGCCGAGCGTTATTGTCCCTCCTGATCTTAGCATGGATGATTTACTCCATTCCAGTAGTTTGGGTCAAGAACAGCGTCCAACCACGACTGAAGACGCTGAGACAGTTGTGGTTGATGATAAAGATGTTACCATGAAGGATGTTAGTAATGATGAGCTCCTTTCAGACGATCTTGAGCTCGAACCTCACCATGTCATCCCTTCTAAAATTGACCTCTCGAAGGACTTCGTTATGCAGTTTCAGACCGAGTCAGATATCGGGAGGAAGAGAAATATCCCCGTAAAGGACACACCAAGTTTGATTACTCAGGCGAACATACATTTGGTTCGGTCTGATTGTAATTGGGGTCCCGAGGTTAGGATTGGTATTCATTCCCCTGATAGCCGAGTATACGATAGAGTCGAGGGGTGTTCTTTCGTTTGTACCTACCCCTTCACGATAGGTTTTTCTCTTCCTATTCCCGAGGTGTTGGACACTTTTTGCCTCACCTATCAATTATGCATAACCCAAATCGGTCCTGGAATGTAGAGGCATGTTCAATGCCTCAAATTTTTGAGTAAGCTAGTCGGGGTCACTTTCACCCTTGACCATCTTTTGTACCTCTTCTACCCCTCTCTTCACAAGGACTGAATTGTCCAGCTTAATAAACGAGGTTCGTACTCGCTGATTACGAAGAGCGAGGATATTGAGAACCATGGATGGAATGAGCGCTTCGTTCTTCTGCCTACTAACCTTTTGTCCTCGAAGCCTGATTTTCCTGAGCGATAGAATCGAGCACGTAAGTATTCTCCTCGGCGTTTTTCCTCGTTTATTTCCGATTTTGCGTTGATCTTTCCATGCTTAACTCTTCTTCTTTGACTTACTTTAGCCAAGGTGGTCCCAATTGTCCGCCTGAAGAACTTGACCCAATGGGTCCAAGCTATCATCGATGCCAAACCTAGATCGGAAAGGTCATGGATGGTTTTAGCTGCCTTGGGCGAGAATCGATGGGCATGCAAACGGCATGGTGAGTTGTTCTTAACCAACTTTTTATCCTTCATGTTTCCCTCGAGTCAATTTGTCTTGGCGGATTATCGTCTTTCTTTGTTGTAGGTCTCCCAAAGAAGGCGATCACCGCGCCAAGGGAGAAAAAATGAAAAAAAGAGAAAAAAGACAAGAAGAAAGAAGTTCCCGAGGCTGGGTATGCTTTAAGTTCCCTTCAAGGTTTGATTGAAAACTTTTCAAAGGGAAATGGAGAAAAATGAGAAGGAGGAAGAAGAAAAAGGAACAGTCCTCGAGGGGTCACCTGACCTTGGGGCTAAAACAAGTCGAGTGTTTGCTCCTTTGATTTTATTCTTCTTTTCGCTTCGTTTCTCCACTGATCATTCCTTTTCTTTTTTCTTTCAGTTTTGAGAAGGAAGAGTCGTCTTCGGAGAGGACCCCGGAGGTGAAACGGGCTAGAGTGGAACCTGTCCCTTTTCCCGAGCTTACTCTTGCTGGAGAGATGAAGAAATACCAAGAAAAGGTCGTGGTTTCCCCCTCTCGTGAGCCAGAGCCGGTTCAGGTTGCTGATAAAGGCAAAGGGGGAGCTAAGCCTTCATCTGTAGTGGAAACGGACGATGCTCAACCATCTCGAGTGGGGGACAAGACTCCTCGAGCCGCTTCCAAGTCTGCTCCCGATGCAGCTTCTTGGAGATAGTTTTGTTATATCGAAATCCCTTCCGATCTCTGTCTCCTAGATGGTGATATCCAGGTCCCAATCAGTCTACGTGGACTCTTGGGTACTTTGGAACGTGACCGCCTTGGGAAACCCATATTGCTGATTTGATGGCTGATGCTGCCTAGCACGCCATTCATGTATGTTTTCCTTCTCTCAATTTTTCCTTTCATCCTTGTTTTTGTTTCCTTTTCTGATTTTTTTGATTTTTCCTTTGTTGTGTTACATCAATTCCATCAATGCCGTCGAGATTGAGTGTCGTCGAGATGAAAATCTCAGGCAGATGAAGGCTGGATAGAGGCGAGAACGGGCAAGCCTTGAGTCTCAAATGAGGGGTCTTGAAGAGTTGTTGAGCACAAGGCTCAAGCTTGATCAAGCCAAAAATGCTGCTAATAAATCCGATCTCGAGAGGGTCAAAGCCCTTGAGGCTAAGTCTGTCGTTGATGAGAGGATGAATCATTTGAAGGAGCTCTGTGATACCGAGCTGAAGAGAGTGAGAGCCGAGGCCCAGTCAGTTATTAACGAGCGCGCTAAGAAATTTCATACCGACTTGAAGCAGAAGATGCTCAAGATGAATGAGATGACTGGAGAGAAGGAACAACTGGTAATGAGAAAGAACGGCTCGAAAACGAGGTTAAGATTTTGAGGAGAAGAGTTGATTCTTTCTCCTCGAGGCGTGGGATGAGGAGGACCCGGGCCAAAGTTGACAAGAATTGGGCCGTTATCCAAACGAGGCTACAAACTCTGAAGGAGTGTCGTAACGGGGTTAACCTTGATACCGAGATCGCTAAGGCTGAGAGCGATGCTACCATGGCTCAAAATTTAATGGAAAGTCTTCCTTCGAGCAGTGGGAGCTCAGATGATGAGGAAGATGACTCCGAGGCGGAAGCTTAGAGTAGTATTTTTACTTCTTTTTGTTGACATTTTTGTTAAGGCCTTCGGGCCGCTTGTTTTGTAAATACTTTGGCCTTTGAGCTTTTTTATGAATGGGACTTCTCTTTTTGAGAATACTGAATTTTCTTGCAAGGCTTTTTATATTTTTCCTTTGTTCGAGCTAGCTTAGGACGATGTCTCGCCCTCGAGCCGGAGGCTTAAATTACAATTGGCTATGCATATCAGATGACAATAAAAAGATGTTGAATCAAAGTTTATTTCATTGATAAGGTGCATTTGTTGAGCCTTTATTACAATAGATGCCTGGTCACAGCAGGACTTAGGCAGGAAAACTAGAATATCAAAATATGAACTATTTAGCGAGTCTCCAAGGGTAGCCCTCGGTGAGGTGATCGCTCGTTCTCCGAGGGTCTTGCCTGATGAAGTCCCCGGTTGTTGAGTCTTCGTTTATTTAAAAAACTTTCATTCCAAACGGTCGATCAATTTGGCAAGTCCCTATTCGTCCCTTCTCCCCCTCCCCTAAAGATTAAGTGTATGGTGCAGGGCTTGATTACTGGGTCTCATTTTTTTTCCAGAAAAAACAGACGAGGGGTCTTGTCAAGTTGACCGTATTATTTTCTTGGCCCGATCGGGGCGACTGTACTCTTCATTGCAATCGAATAACACTCCCGCGCTATTCGTTGCTCTCCTCGGATGGCTTTTATTCTCCATGGGGTTGGGAACTTGATTACCTGATGCATGGTTGATGGTACGGCTTCCATTTCGTGGATCCAAGGCCTTCCCAAAATGACAGTATCGGCCATGTCCTCGGCCATCACTTGAAATGTAGTTTTCTTATCCATCCCCTCTGCAGTTGTTGTGAGGGTTATTTCTCCCAAAGTCTTCTCGGTAGAATTGTTGAACCCTGATAATATGGTTGCCTTTGGGACGATAGGGTCCTTCAACCACGTCTTATTGATCGCTCCATAGTTAATGATGTTTACCGAGATGCCAGGATCTATTAGGGCTCGTTTGACATCGCAATTGTTGATTCTGAGTGTGATCACTAGCGCGTCGTGGTGAGGAAACATCATCCCATCACAATCCTTCTTGCTAAACACCACTTCTTTACCTGATCCACCAGCTCTTACTCTCTTTACCGCAATACTTGATGATTTCGCAATTTTCTTTGCAGCGACAAAGTTTATCCCATCTACCTCGGAGCCTCCAGTGATGACATTCACTACCTTTTTCGGTGATTGCGTTCGAGGTGGTTGCTCCTCTCTCCTATTCTTTGAGTAGTTGTGTTTTCCCTAACTAGTCAGATACTCAGCTAACACTCCCTTTTCAAGTAGATGGGCCACCTCGAGACGCAGTGCTTTACAGTCCTCAATTGCGTGCCCATAATCCCTGTGAAATTTGCAGTGTTGAGTTTGATCCCTCTTGCTTGGGGACGTTCTCATGTCCTTAGGCAACCTCACACCTTGATCAGTCATTCCTTTGATCGCATTCACCAATTCAGTGGTTGATATGCTAAAATTGTACTTAGAAATCTGAGGCAAGTCTTTCTCCTTGGATACTAAAGATGGGCCCGAGGATTTTTAATTGGAGGACGAGCCAGACTTTCCTCCAAGCCGCTGACTCACATGCTGATGTCACCCGAGGCGTTGGCTTACATGTTGCTTTTGAGCCCCGTTGTATGGTTCGTAACGATTTTTTGAGTTCCCTCATGGCGCGTCGGAGCGTCGAGAGGACTCAGATTGACCTCGGTATGAATGGTTCCGACCTGTCCTTCTCCACTCTGCTTCCTCGAGCATGATCTTCTCCGTGGCCCGATCATGCAACTCATTCCAAGTTCGAGCTTGCCATAGCTTGCCATCCCATGTCCTCCTTTCTCTTGAGGATCTTCTGGGCTCTAGTATGAGCCTTGATGAACATATCTGCCAATTCGTCGAAGCTGGAGATGGACTCGGAGGGGAGGAGCATGTACCAACGCAACACCCCTTTTGCCAAGGTATCGGCGAATTTCTTCAAGAACATGAATTCTTTCTCAATTGGGGTCAAATCATTACTTTTGACCATGGCCATATATTCGGTTATATGGTCGACTCGGTCAGTTGTCCCATCGTACTTCTTTAAAATCTGTAGCTAGAAATGTTTTGGGACGGGTGCTGGAGCAGCCTCGGGGCTTGAAAGGTAGTTGACGGTATTTTTCAATGTCCAGCACGCGTTGAGGTTTCCGAACTCTTGGCACATTTTCGAGCCGTTTTTCCATACTGGCCTCGAAATCTTTCTTCCACTTTTTAAAGTCGGACGCGATGCTTGTTTGAGATATTGAAGGAGCTGTAGTCCCTGAGCTCCCAGATATGACTCCATTTGGAAATCCTCCCATGGCGGTGCCCATGGGGATGGCGTCGGAAATTCCTCCGTTAAGTATCACGAAGGGAGCGTCGCCGGGGTTGGAGAATCGAAGTTGCAGACTTTGGAACAAATATTATTACCAATTCCCCACAGACGACGCCAATTTGTGTTGGCCTAAATCGAGGTAAGACAATAAATCGAATTTATTTTGGGACAGATTGATAATTTGTTTGTATCAAAGTTGCATTCGAGCTAAGATCGAATTTGAGCGAGACAAGTGCTTAAAGAATAAACGAGGTAAGAAGTAAAACAAGACAAAGCTTAAAAATATTGAGTATCGTATTTCTGAATGTCTTTCTTGGTTACAAATAGTTTCTATTTATAATTTAGTCAAGGAGAATTACGTTACAGCCATAATAACTACGCTTTTATGGCCATTACTCTATACTTGATCGTGGTCAGCCCATGATCTTCTTCTTAAATGCCTAAGCAATGGTCGATGGTTACAAAGATCTGACCTCGTTTTGTCGAGGCGTCATACTTGCTCGGGGATCATATGGCCGTGGCGATCATTCCGATCGTAGGTACTTTGGACTCGGTTTTCCTTCTTCATCGAGATGGCTTTCCGAGGCAGAGGGTCATGTCGCCTCCTCCTCATGGATTCGCCTCATAAGGTAGGCTCACAACAGGTCTCGTGCTCGAGGCCTCAGTGATTTCCAATATATCTAGTATTAACTATTTTGGTCAAAACTTCAATGTCAAGTATAGAATTTTATGTTTTATAGCTTAAATAACCATTGACCTTGAACTATTTGATATTATTATTTTCCTTTATTTGCTCTTTAAGGTGTGAGGTGTCAAGATGTGAAGTCAGTGCCGGACAGCATTTTTCGATTCTTCACCCCTTCAATAAAAAAACACAGAGGAAAAAAAAAAAAAAAAACTGCCCGCCCGCGAATAAATAAAGCTCTATCTCATTTCCGGGCAGCTTTTTAACTTCTTTTCCGCTGCCCGCTCTTTCTCCCTCTTTTGCCACTTAACTCAATTCACCCACCCACCCCCCTTCTCCCCCGGCCTCTGCTTCTTCTCAAAGATCCAAACTTTTTCAAAAATATATAATTAATCATGAGTCTTTTTGGTCTTGGAAGGTAAAGTTTCAATCTTTTTTTAGTTTCTTGTTTTTGTGGCAATGTTGTGAATTGATCTTCTTTTTTTTTTTTTTTGGGAATTTGTTGCTGATTTCTATGTTTTAATGATCTCTAATTTCTTTTTAATGGATTTTTTGATCTGGGGTTGTTTCATTTTTTATGTTTGTTGTGTTATTTTAAATTTTGCTCCATCAAGATTGTATTGGTTTAGAGTTTTGCTACTGTTTTTTCTTATATATTAGATGAGGTTTAAGGATTCTTGGTAGCTGCACTGCATTTGTATTTGATGATGACAACAACATAACCAGTGCTATCCCACAAGTGGGGTCTGGGGCGGGTGAGGTGTACGTAGACCTTACCCGCTGTTTCTGATAGACCCTCGAGATCAAATAGAACGGAATTTGCACTTGAATATAATGGAATTTGCTAGGAGCTACTTTTCTATGTGGAATTGATACTAGACATGTTTAGTTACTATTTTACTATCCATTTGAGTTCTTGTAAAATAGGAATTTGGGCTAGCTAGTAGTGTTCCAGGACATGTATTCGACGTAGTACAAGATTGTTTACCCTTTGTCATTGGAGCTTACATGTGAAGTTGTTTATAGATGAGTCGAGTACGTAGCATGGTTTCATTTTTCTTGGTGCTGAACATGCCAACAAATGGAACCCTCATATTTTGCCTATTACTAAATTATTCGTGCCAAAGAATTAGTCTTATTTCTTAGTTTCTATTTTGAATCCTTTAGCTCTCTTTTTTTTTTTTTTTTCCTTGTCAAAAAAAAAAAAAAAGAGCTAAAGGATTCAAGACATGGTAAAGGAAGAAAACTTATAGAGACTTTTTAACAAGTTGTAAGTGGCTATTGATTAGTATTAAGAATTTGTCTGAATGGAGGGAACACTCTAGCTTGGTATTTGCATTTCAAGTATCTATATATTTGCATTATACTGTGTGGATACTATCTCCTATATTTGCATTTATTGTGTACTTAGCTCATGTATTTGGCTGTGATAGTGTTGGCCTTTTACTTTTAATGCACATCGCTTTCAGATTTGGCTGGATTGTTGATTGTAGCCGTGTGCATTTGTCATCTAATGCATTGTTTGCTCTTTCTATACAGGAATCAGAGAACATTCCGGCCCAAAAAAAGTGCACCCTCAGGGAGTAAGGTTGCTCTGCTTCCTAGTCCAGGAGAAGGAATTCTCCTGTTGTTTTTTGTGCTTTGGGTGCTTATTTCCTATGTGTTAACTCTTTGACTGCACTATCTTGATGTTGGCATCTCCAACCGCTGAAACTTTCAGTTGTCAAAGAAGGAGAAATCTTCAAATTTTAGGGAAAGCTATGTTTGTCTAATTCTGAAGGATGCTTAGGTTTTCAAGTCTTCATACTGATATGCGTTTATGAATCAATTGAATACTCTCATAAGAGTAAAAGCTCTAAGAAGCATTTCAAGATTGTTATGATAAGATTCAAACTTTGATATGATAAGATTTGGTTCAGTAGGCTAGTTCCACAGTCTAGAGTATCATATGCTATGAGTTTAGATCCTTTTGTTAGATATTGAACTTGTAACCATCTTCAGATATGCCTAAAGATACACAATTAGGTTAATGAGCGCTGTTAGGTAGGCCCTGGCCTTTTGGTATTATTCGCTTGTAGTTTCAACTGGATTATCTGAAAAAAAAAGCTTCCCAATTTATAGCTTTCGAATCTGTCGTTTTTGGTATTCAAGCTATGAAGCGCATTATATCATGAAAATAGGTTTATTTTAATATTGCAGTTTCTAGGTAGTAATTGTTGCTGATGAACAAACTTACTGGAGATTTTGTGCTTTTTTTGGATGAATCTTCTTTATCTGTTCAATGTCTTCTTCCTAGTTTTTCATTCTTCCAGATATTTCTGTTCTGATCCAAAAATTGATCAGATCCACAAACTGTGGAGTTGAAGAATAGTAATTTTCCCTATTAGTAAGGCCCGCTTCCTTATTTTGCTCTCCGTTCCACTATTGCAGGGGGCACAGTTAAGGAAGCATATTGATGCCACATTAGGAAGTGGAAACTTGAGAGAGGCTGTGAGGCTCCCTCCTGGGGAAGATATTAATGAATGGCTTGCTGTGAACAGTACTCTTTCTCCTCTCCACCTCTCCGTCTTTCATGCATGTGCATGTCATTTGCTGGCATCCCATTACTGCTATTTGTGTGGCTTAATGTTCCTCAGATACAAACAGCCTAAGCGGCTTTTCTATTCACTATCACCCTTGACATGCAGGCCTAATATGTTGCTGAAGAAGACTCACTCTTAAATAGCCAAAAATAAAAAAGAAGATATTGAAAATGGCAAAGAAAGATGCCCATAAGTTTTTCATTTTTCTGATTTTATTAAAAACTATAAAGTTTGTCATTTCTAAGAAGTTCTCTATAATTTCTTAATACTTTGTCAATATATATACCTGGAAGAGATCGCATATGGCTTCTAATTTTTTTCGATAAAGATCTGCATGTGACTTATAACTAACAGAATTTCCGATTCATTTAAGGTTTATTCTCCACGGTTTAGTACCTTTTATTTAAAAGAATACTTCAACTCTTCCCCTTGTACCTATGCCTTGTTGAATTAGGTTGTTAAATGTGATCAAGGGTGTTGCTGGATGTTTTAACATGTTGAATGGTTAACTATAGGTTACAGGTGTAGTAAAGACATGTGGATAGGGGCTCGTGTGAGTATTCTGTTATAGTTTCCGCAAATTTTATATTATGCAGTACCTTGATCTTTACCTTATAAAAAAAAGCAGTACCTTGATCTTTATCTTTAAGGGTCATCCAAATGCCACATGAACGTACCATAGTAAAGAAGTTTCACCAAGTGTTAATAATTCACATTTTAACAACAGCTTTTGTAGATTTTCTTGCTTAATAGGAATTTTTAACCTTGTCTAAAGGCTGGTGGAAAGTAACAAAAGTGTGTTTCATGGAAAGAATTCTGAATAGAAGCTTTCAAACTGCTTACATGTGAGTTTCTGTTTGAAGCCAATTTTGAGAACAAAGTGCCTCATATATTATGTAACCTTTGCTCTTACAACGTCGTTTCCCCCTCCCCCCCCCCGCCGCCACACACACACACATCAATTGTGGTTCTCCGCTCAGTTGTTGCAATAAGCTAATCTAAATTTCAAAACTAAATGGAGGTTTTATCTTGCATATCCAGCTGTCGATTTCTTCAACCAGGTGAATCTGCTTTATGGCACATTGACCGAGTTCTGTACGCCAGAGAACTGCCCTACAATGACCGCAGGCCCTAAGTATGTCCAGTAAATGATTGTTTTGATAATACTTGTGTGAAGTACTAATTGCTATGTATAATGAATAATCATTTAGATCCTCGTGATTATATATCAAAAAGGATTGCTCTCCCGAGCAATGGTTGAGTAGGGTAAAATTATTATTAGTTATTCCCTCATTTCTTTCTCTAATTGGTATTTGTACTTCTCTTAAATGATTCCAGTACTTACTGGATCATACTTGTTGTGAATGTTCTAGTGTTCTGCAAAGAAATCCCCTATGTTAATTCATTTTATTCCAAGTTTGGTGGTCAAGTCACAGTTATCAAGTGCAAACAAGACCAAGCCAGATAAGAAGTCTACTTACTAGAATCCGCCCTGTCGTTCTTGCATAGGCAGTTGTGGGCAATTAATGCAAATATCCGTAAAATCATATGGAAATCTGTGGTCAAGGATTCGATACACGTGAATCTCTGATTAGAGCATGGTTAGTTAGATTAGCTTGAAAGAGGCCTGCAGAGCGGTCTTGTAAAATTAACTGTGGTTGTTGAAGTACTTCAATATGTGCTACGAGCTGTTTGGAAATTTGAGCCACAGTGCTGCTTTGACCAAAAGTCGATGTAAATATAGGAGATGTACATCGATTACTGGACACAAAGAGATGACACGTGTTTGCACTCGGTTTCAGATTTAATCTCCAAAAGATAGATATACTTCTGAGACAATATTATTAATCGATTATGATACTTATTTTATCAGGCTAGGTGGAACGTTTGATCAGAAGTATTTTTTTGTTAGATTCACAGATCTACGTGTTGGAAGATGTTTATGTTTTAGTTCTTCCAAAGAAATGTTGCAACCAAAAAAGCAGAGGAAACACATTAAGTACATGGTTAGATTCTTGCAATGAGTAGTACTGCAACTTTTTTTGTAACATAGTAAATTAGTAATCCACCTTTAAAACCCAGTAGCCCAACATTGGCCTTTTTCACTTCGCTTCGTGTGTCTAGGCTATCACTCCTCATCCAATTGTGCTTTATCACCTTTAATCTTCCTCTTGAAGAGGCTAACAGTAAATAGTAGATATAGTCAACAACACGGTATATATGTTATAGCTAGTAAGTTTACGATTTAATAGTATAAGAAAACCAGTACTTCGATATGATCTGTAATGCTAAATGTATGTATGCATATATTTGAATTTAAAAAAAGTTTTGAACTTTTTTTCACATTCTTCAATTAATTGCAATTTGCTCTATTCCTTCATAAAGATAAGTGAAAGTTGTCCTATCAGAATGTTATGAGACCAACATTTTTATATAGGAGTGAATATTTTTCCTTTTAAGTACTGATTAACCCATAAGATGAATGTTATAGAAATGCAGATGATGAAGTTGATGTTCGGTTGGACAAGATTGATAAGTTCATAAATGATTACATTTTAAAATAGGTCTAAGTAGCATACATAGATGATAAAAAAGGGAGAAGATCGCTTGAGATTGGTTTGGCCATGTCCTACATAGACCTCCATATGCATCGGTGTTTCAGACCTCCATATTGATGCAAGGTGTCTCAAAAGACTTATCATATCTCGGAATTAACGTGAGTTCTAAAAGTAGATCACAAAGGAGACAAAGGATCTATACAGGCGACACCAACTATATGAGAGTTAGTTAGTTGTTGTTACTCTTATATATGTTAAGTTTAGTATTTGTCAGAAATCTTTTTACTTTTGGTTAAAAACTTGTATCCCCATGTAGAGATAAATGTGGATTTAGAGAACTTGTGTTAAAGATCTTCTAATTTGCTTTAAATGACACTGGAATGAAATGAACTAGAATTTTGCGAATGGATACAGATCATTTATAGTTGACCCTTAACAAATTTAGGATTTAGGCATAGTTAATCTACCGATTTGCGTATTACATATGTTGTTCTTCATATACTGATCTTTGGCGCTTTCCTACGCAATCTGACATTGACTGCACTACCACCTGCAGCTGGTAAATCAAATGGAATCACTTAAACATGAGCACTTTAACAAGTTTACGAACAGACACTAGTCGAGAAAGCTACAAATAGGTACTAATGATGAACTAACACTGTGGGATCTACTAGATATTGTTTCTCTTATGGTTCGGTAAAGTGAATTAAATATTGATCTATGTACTGAGCCTGCAGAGATCATCGAGAAGAACCTAATAATCATTGGATCTGGTTTGGTTGAGTTGAACAGTGCGGTTCTTTACCACTAATAGGGATCATAATACAAATGAAGGGTTTGGATGTGTGGAGGCTGCTCATTGTCGTAAAAGCTGTAAATCGCTAACATCTGGACATACATCAACATTATTGTTTTTCTAGTTCAATATACTTACTCTCACCATTTAATGTCACAGCTAGAAGTCTGGACCTTTATTACTTATATAAAAAGAAGAAATCTAGAACTTTAATTTTTTGGTTTTTCCATAATATGTTTTTTTGCTCTCTTGGCTTTCATTAGTTGTTGGTGAATTACATTTTCCGCTGTACTTTTGCAAAGAAATTTATCTATTTTACTGGCTATTCTTAGTGCTATGAATGCTCATTCCTCCTTAATCAAGTCCAGGTTCGGTTGTCATAGTCTGAATCAAGTCAAACGCAAAAATTTCATATGCTGCTGTTTTTGATTGTTCATGAGAAGAAAACTTTAGATGATATTGCTAACTTCTTCACATATTGATTTCAGGTATGAGTACAGATGGGCTGATGGTGTACAAATTAAGAAGCCTATTGAAGTATCAGCTCCAAAATACGTTGAATATTTGATGGACTGGATTGAAACTCAATTGGATGATGAATCTATATTTCCCCAACGGCTTGGTAATTACTGGTCCTTAATTAGAAATTAATGACATGTTTTTTTAAAGTTTAAAATATTGTACTGGTGCGAAGTACACAGTTTCTATTTGGGAAGTATCAAATGCTTGACACTCATGTAAATCTTAACATTCTCTGTTACTTTCACATGTTTCAAGATTGCAATCCTATCTGATAATTCTAGTTACAGTTAAAATACCACATCAAACTAACTGAAAACTACTCTATTACCATTCTACTTCTGCTAGTATTGTTTAACTTTTATAAAGTTTTTTTCACTAATTAAAATGACTAGTATTATATGAAAGTTTTGTCTTCAGCCCGTGTGAAGTTGTCCCTTTGCTTGTAACAATTCAGTTATTACTTTAATAGTTTACTTTTTGCTTAGCTCTGTTGGGAGAGGCTGGGATTTTTTTTTTTTGTGGGGGGGCGGGTTGGGTAATAGTGTGGTGCCAGAGTCTGGGTTTGGAAGTGAGTGGGTGGGTCAAGTTGGATGAGGTATTCTAGCTTATATCTTAGTTTGGACAACTCTTGTACCTTTGGTCATTAATTCTATTTGCTAAATTTTGTAGGTGCACCGTTTCCATCTAACTTCAAGGATGTTGTGAAGACAATTTTTAAGCGCCTCTTTCGTGTGTATGCACATATTTATCACTCCCATTTTCAGAAAATTGTGAGTCTCAAGGAAGAGGCCCATTTGAATACATGCTTTAAGCATTTCATACTTTTCACCCATGTGAGTTCTCTGAATCTTTTTCTTGTACAGTTTAGCAGTTTTTCTTTCTTCCAAAGTCTGAAAGCATGCACAATGGCACATAGCATGCATCTCTCTAAACTGATTCGTGTTATCTTCATTATGTTTACTTGTTCTCCTGTTTGGAATTGAGGCGTACTAGTAGTTGTTCAGTCTTCTAATACGATCAGTCGATCACACACACTCTCTCTCTCTCTCCTCCCCCCCCCCCCCCTCTTTTCCCCTGCTTTTGTCTCACGTTTCTCTAACCTTATCGATCAAGCTAAGTTAGATTCAACTGAGATTTGGAATTGGACATTTTAAACTTACTACTTTAGTATCATGTGGAAAATTTGTATTATGTGCATAAAGGATATGCATCTCCATACTGATAGAAAATTGAAGGATCAAAATCTGAATACGCTGTCCGAGGGGAAATTTTCTTTTGTCTTCCTCCGGATGTCTGTAATTCACTAGTTTGATATCATCCGCTTGCTTGCTTGTTGCTGAACCAAGGTACTATCGGTCATGAGGAAATGATTTGAAGCTTTGGATAATGGCTGGTTTCAAATCTAGCAGGAGGAGAAGATCTTCTCTGCCTATTTATTCTAAAAATATGTAGAAGTGAATTAGATGAGTGATCTAAGTTTATAGTCTCGAGAAAACTAATCACCAATAGCTGCTCAATCCACATGACGTGTGTTCGCTGGATAAAATGAGGGTCGGTTGAGATAATAAATAGAATCTTGTGCTTTTAGTGTATAGTCTAAATTTTAGCCCTTTTAGAGTATCGGTTAAGGTGTTACCCTTTAAAATGACTGCAGATCATTTACCAGATTAATTTATCCCAATGATGTTTTAAATACTACTCCCTCCATTTCCGTTTATGTTGCTACATTTCCTCTTTAGTATGTTCCAAAACGAATGACATCATTCTAAATTTGAAAACAAATAGCTTAAACTTCTCATTTTACTCGGTAAGTAAAAAAGTTTTATTTACCCATTAACAGTTATGTACAATGATCAGAATTGTAATGCTAAAGCTTGGGCACATGCCCCAAGCTTCAGCTCCTACGTTTCCTATGCGACACCTAACACCGAACCAAACCAGACATCAGACATCCTATATAAACTCCTAAACTAGCAAGACATTTAAGGGTGGAAGTTCAGCTCCCTCAATCTACTAGCTAGTCTAGGCTTCAGCATTCCTCCACAAAAGACCTCTGTATTATCAGTCTAGTGATCACTTCTGGTGTTCTCTGTTTTCTCTGGAATATTCTCTGATTTCTCTCTTTCCAATTATAATAGTTGCAACCTGCCTGTGTCACTCTGTATAGATCAGCTATAGCAGTCTTTTGTTTCATCTGTGTTACCATCCACTCCACTTCTTCAGCCCATCTTGGCTTGCCTTTGGATTTCCAGCCAGTTGAGCAGCTTGTTCCAGATGTTTGCAGACACTGCACATTCAAAGAAAAGATGGTCAATGCTTTCATTCACGTCGCCACATAAAAGGCATGTCATGCCCTCCACCACTCATCACCACTCATCACCTTGCCAGCCTATCCTTTGTGTGCAGCCTTCCATGTAAGGTTAGGAATAAGATAAAGAACCACTTAGGTGTCCCAAAGTTATTACACATGAGTCTGCTCCATGAAGTCTTCTGGAATGCACCTCTCAGTCTTAAGTACATTTTCTTTATAGAGAAGGTATCCACAAGTTGCAATTCTGAAATTTGATATCCAGCTTTCACTACATACTATTTTGCTTTCAAATTTTCTTCAGCATCCAAGAGGCCTGTGTAGGAGTTATTTCCTATATTGGACATTCCTTCCCATAGTACACATGGACCCATCGCACTCACAATTTATCCTTTTTCTTGCACAAGTTCCATAAAAGCTTGCATATTGCTGCGCCACTATTCCATGTTACTATATCCATTATATTAAGTCCACCGGCTGTTTTAGGTTGGCACTTGACTGAGTGTTTTCCAAGTAATCAAGGCTTTTTGTGACGGTTCATTCTTATTGGTCTATAGGAATCTTCTACAAATGGTCCATAAGAAAGCATTTATGACCACACTGATGTTATAGCATTGTGTATGATCACAATTTTAAGAGTCTTCCTTTCTTTCTTAAACTCCGTGTCGATTCAAACTTTTCCACATAATTTGGAACCGAGGGAGTACTTGCAGGGGCGGATCTAGGAATCGAAGATAGCGGGTGCCACTATTTATATTTACCCGTAGCCACAAAAACCAAATAAGAACAGGGGTCGGGTCAATCAGATTTTTGTTACTTCAACTAGGTTGATTAAGCCATATATTCGCAATATACAAATAGATTAGGTTTATTTAAGTTATTCTTTTTCACGCTTGTTTTAAGCTCTATATTATGCAAGAACTAGCAAAAAAAATTATGAAAGAGCGCCTCAATTAAAAAATTTCCTCAAAAAAGTAGCTTAATTTTTATATATTTTTTGTTTGACCTGATCAATTTATTTTCAATAATCTCGAGCCAATTTCTTCCGCTTGATTGTCACGTTTTATGGCAATTCTTGCGGAGCAAAAACTTTAAATGTTCAATCTATGAGAATTAAATGAAAAGATCTAATAAGTAAACCACTTAATTTTTTGAAAATCAATACTCCTATAAGTTATTGCTAAAATTATTCTTCAATATGTATATATTAGTGTTACGTTGTATTAAAAAAAAAAAAGATAAACTACATTAACTAAAACCAATTTTAACTATAAAAATAAATGTTCATAAAATATGTTATAATAGTAAAGAGAAGACAAAGAAAAAAATGGAAAAGAAACAACATGGAAAGAGGGGGAGATGATATCTAGCAAATATAAGGAGAGGAGAAAAGAAAAAGGAAAAAAGGACAAAGAAAAAGGAAAAAAGAACGAAGTAAAGAGAGAGATCCCAGGTGGGACAGAGAATCCTATGTGGGCAAGACCTCTAAAAGTTGGAAAAAAGGTACTAAGGGTAGATTCGAACCCAAGTCAGCTGGGATAAAATGATGCACCTTAACCAGTGGCACCAAGGCACCATTACAGTTACGGGCGCCAATTAAAATATATGTACGTTTTCTGTACAAATATACACAGTATATACAGAGTTCCGACAGAAGTTACCGGGTGCCGTGGCACCCCCTACCCACCACATAAATCCGCCCCTGAGTACTTGATTAATAGACAGCTGTTTAGGGTCATACTGGTGTAATTTCCAAGTTTGGGAATGGAAGGGGTGCAAAAGACTTGTTAGCATAATGGCATTTTTCAAATAAAGGTTACTCGGGTGTGAGCTGGGTAACTCTAAGTAAGTCTCCTGATAGGGGGATGGCAGGGAGGTCAGCCAAAACCTGGTTTTCAAGAAGAGTACGGGTTCTCAGGTGTGTATATAGAAAGAAGGGAGAGAAGAAATGTTGACCCTTTAGATGTGTTGGTTAACACAGGCCTTCCCCTGAAGACTTAATTTTATATTTTGCCTTCCCGTAGATAAGTATAGAATCCTTTAAAGAGCATACAGTTTAACTTTTTCATCATTAGACTAAGACGAGGGAGAAATGTAAATCTTCCTGGAGTCTGCTTCTGTTATTCCATTTGCATCTTTTTCCTTTATGGACCACTTCCTGGGTCATATACTTGAATCACACACCTCTAGTTTCCAATTTCAGATAGCCCTTCCTTCTTGTTATTCCCTAATCCTCAATAAAGCAGCTTCTAGCACTACCTTATCAAGACTTCTGAATGCCTGGGATTACAATGAAGGGAATGTAATTATCGTGAAAGCCTATGAATGAATGAAAATTTTTGTTAGAAAGAAACAAAGATAGTCATTTACTAACGGTGGAAAAAAAAAAAGCCTTGCACTTCTAGTTTTTTTTATTTCCGAAGGAGGTGAAACGAGTTGCTTTCGACAACATATACTGTACCTAGAAGACTAGAACTTTGTTTTGGAGCTTAATTCAATGTTACGTTGCTTACAGTGTTCTGTATATGGATTGATTGCCGAGGAGTTAATAATTGTAATGTTTATTTTGGTAGGAATTTGGACTGATTGACAAGAAGGAGCTGGCTCCACTCCAAGAGATTATAGAATCCATCATTGTTCCTTACTGAAGATGATTCTTTTATTTTGCTGCTGAAGCTTGTTGGAACTTACTAGCCTTAATGTAATAAAGTTTGTGATTGGTAATCAAAAGTATATAGGCCTCAGGTTGATATTTGAAGTGTTTGATAATGTATATCGTGTTATATGATTGTAGCTTTTCTCTATATTGCTTTCAAGAAAGTCCTTTTGTACGACTTGATTAGCAACCAAGTGGCGGATGGACAAATTAAGACACTAATGTCCTTTTAAAGACACTAACGGTTTTTTCCCTCTCTTGTTAATGTTTGGTCGATATATATAGCTTTGATCAAAAATGAATTTTTAAAATATTATCAATCCAAGTAGAGGAGTATAAACGAGTTCGACATTTGATACTCAACTCAAATAAACACGAGTTCAACATGTTCAGAAACACCCAAAAGACCAAAAGAAGAAAAAACAGTCGCAGAGAATAGAGGCATTTGCGGAGTAGCTGTTTAGCTACGAACGAGAATAATTCATAATGTTTTGTTTTTTTTAAAAAAATGTTGCTGTACGAACATTGACAGTTTCTTGTCTAACATTTTGAAAAGTGACTGTTGGTCAAAATCACCCAGCTAAATTTAACTTCACGTCAATGTTTTATGCAGGGTGGATCCCGTCAAACTGAAATCATAACTTCTAAAGGGCCCCAAACTGGTTTAATTTTGGGGAGGTTTACAAAAAGACCCATTAAAATCAAAATATTTACCCACCTCTACCCATAAGTTTCATATTTACAAGTCATACCCATAAACTGTTTACATGCCCTACCAATCTAGACGTCTAAACTATTATTTATGCAGTATACTTCAAAGGTATACACCCATATTTACACTTGTATACTATTATTTATGCAGTATATCTTAAATGTATATACCTATAAGGTATAACAAATGTATACAGTAATAAATGGGTAGGTTGGTAAATACTTTTAATTTTATGGGTAGTATAGTTTTTAATGGGAAGAACTTATAAATATTTTGAATTTCATGGGTATATAGTGTAAAAATCCTTAATTTTGAGGTGCAACATTTAGAACTCTACTATAGGCTTTTGCCTACTGCCTGCTCCCCCCTTTCTTTTAAGGAAAATTTACACAAAATGACTACCATAATATTTAAATTACAAAAAATACCGATACTTTTTCTATATTTACAAAACATAGCAATAGTTTTTTATATTTATCTTACATACCATTTTTTCATCTCCACTTTCCCACCCACAAAACCCTAATTTCTTCTTCTCTCTTCCTCTCTCCTCCTCTGCCCATCCACCCACCCCGCCGCCGTCCCTTCCCTCTCTCTGGCAAGCAGATCCGGCCAACCCCAGTCGCGCTCCGCTATTGCTCCTCACTCCTCTCCGGCGCTGCTGCATTGCAACGTCTGCTGCTCCGATTTAACTTTTCCGGCGGGTTTTCGGTGGTGAATTTTCAGATCTTTTTTTTTTTTTTTACCTTTTTTCCTTTTGTATGTGTGTAGTATGTATATTTTTTGTATAAAATCCGTATATACTTGTATTTTTTGTATATAAATATCTATCTCCCACTTTTTGTATGTGTATGTTGTTTGTATCTTTGTGTATGTGTATGCGTGGAGTGAAAAGTTATTTGTATATATTTTAGTTGTATATCTTTGTATGTTTGTGTAATTTTTTATATGTCTGTGTATGTTTGATTTCAAAACAATAATTTATATGAATTTTCATATGTATATATGTGTATATTTCCTTTTATAGATCTAAAAAACAAAAAAAATAAAAAATTATAAATCCTGCGACCTGCCGCCGCCACTGGTGACTGAAACAGTTGTGAGGGAGATGGTAAAATCCTAATTGTATGGTATAAATGCATTTTGTATATGCTATGTAAAAAAAGTATTGTTATTTTTTGTAAATTAGTACAGCATTGTTATGTTTTGTAAATATGCCATTAGGGTTGTATATTTGTGTAAATCTCCCTTGTTTTAATATATAGTTTTTGAAGTATGGGAAAAGTCTACCACATCGGTAAAATATGAAGGGCAAGTGGCCCATATAAGCTTTGTACAATGGTATTTTTTACAAAAATATACAAATTTAAACACTTAATTACGAAAAAATAGCAATACTTTTCAAGTTACAAGCCATAGTAATATTTTTCCTAGCAAAATGACAACATTTAATATACACACTTATACCCACTCTGCTAAAAACCCTAAAACATTTACTCCACTTCCCCTAAACCAAATCAGCCCCACCCCCCATTCCCTTCTCTCTTCCTCCACGCTGAAACCGTCCAAATACACCCTATTTTCGTCTCCACCATTATCACCGCCATCTCCGCTGCCAGATACGCACAGCCACCACAATCAGTGACGAATTCACTCGATCCGTCACTGATTCCGATTCAAACGAACTCACAAAAACCGGCCCATTACCGTCATCATCTTCACCGGAAAGCAGCTACAGCACGACGGAGAGCCGATTACCCTTTCCCCTTTACGATCTGTCTCCTCCGTTTCTGTTACGATCTGTCTCATCCGTTTCTGTTACATATTGTACTGATAGGGCATCATATGTCTTAGTCTTCGTTTCTGTTACATATTGTACTGATAGCGGCGACATATGTCTAAATCGACAGGGAGATTGCTTTTGTTAGTGAAGATTTACAGAGATAGGACACTTCAGCGGCACTGTTACATTTATGACCCCTCCTAAAAGATCATTTTCACTTTTGGTGCATTAAGTGGTGATGTATATTAAAGTAAACAGTGCTGAAACACTCTTGAGACGGAGCTTGATTTCAAGTTTTGATTTTTTGAAACAATATTATTTTCTGTTATTTAGATTTGTTTCATTTTTGTTCCGTTTCAGTTTCTCTAGAATTGTTCAGATTTCGTTTATGTTTCTGTTCCTGTTTGTACATATTTGTCAGATTAATAAATTTGAACTCCTTTTCTATTGCTCATGACTGATGGCATTGAAACAATATGTACGGTTTGAATATTGTTGAAACATTGAAACAATTGTTGTAACAGTTTGATACATCTGATACGATGTTGAAGCAGTATGATACGGTCTTAAATGGCATTGAAACAATCTGAAACAATTGTTGAAACAGAAACAATTGTTGAAACAGTTTGATACGGTCTGAAACGGGAGTTGATACAGTTTAAAACAGTATGATACAGTCTGAAACGGGACTTGGCACGGCTTAAAACGGTCTGATACAGTCTGAAACGGAGTATATACAGTCTGAAACGAGAATTGGTACATTTTAAAACAGTATGATACAATCTGAAACAGGACCTGATACAGTTTAAAATAGTCTGATACAGTTTGAAATGGAGTTGATACGGTCTGAAACGGGAGTAAAAGTGAAATTGGGGGAAATGGTGGGAGGAAAAGTGAAATAGGAGGGAATGGGAGGAGAAAAAGTGATAGTGGGAGAAATAGGAAGAAGGATGCAAGAGTTTGGTATGTTATGGGAAAATATTGCTATGTTGTTGCTATATTTGTAATTAACTTTTGTTTTCCTCTATATAGAGTAATTTTGCTAAAATGTTGCTATGTTTGGCAATTAACTTCTACAAATTGTACTTTTGTGTAAAAATTCCTTGTACAATCCTCAATCCTTTGAGATAGCTTTTGGGGTGGAACTAGGTCCAAGCTTATATGGGTGCCCGTGTGACGGATGCTCGTGAGATGGGCGTCCGGATGCCCCATCACTTTGCAGCTTAGAAGCTTGTCAATCTTGCTTGACCTGACCTCATTAGCCCGTTCTCCATCAGGGACGTTACCGTATAGCTTAAAAAATTTCTAACATAGGCCGATGCTAATGGGATTCGAACCCTGGACATCTAAGTTGAATAACATGCGCTTAAACTAGTCTTGTCAGATGACCTTGCAAGGGTCTAGGTAAATCCACCCCTGCAAGACCCTTGAAAATTTTTAAAAATAGGCAGCTCACTACAAACCTAAAATTACAAATTTTAACACTCATTCAAAAAAAATACCCTAACTACCAAATCTCCCCCTCTCCTGCCACCGAGCCGCCGGTAGACACCCTCCACCGCCGGTGATGTCGTTAGTTTTTCGTATTTTACTGAAATTATGTTGTTGATGTTGTCTATATCATTGCTTTGGACTAGTTCATACACACAAATCTCCCCCAAAGAATAAATTATACATGAATATACATAGATAAATGCGTAGAAATGAGAGAAATACAAAAATATAAACAAAAAAAAAGTAAAAATTCATATAAACATCTTTAATACTAACAAAATATGAAAATTTATACAGATTTATTCACTCGCATATACACGCTTGTACAAATTTATACGATTTTATACACGTGTATAAACTTGTATAAACTTGCGACATGCTGCTATCTCGAAAAAATGATGACATTTCGGGTAAGATTCGCAAATAGGGGCTATTTTTAGTAACTTTCGTCTGTTGCTTCTCTTCTTTTTGTGTAAAATCGAACGTAAAAATTTGGTTTGAGGCCACTATTTTCTTTGTTCTTACACTAGAGGCCACTTTTAGGCCTTTACTAAATAAATATTGACTTAAGTTCTGATCATTGACTGAAGTTCAGTCCATACGGCCCCTGGACTGAAGTTCCATCTTTAAGGACTGAACTTCAATTCATATGGCCCTGGACTGAAGTTCCATCTTTAAGGACTGGACTGAACTTCAGTCAACATGGTCCTGGACTGAAGTTTTGTCTTAAAGGACTGAACTTTAATCCGGCCTCTAGACTGAAGTTTTATCTTTTAAGCGAAAGTGGCCACAAACTAAATATTTTGATATTAGTGGCCTGTGCCCAAAGACCAGTGACAAAAATGGTCTTTCGTGCACTTTCCCCACCCTTTCCATTAGAAATGATATGCAATTGTCCCGCGAACAAGATTTATAGAAATTGTCAAAATAATTACAGCCAACAACTAATCAGTTTGACAGCATAACTATAATTAATTACTGATAACAAAGTTACCAAGGTCTTTTTTACCCAGATTCAAAAAGTCTGTCTCTTACATTTTTTATTTTTTAATTATACTAATTTACAATTATTATATGAAAAATTAAAAGTATGGCACAATTATTTTGGTGATATTTTACAAGTATATATAAGCAGAGAATATTTATTCCACTCCTGTCATCCAAGTCCCGTTTGATTAACATGATTAATCACACATGTTATTGACATGTTGGAAGGAAGTTTACTTTTTTATGGCCACGAGGAATTTATGACAAAATGTAACAAATATAAATATCACCTAGTAAGGAGTATTTGACCATTTTCGTTAGAAAGGATACAAAATATTTCAAGAGTTGGTACAAAGAAAAAGGGCCAACAAATTACCATCAATTGCTTTTGAGAAAAAACGAAACAAATTTATCCGCATTACCACCATCAAATTATTTTCTCCTTGGTCTATCGTTATCACTATCTTAATTAATAAGTAGCAATCCAAGGATAGTCTACCTTTTAGTGTCAAATTTACACTTAGCAAAGCTAGACAAATGAATAATCTATGACCAACATCCTCAAATGTTCATTCAAGACATTCTCTACTAAAAGAATATAGTACAAAAATGGCTATACTACTGTTATATTCCTAACCATCAAGTTGCCCATGAGAGGTCCTAATTTCTGAATGACCAGTCTCTGAAGCTGCAAAACTATAGGCACCAGCAGTTGCAGCAAGGACAACAAAAACCATGGAGAAAAGTTGAAAGTTTGCTAGCAACTCCCCTCGAACCTCGCTATCTGCTGAACGACACATGATCTCGTTACCTTTCAGTTGGCAACCGTCTGGCATCATCGGACCATATAGAGTGAATGCAGTTTGATAGAACCAGAGGCCTTGGAGAGTTACTGAAATGCCGCTGGCTAAATCAACAGGGAAGCTGGTTGGCATAAGAGCTCCGGTGACAGTCGTTAATATGCAGAGGCCTATGAGGAGGACAAGAATAAGGTGATAGTAGCCTTCAAGGCCTTTGTGGGTTGTGGAGTGGAAATAGAACAAGAAATACTCTGCACAGAATGCTGTGGCGGCGATCAAGCAGAGAGCTCCATCAGGCAAGGGAAGAAAACTGAAATATAAAAGCAAAATGTGTTGCTTAAGTGATTGATGGAGTAGAAAATCAAATATAAATAGATAGCCATATAGATAAGATAGACTGTTTTTCGTTATTCTACATAGCGAACTGAACCCTTAGAGGAGATTAACCTATGTTGGAAGTACGATACTGGTGTTGTAATTAACAACAAGGGTAAGATATTTAAGTTTTGTTCTTACTTTTCGATCATATGTCTGATGCAATGAATGTATGTGATGGCTACATTTCAACTAGATTCTCCTAACTCATTGAATGATTGTGAAAAATGGAATATTCTGCTTCTACTTAGTGAAGGGTACGGAAACTGTAATCCCATTCTGATTAATTCTTAAGCTGCTGGAAGTAAGCGATCATTAAAAAGCAAGAGAATTCCAAAACACTGCATGATAGCACACAACTAATTCATGAATATCTCAATTTTTAACTGATTTTCGTCAGACCTGACCTACACTACACATGTACGAATGAGGATGATGAGGGATACAGTCCTCTAATTTGTCTCATTGTCAATTTCAAATAAAAACTGATTCCAAAACACATCTCAAGAGCATGATTTCCAACCAGGATTGCATGAAATAGTAGGCACTCTAGATCCCTGTTTGGTAAACCAGCAGGAGATTGATAATGAATTATTGATGTGAGTAAAAGAAACATAAAAAGTCATTAATTTAACATATACACACTATTCATTTACATGCATCAGTTCATTCAGAAACTTAGACCCGTCATGTGATTATACTAGTACGTTTTCAAGTATAAGCATATTCATTGGCATCCTATCCTAGAACTTCTGAGTTGGACTACTTCGCTCATGAACTTAGTATCCTATTACTTACTGAAAGAAAAAAGCAGGAATTGGATCCTTAAGCATTGATCAATTCTGGTTCCAACTAACCAAGTTTCCAAGAAACTATGATATCTACCAGTCTCTTCTAGCTAGAAGAATGTGTTACAGTTTCTGTTCTGACTGCTTCCCTTTAGCTTTGAACCGTTGCCTAAGACTAGAAATGCCTAAATTACTAAATATCTAGAAACAGGAAATCAGAAATAAATGGAAATAAAATGAGGCGTCCCACAAGACAAATCAAGAAAGGGCAGTTAGAAGACCAGAAAGGGGCTTAAAGCATCTGGTCATTTTTCTTGGGTGAGGGGGAGGAAAGCCCCACCTAGGTTTGTTGTCTTATAATCTGTCATTTTCCACTTTTCTCATGGATGGTTGAGCAGTCCTCTTCAAGAATTACATGCGTAAATTACTTCAAAGATACGTGGGCTTGGGCAAAAGGCAAACTTAGTTGATGCACAGTAACCCAACTTGACAGTATGTCAATTACTTGACATTCTTTAGTCCATTGTAAATTGTATCTTGGGAAAATTGTATATAAGACTATATTGATGCAAAAGAACTCCACGGTGAGTGTAAAGTTCCACTACGTTGTATTTCTCGTGAAGAACAATAATTAAGCAAGGAACGATGATTGTACAATTGTACAACAATTTTACAGTGATATCCCATAATCCTATAGGTGGAGTCTGGGGAGGGTGAGATGTACGCATAATTATCTCCACCAAGGTGGAGAAGCTGTTTCCGGGAGAGAAAATATTTTGAAAACATACTTGAAACAAGGAACGGTGACTGTCAAATAATATTGGACACTAAATTTGATCTGCTCAAACAAAGAAAGAAGGTTCTACATGTAAGTTTTTTACAAATAGAAAAAGTCTTGAGTCATGACTCATGCCCCTAATTATTAGAAATCAATCAAATATATAATATAACTCAACCTTATATCAAATCCAACACCATAGTTAGCAACTTCATAATTCACATGTGATAGCTAAGAAGAAGGAGCTGGTGAATATAACTTTTTGGTTCAGCGTGAGATGTCTAAAGTAGTACTAGCTAGGCATATGGACATCTGGGTTCCACAAGGTCACAAACTAATTATGAGAGCAAAAGCAATCCTCTGGATCATTTCATAATTACAATTCTATTAAGAATTACAACTAAGTACATGACATATAATAGTAATCTAAGGTCAACAAGCAACACAGTCAGAAAATTATGAAATGGGAAATTAAACTAACCTGGTTTTCTCGGAAAGGAGCACAATCAAACCGAAGACGAAGAACATGAGAAGCATTCCAGCATGCTCAAAGTTATTCATATGAGTAGGATTTAAAACTCCATGAACAAAAAGTCTGAGGTGAGTTGAATAGAACAGCTCAATACAAAAATCAATAAAACCTCCAATTGCTATAACATAAAGTTCCAAATACTTCAGCTTCCCATTAAAACCTGGTACAGGATTCCAAACTCTCACCCTGAATGACTTAGGATTTGATGAATACCTAACTAAAGCAGACCATATATGCCACACACCAACTACAAGAAACAGTGTTCCAGGAAGAACATGCCCAGGAAAAGACCCCATCTTTTTATTTTATAACCGAGAAATCTCCGAGGACCTATAAAAGATCTTCTCAATAACAACTCCACTCTTTAGCCTTAAAACTATACAATAACTGTCAGAAAACAACTCCTTATAACCGAGAAATCTCCGAGGATCAGTGACTGCACAACCAACAAAGATCTTCAATAACAACTCTACTCTTTAGCCTTTAAACTATAATAATATAACTGTCAGAAAACAACTCCAGTAAACAGTTTCAGCAAAATTCAAGATTAACCCAATTCTTGAAATATCTTCATTTCTTCAATACAATATATAAAAAATTACACTTTTCTCATATACCATTTGCTTTGTAATTGTGAAACAGCTAAGCAAGAAAGATGGGTTTCTTGTACAGTTAACTTCTTTCTGTTAGAATATATTCTATAACAAACTGAATCTATGCCCTCTTACCCCAAAATACAAACTTGTTAAGTCCTTAGCAACCTAGTAATTACCACCTGTTCAATAGAAAAGTAGCAATTAATGACCAAAATTAAAAGGAGACTTTTTAAACTAAATTATACTCCTATCACAAAGAGCAAACTTTGAAATTGACAAAAATAGAGCTTGTAGAATAGGGAATTCCGTGTATTCTAGGCCTTATTATGTGAAGGCCCCACTAAATGACTAATATAAAAGTCAAAATAGCGTAACACATCTTCTTTTGGACGGCAGTAGCATCCGGCCCGGCTTACACGCACCTCGACTTATTTTATGGAATATCTGTCCTTCCATCAACAACATATACTAGGCGACTCTACCCACCAAATTACATAAATGTGAAGAAAGACCAAAGTATTCTTTTACCTTCGTTAAGATTTGAACATGCGGTTCTAATCCCGACTCGTTGACCACTACTGTAACACAACATATATATATATATATATTCTAATGCAAGTCCTACAAGGATCCAACAACCCCATATTGCCATAGTTGACAATATTGAAGAAACCAACATCAGATCTAATAAATTACTACAATCCAAATGCAGCCTCAAGAAAAGTAAAAAGATCATAAATATGTTATATACAAGTATAGAAAATAAAAGGGTAGTTGCAAAATATGGCATGTAAAAATGTAACGCACCTTTTACAAGTTGTGAAAAGTCTAGAATATTTTGTTGTTTGGAATGCAAGAAAAAAGGGAGAAAAGTGAATAATGATGGAAAGAAAGTGGGATCAGAGAAAGTTCTTGATGGGGTCATCAAGAAAGATAAAAATAAAAAAGTGATGGCAATTATGGACGTATTATTGAGTTTAGTATAATACTATTTTAATATTTGAATGGTGTGTTCAGCATTTTTTTAATGTATCTGACACATGTGTCTTTTTAACTTGTACGTGTTGAATGAATGATTTTGGGTTTTTTTGTTTGACTCATACTAAGGTCTCTTTCTAATAATAGAGAGGTGTTTGGTTTTTGAGGTTCTCCAGGTGGGGGAAGTAGGGGATTGGTTTTTGTGTTAATTGGATCTTGCTGCATTTGAAATGGAGCAATTATACCGTCCGTTTGGTTTTAGTATCATAAATAAATACCCATCCATTAGTAAAATATTTTTATTAAATGGTCTAAAACCCATCTACTCTCTTTTTAATCTCCTTCAATATCTCAAAAACTAATTCACCACCTTCACGCCGCCTTCATCCTCACCGACAATGATGTGAACTACCATGAAAGGGTCCTTAATGTATTTAAATGAAAGTAAAATATCAAATTAGGTTTTTCATTAAAAAAATATTTAGTTCTTTTGTACGTTTAAATAATATTAATGAATCTTAATAATATAGGACCCAAGATTTCAATTCAGTGGAGACACAAGATAAAATTGAAGGAAAGAGTAAGATAAAATTGAAGAAAAGAGTATAAAAGAAATTGTAGGAGCTGAGATTCAAACTCAAGTCTCAAACTTTGGAGCTAACTTTAAACATCTACAATACCAATGAACCGAATTAGCTTTTGTTCTTTTGGGTGTATATTTAAATATATATACACGTTTTCTGTCATATATACATATATATACACAGAATTTTTTCCGATGCCAGTGGGTGGCGGTGCACCCACCCCCACCATGTAGGTCCGCCCCTGTGTTTGACCAAGCCGCCAAAATCAGCTTATTTTGAGAAGTGATTTTTATCAAAAGTGCTTTTCAAATAAGTGCTTTGTGAGATAAGCAGTTTGTGTTTGTCCAAATTTTAGAGAAGTATTTTTGTTATTAATTTGTGTTTGACCAATATTTAAAAAAATTATCAAATTACGAAAATGGATATATAATAACATTAATTTGATTAAATATGGAAGTTTGAAATGTGTATTCTTGTCCCAAATAATTAAAAGCACTTATTTTTTCAAGAAGCTACCTTTTTCAGCTTCTTCCCCACAGCAGAAAAACAGCTTTTGCTACCACTCAAAAACACTTATTTCTCCCTAGAAGCTTGGCCAAACACCCCAAGATTTTAAAATAAGCACTTTTTGAGGAAAATAAGCACTTCTGGCTCCCCAGAAACTTGACCAAACATGCTCTTAGTTTTTGTAAAGATTATTCAAACATAATTTTTTACTTCTTAAATGAGTTGGCAAAACTCAACCTGCTTATTTTTCAATTATAATTTTGTTCAAAGTGTTCGAACCTTAAAAATCTCTAGTTAACATAAAGCAGACTTATCATCTCAACATATAGTGTTTACACCCGGTATAGTTAAGTTAACCAAAGATATAAACTAATTTTTATTTTTATTTTTATTTTAATAAATTAAATAAAATATAATTAAAGAAAGAAAGTAAAGTCAATAATTTAACATTATAAAGTTTTAGGGTTGCAGTCTCTTTCTATTATTTCTTGGTTCTTCTTCTTCCGTTCCACTCAAATTAAAGCTCTACCTTGTATTTCTTCCGTCCTTTATTTTTCTCCATGCAAGTCAATCAACAAACTTGATTCCGCAACTACTTGTCAGGAGTTTAGAATATAACACTGATATTTAAACAAGCACATCCTTATTCTAATTTTTCAACGAAAGTGCAATTTATAATTAGTACATTTGAAAATTTTCATTATTTTAATTTTTGTGTGTAACAATCATCTAAAAGTACTTGGAAATGGGGACCAGCTATAATTGAAGTGTTATAAAACAGCTGAAACTACATCACTGCATATAGTTTCTACAAGCTAGTGGGAGCCATTCGGTTAGAAATTAGAATTTTTTGTGTAGAGTGATTTGGTACAAGTATTTTGAAACATTTGAGAAGGAGAAGCTAGTGATCTTTGTTCATTTGTTTCAGATAGTAGTGTTATTTTCTGGATTTGTCATTATTCTGTAAAAATAAAATAACACAGTCAGATTCAAACAATCTGATTTAATGTACAGTGAAGATTTTATATCTTCAAACTGATTTAATGTACAGTGAAGTTTTTATATCTTTAAACTGTAAATAATAATATATATATTTTAATAATCCGGAAGTTTTTAATCTTATGAACAGATTAAACACACAATAATTCTAATAATCCGTTGAAGTATTTAAATCTTCAAAAACGAAATATTAAATTTGAAGTAGAAAATCTTTTCAGATTTTAGTCTCCACAAACAGTCTATTATCGATTAGCAGACCAAAACACAAATGAGATTTCTTAAGATTGTTATATATCTGCACTTTCGATAATGACCAAAACAGAAATAGATGAAGTAGAAAAATTCCAAGCCAACAGTATACACTGCCTGTCCGTAAGAAATCTAATCCCCTCACAGTTACCCAAGGTTTGTGGATTAATTTCTCCCAGGATAGAATGGAATTATCCTCACTGTGATAGCGGTAATTCAAATCATAGTGAACAACGAACTCAAATAATGGTAGCAAATCACATTGACTCAGAACTTACTTTTGTTTTGAAAACAAATGCAAAAGGTAATGAGAGAGAGAGAGAGAGAGAGGGAGAGAGAGAGTATAAATTTTAGGATAATCAAAATGAGGCAAAATGCCTCTCTATTTATAGCCACAAGATTTGGAGTGAAAAGGCATGAAGGTATCTTTTGGTAAAATGGCTATTCATGAAAGACAGCCTTCAAGATGGCTGTTCAATAAATAGGTCCTTTTCATTCGTGAAGTAGCTGTTCATGAAAGGTAGCCTTCAAGGTGGCTATTTAATGAAAAGCACCCTTTGAGAATTAGAAACGTTGGCAGCCATATATGTAAAAATTTCGCCCAGCAGCCACTTTTAATACTGGTATTTAGTTTGAGGCCACTATTTTCTTTGGTCTTACACTAGAGGCCACTTTTGGGCCTTTACTAAATAAATGTTGACTTAAGTTCTGATAGTTGACTGAAGTTCAGTCCATACGGCCCCTGGACTGAAGTTCCATCTCTTAAGGACTGAACTTTCAGTCCATATGGCCATGGACTGAACTTCAGTCCATGGTATGGCCATGGACTGAAGTTCAGTCCATGGCCATGGACTGAAGTTCCATCTTAAGGACTGGACTGAAATTCAGTCTATATGGCCGTGGATTGAAGTTCAATCTTTAAGGACTGAACTTCAATCCGGCCTCTGACTGAAGTTCTATCTCTTTAAGCAAAAGTGGCCACAAACTAAATATTTTGGTATTAGTGGCCTGTACCCAAAGACCAGTGGCAAAAGTGGCCTTTCGTGCATTTAGCCCGCCATATATGCCTTTGGAATATTTTCATAACTAGTCCACTTTTAATTTTGTTACGAAATCGGCTCCATATCAAATATTATTATTTATTTCATTTCCCATTCACATCACTTTACCTTCCTTCCAAACCCAACAAGTAGTAGCATTTATACAAATTTGTAGAAAATCCTTCATTGCATTTGTAATCTAATAAAAAATTTGTTAATTCATAATGCGTGTAAAAAGCCTTTAAGATGTCTACAAAAATATGGATAAATTCTATTTTGAAATGGTGTAATGAGCATATGCAGGCAGCCCATTTGGTTTTGACAAAAATGTTTATATCGCACATGACCAGTTCATGATGAAATTATGTCAAGGAAAAAAGTTCACCTTGGCAATGGCCTGTGATTCTGTGAAGGACCTTAGGGTGTGATTAACAGCAGATAAAGTACAAAGAAGTTAGAGTACTAGATTGACTTTATCGGTAGATACAGTGACGAAGAAGATTAGAATAATTATATAAGTTTGTTTTTTTTATAGTATTAATTAAGATTATGTATAAAAATATATATTGTACTATTAGTTAACTATGGTTAAATACTAATAATTATAGTTAAATAAAGTGACATGTGTCATTTGTTTATTGAATGGGTGTAAACACAAGTTTTTACCTAAAATTAGAAGTATAGTAGGTATATATTACTTATTATTGTTGGTTCATTTCAATACAATAACAACGACACCAACAACTATGTCTCAATCCCAAAAAAAAAATAAGACTAGATATATGAATTATCACTGACCACATTCTTCTATTTATCGTGTAACTAATAGATATCAGATATACATTTTCTTTCATTCTGCTAAATTAGCACTGATTTGAAGGAATTCTCGGTCTTTCGCGACAATGTCATGCCATGTCATTTTACCTCTACCTCATCCTCTTATAATACCTTCATTCACTATAGTTCACACCTACAAATTGCTGCATTTGCAAGTCGATGCAGGACTGGTCAAACAATCTCATGCGTGACATTAGCTCATTTTATCCTCAATGCACGCTATTTGCACATTCTGTCAAATATTTTTTAATATTTTGTGAGCACATTCATCTTAACAACTGGATCTCTGCAACACTATTCTTGGGATATGTTGTACTTTAGTGGACCAACATTCACAACCATATAATATTAACAGTTTTGTAACTATTTTGTGTACTTACCTTTATTTTAATAGGCATCTTTATATCTCATAACATTATGATAGTATTTCTTCATTTCGAGCATTCGATTTAATTCAAAAAATAACATCTTATTCTATCATCCATTTCTCGTAACAACGAGCTCATATGTCTAATTGATTGCATTTTGTTATCGTAACTCCATCTAGCCTTACCTCAGCTTCACCCTTCTTATACAGGCTAAACTTGCAGTGCATGTATCCAATCTTATTTCTACTTATGACTAAGTCCGAACCTTATAAGGTGCTTCTTCATAGCTCAAGCTTTTAGTTGACACCCTCGTTGGTTTCATAGCGTTATCAAATAACATACTCTATCGGACCTCAACTTATATTATAATGGTTAGCTTATCCAAAATTAGAGAAAACAATAAGGGACTCAATGTTGATCTCGGATATAGACCCATTGTTATAGGATACTCCTTCATATCTCCCAGCATTGTTCTCACGCTAGTAAGGGTTCCTAGTACATGTCCTTTATAACATTTCTATATTTAATTAATAAGAATCCATTTATTCTCCGTTACCAACCAAAGAACTTTTCGTGATACTTCATAATATGCTTTCTATATGTCAATGAATATATATGTATATCTTTCTTCCTTTCGTGATAAATATGATATTCCATAAAAGAAGAAAAACCTAATCGAATACAACATGCAAATATACTTTTTTACGTCTTTTCATTGTTTAAGAAAATTAATTAATAAAAATTAAAATTCATCTATGTTGTAACTCTATTAATGATTTTTACAATTGTTGTATGTCTCAACTTTTGCTACCACCTTTACTTAGTTTAAACATAACTAGTATAGTACCCGCGCGATGCGCGGAAAAGAAGCTTACTTAAAATACTCGTATTGGAAATGAAGAAGTCTCTGTACTATGCTTCATACCAGCAAATTCGGTAGACATATCAATCAATTCACTAACTACTTTCTAATCACAAGTAGTTATTAATCAAATTTCCAATTTACATTTATATGCTCCATGAAAGCAGAGTAATTTTATCAATATACAACTCTATCGGAAACCACCAAGGATGTATTAGCAAATAATTCAGTAGTCTTTGTATTGGTTCAGTTTAATATCATTTGTATTAGCACCGCTAACATATTTGCATAAAGTAATACAAAATGTTGTAGCATCTGTGAATTTTCTGCATATATCACTATTCTTAATGTGAACATCTCATTCCAGCATATTATGAAATGTTGTAAATTGCTCATGAACATAATAAATTAGAATCAGGAAAACTCCTGGTAAAGCAACGTGTACCAATAGAAATATCTTTAGTATGTGGTCCTGGCTTTGTAAATTTGGACTGATACGTTATACAAAATTTTTTGTTGCATATCAACATTTTGAAGTTTCTCTCTGTTGCATTGATTTTGAACAGAGGTTGTTCATTCCATAATCACTAAACTCGTGATTGTACTCTAAATCATACATTCTCTATTTCTATTGCTCCAGTTCATCTAATGCACTATGAACTTCTCAATATACATTATTACTTTGCAGAGTGCACAAACAAAACAAAGTTCTCAATATTTTATCTATACATGCGCAAATAAACTTACATCACACTTTAAATAAATATAATTTTATGCCTTAATGGCTACATTATAAAATATAACCTTGAATGCATACTGCAGTTCGTCGATGTGTTGGTTTGTAAAAAAAACGCTTATCATCTTCAAATAGTAGAAAGAAATAGATTGTGGTGATTTGATAAATGAAAGTCATACCTTATTTCGTTCTTGAGATTAATTATTTTTCCTTTAACAGAAGATTTTCACCCTGGACATAGTGCCTTCATAATCTGTAAATGTATGAAAATTGATTAATTGTCAAGTTATTTACTTTATAGGAAACTAAAAATTTGGATAGAATTATGAAAACTTAGGTATAATTGTTGTCGAAGAAGCAAAAAAGCAGTAATCCAGTAAAAGGGAGATAGCAAGCAGGGATATAAAATGAGAAAGATTTAGCAAAGTGGCAATGCAAAGATCTTAGGAGATTAATTTGACACAAAAATTGATAATACGAAGTACCGAAGAAACATAACTTACAGTAAATAGCTTTTGGCCAAGCAAACAACCATTTTTTAGATCAACTATCTTGGATTATATCTTGATAAGTCATGGAAATGCCACAACGAAATGCTTTTATATCTCTAACATGTTAATTCTATCATTCAAAGTCAGATTTTTAGGAAATCATATTGTCCCTGTGGATTTAGGCTCCCTTAACAGTTCGCCTATTAAGCTAATTCATGCTGAAGTTTCAGACGTCAGTTATGCCAAGATGCAGAGTTCTAGTGTTACATCAGACACGAGAATATGATAAAGGTTACGAAGAAAAGTACAACGACACTTCATTACCAAATTGATAACAATCTCTATGTACACCATTTCATATAGACTTTGCACTAACAACTTAAAATAAACTGTAGTAAAATGTCAAAACTATTTTCAAGAATATAAACTGAAACTGTAGGCCCCAACTTTGTTATATGCAACCAGTAGGACAACCTAATAAATTTCTCACACTTCATAGAAGTAGCAAAATCAGCTGCTAGGCTGTAGCAAAGGTAAAATTCTCCATGGACTAACATCTCATGCATCTAATCCACAGTCAGTATAGAAGCTTCAGTGTCAAATTTAGCCTTCTCCAACTGTTGGTGAAGCTACCACACATGGCAGTCCACTTGATAATGTCAATAGCTATTTTCATTTGCAACGTCTAAGAATCCTTCACCATTTGTGATAAGTTCAAAGAATTTGGATTCAGCCTGTTAAAACATAATGTAAGTGCATATATAAAATAAATTATTCAACTCACAATGGAGGTGCTCATATAATATTCCATTGAATGCATACTCAAAGACCATTATCCTTGTGAAGAGACTTCTCTATCTGCTGTAACCTAGTAATTTTGCAGAGTTTTCACGATTTATTCTAGCCAATTCTACTACCTATGTTTGTAAATCTATAGAAGTTAGAGAAATCCATTAAGGACGAAAGCTTTTGGTATTTTTATCGGACATGAGAGCTTAGGCATCAGGCATGTATTATGAGGAAAGAGTAGGTCTCACATCTTTTTTGTAGATAAAGCTTTCAATAGGCTGCCCAGTGTTCTTTGACACAAAGGAAAATTACAACAATTTCAAGTCCGTACCTTTCATGGTTCCTTTTTAGACCAAGCCATCTGGTGAGGTCCAATAATGCTGCTAAAATCTTCAGAAGCTACCTCAAGTTTTTGTCTGCCATATCTAACTACATCTCAATATCTGTGTGATAATTATTTTCTATCAATAAAAATGTGAAGTAAATTTATCGCTTCTGAAATTGTAATATATGAAAAAAGAACTAAGGCAATAAAGACTCAAGTAATACTCATAATAAAAGGCAACTCTTAACTATAGATGCCAAATTAAACTTGCAAGGTAATTTACCTACATAAACTATTATATGGTCATTCTTACTTGTTGATTACTTCCAAGGGACGATACTTGGAGTTTTGCTCATGCACTTCCTAATGGCAGTTATAAGAGCCAGGAGGAGGAGAAAACCTACAATAACTCCAGTTACCACTTCTACAGCTAAAAGCCAAGTGGGTTTTAAAGCATCAGGATGAAGTGTTCGTCCTTCAACAGGTCAATGGTTATAATTGATCTGCGCTTGATGGCTTTTCGCAGGTGGAATGCCTTCTATAATGCAAAAGTTACAACAATTATTTCAGTCTTGTAAAACTTGGCCAGTTTTGACTGTGACTGTTAAGGTAATGGGTGAACTTGGGGGAAGCCCGTTAGGATATGCAATCAAAAGTAAGCATGACCAGCTTGAATACTTGCACACAGAAATGAAGCATAAAAGATTGAAAGGGTTATCCATGATTCTGTGCAGCGGCAAGTGTAAGAGTTGTCATCTAAGACTGCTAGTGGCTTAATAGAAGTAGTCAAGCTGAACTACATACAACATAATGTAGTAGAACGCTGCTTTGGATTTTTTTAAGGCAATTTCCTTGAAAGCTAGACCTATAGCAGGAGCAACATAACATGCTTTAAAAATATTTTTGTAATTTATTTTAGTTTATCCTTTATATTTTTGTAAAAATTTATTTTAAAATTTAAATTACCTATTTCTTTATTACTGAAAAATAAGTAAAGTTTCCTTCAAAGGTGAAGATTCCCGAATCTACAAAAAATAAAACTCTTACTTGCAGTTCTCTACTTTATTTATCTTTCCAGAACACACTAATTTGAAAATTAAATTACTACGTATCATTATTATGGAAAATTGGCAGAAACGTTTTATCAGTTTGAGAAGTAGTTTTCAGCTTTAAAAGAATATTTACTTTTTCACACCAATTTAAATTTTAAAGTAACTAATCTAACTTAAAAAAACTAATTATTGTCTTAATTGCCAAGTGGCTTTGTACATACAATTTAATTCTGCCTGTACTGGTAATATATACTTAACAATTTTCAAATGAACCTTCAAAATCATGACCAAGCATAAGCCAGAAGTGACAGATCATTACTGTATGAAAATGATTGTCATAAGAAGCCAACATGAGTTCTTCTCAAGCAATATTGTCCTTTAATGATCAAATGATCAAAACATGATTGGAGAAAATGTGTAAGACATGAATTGACAGTGCAGAAAACATGGACATAGTAGGTAGTTGTAATTTTCGATTGGTACCTTATAAATAAATATAAGGGAGATCACAAACAACTTTCTTGTATTTACCAGTTTCTACTTCGAAAACCACACCAAAAAATTTTCCACTTTTATCAAATTCCACGTGCAATCCGGAACCTAAATGCTCAAATAAAATTTGATTCAATATCTAAGCCCTGAAATATGTTGAGATATACGAAGTTGTATCTCCAAACTTACATATGACGATAAATTTAAAAACTTTAAATATACCTTTTCAATTTTCATCCTGTAAAAGCAATTCAAGCGAGAATGTTCTGTCTGGTTTATCACAATCTGGGATCTGCCACTATTGCACTTCGAGTTCCATCGTCGACGTTGAAATAAGATAAGTCCATACCCTATCATCAGTCAGCAGAATTAAAAAGGAATTGGAGAGGTGAAAGATACAAATGCATACATGTAGAAATTTACCAAAAGGATTATACCATATATACCTTTTCATCATGATTCTATTTAAAGCAAAAACAATACATGCAATACCTGGGTTTTGTGTTAGGTCCAATCATAAGTGCAAGTTGACGTAAAATATATAGTACAACAAAATACATGCTGATCCATAAGGAGATCGACAGAATCTAAACTACAATCAGAGATGCAGATAAGCAAACTCTCCAATTGCAGACCTTTTCTACCATCCATAATCTTGACTTCATTCTCCAATTAATTCCAGGTTCTACCCTACCCACTTGGATTTTGTGTTGAAATTCATTCCATTTCTTTTTTCTTTCTTTCTGAAAAGACAGAATTTGGGATCAATCATTTTGTAATAGATAAAGGACCCAAAATTCTCGTAAGAAGAAACCGTCCATCACTTGACCATGTAACTAAGCAGTTTTAAAACTGACATAGGAGAACGTGATTTATTCACCTAAATGTTTAGGTTTAAATATCAGTCTCTTTTAGTTTATCCTTTATATTTTTGTAAAAATTTATTTTGAAATTTAAATTACCTATTTCTTTATTACTGAAAAATAAGTAAAGTTTCCTTCAAAGGTAAAGATTCCTGAATCTACAAAAAATAAAACTCTTACCTTGCAATTCTCTACTTTATTTATCTTTCCAGAACACACTAATTTGAAAATTAAAATTACTACGTATCATTATTATGGAAAATTGGCAGGAACGTTTTATCAGTTTGAGAAGTAGTTTTCAGCTTTAAAGAAATATTTACTTTTTTCACACCAATTTAAATTTTAAAGTAACTAATCTAACTTAAAAAAACTAATTATTGTCTTAATTGCCAAGTGGCTTTGTAGTTGCTTGCCACTTGGCTTCATGAGGTGCTAGACTTTCATGCTTTTAATATATAATAATAGATGATTCTGGAATTTTAATTTTATTCGAAATTCATAAATAATAATATTTTTCATTGTAGGTTTTTGTTGGGCTTCCTCTCTGACCAAAGTTATTGCCATTGACACATGCCTTTAAACACAAATGATAATTAATTTCACTCTAACAAATTAGTTGATTGATTGTACACTCATTATAAGCAGCCTCATTGGTTTACAAATATGAAAGAGAATGAATGTTTTCATTATTCCTATTACAAAATACATATATAAATTTTAGGGACCATGACATAGTGAAGTAAACTTGTTGAACCCCCAAAAAATAACCCCGAAGAGTTAAATTTAGGAATATCAACTGAATGGACTAACTCTTTTGGAGTTTTTGGAATCGCCACCCAATTTAAAGAAAAGCAGGGAACCAAATAAGCAAATGCGTGCAAAACTCCATTTTTAGAAAAGGCAGTCTTTCAGAAATTCTAAGTAAGAGGTTTTATTAATTTCGAAAGAAGGTTTTTAAGACACTTTCGAAATTCCGTTAAAAAACAGTTAATCCGACAGGTTTCCAAAATATTTGCAAGTGCTATTTATGCGCTTTTTCTAAATCATCTAAAAATAATCAATTGAACTATTAGTTAATTCAACTAATTAAATTTAAGAACTTTCCAGAAAAGATTTACAATTTATTTAAAAACTTTAATTATTTTCAAAATAAAATAAAATAAAATAAAGCGCATTTCTTTTGAAAAGGAACGATTTGATTGTCCTAATTTCTTTGTCAACTCGTATGTGGTAGCGCATAAATGGCACTTGCTTAATTTCAACTTTATCTCACCATAAGATGGGACTTAGATTTCAAGTCGCTTTTTGCAAAGTTGTTTCGGGACATTTAGAAGTTAATTAAAACTTCTTTATAAATTTTGACTTTTTTAAAAGAAACTACTTCGTATCAATAAGATAGAAGTCTTTTCTTACAGTCTGTTATTAAGCATGGTTTTTTTGAAAATTTATGAAATTTTGCACGCATTTGCTTAAATGGCCTGATTTGCAATAAATTAAATAACGACTTCAAAATAAAAGGTAATGAACATAAAGTAAAGCAATATACAAACAATCAAATATTATTGATAAATAAAATATTTTACAAATTTATTTACGTAAATATCCTAAAGAAAAAGAAAGAGATAAGAAGTTTAGAAGAACCCGGATCATGACTAACTCGCGGGAGCCTTGAATTTCCTAAGTTTTCTAAAGGGCTCTTTTCTTGAGTGCTTGAGCCCGAACTCGACCCCAAATGACTCCGGGCCAATGAGTCAATCCCAGTTGAGAGTTTAGCCAACTCGTTCCCAAAGGTTGTATTATGCAAAGAAGGAGAAAAATAAGGATTAGTAAATGTTAAGCATAATCTATAGAAATGAACTTTTGCATTAATAAAGTATGAAATTAACAAAAAAAACGAGATTTTATCTTGAAACATTTCTTCAGCTCATGCATAACAGCTACTCAATAAACATAACAGTCTAACCATTAGAAGATAGGCAATCAAATAAATTTTAAAATTCCAGTAAGACATTTCTTCAGCAGTTCCAATCTAGCAAAACAAGTCACCAACTGAAACTTAAACAAGACAAACCGAACTCACTTCTTTGTTCTAATCCACCGGCAACGAATCCAATAAAGCCAAAATAATAAACTTTTGACTAAAGAACTTAAACAAAGTAAATAATAGAAAACGAGATGTAAACCAGACCACGATGAAAATATATGAGCTTAGCACCATCCAGAACTAAAATGAACCATAGCAACCAAAACAGGACTTAATCACAACTCAATAGAGGTCCAGACTTAAACAATTTCAAAAGTCATTTCTGACTTTAAGCCATACTCTCATGATTTATGAACAAAGATTACCTCAAAGATCATGATTTACAATTTATTTGTCACCTGCTTTAGCAATAAAGTCTTGAGCTATCAAAATTTAGCAACTAATATTACCATAGGCTTTCCTTTGACAGAAACTTAGCAGAACCTCTACTCAAAATTTATATAAAAGCAGCTTCTTAAAATCATACTCCACAAAGAAATAAGCTTTCCTTTAAAAGAGGATCCGTATAATTTTGTAGCGTTAGATGCAGTAAAACAAAGCAGTCTTAAGAAGAAAATAACAAGAAATTAATGCGCGATTTCAGATCCAGGAGAGTAGAAAAATATCTTTTATCAAGAACAATTTCTTTATTCATACCATCTAACTCTATCAATAACATTAGGCCCCTTTAATGCTTCCATGCTCTCCCTGGACTAACTAATTCCCAACCAGACATCTACATTCCATGGGACAACCAAGCAACAAAGAACCTGCCTAGCTCCCTCACACTCCAGACATCTCTAGACAGCTTCTACAAGACCTGCTAACATCAGACAAACAACCTGAAGCAAACTCAACACTCCTATACTCCCTTTGACAAGCAGAACAGGGACCAGGCCCTCGCTGAACTTCTGCAAACAAAATATAACCACCAGAACTGATCCAAACACTACAAACAACCTGAACTGACCACCTAACACTCTGAACCATAACAGCCTCCCTCAACTCCATCCTAAGACCATTAAAGCAGCTTCTAAAATACCCCTGCATCATCCTCTTCTTCTCACACCTGAAACCATTTACTCAACTCTGCACACACCAGACCTCTTTCAGCACCTGCAATAGCCATCAGGACACCCTCGTAGACCTACAGACTAACTAGAAGCCAAACAGAACAATGGCAAGAAATCTGAACTACCCTGAGCTATCACAAGACTAACTGGACAGAACTCTCTCACTCCCTGAAACAACTACCAGGCCCCTGAAACAACTGCAGCTTCTAATATCAACCTCAAACCACCTTCCCACACTCAGACCTCACCAGAGACAGCTTTAAACCCTCTCACAGACCTGCAAACAACTACTATACCTGCAGCCTCCAAAATTCACTTCACATACACCTATTTCAGGCTCTTGCTTACTTTTAAAAATAATGTGAGGAATAGAAGTCATGCAGAAGGTTCAATTGCAGAGGGATATTGGATAGAGGAGTGCATGACGTTCTGCTCTAGATATCTACTGATGTAGAAACAAAGTTAAATCGACCTTTGAGAAATTATGGCTTGTCTGATGTTACTTCTTCAAATGAAGAGGATCAACGACTATCAAGAGCTAAAGGGTTTATGCTTGATGACACCAAACATGCCCAAGCACATAGATATATTTTATTTAATTATGCTGCCATTACTCCATATCGTGAGTAAGTACTAAATATTAATAGATGCTTTACAATTAATTATTTAAGTGAAAACGTTTATAATTTCTACTAATTTTTTATGTGTTTAACTTCTACCAGTGAGCATATAAAACAAATCAAGAAGGGCAATCCTTGTCTATCAAGACATGATGTGGATTTGATTCACAATGAAAGATTTTACATATGGTTTAGAAAACATGTAATTATAAACTAACCAAAGTATTTTCAGGTATAGTCTTATAAGGATAGTTACAGTAACATTTTCTTTAATCATATCTTCTTTACTTGTAAATTACAGGTTGAGAAGATACATATGGCCGGTCAACAAATTTCTGAAGAAATACAAAATCTAGCTATTGGTCCAATAAAGAAAGCAAAAAGGTTGGAAGGATATATAAGTAATGGAGTTAGATACTTAACACAGTCGCGTGATGCAAAGCAAAAAACTCAAAATAGTGGAGTTATGGTAAAGGCTAGCACTCAGAGTTATGCAAGCGCAAGAGACAAAAATCCCGTATTAGCAGAAGTCTGTTTTTATGGGGTCCTCACCGACATAATTGTATTGTACTATACCAAGAAGCTGAAGTTTGTATTATTTAGTTGTGAATGGGTGGACAATAACAAGGGGCTTATTACCAAAGATGAGTATGGATTTACTCTTGTCAATTTTAGCCATCTACTCTACACAAGGAATCAACTTTCCAATGAGCCTTTCATCTTTGCTTCTCAAGCTCAACAGGTGTTTTACGTCAATCATCCAATGGAAACAGAGTGGCAGATTGTTGTTAAACATAAACCAAGAGGTTTTTTTGATTTAGGTGAAAACACACAAGTAAATGAGCTGGAAAGCCACATGGAATTGTGGCCCGAGCAACAGTTGGATGATACTACATTCGAACAAGAAGAAGATGTTAGAATGGGTTAGGGAAGGAGTGCCAGGAATGGAAATTGACGCACCAACTTTGGAAATTTATGAAACATCTGACGAAGAAGATGAGATATCTTAGTTATCCTTGATGTGATTGTCATTAGTTTAAAGGATCTTCATTGAACAAATAATGTGTGTAGTATTTTTTTCAATGCTATTGTGTTGTTTATGTGTCTTATTGTTTGACTAATTAGTAGTTAAATATTATTTTCTACTTTTGGATAGTAGCGTTTGTTTTCTAATTTTGCAGGAACCAAAGTTTTGAGCAAGTTTGCTGAAATATGGCAAAAATACCAGTCAAGGAAGGCTTTTGGTTAATTCTTTAGAGCAAGAACAAGAAATGGGAGGTGCTGCAATGCCGCAACCACCTCAAAACTGGCCAAGGAAAGGAAAACAAGCTACTCAATCTGGTAACTTATCAAGAAATGATTTACATGATCTAGAAAATTCCCCAGGTACTAAATTCTTATGATATTTCCTCTTTCATCTAGCTTCTTCTTTCTTCTTTCTTCTGGATGCTTTGTGAAAAACTGCTACCGTTCCTTTGACGGAGGGATGTCAATTTTTTTTTACCTTCTTTTTTTCGCTGTTACTGGCAGCTTATTTTACTTTTTTTTAAATCTTTTCTCTGTTTTCTTTCTGATTTAAGCTGGATGCTTTTAGCTTCCCTTTTGTATTGTTATATCAATTATAGCAGGTTGTTTTTCTTATTTCCCAAGTTTCTATTACAATTATAATCGGTGATTATGTAAATGTGTTAAAAAAAATTATGTAGTCATTCTACAAGTGTTAAAGAAAAAAAGAGTCTTGGAGAGAGTAAGGGCATGTGATGGTTCAGCTTATCACTGAACCATGGCTAACACAACAAGAAATGCTACTGCTACAGCTTTCATTTTCTCTGTTTCAATATTCTTTGGATTTGAGGGGACTTTACAAATCTTATATATGTTGTATATTTGATGTTCTCCATTATAGATCAAATGTTATGTATTTATACTGATTTTTGAGAGCAGATACGGTTAATAATGGATAATGTGTGTCAGAAATTTGCAAATTCAGCTAGATTAATTTTGTTTTTTCTTTGATTTAATACACCATAGGTGTTTCCTCATTTAGTAAAGATGACGATCATTAGGGGCAACTGTGGTCCTGATGTTGGGCTTATCTTGTTATCTTGCGGTCCTCATTTATTTGGTTATTCTACTTTTGGATTTTCGCTTCTCGCTTAAAGCCTTAGGGCCCTTGTCACTTTTCTCCGCTTCATGCTCTAATAATCACCAATAAGCCTTAGGGCCCTTGTCACTTTTCTCCGCTTCATGCTCTAATAATCACCAAGTTACACTTGTGATTTGTACAATTGTTCAATGACCCTCTTTTTTCATCTTTCATTATGTGCAAATTCTAGTGCGAGTGAAGAACAATCTAAGCGACCTAGGGGTCCCACTTTGATGCACTCGGGATGGGGAAAAGATGGTGGTATTTTACATATTGAGGTGAATGATATTGGCCAAACTATTGGTCCAGAAAAAGCTAAACTGAGTTCAAACCTAGGCGTCCTAGCACGAAATGGTATCTTAGTTCCGTTGAATTATAAAGATTGGAGACTTGTGCCTGATCTATACAAGGACAAAATATGGGCTCACATTAAGGTGCTTAGATAAACAAAAAGAGTTAGCATACTATGATATCTATTATTTTTATATAAATGAGTTAGATATTGATATATATGCAGGAAAATACTGATGCAACTGATGGTATGCGAGTATTATAATGATGTCAGTTGGATCGAAATGGAAAGAGTGGAAGCATGAAGCAAAAAGCTATGGTTATGACCCATATAATAACGATATGGAGCGCTTAGCTCACCGTCCAAATAGGGTTGAAGAAGATCAGCGGCGTTCATTAGTTCATTATTGGAGCTCCGAAGATGCTAAGGTTTTTTTTTCTGTTGTCCCTAGCCCCCTAAGAGCATGTCGTATTTTGCAGTAGTTTTTTTTTTAAAAAAAATAATACTTCTGCAATATTAGGAAATCACCCTTTCTTCGCTGTTTGCATTGAATTGTGTCTATTTCTTTAGGAAAAGAGCGAACGGAACAAAGAAAGCCGGAAGAAGTTGACTATGCCACACATATCAGGAAGACAAAGTTATTCTCAAATTATAGATAAGGTGAAATATAATCAATAATAGCATTTATACAATGTATAATTTTCATACTTCTTTCTTGAAGAATTTTTTTAAACGATCTTATACTGTTCGAGCAGCTGACAAAGCAAAAGGGTGTAAAACCAACACGTGTTGAGGTGTTTGAAGAAACACATATGAGAAAGAAAGAACCAGCCAATGCAATAGCTGGTGAAGTTAAAGAACCAGTCAATGCAATAGCTGGTAAAGTTATGGTACACCCTTATTCTCTATATAAATATAAAGGTTTTCACATTACATTAGGAAATTCTGATAACTATTCATTGTTTTATATTTCTTTCAAAAGAAAGAGATGGATGACATTGCTGAGATATATCCCGAGTTGAATGTCCCTGGAGGTGCTCCGAATGATGTGTATGCAAAAGTTATGGGACCAGATACTCATGGGACTGTTAGAACTCTAGGGAAAGGAATTGCTCCAAGTTTTGTTTATGGTCCAGTATACAAACGATCCCAGATTGAGCAAAGGGACTTCGATGCAAAGGTTGAGATAGAAGTTCAAAAGGCTGCTTCAGTTATGCGAGTTGAAATGGAGAAAGAGATGTCTGAAGCAAAACAAGAAATGGAAGCCATGAAAATAAAAGATGTCTGAAGCAAAAGAAGAAATGGAAGCAATGGAGAAAAGGATGTCAGAAGCAAAAGCAGAGATGGAAACAAAGTTAGACGATAAAGTAAAGGCAGGAATACAGGCTTATCGCTACAAGAAAATAGAGATACGAGAACATTTTATAAATGTCGCAATAAGTGATTTAAATGTCGCAATAAGTGATTTAAATGTCACAAATTAATTTACCGATATTTAGGAATTTTCTGACATTTAGATTAATGTCGGAAAAAAAATTACAACATTTATTTACGACATTTGAAATAAAGTCACTTAAAATTTATGACATTTTTACTAGTGTTGGCAAAAACTTTTGGGACATTTATCTATGACCTTTACAAAACGTCATATAGGAATTCCGACATGTTGATTAATGTCAATAAGAACTTTACGACACTTTTTTACGACCCTGTATATAAGTGAACACCAACAAAAACTAGTGACAATTATATGAAACTTTATAAAATGTCGCTTTAATATTTTTGACATTAAAATTAATGTTGGTACTGAATTTTTTAAAATATTAATAATAATAATTTATCTAATTTTCATCATAACACCTAATTTATAATTGTAACATTAACACACAATATAACAAACATGAAATATATGTAAAGTGAATAATGCCTTCTAATATTATCTCCAAAGAACAAAGTAGTGATAAAACAAGCAAGCATACTATCTATAGCTTAGATACTTAGATACTGTCAAATCCAATGATTTGATCTATTCCAAGTAATGCATAAACCTAACTAAACCATAAAATATAGAAATTTCAACATGAAATTACATTTAGATAATCCTAAATAGAAGTAATTCTCTAAGTTCCATAATAAGTTTTGCAAGAAAGCTATTACATATGGATCGATCTTTTCTTGAGTCTTGCATTTCATTTCCAATTATTGATTCCACATCCTTCAAAAGTGTTGCAGATGAAGTAAACAACCAATATATGTAAACCATATATATATATATAAAAAAAACTAAACAGCCAATATATGTAACGATACAGTAAAAAATGTCTTGTATCTTCTTCAATACATACCCACTTCTTTTTCTTTGCGACATCTCCACTATCCAGGTTGTTCTTGTTTATGTTAACCTGAGAAGAAGTACTTGACTGGTTACTGTGATAGTTTACATTAAAAAAAAAAAACTAATAAAATCCTTCTTAGTTTAGATCATTAAAGTATAAAAAATACTGAGACAAATGAAGCAGTCCATAGACTTCAATTAGGAAATACATTGTCAAATAGATCAATCAACAATCTATTGCGAACGCATAGAGGAGGAAAAATACCATAGATAGACTGAAAGCGGGCGATGATTTGATAGTGGAGAAAGGGACTATCAAACAATAAATTATAAACTGCTATCAGAATCTTTACACCGAAAGTGAAGATTGGAGACCAAAATCCAGTTTTGAGGAAGTAGCCACTCTCACGGGGGAAGATAGGGAAATGCTAGAAAGAACTTTTTTTCTTGAAATGGGCTGAAATTTGAACTTCTTCCAATATATGGGTGTGTCAGAAATTTTTTTCCAAAAATGGTAGAAACGCCAAGGGGCATGGTGTTTTCTATATAAATCTTAACGTTAACACCTTAACGGTTCGTCAGTTTAATCTATACAGAAAATGTCATGCCCCCTGGAGTTTTTCAAATTTTATAAAAATTTTGGAAAACTCCATGGCTCCTGGCGTTTTCTTTGAGTTTTTCAAATTTTGTAAACATTCAGAAAACTCCATCGCCCCTGGCGTTTTCTTTGATAATTTAATATTTGTAAAAACTCCATGGCTGATAACGTTTTCTTTAGTTGTAAATCAATAGTCAGGCTTTTCGGCTTTTCGACTTTTCAGTTTTTTGGCTTTTCAGCTTTTTGTAAAATACACAATAGATGGCGTTTTTTGTAGTGGTAATAGTACCCACAATTATTGCGTTTAGCAAATGTTTTCTATATAACCGAGGATGGCAAAATTATTGTAATTCATCTCCCTTTTGTACACCGTTCAGCAAATGTTACTAAATTTCTTAGCTTTTTTCTTCAAGTTTTTTTTTAGTGGTTTTTCTTAGTTATTCCGCTTAATCTAGTAAGTCATATGTTTTCTTGATATGCTTAATTTTTTTTTTTGATGTTGCATACTTACTGATATAATTATTTTAATTGTAACAGGGTTGAAAAACGTCGAATGATAACGGAGCGTCCTCGTGCCATCATTAAAATATCGCCAGATGCTGAGTATGATTGGTTGGTTAGGAACCTGCATATTAGAATGAAAACAGACCCTGATGAGGAAAGACTTGTTATTTCTGGGAGATAGCCATATTCAACTGTGTAGGATTGTGCTCGTTACATAGAATTTCCAATTGTTGATACTGAATCTTTGAAAGATTTTTTGTCGACACCTGACACTGTGCGTTATATGATGAACCTTAGTTTGCTTGAGATGTACATTAAGACTGAACCGTTGGAGGTTAATGAGCATCATGTTAATGAGCCATTTCCTGAAGTAATGAGTGTGTTACCTGAATTTTCTACTTTTACAAGCTTGTTAACACAATGTACATCGTATCAAAATGATTTACGGTTAAGCAGTCAAGGCCATGGTTATACTGATTTTGAGATGAATTTTTCTGATCACAATAATCCTTGTTATGATTATAGAGATGGTGCAGGACCTAGTAGGACATTAGAATTTCCTGAGATACGAAGATTATCTGAAATACAAGCTCGAGTAGAGGCTGATCATCATGCTGATCAAGGCAATGATGATTCTGAAGGTGATATCCCAAATGACCAATATGATTCTGATGAGATAGCAAGTTCTGGTGAAGAAAGTGGCGGTGACGATGATGACCAACATCCAGCCGAAGAAGTACCCAACATACCACTGTATAGTGAGTATAACCCATTTCTTTATGATCTTCAAGGACGACCAGAAGTGTTTGCTTCTACCCGTGAGTCAGAGGGTGTTCAGTGCAGGATATGGATGGATGATAACACATCTGATCTTGAGGCTGGAATGTTATTCCAAAGCAAGGACATGTTAAAATGCGCCATTAAAAAGTGGAGCTTGCGGAACAATAGAGAATTTAAGGTGTGGGAATCAAAGAAATAACATTAGATAGTTAAGTGTAGGCGGTGGAATTCTGGTTGTAATTGGATGCTCAGAGCCAGGAAAACGTCAACAAATCTATGGAAGATTGGAAAGTACAACAGAAAACACACTTGTCAAATGGCGGTAATTGCATCTGATCATTTCAACTTAGACACTAACATGATTTCCTCTATGTTGTTAACCCATATCAGGGATAATCCTTGGTATAATGTGAAAGATGCAATAAATACAATTACGCTTTCGGTAAATCATGTACCCTCTTACAAAAAGGCGTGGCTTGGTCGAAGGCGTGCATTCAAGACAATATTTGGTGATGTTGATGAATCATTTTCTTTGCTTCCTAGATATTTGTTTGCTCTTAAACATTATAATCCAGGAACAACTGTCAAATGGTTGCACGCGGACCAGTCAACAGCGGAGGTAAATGTCTTTAAGTATGTATTTTGGGCATTTGAACCGTGTATAAAAGGATTTACAACATGTAGACCTGTTATATCAATTGATGGTACTCACATATATGGGAAATATGATTTTAAGTTATTGATTGCTGTGGGTGTTGATGCAAATGAACAAATATTTCCACTTGCTTTTGCAATGGTTGATAGGGAGATGAAAGATACATGGTCATGGTTTTTATCGTTACTAATGATTCATGTGGTAAAACATCGCAGAGGAATTACTTTGATATCTGACAGGGCTCCCGGAATACTTCGTAGTATAGAGGATTTGGTTGCTTTGCAGGAGCCGAATGTATATCATCGGCTATGTCTTAGGTATCTTAAGAGCAATTTTCTATCGAGGTTTCCAAATAAGGAGCTCGAGGGATTTATGTGGAAGGCTGCAACTCAACATCAAGAATGCAAGTTCACTGCCACCATGGATCTCATAAAAGAAGCTAAACCTGAAGCGTACAATTATTTAATGAATATCCCACTAGATAAGTGGACTGTTTATTGTGATGGTGGCAGAAGGTGGGGCATCTTAGCAACAAATCTTTCAGAATCATACAACAGTTTCAGAAATTGATTCTCCTTCTTTCATTTTAAAACTTTCATATTCAGCAAAAAGAAGGGTACCTCTAGATCTTTTGACCTGATTTGTTCCTTCATGTGCAACCTATAGAGCATCCCAAATTTCCTTTGCAGTGGTATACCCTCTAATTCTAGTGCACTCATCAGGACTAAGTCCACCAACAAGCCACTTCCTAGCTTTGACATTCTTTTCCCATTTCCTTAAGTCCTCAGCATTGCATTCTCTTCTGGTTTTGGGAACATCATTTCCTTCAGCATCCTTTTTCATTGGAATCATGGGACCTTCAGTCACTATGTCCCACAACTCATAGTCCTCAGCCTAAAGATGATCTCTCATCCTTTCCTTCCACCATGAGTAGTATTTTCTATTGAACAAAGGCGCTCTTACCATTGACTGACCCTCACCATTTTCCCGTGATGTACTCATTCTAATCCTAGGTGTTAGCCTTTTCAAGGATAACCCGCTCTGATACCAATTGTTATTTTCCAAGAAACACCACTTTACTGTTTTAAGGAACAGTTCCTTAAATGTGTTCCTTTACTGTATTATATGCGGAATTAAAACTGTAAGTAAATGAACACCCAATATTAGCATGGAAAAACTCCTTTAACTAGGGATCAAAAAACCACGACCTACTCTTCCAAGTAGTATTTCAACTTCACTATGTAAAAGACTCACTTGGTTACAAGACTATCTTCTTACTAACCTATGACTAACTCTAATTCTCTAATGACCTCTTTCACGAACAGTGAAGTTTTTTCAAGTACACGACTTGAACTGAAATGATACAACTCGATAGTACCTACTATAGTTGAACTAAGACTGAACTTTTGCAAGACACAATCTAAAGAACAGGTTCTTACTTAGTTCCCTGTAGCTTAATGATTACACAAATACGATTAAAACTCTTTCAATGCTAAGACTCGATTCTCTCTGTATTTGTGCACACTTCAATAGCTGAATTGCTCCTCGTTTTATAGCTTCAGCAATCATGAAGTCTTGATCAATTAGAACTCCAACTCTTCCAAGAGTTTGAGTCCTACTTGAACCCTTCACTTGATTACCCGAAATCTTTTAGCCCTTATCCACTGTTTATGCAATCTTTTCGTATCACGTTTAGACCTGCATAATTATCAAGATAAACATTAGACTTAGGATAATTAATAATATTTCAGCTTAAATGATTTTGCATGAATTATCTATTTAGCTGCAGTGATTCAAAGGAACATGTCCTTTGGATCTGTTCCTTAGTCATCAGTCAAAACTTCAAGCTTATCCAAGCTAACAGGACGCCACCCTCCTACCTCCTATTTATATGCCTAAAAACATTTTTTGTTGATGCTTATCCTTTTTATTCAGTTGTGCTCTATTGCAATCCAATTCATTCCTACTAATTTATTTTTGAAAGCTAATGAGGGATTCCAAAACTAGAGTTCCAAATCTTACCACTTTTTTCTACATCAACATAAACAAGTCTTAAGTCGTAACTGATTGATTGGTTGCTCCATTCATAGAGAGCATTGCAATTAGAGATTCCATAACTATTCATCTAAATACTGTATATATGTTAATTTAAGCCTCTGTCAAACTTATTTTTTAAGAAAAGAAATAACAATAAAAATAGTTGGGATTTATGTGGGGATTGATAGATACAGAGTTCTAGTAGAAAGTTTTAAAATTTTATTAAACTGAAGTTTTATGTACAAAATGAGAAATCAATAAAATTTAAATATTGGAATTTTCCTTTATTCAAATGAAATAGTAATAATTACTTTTGAGTTTTTTAAGAGTATGATAATTGTTATCCCAACTAAAATGATAAAGAAAATCTCCCATATACACTTAATTATCAAGTCTGAAAAATCAAATTGTGATTAACAATCAAGAAAATTTTAAAAATTAATTTTTTTTTAATGTAGTTCTTTACTCTTCGAAAAGTCAACTCAAATATACTTCAATCAAAGTCACAGAGAAGAAAGTTGTATCCCAACAAACACAAAGACATGGGCAGCGAACTCATTTGAAAAAGAACTGGAGGAAGGGAAGTCAATCACCCATATGCAACCCTTATCCAATCCGTATTTACCCATTTTACTAATGGGTTTAAAATGGGTTGAACCCATATTACCCATATTTTATATGGGTTTTGCTCTGGGCGGATTGGAAAATTCTGGGTCAAAAATGCCACCACTAATTATAGGGTTAAAACTAAATAACAAACAAATTTATTAAGAAGGTAAAACACTTACTTAATTTTGGGGAACAATTAAACAATTCAACAAAAGCTTTGCAATTTTAACGTCACCTTCACAAAAATTCTATGAATAGGATAAGAGGGACCATTAATGGGGTGGGGGACCATGGTGTGAAGAAGAAATGGGGTGGGGACCGTGACTTTTGATATAATGGAGTGGGGGAAGGTGTGTTTTTAGAGTAAAAGTTGAAAAGTTGTAATGAGAAAGAAGGTAAAGTAATGAGTGGGTTGGGGGGCTGCGTGAGTTTTGGGAACTATGGTGTTTTCAGAAATAAAAATTATCAAAGAAAACGTCATCAACCACGGGGTTTCTAAATTTTTACAATATTTTAAAAACTCCAAGACGAATGGCATTTTCTTTATAGACTAAACTAACGGGCCGTTAATAAATGGACGTTAAGATTTATATAGAAAACGCCATGCCCCTTGGCGTTTTTACCATTTTTTGGAAAAAAAATTCTGACACACCCATATATTGGAAGAAGTTCAAATTTCAGCCCATTTCAAGAAAAAATTCAAGAACTTTTGAGGAAGAAGTTGTAAAAATTTAGTGCAGGGGCCTGTTTGGCGCGCGTTAATTGATTTGTAGCCGTCAAAAACAAATTCGCTGAGAAATAGCCACCTCCGGACAAATCCCAGTATAAATACTGGGGCTTTGAACAAGTTTTGTTCAAAGCCCCAGTATTTATACTGGGAAGCTTCAGCAAACAAATCCCCAGTATAAATACTGGGGCTTTGAACAAGTTTTGTTCAAGGCCCCAGCATTTTGTTATGGGACTTTGTATAAAGCTTCAGTCCCATAACAAAATGCTGGGGCTGTGAACAAAATTTGTTCAAAGCCCCAGCATTGTTATGGGACTGAAGCTTTATACAAGTCCCATAACAAAATGCTGGGGCTGTGAACAAAACTTGTTCAAAGCCCCATCATTTTGTTATGGGACTGAAGCTTTATATATAAAGTCCCATAACAAAATACTTGGGCTTTGAACAAGTTTTGTTCAAAGCCCCAGTTTTTTGTTATGGGATTAGTCTGGGGTGTTTTCCAACGCTAATGGAGCTTAAGTGTGCGCGCAAATTTTTGGCTATTCTTCAAAGAATTTTGAAACGCTGGATAGTCCCCAATGAGCGCGTCCAAAAATGGCTACTGATCAAAATTTCCCGAAGAAGTTCATGCAATTATTCAGTCTTGTGCTCCGGATAAAAGCCCAGGCCCAGACAGTTTTACGATGGCATTTTATCAAAAAATCTGGGAATTCATCAAGCCAGAGGTCATGGGAGCTCTTAGTCATTTTCACCAGCAATGTTACATGAAGTGATCCAGTAATGCATCATTCATAGCATTGGTTCCCAAAAAGAAACTAAGGATGGACCAAGCTCAAGTGCCTAATTTTAGAATTAGGCAGAAGAAAACCCATATGGTATTTTTTAATATCATATTTTTGCACAATTCATAAAAATAGATCACGACACAGTGAAAATATATCACCACACCTTATTTATAAAACTTTAATACCTTATTTGTGCGAGCAATTTAAATGGATGAAAACCATTGTTGGCAATCTTCATTTGAGTGGTTAGTAACCTACCACAAAAGATTGTTACAATTACAATTAAAAGAAAAACAAATGACATAACTAAATTAAAAAGAATAATTTTCTTGTGAAACAGTAGAAATTATTTACCTCCTTATTAGCCAAACTCTCTAGATACATACATACTTCAGAGTTCAGAGTAAATTGAAAAATACAAAAATACAAGAGAAAAAGCAAGTAATAGTAAGCAGTGCAGACCTGCATGTTGTAATGCAGTCACGAGTGCAAGAGGATACTCCTCAAACTTGATGTATATAGTGTATGCAATATCAAGAACCAACATGTCATCAGGTCGCGGGAGGTATCTGTATGACAGCAAAAGACGTGAGTGCTGAGGCAGAAGTCGTAGACACAAAATCAGATGGAAGAAAGATTGATACAGACAAAAAGCAGACAAAACAAACTTATGGTAAAACATTTCAATAATACCATTAGACTTGTATATGTCAAGTCCACTTGAAACTTTGCTACATAATTTACTTTATTTTATAACAAAATCATTGTTATATTTTTATTTTTAATATTCTGTTCCTTCGGATTAGTATAGGGACTACTATTCCATTGATAAAATACTTGTCTCTATTCGAAGTTATCAAGTTAATGCTAGTGTCATGTCCTGATGTCCATACCATAGCCAAGAAATTTAGGACAGCTGCTTTTTTAATTTCTCTCTTTTTGGTCCCTCAAAGGTAGCAATCAGTATGTGCTCCCATTCTAGATATTTCTCAGCAAAACAATATCCCCACCTCAATATATCCAAGACTAGATCTTTTATGAGACGAATAAATACAGAAAGACCCACTACTAGTAGCTAACTTACATAATTTATTACTCCTGACATTTAAAAAAAAAAAAAATCCACAAACAAAATATGGCAGATGAAGATGTTTCAGAAAGCTTCAGTGAGTGGCAGAAAATTCCATCTCCATATTCAGATGCTGGCAATAATGATGTAGTTGTGACCAGAAAAGATTTATCAAATAACAATACTGATCAACTGTTTCAGGAACCCCATAACACAGCTGCAGAAACTACTTTGTCATTGCCTGATAATGATGGTATTCATGAGAAAGGTGAAGGAAATAATAGGTGGTTGAAGAAGCATTTGAGAGAATTAACTTATCGGGTTGTTCAGGTTGTTTGCAAGATCAGAAATTATGCTGTTTGTAAAGTGGGAATTGGAACTTTCACTTCCACGACAACAAGAATATTACCAGTGCTTTTGGTGTCCTTGTTTTATGTGATGATACAGAAGCGGCGGAGGCAAAGCCAGATTCATACATCTAACAAACTTATGCTTCTCATCAAAGAAAAAGACCAGGTTCCATATCACATATGTTCACATATAAAAAGGATTTTAATTTTTATCTGTTTTTTACTTTATGTTCGGTGGAAATTGATCCATTCTGGGGTGGTGCTTCTATCTGATCTTTCTTTTAGTATTTTAACATGTTGTAGTTGGTAATATGTCTTATTTTTCAAGTTATGCATCCTTTTTTTTTATGAACAATGTTACATGTTATCTCTTAAGTGATTTGATATTGTAAAATATTTTTATGTAGAAGTAAAAACTCATTCAATTCCTTGATGCTGCGCGTCTCATGCTCTAGCTTAAATTATAAGGTTCCCCTGGATTTGTTACATTATCTATCCTATAAATCCTTTAGAAAATAATTTGACAGTGTAATAATATGTATTTGTTTGCTCTGTAATTAAGTGCATCTAAAAATGAAGTTTATAGTATGAATTGAGTAGTACATGAACTAAATGGAATTGAATTTAATAAGATGATGTGCTCAGACAAAAGCAGGATGCCATCCTTTTATATGAATCTGGATATGTGCAGAACAAATTTCATATAAAATTTTAAGATATACTATACACAAATTTGAAAGCATTTGTTCTGTACTTGTTACGTAAATGCCTATATACATCCGCTAATTATAATTGCTAACTTCATTGTTGCAGAAAATCGACCAGCTATTGCTCCAAATTAGCCAGATGAATGACTCCCTACTAGCAAGACGAGAGGTTCCAGTTCTTCGAGTTAACTAATTGATTCACTTGCCATTGGTTGTTTCCTGGATAACCTCTGCTGAATATTGGGCTGTCTACTGCGCATATTGAGGTCCAAATCTACAGATCAAAAGCATAGTATAATAAACAAAACAAAGAGATGTTATGAAGAAAGAAACAGGAGATATTTGTTAGTATTTGATATGACCTATGTGCTTTACAGAGTGTATGCCACTGCAAGCTTCTTACACTACAAAAAAAAGGGTATTTTGCGGAGGTTCAAAATGCAGATTGCATTTGCTGTCGTGGAGATTCAACAAACCCCCTCAGTTATCATGGCCGCCATTGATTTGCTGCAGGTTACTGTGGAGGTTTAAGAAACCTCCATGACAGCAAATTGCAGAGGTTAAAAACCTCCACAATTTGCATTTCCAAACCCCCCACAAAATAGCCTGCTAATCCTCTTGAAAAACCATTGCTTTTACCATTCAGAGGGAGTCTCAAAAGACTACTGTAAAATTTATTTTAGCATGAAAAACAAATTACAATTATTAAAATGAAACCAATTAAAATTTGAATGGAACTTTAGAAGAATTAGCATTCATCAAACCATTCAAATATTACATAAAGTAGCATTATATGTCAGTAGACTAAATTCAAACACAAATCTTCCACATTAGTCTATCAATCACATTTCTTAACATCTACTTCAACTACATAAATCTCAATGGTTCTCATCGCCTGATGATCCTCCTACATCCTTAGGTGAGACGTGTTCGCTAGATGAATCACTTGGCTGCAAAAAGAGAGAGTAAAATGAGTAAATACATCTTCCAAGAACCTCAGTAGGGTCAACCTCCTATTGCTTCATTTAGGCCTAAAAGAAGACTGATTTTCTTAATATTTCATGTTTTAATGACTCTTTTTATGTTTTGGATGTTTCAATATTCTCTAAGTAGACATGCTTTGGGCAATAATTCTATAAGGAGCTTCTTTTTAAGTAATTGTTTTCACTGGAACAAAATTAATTTCAATGCTGAATATAGTATAATTTTGCTTTAAGCAAAACCACCTAGCTTTTATAGCAGCAAGGAGGCACAATTCAATTCATTGTCTAAAGGAAGTACATGAATGACGAATTGAAGAACGGTCATTCTAGGCAAATTGCATTAAAGCAGAAAAGTTATGTTTGTGTGAAGTAAATGTGAAACAGAGGATAAATTCAGCAGTATCTTGCAACTCTAGCTACATATATACAAGACGTGAGAATCTTCACTGCTACATCTATCGTGTCACCTACAGTAATAAATAACTACTCCTTTTTTATCTACAGAAGTTCCACCGACTCCTTTTTTATCTACAAAAATGATAACTGTTACTATCGTTTCTGTTTAATATTTTTAGTTTTAACAAGCTGCCAAGTAAATGATTAAACATCCGTAAAACCTGTCGCTTGACCATCCTAATGCCTTTCGGCTTCCATAGTTGTGAGTAGCTAACTTTTATAACAGGACCAGAGAAAAGGAAAAAGTTGAAAGAAGGAAAATTGCAATGTCCAGGATCATGTATCAGTGGACTGTAATTGAAAGAAACATAGAGAACATACAAATAGTTAAGAAATACTTTTACAAAAAAAGTTTACTGTTTACCATTGAAGGAGCAGAACCAAAGATCTCAGCAAATTGTTCTGGTATTGTCCCTTCTTTCATTATCATGTACGCTTTGAGAGTATCCAACAATTTACCGTACTTCACTTGGCATCCGGAAGAACATCCAGCATCATTACTTGAAGAAAGTCTAATACCTCCAGGGCGAAGGTTTGCCTGTCTAAAGGTATTGCTGGGAGCAGCTCCTAATCCCATACATCTTACCCTTCCAGGATGCTCTTTTCCTAGCACTTTACCAACAGCATTATTTGGAGAAATTTCGGACTCATCCACAATACTTTTACTTAATGCAAGCTCAATTTGTTCCTATATAAAATGTAAATAAACATGAAAATCTTAAGAGATGGAACCAAGTCAATTATAGAATGTAAGAACAGTAGCCAATAAGAGTTCCTAGCAATTTCTCTTTAGTACTGCTTTATTGAAATGGAACCAAATCAATTATAACAAGAAAACTTTGCCTCCTGGTACTATGGGTTAGCCACTTTTTGGTGAAACTACAGAGTTTCTAAAACTTGGTGAAGCTTTATAAAAAGCAAAGAGCTAGGTAAAAAGTTTTACTGCATTCTTCCCTCTTCTAATCAAACTTAAAGTATAATAGATTCTTACTTCTAATCACAATAGAGGATAAAGTTTACTGCTTTTTTTTTGCTACCAGAAGGTAGTTTTTTCAAATCACATATACTTGGATGTCCTACAATTATTAAAACAGTAACGGAAGAACATCTATTATTAACTTTGCATTAGTGCCACATCATGAAAACCTCAGTAAGTGCCACATCATGAAAACTAGCTCACTAATTCCATAAATGATTGTAACAAAATCAGCTTCACCTAATAAATGAACTCAAAAGCAATGGTAATATAATTTAACACATGCATCATTCCACATCTACTAACTAAAGTACAATATGGAAGGACCACTACGTTGAAGTTTACTGTTCTCAACTCAATAGCAAGCACAAGAACACATCCCTAATACAGATACAGTTAAGGCTACAGACACAGATTGCTATACAGATGAGTGTCATCCAAAAGGAAGAGCTTTTAATAGGTAGGAGGTCTAAACGTAAGAATAACTAAACTCTACTTCTTTTCCACTAACAAAAATCCTTACTAATTTTGCTTTGAATATTAGCCCAAACAATACAAGAGTCCTCTAGGCTCTATAAGTCCTGGCCATAAACGACACAACCCATCACTTCAACAAAACGCCTAAGAAGTATACCGCTAATTGCTGATTAACTTCAAACTCGAAAATGTCCATAAGTTCAAAATTTCAGTAAATTTGAATATTAGCCCTAAGGTTAGCAAGTTATTTATTCATCCAGTAGATTTTATTTTGACAACAGCATTAATTGCTGATTTTAGCTTGTTGGTTTTCCAATCCATGTTTTATCCATTAGCAAGTATTGAATATTGATGTGAAACCTTTTAGAAGCACATCTATGAAGTTTTCAAAAGTAAAAGTCAGAGAACTAAGCTAAAACGTATCTATAATTCATTTAAAAAAAATTCTGCTCTCTTAAAATTTCTTAAAATCGATGCTTAATCATATGTTTGAAGCGCAGCTAGTGATTTTTTTCAAAGCAAAAATATCAGCGAAAAGACTATGCCAAATTTCAAGCGAATAGTTCATGGAGACAAATTATCAAACACCTTTGAGACATGAAAAGTTAGCCTCTAAGCTCAAGTGCTATTAATCATAAAGTTCAAATATCAACTTACAATCGCAATGAAGCATAGAGAAATTCTAACTTCATACTTTAGATTTCAACTTAAAAGTTCAAGCAATCGAAACTACGAGCATTTATTGTATATAAAAACACAATACACATGGAATCGCTAACAAATACATAAATCGCTGTCTCTATTTTGCATTAAACATAAAATTTAATCAACTAAAACTAATATTCAAACTACTTTTACCAGAAATTCAGCGTGAATTAAATTGAATAGAAAAGAAATTTCTGTACCGAAGAGGAGTAGAGAAATCGCAGGAGCTTACTTTTGGAGGGAATTTGTAGCGTGAATATAAGTGTGAATGTAAGAGTGTTTATTTTGCTTACTTTTGGAGGGAATTTGTAAAATGTGTGAATATAAGAGTGAATATAAAAGGAGTGTACATTTTGCTTGGAGTATTCTAAATACAATTTGTACTCTACTTATTTTGCTTTCTTTCATTTTGTTTTTAAATAGGATTTATTTTAATTTTGAAAAATGTAATTACAGTTATTCCAAAATAAGATTTTTTATTACTTGTTAAATACATTTTAATCAACTTGTTGACCATGTGTAATCAACTGCCCAAATTTTTTTAGTACTAGTGAAGTAGCCCGCGCTTCGCGCGGTTGTAAATATTTTTAATTAATACAAAATTAACATTGTTTTAATATTTCGAGATAGGATTGATGAAATTAATGTTGTTTCCATTGGTAGTAATTTTCCTGTTCATTTTTCTTTTTTATTTCTCACCCATACATTTTTTTTTTTTGGGAAAAAAATAGTCAAATAGTCAAGATAACTAATCAGATATTGGAGACATGCATACTATTCTTTAAGATCCATTACAGTAATAGAAATTAGTTGCAATCATATATGATGAATTGTATTGCATTTTTAAATTTTGGCCTGAAAAAACTTTACAAAAACTTGTAGAGATAAATTGATAATGATAATAACACAATAACTTATGGTTAGTAACTTCCACTTAGCTTTTGCAAGAAATTAAAGAGCTATAATGAAAGTTCTAAGAAAAGATACTAAAGTTTGATTGAAAATTAATGTCAAAACTTAAATGAAAAACTCAATATAAAGTATTTTGAGAAACAAAGAAAATAATTCATTTAAATCGATATATGTGATCTTCAGTAAGAAAAATTGAAAAATATAACAAAATGATTACATAAAAGTTTGCGGTGTAAGCTTAAGATGCCATCGACCTTTTTTAATATTTTCCTCGTGTGAAATTTTGACACATATATTATTTATAAGGCTAACAATTTTTTTTCAATAGTAAAAGAATTATTAAAATAAACAGTTATCAAAAATTGTTGTACCCTAACTTGGACATAAAAATACTATCATAATAGAGAAATTTTAATTTTAAACTAAAAAGAGAGAAAAACAAAAGTATAGGCAAATTCTTAGAATTTGAGTATATCTAATATTTTTACTTTCAAACAAAATTATAGTTGTGTGCCAAATTCTTAGAATTTGAGGATATCTAATATTTTTATTGTCAAACTTTTTTAAATACTTAAAGAAAACTAAAAGGAGACAAAAAAAAAGTACAACAATTTTGACTTCAATACCACAAAAAGTCATTAGAAGCATGCGTTACTTTTAAACATTTCTCCTGTCCTTTTTTAATATTTGCTTCCTTTTTTTCATCTTCTTTGAAAGAAAAGTTGAGAGAAATTGTGTTTCTTTTTCTGAATATAACGTTTTCTGTACAGCTGAATTTATATAAACAACTAATAAACTGCTACCCTTTGCTACTACTACTTATTTGTTTAGCTCCTAACCAACTTATCCAAAAAGAATATTCTATAATAAAAATGCATTACAAATATGATGTATCACATGCTACGCATATGTATATCCTTCTGAATTTACCTTTTCTTTGAAATTACCTATCATCCACCTTTTCTTTGAATTTACCTATGAGTCAGTGCCCATATCTGCTTATTCCTTTGACTCTTGCTAGGATCAAAATTGAGTCATTGTTCCTTGTTTGTATCGCAGGTATTATCAGAAGTGAGAGTTCCTCCCTTTTCCATGCTTCTCTTTCGTTAAGCTTCCTTGTCGTTGATCGAACCATTTTAATTCTCTATCTCCAACACTATTCCTTTTCCTTAATTTGTAGTACTCTTTTTCATTTTTATTGGTACAATCATACAATGTCCTTCTATCTCTACACTTTTTTCCTTACAAATATAGAGAGAGAAGTCTATGCCATGTGAAAAGAAGATATGGAAATACACTTCAAATATTGTTTGTGTCAAGGGTGAAGCAATTTACCTCCGCTTTGAGTCAATTCATCATTTCACTTAGCTTTAGTCCCAGCATCACCGTCACTTGATCCATCGATTTGGTCATGTGTAGCTTGTCTGGATTCAAAGTTCTTGCCAAACCCTCAGTGCTGAATTCAATGGCCTATATACGGAATATATAAAGGGAAAAATGGGCACCATTAGTTGCTTGTTGTAACCTTTTGATGATCAGCTTTAAGAAGGCTTTAAATTTGCACCATTATTTCATTAATTATTGCTACCGTTTCTTTCTTCTTTGGAAGGTTGGAAGCAGATATTTGGGTCTTTTATTTATCATTAATGTGTGTATTTATCATTCATCGTTTCTCCTTAAATAAGGTATATGAAAGGGTCGAACAGTAATAGGCATCCCTGCAACTTTTTAAGTTTTTTTAAGTGTAAATGTTGAGCATTTAACTGTAAGTTACACATCATTTAAATGTTCCGGTAATCCCATAAATATATCATACTTTTACCAGGAAAAATAAGGTGAAAAGTTCAAAAAATTGAGAAAAAAAATAAATACCATTGCTGGCCATAGAGAAGTGCCATGTCAGCTTTCCTAAGCCTTTGCTTTATATATATATATAGATAGATTCATAAGATGAGTGGATTGTGTCCTCCTCTAATTAATTTGTGGCACTTTAAAAACCTCTTTAATTTGAGTGCAATTTGAGGAGGTTATTGCAACCTCTGTAATAAAACCTCCTCAAATTACCCCTTTTTTGTAGTGATGTAAAGATAATCAATAGCTACCTAGTTCAACTAATTTATATATAACAGTGTTATGCATAGAATTCCCATAAGTATCAAATGGGGTACGGTAATCTAGAGTGAGCACCACGTTGAATCTTGGAATATGATAGCACCATTATGTTCCCATTTTTTTTTTCAACAAATAGCATTCACACTATCTTCTACTAGTATAGCACCCGTGCGATGCACGGTAAATATAAAAATCAATTTATCGTAGTAATAATTGTATATATAAAATTTGTAAATCTGTAATTTAATCATGATTGAACCTTCAAACTCAATTATTTGTCTATCTAGTATGTGTTCAATTGTTCAGTTTTTCATATCTACATATAATCTATTCTTTTAAAGTTGTAAAATATATTAACCCATCATTTGCCTTTATTCTTCTACTACCTTCGTTACTTTTTCTTTTTATCTTTTAAGAATACACTTGATTTTCCTCTTTTCTTTCCATTTGTTTTTCTCTTCTTCTACTACTAAATTACTTTTACAATTTTATTGGAATTGCTTGAAACTTCTTCATAACTCCAATTTATGACTACATATATGTACAATAATATTGCAGTATCTGATTAATTATTTTTATTTAATTCAAAATAAAAAATAACCATTTACACAGTCTTTCTTTACTTTTTATACTTATTTTTCATGCAATTTTAGCAAAGAAATATTCTCTTGGCATTAATCTTCACAGGATATTTGCTATGATTTTGCGAAATCAACATACATTAAAATCATATTTCAAACACAAAACGTAGATATACGTACAAAACGATAATTTTACGTGATAGAAAGTAACAATGTATATCCCGTGTATGCAACAATATGAATAAAGAGAAAGACGATCTTACCACCATAAACCCCAATTGCAGGAAGGACAACAGGACATTATAACAATTTGTAAATAATGATAGCCCGAGACATTTAGTGAGCGACGAAGTAATATTAGGATCCCTTTATATTTGTCCTCCTCCTTATTCTATATGTACATAAATCATTCACCAAGATATTTTTCTCTTGCAACAAAGAAAATTAAGTCAAGAAAGCTTAAAATATAAAGCTTCCATACACTCAATTAATTAGTTCACAACTTCACATATGTAGAACATTAGTGAGCTAAAAGGATTTTATCATGCCTTTAAACATTGCAATACCATGCATAAATCTAGACATGGCATAATCTAACACAATGTGTTGAAATATACCAATTATTCAACTTGATTGTTTTCTTATTTTTGATATTTCAACAACATAGTTAGATATGAATATATCGGGTATTGTTGCAATTGCTTCACGTCTTAATATTTATTCTACCATGTTTTTATAAAACTGTAGCCTCATTATTCTTATTGCTGCATAAATATCGAGAACTTGTTGCCGTATGAAAGTAGTATTTTGTATAAGTTGTATATAAACTCTTTCAGCATATATCTTCGTTAAGATGGTCAGGAGATTATTGTCAATTTCATAATATACTCATGTAAATATAATAGTACTTGTCTGTGATAGAGAAAGTAAATAGTTACATTATTAATTTTCTAATGTAGATGCAACATATTTTCCTCACCTTATAACATACTTTCAATGATGACGTTTATTCATATAAAATCATATATAGGTATTCTTTGGTGACAAACACACCACAAAATGAAGAAACAAATTCAGAGAGATAAGGCAATTCATAATAATTTTTTAAAGAAAATTTCATGCAATGAACTCTCAACAGGCATCTGAGTTTCTAATGGATTATATTCTTACCATGGTTAAATTTTCAACTAACTACAGAACCAACCTTTTCAATCCCACCACCATGACAAATAAGATGGAGCAATAACACGAAATAATGTAACTTTTGTATTTGAAGGATTATTGAATATCTTTTTTGAAAATATATAACTAATATTATTGTATACTGACAACTCACAATATTAAGTCATAAAGCATTTTGAATAAAGAACTAATAAAAAATTCAATCCAAGGATTACGTCCTAATTCCATCGTAACATCAATCTTCCCCAAATCCTTCCCCATGTTCCAAAAGCATAAGTATGCAAAGGTAATTTTTTTGTTCTTTTTATTCCTCACATAAGAAAATGAGATATACCGTAACAACTTTTAACAGTTTGTATATTTGGGGATAAATAAGACTATAAAAAAATAAAAAAAATTAATAAATGAATAAAAAAGGAAGCTTGACTTACGTAATAGCCACTCGTGCTGAACAATGTAAATTAAAAAATTGTACTTTAACAATGATAAAGAAGACTCCATAATGAGACAAACTCGTTAGATATTGATGAATACTCTCAGAACTGTCCCATATTATATTTCAAATTAAATATTAGATAAGTATTAAGTTGATTTGGTTTAAAATTCAAGTGTGAAATAAAAGATCTTATTTTTAGATATCTTTTATTTTCCACACATTTTTCACCATAAACAAACATGCAGCTTCACGACCTCAACGTATTCACAATGGCTTTAGTATGTACAAAATACATAACTCACATCATAATCGATTTAACAAATTGCAACTATCATTTTTTTCGCAATACCTTTAAAATAATTAACAGATCATCTAAACTTAGCTTTTGTTACATTACATAAAGGAGGAAAGTCTTTCTTCATTTTCCATACCTACTCCTCTGCCATTTGCTTTAACATTTGTTCTATGCTACGCCTCTTTAAGTATCGTAGTAAAAGATTATTTAATAGCGACATTTTGCTTAACACAATCATATTAAAATAATGATTTACTTTTAAAGATTAAAAAAAATATTGAATCTATAAATCAGTTCCTCTATTTTAAAATATTTCAGTTTATTCTATGTTTTTTTCTAATAGAAGGCATGATATATGATATTAGTGAACAACCTCTCTATAGTATTCTCTGGATACTATGCTACTATAATATTCCAGAATATATAAACCCCTCTATAGTATTCTCTGGATACTATATATGCTACTATAATATTCCAGAATATACAATGTTCCATCTATGCGTGAATTCGTTTGTCACTATCCCCTATCAGTGCCCCATAATATTTCCATGCTTTGACAATATATACCGCTTCTCTCTTTCGTATGTGTTGCGAGACAATGGAGTCCAATAAGTCATTTTATATCATTTACATTCTCAAGTTAACACACCCTTGGAGGCTAGAATTGATATCATATTTATAGGTTTCTCTTTCAATCTTATCCTGTTTTATTTCTAAACATTTGTTGTAATTTACAACCAAATCTCACTATCGAAAAGCTAGTAGACAAATTTGATTATTAAGTTTAAAAACCATACCAATTATTAGTAATTAGTTTTTTCTTAAAAAAATAATGCATATTTAAAATATTGGATTTTAGATATAGATTGTTGTAGAAAGATATTGCCAGTTAAAATATTTGTGCAGATTAGCTAGGATATCTAGTTTGGATCAATTCAAATTCAAACTACTTTATCCCTTCATTCAGCATTTTTTTGTGGGAACCATATTTTGAAAGATCTTTTGGAAGTAATAGATCTTTCTTGCAACCCTGTAGTTGTTCAAAAACCTCAAAAGTTTATTTACGCTCACATTTCCTAATTATAAGCATACATTAATCTAGATAGATTGAACAAAATTTTTGCGACTTCAGCTTCATACTCTTTTCAAACTTGAAATCACGTCCAAACGCCTTAAATAGTGATATTTTGATATAAGAAAAGGATTATCAAATCAATAAAAGTAATTATCAAATTAACCTTGATATTTTGCATATAAGGGGTTGGTGATAATTGATCTACTACTTACACAAAAAAAAAAAAAAATGAAAAAGAAAACACAGTTCACAATCTATTCAAAAATAAAAAGAAAAAATAGATTCAAAATAAGTACACATGAAGCTATGTATATCTTTTCAACTATATAAGAGAAACCTATAGCTATAATAGATAAAATAGGATGCTCGACTTATGGAGCTGGCCAAATAATACAAAATTGTTCGAACCTCTTACATCATAGATCTGTCTATATGATTGATCTCATCCTTAGAAACAAATCTCGTCCTATAAGAAAGATGAAAATGAGCCTTAATACATTCAAAATGTTATAGGCATAATCTATCAGCCATGAAATGAATACTAAAGAAAGTGAAGATGTCTCTAATACTGTTAATCTTGAGTTATGTTATTAGCAAAAACATAGCTTTTTTACCTCACTAATGGTCCTTCTGCTTACAGTTTCGTCATATTCATTCATGTCCTGGCGAAATTGATTGGCATCCAACTATATGATTTTGATTGAAATGATTGATTTTGAAGCGTCAGTATATCTGCACACATGTAAAAAAATAATGAATATTAATCCAAAGTTTACAAATATATGAACATGGTATCGGAATCAAAGAAAACAATTACTCCTAAGAAACAATTGAGCTTTGAGAATGTATGACTCCTACATCGTGTTTAAGGGAATTAAATAGGGAAACAGAGGAGGGAAATGATAACTTTACATTTAAATTTAAAATAAATGTTATTATCTTTTAATTCAAATTCAAAATTTTTATCTTTTAAATTAAAATTTATCTGCTTTTAGGACTGTAGAAGTTTAATTTTATTTTAAATGGTCATCCTTATCCTAATCTTTTCTTGTTAAACATAGATGTTGCCCAACATTGCTAATTTGAATAAACCCATAGGACTTCTTCCGCAACTATACCCGTATCTAATACTAATCTGATCCTTTTTGCACATTAATGTGATAATCCTTTGTGATTTGGAATATATTTTTAAAAAGATTCCTTATCCTTTGACAGAGAAAAAAATATTTATCTTATATACAAATTTTAGAAGATAAACACATCTTTTAATTTGAATTTAAATCAAATATCATTACAAATGTTGTCCTAATGTCCTATCCTAAATTATGTCCTAAGCGTTCTTTATTTTTATATATATACTAGTATAGCACCCGCGCGATGCGCGGTCAATATAAAAACAAACTCATGGTAGCAATTTTACTTATAAAATTACAATGCAATTTAATTACAATTGAACCTTAAAACTTAAGTATTCGTCTACTTATTGAGTGTTCAATTGTTCTGATATCTACCATATATTTCTTAAAGTAGTGAATAACTTATCACTATATTATTTGCTCTTGCTCTTCTACAAATTAATTTTCTTTTGTCACTTTTTTTCATTTGATCCTTTAAGAAGCCACTTGCTTTTCCTCTTTTCTTTTTATTTCTTTCTCTTATTCTACAAAAAAATTATTTTTGCACTTTTATCATAATAATTTGGAACTTTTTTCGTCGCTCAAATTCATGAATAGTATTGTATATCAAAGTACAAATAAACCCTCATTCGGTCTTTATTTTATTCTTTATACTTAAATTTTTGATATTTTAGCGAAAAATATTCTCATGGCAATAATCTTCACGGGATGATCACAAGAACCGTACGAAATCAACACATATTAAAATCGTACTATAAAGACAAAACATGAATATTATACAAAACAGTGATTTTATATGATGGAAAATAACAATGTATATCTCGTATATGGAGCAATATGAACAAAGAGAACTATGATCTTATCACAATAAACCCCAACTGCAGAAAAGACTACCGAACACTGTAGTAATTTGTAAATAATGACTGACCTAGGCAGTTAGTAAATGACGAAATAATGTTAGGATCCCTTTTTATTTGCCTTCCTCCTCATTATAGACAAATAAACATAGTAAAATGTTTCTTTAAACAATTAACCAAATTTTTTATATAATAACAAATAAAGTATATTTAACAAAATATTTAGTAAACATATTTGAAGTCCTCCAATTATATCAATACATTAATTAGACACAAAATAAAAAACTAATCAGATTCATCAAGGTTAGTACATTGTTTATTAGTGTTGTCAAAATATGACATTTGAAGTCGATGTCATCACGTCGATATTGAAATTTTCCTCTTTGTTTCTTCAACCATATTTTTTATAAAACATTAGCAATAATTTATGTCCAAGTTTTCTACTGACCAACATTGTACATTACGCCAAACCGATGGATGATTCAAAATTCTAAATGATATTATGTTACAACCTTTATCTAAGTCAGGTTACATTAATTTATAATTTAGAAAGCAAAGGAATTTAGGTCTAAATCTATACATTCACTCATGTATAGGTAAAATCATGTCATACGTACTTTTTCATGAATTTAATTTTGTATCTTTGTCACATTTTCTTCCCTTCGATATTACATTTAGTCTGGAGAAGAAAAATAGCAATTTCTAATTTTTTTTTAATCATGTGTTGAAATCCGAATTTAGAGATTATTAGTCTGGAGAAGATAAATAGCAATTTCTATTTTTATCATGTGTTGAAATTCGGATTTAGAGTTTATTATACTTTTTTTCTAGTGTTTTATTGATTATGTTGAAAATAATATTATATTTATTACGGATGAAAGTCTTGTTTCCCCTTCAAACTTTGTGAAAACAAATCAGACTATTCCAAGATTAAACAATTGTCGATTCTTTTCAATTTACCCATAAAATCTACCACTATTGCAATAATATTTTTTTAGTACTATATATGTGCAATGCGGACTTAGAGGTTTACTCTAATTTAATTTCAGTATATAATATGAGTTTTAATTGTTATTGAATTACATAATGAGAAATTTATTTGTATGTTTAAATTTTTTACTTTGTTACTGGAAGTCTTTCATTGTTTAATTTAATGTGATTAAAAATAATATTACTCCACCTTCATTTTTGCTTCATTCCTTCGTAGTAATCTATATTAAGCCACATCTTTCATTTCAAGTGATCATTACCTTTGTACTAATTTATGTCCTAAAATTTTAACATTATGATAAGTGTCTTTAGCTCATTACTTTGGCGACTGTATAATGCAAACTTATCTACAAACAAAAACAACATATATAAACGTAAGCCAAATTTTACAGATATGTAAAATGAAATGAGAATCAAAAGAAACTAATGTAGAAGCTATGAGCTTTGTATATACCTAACTCATACTCCGGGTATGAGGAAAATAAATAGGGACAGGGGAGGGTAAAGCTGGAACTTTATCTATAAATTTAAAATAATTGTTATTATCATTTAATTCAAATTCAAAAAGATTTGTCTTTAAACTCAAAGTTTTTTTTTCTATTTAAACGATAAGTCAAAAATAACTTCAATAGGAGTATTATCCTTATCCTATATTTTATACACCAACGATCTTTAATTTGATCAATTTTTTTATTTTAATAAATTCAAAAAATTTAAATTTATTATCCTTATCCTTCAAGTCATAGCTGCATTTCCCCTGCCATTCTACTCTCGCTGCCTGTTCCGCTGATCCACCCACCTTCTCTTTCTCCTCTTAATCTGCTTCTTCACTAACTGACAAAAATTTTCTTCACAAGTTTGAATTTCTAGATGTTCAATGGATAACGTGGGAATCCCAAAATAGTTGAGAAATATTGCTGGACAATAAATGGAATATACGTCCATAACCATGATGTTCATATATAAGAAGTACTAAAATATATATTTAAATTGAGCTCTATAAAATAATAATATATATTTATCATGTTCTCTGATCTTTGTGAAGAGTAAATTAAGTTTATAAGCTTATCACTTGGTTTACATGTAGCCCTTCGACTTGAACTACTAATATGATTTTAATATTATGTCTGTACCCATATATTTTTCAGTTCACTGCCACAAACTGACTTTTTCAGCACAAAAAAGTGATGGGTATATATCTAAGCATCCACTAATTTATGTTTTTTCTCCAGGTAAGTCAAATAAGCATACAAAAAGAAAAAAATTACTGATATTTATTTTTTAAATTTTCTTTAAAGAAAAATGGAGCAGTATGACAAATTTTATCATAATAGTTTCGCCACCTATACTTCATTGTGACATCTCAAGTCAAATATGCAACATATCATCATCCCACATTTACCCATCAATATCAAACATTTACATTTATCTAATGCAGTGGAAGATACAATTAAATAAATAATACTACTACGAATATCTAATATCTAATTCATCGTTAATTATTTGTAATCAAACATCTCTAAATTAAGCACCAACTATATAGTCAAATAACCAAACAGAAAATAGTTAAAAGCATTCTCCTTAGAGAAAACTTCATGGGAAAAGGCAAAATCATGCATATTAGTGGAATCACAACTAATAAAAAATCTGTTAATACAGAAGAAGCTGAAATACAAAAAAGAATTACAGTTGGGTACGTTAAATTGATGAAAATAATACTTTTACCTGAAGAACAATCAATTGCCGAAACAAATAAAACTCACACTACGTCTAGGTAAGAATCGTATCCAATCCAACTCCAAGTGTTTTCTTCAGTAATCAGCCAACACCTACCAAAATAAATTGTACTAATTTTAGAAAAATACTTACGTATAATAATAAAGAAAAAGTACGCATGCAATTGTGATGGTACTCATCCAAGTTAGTATCACACAAAAAGATGATAAAAAGATATACAAAATGAAACAACATAAAATAAGCTTTTGCATTAGCAATTGTCTTAGGATAGTGAATGAGAAACGTAATAAGCACGAGTAAAGATAATAATCAACAATAAATTGAGGAAAAATGAAGCCTACCATTGATTTATGTGTCACTGGAAGGGGTATATATAAGATGTTAAAAAATTGAAACTTCAATCCAACTCAACTTTTTGTTTAAATTCAAATTCAAAAATCATGCCAATATTAGGATAGATTTTTAGATATGCATTAGATTAAGCATGTACTTATCCTTTCATATTAAAAAATGAACCACATTTAATTCAAAATGTAAGATTGATCTAAATAGATAAGGATATAAACATGTTGCTAGTTTTAACTTTTAAATTCCAAGTAAAAAAGTAACAATTTATTAATTGCTTAATTTTAAAATTTAAACCATATCAAAATAAATTTGAATCTGATCAACTTTGTCGCCATTTCTCCTAAATGCCGGTTGTGTTGAAGTTTTCAAATATACATAAAAACATGAATATTGTTACTATCATTTGTTATTGTTATTAATGGATAACCTCATATATTATAAAAAATGAAGTTGGTTGGATTGCATATCAAATCCAGTCGAAATTTTGTCTACATCTTACTGATAAACTCAATTTTTACCATTTTAAATTCTTATCCTTTATCTACTATACTTCTTAATTTGAAAGCATTATCTGATAATTTTGAATTTAAAAATATTGTTTATATATGAAGTTATTTTTTCAATTTATCCTAACTATTTCTCTAACTACTATTCTAATTTTTATCCTTTTATTCAATTTCAATTTCAATTTAAATTTAGTGTCATTACAATTGTTTTCCTAATGTCCTATTCTACATTTTGTCCTAAGCGTTCTTTGTTTATATATATATATATATATATATATATATATATATATATATATATATATCCTACAATCAACATTGCATACACTGGTTCTATTTTATTTTCTTCTTTCATTAGTTTCTTAGTGGCTTCAATTTCATCCTTAGTAAGACCCATTTATATTTATATATATATATATATATATATATATATATATATATATATATATATATATATATATATATATTACTATAAAAGCATGTCTTCAAAAAAGAAAAAGTTAGATTACCAAAATACCCTTTCAAATTATCTAAATACTTACTTTAAAAATAAAAAAAATAAAAAAACTTAATGAAAACAAAACCTAATGCCGGCTCACATCAATAGTTGCTCCATTCACATTGTCAAGATAACAATTCATCAGCTTCACAAAGGCTTGCTTCCGGTGACAAAGCCAAATCAGCAAGCGTCACTTCCCAAAGCCAAAATAAACCATCACATCCAATTCTTTTAATACCTTTATACGATCATCTATTCGGTGGAGTAACTGTGTTGCCTCATTGCTTCAACAATGCATGCACCAAATATTTTAATTTGCGGGTATGTTAATTTCCTCCCTCATATCACTAATTTTCTCTCAAAATTATTAATTTCATGTATCCAACTGGAGGATAAACTATTCCAACATTCCTTCGTGATTTGCTCCAGCATTTTTTTTTTATGTATGCTGCCTATATATGTTGTCTCTTAATTAGTTAATCTGTTGAATTGTTTCTTGGCGTTGTCTATGGCTAAAAATGATATAACGGTGCAAGTATTATTTTTCCTTGCATATGTTATTGGTTTAGTAGTATATACCCATGGCTGCAACTATACTACAGTAAGTTTCTGCTTTTAATTAGCTTCTTTCTCTGGTCTATAATTTGGAGATAAAAAATATGAGTATGATACCCATGTAATTTTCTTGCATGCATTTTTCCACGTGAAGGAAAGAGAGGACAAAATTATCATTTAGCATTAGTTAACTTTAGTAATGCAGATATACATAGTACTAAGAGGTTTTGAAAAAGCTACAAACTTCAGAACGGTATGTCAAACTCTCATGATTTTCAACGGTTATGACAGGATTAAGTACCTTGATCAATCGTATGGAGTATATTATTATTGTTGTTGTAGTAGTAATATCATTATTCATTTTATTATGATGACGATTATTGCCAGAGATATTTAATCATTCAAAAAACTTAGTATGGTACATATTGGCATCACATGCATATATCTATTTTGATATAGGGAGGTGTTATTTGGTAATAAAATTACTATTTGGCTTAATATGTCATCTGTTTATAAAGTTTATTTTTGTTTGGGATAAACTTTCAGTTGGTGTTTGAATTTTATTTTAAAAAAATTATAGGCATTGGAGGAATATGCAACGATTTTTTCCTGAAAATCCCCAACAAAAAATACATATTATTCCTTCCTTTCTATCGAATCGATCATAACTCTCCTTACATTCCAGGAAATTATGCACCATAAATAAGAGCTAATAAAGAGACCCCAAATAGAAAGACATCTCCTTTTTTCCTGTGTATCTGTAAACTATGTCCTACGCATATTTTTATATCTTCTATTAAGAGTTGATAATATTGATAATTTAGCTTTCACCTTTTTAGTTTTGGTTTTGATTTCTTGGCCTATTCTCTTTAAACAAGTTTGGTTTTATATTTAATCATGAACATTTCAATTGGCATGGTTGTCATTGAACTTGTGATGTGAGTGCCTTTGGTCAATCGAATAACATTCTTGACTTTTAGTCATAATAATAAAGTGACTTGATGATTTTAATATACTTTTGTCCCTTACACAGAACTATATATATTGGGGTTGGTGCTGAACAAATAAAATATGAAGGTTATTGAGTAGAGAGATTGTGTGATATTATTAGTTTGTAGAATTAAATTTTAATTGTTATGTCTTTTCTTTATATTTAATATTTGGATATTATGTTTTAAAATCGTGTATTACATGACTGGTCTTCCACGTGCAACGCACGTGACGAGAGACTAGTATATTAATACAGTCAAATCTCTCTATAGTGGCGTCGTTTGTCTAGAACTTTCATGGCTGCTATAGTAAGGTGATGTCATACATGTATACAGACATTTAACGTTTAGATCCATTTAGCTGTTATAGTAAAAAAGTTCATAAAAAATACATGTTAATATTTAAAATCTCAACAGATTTCATATTTCATTAATTAAAAATTAAAAAGGTTAATACATTATTAATAAATTTATAGCTAGTTGTACCGTTCCAATAAAAAATTAAAATCTAAGAAATATATGCATTTAAAATTAATTGAAACTGCAAAAAAAAAAATCAAGTTTCACGTAAGAATTTTACAATTGTAGGTTGTTTCGTAATTTGCAGTCTCTTAATAACAATATAAAACTTGAATTGACAAACTATTATATATACTTCATCCAACCTTTTTCATAACAATTTTTTTATGGTACTAATGTAAAAAAAAATTATATATTTATGTTACAGATGATTATCATAAATGTATTATATTTTATTTTATACATAATATATCTCTTACAAAATATTATTATACAATCTTTGACTATGGATGTTTATAAAGAGGTAGTTTTATAAAGAGTGTACTGCTATAATGAATGTCATTGTTGTTATAGGTAGAATGTTGTTATTAAAACATAAACCCTACTAGTTAACTAAAATATGACTCAATGTTTTAAAATGTGGAAAAAGGCCAAATATATCCCTCTACTTTCATTTATTAGTTGAACTCGTCCCCCGTTATACGATCCGAACGAGCTTACCCTTAACGTCATACTATGGCCCAAAAATGGCCCTCTGGCTAACAGAGGGGACACGTGGCTTCCTCTAAAGCCTAAACCCGATACCCAACTTAAAATACCTGATTCCAATTAAAAAAACCCATCCAGACACCAAATAGCCCCATAAACTACCCATCCCCTCTTATTTAACCCGATTATACACTATAATTTATAGGGTTCTCTTATTATTTCTTGTTCCTCTTCCAATTCAGCTCCAATTCGAAAACTTGTTGAAAAATGTCTCAAACAAGTTGTTCTTCTAAGAGAAAGTGCTATTGTGGTAGAATGACCAAACAATTCACCTCAAACATAAAATCTAATTCTGGTAGGGTATTTTATCAGTGTTCTCAACCTAAAGTAAGTGACAATTTGTGTTACTTGTTTGATGTTTCTGGGTTTTTCATTATTGTGTTATTTCTGTTTTTCTTTCTTTATTTTTTCGTAGAGAATTTCTTATGGGTGTGGGGAGTGGGATGATGAAGTGTCATCGAAGGAGTCAACGATTGAACTAAATGATTTGCAATCTCAATTGGATGATGCAAAGTGTAAAATGATAAACTTAGCCATGTCAGTGGATGCGCTTAAGGGTGAGACGAATAAGATGAAATAAAAAGTGAACAAAGTCGTGCCTTTAGAAAGCAAAGTATTGAAGCTTATGACGTTTGTTTTCATTTTCTGTGCATTGTGAGTTGGCTATTTTGCTGCTTCAATTATGAAGTAAAAACATCCATTTATTATGTTAATGAAATCTAGAAATTTATGTTAATGTGTATTGTCCATTATGTATGCAAAAATAAGATACACGCTAAGACTAAATCTGAAAAATGTTGTAACTAAAGACTAAGAACAAAGCCAATGAAACTGGTATCAAAATCTAGAAAATGAAGAAACAAAGACTAAAACAAAATAAGCAACATTAATACCAATCAGCCAATAGATGCATCAAGTTGGAACAATTAAAAGAGTTGTCAGGCAGCAATTCATATCTGTACAACAACACCAACATTGAATTACATCCTAATAGATGGATAGATGCCATACTTTTACCCCAAAAACATGCACCAAAAAGTAATTGTATGGCATCCAAAAATCAATTTCAAACACAAATATAAAAAAAGTAACGCATACTGTGGCATGGTCATAAGTTGCCTTAGATACACCAACATCACAAAAATACCAATCACTTTCGCAAACTAAGACTGATTTTGTCCCCTTCATTGGCTTCAATTTTTCAACTCTTTCACGACTTTGTTGCCTAAACTGATTTATTGTCACAACAGCAGCCCCATTCCAAGTTAAACCTTGTGCTTTGATAGATAGGTTAGTTGGTACACTTACACCATTTGAGTCACCCTTAAGGCCAATCTCCCTCCTCAAACTTTTCTAGATGCCACAAACAACCTCTTTCTTTTTTCAAACATACTCTCTTCTTCTGAAATGACATTGGGCGTCATATCTGGGTCTTCTTCATGTTCAAACAGTGGGGGGTCAACAGTTGGAAGTTTACTGCTAAAAGATTGGTTTTGGAAGCCTGGAGGTCCATTGAATCATGGAGTAGGCATGAACACGAAGCCCAAAAGGCACTGCCTTGGCTGCTTTGTGTTTGTTGTGGTGCAGTTGAGTTCACTTGGATTTCCTCCTCTTCTTCCTCATCAATTAAGCTTCTTGTTGGTTGTTTTCCCTTCCTTTGTTGTTTTCCATTGCTTTGTTTCCTCTTCTTAGTTGCCTGATGTTCCTTCATATGCTGCTTCCCATTGCTTTGTTGCATGTTAAAATAATAACAATTAAAAATTACCAAGTAAAAATAAAATAAGTGAATAGGCTATACCTTTGAGCAGCTTCTGACATTGTGAATTAGTTCTCCACAGTTGTTGCATGTCATCACTCTCCCCTTTCTTGAAACAGAATACTCAGTTTGCCTCTTCAATGCTTCATCCTTCTGTCCGACCTTTTTGACTCGAGGCTTGCCAACCATGTTCACCAACTTTAGTGGTTCCATTGCATGAGACTCATCAACTTTCTAGAACTGTTCTCCTCTCACAAATTGTAACTTGTGCTTATAAGTCAATAGGAATGCCTCTTTGATGTGGAACCGGTGGATCTCAGACTTAGAATTAATCTTCTTGTACAATAGGGCCTTAATAACATGTGGACATGGTATTCCAGTGAGATCCCATGTCCTACTTGTGCATTTCTTTTCAGCCAAATTGACAGTTTGTTTATCTGACACATCTGTCACCTCAAACCTATTGTCCCCATCGTAGTCAACCCTACAAGCCTGTGCAATGTTCATATAACCATTGTAGAGCTTGATGCTAATAGGACTAAATTCCTCATCCTATTTTATCACAGACTCATCAAGCTCCATCAATCTATTTATAACCTTAATCCTAATGTCCTCTAGCATTCTTATGATAGGCATGTACCTGTCCTCTAGTATTCAAGCATTAAAAGACTAAGTAAAATTATTGTCTACACTCCGATTCTTATATGTAGAGTCTAGAAAAGCTCTACACCAACTTTGTGAAGGGTAATTAAGAAGATCAGAAACAGCTTTGTCACTAAATTCATTAGTGCTCTCTACCTGATCATTAAACTCCTCCTCATAGCTGGACCATGCAGTCCACCACAACAGCTTCTTCATCTCCCCAGACTGCCACTTTTTACACCAATTAGCTGCTATGTGTCTCAAACAGAATCTATGGCAGGCATCAGGAAGGACATCCTTGATTGCTTCTCTTAATCACTAATTTTCAGCATAAAAAAAATAATTTGTTGTTAAAATTATACATGAACAGATTAAATCAAAATTGAAATTAGCAAGTGATAATTGAGGCTTACCTTTTGCATATCTGACATGAAGGTAATCCCTTTCCCAGATTGTAGCTCCAAAGTCAGTTGTAGCAGTCCCATAAACCACTGTCATGTCCTCTTGGTCTCACTGTCCACAACAACCCAAGCTATTGGGTAGAAGTGGTTCATACTATCTTGCCCCAAAGCCACTAACTCCTGTCCCGTAGCTTTTCCTTTAAGAAAGGTCCCATCTAACCCAATAAAGGGTCTCAACCCTTCCTTGAAACCCATCTTAAGTGCATCAAAACAAATGTACATCCTAAGAAATTTTCTTTTCCCTTCAGCTAGGGCATCCTTTGATAGGTTAATGACTACATCACTTCCAGAATTTGAATCCTTCAATTCATTAGCATAGGCAACCAGTTTGTTGTAGCCATTAGTAAAACTCCCTTCCAAACCCTCAAGAACCAACCTTTTAGCTCTCTTGCACTTCTCTTTACTAGCATTTAACTCAAATGCAACTTTCAAGTCCTGCCTCATCTCCTTAACCTTGTATTTTGGTTCTCCTTATAATTTCCTCTTATGGTAGTGAACAATAGCGGTGTAGACAACCATAGTGTTATCATATGATGTTTCACAGTCATGGTAGGGTTTAAGGTCTTAATCTTGACCCAGGATCATTCTCATCCCTAGAAATAAGGCACATAAACTTGCTCCCTTCTACACACTCATATCTCAACCTAATCCTATCACTTTTTACAACATCTAAATGCACTTTGTTGGCCATGACATATAATTTAAGGCACTTCCTAGCCTCAGGGATATCTTTGAAGGTGATGCCCTTATGCATCACTTTGTGACCATTTAGATCCTTATCAATATCCCTTCTTCTTTAAGTAGCAAATGATTCCAATTCTTTAGAATTATCTACTGGAGAATCGAGTCATCACCCTCCTCATTATTTCCTTCACCCTCACTACAATTTGTTCCAACTTTAGAAACTAGTGAGCAAAAAGACTCGCTGTGTTGGCAGATATTAGGAATAGCAACATGCAACTCACACTCATCTACTGCAAATAAGTTAAGTACTTTAAACTGTGAAGAAACCAATGACAACAATTTTTTAATCCCCTCATCACTCTCTACCTCATAGTATCTTCCAAAAGGACCAATTACCATTAACTGTTGAACACCTAAATACAACAAACTGGCTAGTATATTCATCTACTATATCAATAAATGATAGAAGGTCAGGATCATAACATGTCCAAGTGTGAATCAACTTTTTGCTGTAAAGACATGTCGGGCCTTGATCCACTCTCCACCATAATTGAAAACTACATCAACTTCATACATTAAATCCATCTGAAAAGAGTAGCAGCGTCATTAATTAAGTAGAAAGTATACAAAGGACCCACAGACAACTTATACTATACTATAAGGGTCCTCATTAACAAAGTTTACAAAGTGACCACATAAAAACATTATACTATAAGGGTCCCCATTAATTAATCATCATACAAGTAAGAAAGTTTACATGGGGACCACACAAAAAAATTATACTATAAGGTCCCCATTAATGTATCAGCATACAGGGACCAAGGGGACCACACAATAAAAAATTAAGCTATAAGGACCAAACATGGATCAGCCATGGACCAGACACAATAAAATCTTGAAGGAACAAGATGTTATTAATAATAAAAAATAGACAAATATTGTCCCCCCAAACACATACTTGAACCAAACACACCAAACCCTAATCAACAAAAGTATATTCGGGTCCACAATTCTATACATGTGAATAAAAAATAATACTAATATAAAGAGTTAATCAACTACATGAAAACAAAGTAGGAATATTTTAACCGATTTCAAAATTCTAGACCCAAAATACTAATCAAATACCCTAATACAGTAAATCCTAAAATATTACACAAAACTAAAACGAATACACTCAATAACATAGGAAGTGTTCTTAAAAAATGAAAAATAAAGTCAAGATTGTACCTTGTATAGTCAGACGATTGAATCGAAGAAGAAGAAACATATGCAGCCGCTTATCTCCCGCTAGGTTTTTCTAATTTTAAGTCATTTTAGGTTAATGAAATATGAAAGGTGTAGGCCGGTTTTTAATTTGGGTAGTTTAATGGGTTATTTGGTATTTGGGTGGTTTTTTATTTTGGAATCGGGTATTTTAGTTGGGTATCGGGTTTAGGCTTTAGAGGAAGCCACATATCTCCTCCATTAGCTAGAGGGGCATTTTTGGGCCATAGTATGACGGCAAGGGTAAGCATGTTCAGATAGTATAACGGGGGACGAGTTCAACTAATTAATAAAAGTAGAGGGGTATATTTGATCTTTTTCCATTTAAAATGAGAAAGAACTGATTTCATAGTTATGACAGAGATGCTGGTGAAACAAAATGAATGATTCTCAACCAAATCTTGGTTAGGTGGTGATTGTCATCTCCCTTTCAGAGAAGATGACTCTTATCCATCTGTGTATAAGTTTGATTTCATGGGATTATGATAGAGAACTTTTTTCTTAGATAAGAGAGAGAGAGAACATATGGAGATGGCAAAGGGAATAGGCCGATGGGTTATGGGTACTGGAAATTGTATTATCTAACTGGGGCTGGGTTAATTGGACTCTTTTTTTTTTTTTTTTTTGGGTTAATTGGGGTTGGTTAAATATGAAAGGGCCTTAGATGGGTGTCACATGAGGGTTGGGAAGCTGGGTCACGTTCCCTGTTAAATTAAAGGGTATGAATATTAAAAAGACTAACGACAGGGGTATGTAGTGACGAAAAGTATAACGAAGTATAATGTTAACGAATATTTGATAGTGGAGGGGCAATTGTTACCTTTTTGATATTTTTATACCAATTTCTTGCATGGAAATAAATTTAACAATATGCTAAACGACGACTATTTGTGCAAATCACCCTATGCTCTTGTGGCCTTTTCAACCCTCCAGCAAACTATGGACGAAAATTTTCACACGGTTTTCCTAAAGTAATTTTTACATAAAAATATAATTTTTAGAAGTTACTTACAAAACATAACAATATTTTAGCAAAATTACTCAATATAGAGGAAATAAAAAGTTAATTACAAAACATAGCAAAATGTAGCATAACATAGCAAAACCTTACATTCTTCTTTCCATTTCCCCCAATTTCACTTTTCCTCCTCCCATCTCCAACCACCTCGTATCTCGCTGTATCTCATTGTATCTTGTTGTATCTCAACTACCAGTCACCTTGTATCTCGATGTATCTCTTTGTATCTCAACTTACACCAGAAGCCAACCACCTCGTATCTTGTTGTATCTGCATTATTTTTGCTCCGTATCTAATTGTACCTTGTTGTATATGCGCTGTTTCAGGCTGTTGCAACGCTGTTTCAGCATTGTTTCATAGTATTTCAATGTTGTTTCAGACTGTTTAAGCTAGATAACAATCTTATAGTTAGACCAATTTTCACTAGACGGAACTAACACAATTTCACAGGCGCTCAAGCTAAACTATAATAGACGCCAATGATGGAATCTTTGCATTCGAGCTGAACCAAATGACAGCCTTGAACTAGAATGCACTTGAACTAAACAAAAAAAATTGATGCTTGAAGAACATATAGAACATTACATGATTATTCACAACCTATAGCTACACTTGGTCATTTGATTTCCTATGACTAAAACAAACTAAACAATAATAGATATGAAAAATATAGAGAAACACAACTTTCTATCTAAACTGCTACCTAACAAAGCGCAATCAAAGTCGTGTCGCCTCTACTGTCGCATCGTCGCCACTGTTATAGCTGTAACACCACCATGGCAGGCACACCTCGGACCACTGCTGCCTTGCCATCATTGTCGTTGTATCAGCACCATCGCTGCAACATCACATCGGCCAAAACAGCCATCAAACGTCATGTCCCTGACTGCCTCGCAGCTTCACGCCACCATAGCTGCCTTCCCATAGCCACGACAACATCACAGCTCTGTCACCATCACATACAACACCCACGTTGCAACAAAATACTGCCACCACAACACCTTCTCAATCAACGCTCAATCCTCCATATCATCGTCATCACAACTCTTCCAAACCCCAAAGCCACCGTCTTTACCACTCTTCTAATTAAAACTACCCCATCTAGGATCATTTCAGCTAGAAGACGACAAAAAAAGTGACATGGAGCCGAAATATCGACACAAGAACTTAAATCGACTCACTATTAGTCGGCTTGAAATAGAGGGAGTTGATTTTGCCTAATGAAGTTCATGAGGTGAAAGAAGAGAGAAAGAGGAACCTGGACATGTAAAATTTCACCAGAGAAGACAAAAAGGTCGCCAGAAAAGCTTTTAACCGAGCCTTTGACCTCCGTTCTACACGAGATGGTTGAGAATTTGGGAAATCCGAGGGTAGATCGAGGTAGAGGGGCTTGAGACGCGTCGAGAGGTGTATTTAGTTGCCAAAAATGGTGGTCGGAGTTCGGCGGCAGCACTTGCAGTGGATGTTTCCGTGCAAAGTATAAATTTGGCATAATTCCTTTAGTCTGTGGACTCAAATAGTGTGAGAAAAAATAAAAGGGAAAAGGGGTGCTAGAAAAAATATTTCTATTTGTTGTAATTTGTATAATATTGCTATTTTTTTATAATATATGGGCGTAGGTTAATATATTTGTGTAGAAAACCTGAAATAATTGATTAGTTTTGAGAGTTTGTTGCCGCTCAAGATGATTTTAGTAAAATGACCTATGTTTCGTTCTGTAGACGACACATTAAGTGGGTTGGGAGAATGCTAAAAGAGGCCAAAGACAAGTGTTGCCTAGGCAAGCAGGTCAGAGGCAAAAGACAAGAGCTCCCTCAGGCAATACACCAAAAGCAATTAGATTGGGGAATGTGAGAAGTGGTGAGAGCAAGTGCTGCCTTAGGCAGTACTTAAGAAGAAAGGGAGGACGAGGATACAACGCGTTACTTGTAAGATTTATAGGCATATTAATCGTCCAAAATTTATATATTAAATCAAATAGATTTTTTTTTTGCTAAACCACCATTATAGAGGTCAAAAAGGCAAACCAATTGTGCCGATGTCATAGTTTTGTAACTATCCCAATGTCCATGTCATTTGTTGGGGTAAATGACAAAACTATGACACTTAAGGCAATGGTTTACCTAATTGACTCCACTAAGAATGGTTCAGCAAGAATGACCTTCTTTAAGTTAAATGAATCTTTTTAGACTAAATTACCCCTAAACAAATCATATAAAGACATGATATAAACCAGACCTTGCCTCCATTAACTCTACAACTTATTTCCAGACATTCGTCCCTTTACTCTTCCAACTGATTAACCTAAGAACTCAAATTTTCAGAAAAAAGAAGATTCAAAGGTAAGTTTCTTTAATATTTCATTAATTTTACGTAGTTTTTAAATTAAATTTTGCATAATTTCATCATAAATTCGTGGAATTTGTTTAGTTTTTGTATAATCACAGATTAGCTAATGCGATTTGTGAATTTTGATGATAATGATTGAAAACTACTGCTAGATAACCAGCAATTAACGTCACATTGATTTTCAGTTGCTGCAAAAAAATTTATATTACTTTGAATCTGTATTTGCTGCAGAATTCACGAATAGAAATTGCGATTACTCTTATTTAGTCGCAACTGCATTGCTTTGCCTAAATTAACTTGAAATAACTTGTAGATGATGTATGTTAATTGGTGCTAACAGAAAAAGCTTTTTAAGATCTGTTGCAATGTAATTTGTTTGTAATGCACTCGCTGCCTTGTGGGCAGCACTTGCAGTTGTACTGCAAACAATTGCTTGTAGATATTCTCTACATGTGTTGCCTAATATGCAGCACTTTTGATTGCATGGAGTGGTGCCTTGTAAGTGTTGCCCACAGGGCTACACTTGGAGGTTCGATTAAAAACAGCACATGTAGAGTAGCTCTACATGTGCTGCCTAATAAGTAGCAGTTTTGAATGCATAGTAGGTGTCTTTTCAAGTGTTGCCTTGTGGGCAGCACTTGGAGGTTTGGTGCAAAACAACATGTAGAAGAATCTCTATATGTGATGCCCAATATGCAGCACTTTAGTTGAGCTGCAAAATCTTTACATGCACCTGATATAACTTGTGTAGGGGAATTTTCCTACAACCTGTGGCTGAAGACCAATACTTTAATTAAAAAAGTGTAAATAAGTTCTACAACTTATTGCTAGTCGACCTCCACCGCTTATGCATAATACTTAACAAAGGAAAATTGATGTTTGTTTTATCTTGTTAATCTATTAACCAAACTCTAAACTCATACTTCTATTTCATTGCGTGCAGCATTTGAGTAGCAACAAATTGTATCTACATTTCTTACAACGGAATATAGAGCCCTATTTTAAACGTAGCAAGTCTGGATGACAAAATGAAAAATTAGATGCAGAATTTAAAGTTCGAATCACAATGTCCATAAAGTACTCAAGCAAAACAGAGAGATGATGCTTACGTGACGTATAAATGACGATGACAGACCTATCATTGACGAATCTACTCCATTGGCTTCACCAAATTAGTGTTATTTTGTCATGTCATTATATTTTTTTTTAAAAAAAAAATATTGTGAAGCACATTTTAAAGAACAATTTGTTTGCCTTTGTCTTATTGTATTTTGATTCAATATGTCTTGGCTTCGTTTCTTTCTTAACCCCTCTATCATTGTGCTTGTCTGCTAGTGTTGGTAAATAGGCAACAGTTGTCCGCCAATCCTTATCAGTTTCTTACAGGCAATTGCTTTGAGTTGCTACCCAGGCAACACTTGGCCTCCCCTGTTCACCAAATTCCTTTGCCAATTCCAGTAAGATGCTTCCTAGGCAACCCTTGGCCTCCACTCCCTCACCAAATTCTCAAAGCCAATACCCTTGAAATGCTTCCTAGGCAACAGTTGACCGCCACCACTTACCAAATTCCCTCAGTCGCCAATTCCCTCGAAACCTTCACCCGACATCAAATTCTCTAAGCCAATTGTCTTGAGTTGTTGCCCTTATATAATAAGAATAAAATATACAAACAAACATTAATAACACAAGCAAAGCATTCAATATGTCTTAGCTTCATTACTCCATTAACTCTCATATACCATTGTGTTTAATTTTAAGTGTTAACAAATAGGCAACAGTTGCCCGCAAAGCCTTACCAAAACCTTACAGCCAACTGCCTCAAGTGGATGCCTGACAGGCAGCACTTGGCCTATACCTCTCACAAATCAGATCCCTTAACATGCAGCACTTGGCTCCACCCTTACCCAAATTTCTAAAGCTAATACACTTGAAATGATGCTACCTAGGCAGCACTTCACCCCTACCCCTCACCAAATTCCACAAGCCACTTGCATTGGGTTACTTCCCCAATAACATCATAAGCTTATAAAATATAAACAAATATTAAAAAATAAGCCACGATGCACATAAAACACTTACAGGAAAATGTACATTCGACACTAAATACAATCAAACTCTACAAATTCTAAGAAGTTAACATTGCTAAAACTGTAAACATCCGTTATACACAAACGATTCAGTCGCATCAGCTAAAAAACAAGCATTCACATTAAAAACTCAGTCATTTTCATTACTTTTATACAACGGGAAAGACTTTTCAAGTACTCCTTCATAAAAAAATAGAATTATGCTCATGGTAATCATCGTCTATCTTCTCAGGACGAGTATCATATCCACCATTTTGACTTGGACCTTGCATGACTCCACAGATTAGCAGCCCAATCAAAACGATAATCTTTCAACTGCGTACACTTCATCTTGGAAACATATTTGTCATGCATTATTGAGTCAGCATACTTAAGCACATAAGCACCATAATCATACCTGCACAAAATTTAACGAAAGGCTGAATGCAAAAATATAGTGCAAAAATATAGTACAAAATATATAAAAAATCAAATCAACAAATGTCATCTCACACCATAAATAACTCAATCTTAATAGGCAACAAATTTCTCTGTACAATCAACAAATGCAATGTCAATATCACAAAAAGAAAGGAAAAAAAAAAAGATAATACCTATTACTAAATATTAAGCAAAGCACAGCCTGACAGACAATACTTTCCCTACAAACAGAATATATGCTTAAATATTATGTCAACTCTTGCCATGTGGGCAACATCTTCTACAATAATAGGAAAAAAATGCAACAACTAACAGAACTTATGCTTGAATGTACTCTCAGTTGTTGCCTTGTGGGCAACAGTTTCTATATCAAAAAGAAAACAAAATACAACACAACACTTTGCTAAAAATTTACATCAACTACATAATTAATATAACTTCATATAACATATTCAACAATATTAAACAAACATCACCGATTAACAACAAAATTTAATGATTCAAGGAAGCAAAAATTATAAAAAAAACAACCTAACAGGCAGCACTTTCCATACAAAACACAACGCATGCTTGATGTTATGATTTCAACCGTTGCCTTGTGGTCAACAGTTTCTACAGAAAAGAAAAACACAATAACCAATGGAACTTATTCTTGAATCTTATGTCAATTGTTGTCCTATGAGCATCATTATCTACAGTAAAAGAAAAACAATGTGCAACATCAGCACTTTACTAAAAATAAATTAACTACCTAATTAATACAATTTATGTGAACTGTTGCCCTCTGAGAAACAATTTCTACAGTAAAAGGAAATCAAAGCGCAATGACAATACTTTGCTAAATACATTAACTACCTAATTAAAATAATTTCATATTATAAATTAAATAAATACTACCGATTAAAATTAAAATTTAAACATTGACGGAACCAAAAATTAAATTAATAATGATAACATCAACAAAGGGAACATTAAATTTGCAGAACACTAAACAAAAAAAAAAGATAGGAGAAGGAAACTAACCAAGGCGTAGAACCCTAATTCGCAAGAGGGGGGGGGGGGGAGGGGGGAGGGAGAGGGAGAGAGAGAGAGAGAGAGAAAGACAGAGAGAGAGAGCATAAAAAATGATCAGCTTTGAAAATTAGAAATTAGGGCTAATATTAGACAGGGGTAAAATAGTCTTTTCATACCTTTTAAAATAGGTAGGAGGTCATTTTGCTAAAACATTTCTTAGTGGGGACAAAAGAACATAACCAGGGATAATGGGGTACATGTGATGAAATTATTTGCATTTGTTGGGGGAAATTTGAGAAATATACACATTTAACGCAAATTAATGAATAGCTAGTTCTTTCGAAAATTGTTCTTGAACTTTTAATAGTTATTTTTTTAAAAAATAGTCTTTAAGATATGGCCGTATGGATATTTTTCTCTAACTTTTTCAAACGCTAACTACTTGTCGATTAGCGCCTAAAAAAGTGACTACCCAAATTAAATTTACACATATTGGCTGAAAGGTGACCTTTATTGATGGGCTATACACCTTTATTATTATTTTTTAATTAGATACTGTAATACATATTGACTGAACTAATTAAATGACATTAGTAGTTAAGTACATTTTGTTGCTCACAAAAATAGAAAACCTATAAACAGAAAATCAGACCAAATTAAAATGTTAAGAATAGTTGTTTATTGATTGCAATGTCCCGTCAATCAATTGCATAGAGGGTTCCAATTCAATCAAAGATCCCCTTCTTTTTATATTTCCCTCAATAAAATTCATGCAGCCACACGACCACAAACCAAAGAAAAAGAAAAAGTAAAAGAAAAAGAAAAAGAAAAATAGAAAAGAAAAAGGAAACTCATATTACATTTCTTTCATGCAATATTCCACTCAACATATGATTATTGGCATTTGCTTCAGGACATACTAATGTTTTTGAGTTAGGCTTTTTCCTCATCAAACCACCAAACTTTACTAACTCAATATACTGACTATGAAATAATTTATTAGTATCAGAATCCTCTTTAAAAAGTTTTAGGAGTACTTAGCTTTTGCAAGTCCCATGTATGGAGACACCAATTTCTCTATAAAGAAAGGAGGAGAAAAAAAAATCTTTTAGAGAAGAAATAACAGAATTTGTATCTTAATGATGCATTGTGTTAAGTAAAATTTTTCTAAGTGCTAGAAAAAGTAGAGTTGATTGCTTATATTATTTAGCTATTATGGTCACTTATCTCTGTTTTGTCTTTCTCTGATCACTGTACTTATATTATTTGGCTACCATGTTCACTTATCTTTATTTGTCTTTTTATAATCACTCTACTTTACCCAGTTAACTCCTATGGTCATTCTAAATTAAACCACAAATATCTGTTACTTTTTTTATGACATGACAACTATAATTTTTAAGAAAAATATAATAAAGAAAAACACTAAAATAATTTAGAATCCAAACCACTTTAAACCTGATTCGCTTATATGGATTATAATAAGGGCTGATTACATAACTATGCAAACTAGCATTTCACTTCACATAAAGTATCAATGTTACGTCATTTTCAAAACATAGCAATATTTGTTTAAACATAGAAAATACATATAAAAAGGTAGGAGAAACACTAAAATTCCCTCCAATCCCTTGCAAACCCCCATTCGTGCCCTATAACTGCCCATTCCGTCGCCGCAGGCCAAAGCAAGAGCCAGGGAGATCCGATGCAACACTCATCGGAGCACTGCGGATCACTCGCCATGGGATATGGGGCCGCGACGATGGGGTTGGGGGGAAGGGACGGTGCCGGCGGGGGTTGGGTCAGTGAAGAAGGGTTTGGGGAAGGGGGTGGGAGAGAGAGGGTGTCAATCAGGGGCGGACCTAGGTAGTAGTCGGGTATCAATTGATACCCCTTCATCGAAAAATTACACTATATATATATATATATCATATGTTGAGCCCCTTGATTTTTTTGTATGTTTAATTACTTATATTTTGATACCCCTTAGTGAAAATCTTGGTTTCGCCACTGGTGTCAATAACAATATTTTGGTATTTTTGTTATGTTTGGTTATATTTTTTTTAAAATATTGCTATGTTTGGTAAAATAGGAAAAATGTCACTAAATTTTCAATATAAAATCCCTAAAATGATACATAAAATATTTTTTTCATATAATAATCACTTTATATATCAGGTAGTTGTAGTTTGTTTAAGATGAATATAGAAGTTAACTAGTTAATATATAGTGACCATAAACGGTTAAATAAAGATAAGTGATTATGATGATCAATTAATAAAAGTTGAGTGACCATAGAAAGACAAAATAAAAAAAATTGACCATGATAACTAATTAACACAAGTTGAGTGACCATACAAGTAATAACTCTAAAAAATACAATTGACTAATACCAATCCAAAAGAACACATCGAATAATGAATATGAATCCAGGGCTACTCTCGTCATTTGATTAGGAAAAGGATAGAATATTTGTTATGTATTCTCACTCACCTAGTAAGTGTACCATAAGAAATCATTCATCTTTTAGGAGAATACACAAATACTAACTTTCAAATGAACTTAATCACGAGCCGTCACCTCGTCTTCCATAACAGTCAATCCTGGCCGTCCACGTAACTCCTAACTTTCCTGTAAAAATAAATTTACCAGCGTGACAATTAAACAGTATATTGTCTTACACATTTCCTTGCCCGTAATAATATTTTCAAAGGAAGCTGAAGTTGACTTACCACCTGGCACTGAATATGCTGAAGTAAGTCCCCAGAATCAAATTCAAGTACCATTCAAATAGGCCAACCCAAAAGTGAAAAATGAACTTTTTTTCTTTTTTCAAAGAAACAAAAAGAGCTTTTTACCCAAAAAAATAAAAAGTTTCAAGTGAAAAACATTTTTTATTTTTATTAGTGATCTCAAATTTAAAATAATATGTGCTCTTGAGGGTGTTTGGATTGTCTTAAAAGCACGTCAAATATGCTTTTAACCCCCTTTTAGTTAGAAGAAGTGTATGGATAGCTGAAAAGTTGTTAAAAATACTTGACTTTTAAGATGAAAAAAGTCAAAAGTTGTAGAGCCCGTTTGGGTGAGCTTATTTCAAGCAGCTTATAAGCCAAAAGTGGATTATAAATCACTTTTTGAGAAGTTAAGATAATCTAAATTTTCACTTTTGGCTTTTTTTAAGCACATAATGGTTTATAAGCCCATAATTTTTGAGTTACCAAACATTTACTAATGAACTTATAAGCTTATAAGCCACTTTTAAGCTCACCAAATGGGCTCATAAGCTGGGCAATCCTAACTTTTGCTTTTATCTTAAAAACTGTTATAGTTTGACCAATTATTTTAACTTTTTTATTCGCTATAATTTTTTCTAATTTCGCTAATACTCTCACAAACAAAATGCCTAAATTATCCTCTTTTTTCTTCTGTTCTTTTTAAGATTATTTTATCACAAAAAATACATTTTACCAAAAAATATTCTAACATATTTTTTTTTCAGTTTCAGCACTTTTATCCAACTCAAATATTTAAAAAATATATTTAAGCACTTGTGATTTAAAGCTACATTACTTTTTTTCAAACAATCCAAACTAGCTCTTCATAAGGAGCTACATAGTTGAGATTGAAACTTTAACACGAAGCTAGATTAGTCGACCCTAAAGCTATAAGCCTATCGAGTAAAAATCAAAATAAGAAAATACATATAATAAACTATATTATTTCATAAATATTTTTTTCATTATCATTAAATAATTTCTTTTATAATCCCAATTTTATTTTTCACTCTCTTTCGTCGGCAATTTTTACTCTGTAATTCCGGTAAGCACAGATCATGTGAGCTTCTCTTCCCCCACCCCACCCCCTTCTTTTCAACCTATAGGTACATATTCTGTACGTATATCTCTTTCCTCTGTGTATGCGTATACTACAGTAGGTGCACGAGCACCTTAAATGTGCACGCACGTATACTTGTTGACTCTATAAATTACACTCTCACACTTTACCTCATTTTTTTTTGCAGCAAAGAAGATTGAAATTGAAGATAATTCTATTTATTTTAGCTGCGATCATCAATTTCAAAGTATTTTTTGTTGAATTTTATGCGGAATTTACAATGATGATGATGATTACCGTTGTATAGTGTTTGTCGAATTGGCGGAAGTGAGGATTTTCACTGAGCTTCCGGTTTACTGAAAAATCCTGTGCGTGTGAGTGTGTGTGAGATTGTGTGTGTGTGAGTGCGTGCGACGGGAGTGTGTGTGTGTGAGTGTGTGAGAGAGAGTGCGCGAGTGTGTGTGTGTGTGAGTGCGCGAGTGTGTGTGTGTGTGTGAGAGAGAGAGAGAGAGCGGGGGGGGGGGGGGGAGAGAGAGAGAGCGTGTGTGCGCGCGCGAGTGTGTGTGAGTGAGTGAGTGTGTGTGTGTGTGAGAGAGAGTGTGTGTGTGGGGATAATTCGAGAGTTCTTAGATGTCGAAGGTGGTGTATGAGGGATGGATGGTGAGGTATGGGAGGAGGAAGATAGGGAAATCATACATACATATGCGATATTTCATTCTCGAGAATAGATTGTTAGCTTATTACAAGAAGAAGCCTCAGGACAATGTGGTGAGTTTCCTTAACTTAATTTTTTATTTGTATTTGAAGTTAATCTACTTAGCTCATGTTTACTACTTTGTGAATTTGAATTGTTATAGATTTTGAATTCTTTCTTATTGTTATCTAAGTTTAGTGTAGGAATTCCAAATGCAGTGACTTGGCAATTGTTACATTAACTGATACTTGTTTTAGGTTCCAGTCAAGACCCTTCTAATAGATGGAAATTGTCGAGTGGAGGATCGTGGCTTGAAGACTCAACATGGACATGTGAGTTGTTCTCTACTGTTGTTGATTTTCGTTTTGCATTAGCGTACACGGAGCAGTAACTATATATTTGGGTTAAACTGATCAGTTTTATTGATTTAAGTGGGGTAGCCTGTTGATATTCCTTTTCCATTGTTATATATGAGTCGGTGAATACATATGTGTGTGTATATATATATATATATATTTGGGTGAAACTGTTTAATTTTATTGATTTAAGTGGGGTTAGCCTGTAGGATTGTCATATTATTTATGATCGATTCACTTGTGACATAACGTTGAGCTAAAGCTATGTTTTCCCTTTAAATGAAGGATTTAGTACCCATTCTTCCTCCTCTCCTTTTCTGAACTTACAAGTGTTAGTTCATCTGTGTACATGATGGCACATCTTCTGCTGAATAGCGATATTATGTTTATTATCCTGAAAAATGATTTTTTCGTATATTATCCTGCAATGCTATATCTGAGGGTCTGCTATGATATGTTCTTGATAACTAGTTATTTATCTTTTATATTGTGGGTATTAAACTTTTGTTCTCTCTGTCCTCGACAGATGGTTTATGTCTTATCAATATATAACAAGAGAGAGAAGTATAATCGAATGACGGTACATATCTCCCTTTTTCTTCTTTATGTGGTGTATGGTCATATCCATTTAAATTCATTCTTTATTCTCTCGTTATTGCTTCCCAACTTATTCACATTTTTCCGTAAAGTTCAACTTATAGTACATATGATAATTGGTGTCAATGATCTGATGCAATTGACAACCCCTCAAGGAAGCATCACACGATCTTCACAGTTTCTGGACTTCAATGCTTCAGGAACTGCTTGAACACTACAATATAAAAAGGAAAAATCTAGATTTGGCATTTTATGATTTAGCCTTGACAGCTTTCTTTCTTTGTTAACTGACGATTTCTGGTTGGTGTCTTTTTTCCCCCATCTTCAGTTTACCTTTTCCACCCGTAAGGATTATGTTTCACTGATACTATTAATTTTAAAATATAGGTGTTCATTCAATTAAAATCTTGTTTCAGATGGCAGCTTTCAACATTCAGGAGGCACTTATTTGGAAAGAAAAAATCGAATCGGTGATTGATCAGGTTGTTTCTTCGTCTTGTCTATCTGTTAGGTCTCCCATCTGTTATATCTTCAGACTTATAAATTCTTCCCCCACCTCCTCCTTTTTCCTTGATATGGATGGAGGTAGTAACATGTTGACAGTGTGCAGCATCAAGAGGCACAAAATGCTAATGGTAATAAGTACGTTTCCTTTGAGTACATATCTGGAGTGGACAGCGGGAGGAATGGTTCCTCATCAGATCGTGAAAGCCAGTAAGTATTGTTTGCATATGTGCTGCAACATGTAAATTTATTGCTCCCAATATGTGGATCCATTATTATTTGTTTTCTTTCCTTAGTTTGTTTTCCTTTCAAAGTCATATCATTCTTAACCACTTGACAAGCTAATGCAATATATGTACACATCTAAAGTTTTGATTTCAGAAATTCCAGAGAGAGAATAAAGTAAGTTAGTACAGTATTGGACGAAAATTTTGCTCAATATGTCTTCATCTAGTCAGAGATGAGAGCTGGATGATGGCATGAAATAACCAAGTCCACATTAAAAGTAGGGGAACATAAAATAGAAAAATGCTAATCTGATTATGTCAACACGATTAATTTTCCTTTAGGCCTTTCTTTTTCTTCCCCCCACCCCCACCCCTACCCCACCACCCAGTTTTAGAGTCGGCTTGGTTTGAATTCTGTCACCTGTTTTTTATTACTTTCTCGAATTAGAATAAAGTTTCATAAGCACAATCAATACTCCCTCCTTTCTTTGGGGGTAGATTGGTTCTTATTAATAGTGTCCTTGATGCCTTGCCAACCTACATGTTATCTCTGTTCCCCATGCCTGTCTCGGTTTCTAAGAAATTAGACAAGCTAAGAAGGGACTTTCTTTGGCAAGGTGACAAAGAGAAGGAATCTTTCAATCTTGTAAAGTGGGATACAATGATTAATAGCAGGAAGAATAGAGGTCTAGGAGTGAGAGATTAAGGGTTCACAACATCAGCTTGATGTCCAAATGGTTGTGGAGATTCGGATTTGAAGAGCACGCTCTCTGGAGAAAAGTTATATGTGAAAAATATGGCTTGTTGAATGACTGGACTTCAAAACCTTCTTCCCCTCCCATTGGTCTTAGTGTCTGGAAATACATTAGACAATTGTGGGACTCTTTTAGTATTCATTTACAAATCCAGGTAGGTGATGGGAGGAGAATAAAATTTTGGCAAGACATTTGGATTGGTCACTCTCCTTTGAAAGACCTTTTCCCGGCTCTCTACTATTGCTCAACTTCTCAGGAAGCTTCCATCTCGGACCTCAGGAATTCTCAAGACTGAGAAATTCAGTTTCGAAGGAATCTTAATGATTGGAAAATAAATGATTACATGCAATTGATTCATTTAATTTCCAGCAGCCCGCCTCTCTTACCCAAACCTGATCAGCTCAAATGGGCATTAGATTATACTGGCATTTTTTCAGTCAAGAGTTGCTTTCAACATCTCAGTGGTGTATCCCTTTCTACCTTTCTTTGGACATGGAAAACCATTTGGAAAAGTAAGGCACCCACAAAGTAAAGTGTTTTGTCTGGATTGTGGCCCATGGAAAATGTCTTACTATAGATAATTTGCAAAATAGAGGTATTCAGTTGTGTAGCAGATGCGCCTTTTGCGAAGAAGAAGCCGAAGATATAAACTGCCTCTTCCTTCACTGTAAAGTCTCTTATAGCTTAAGGAATATGATACTCACTATCCTAAACATTAGGTTGTGTATGCCCAGATCCATGCTGGAATTTCTAACTGCTTGGCATCAAAGAGGAATCACAAAACATTCTCTTTCCACTTGGAATTCAAGGATAAAATCACAATAGCAAGGCAAAATAGAAACTAAAGATAACCTAGGTGCACAAAACATATCAAAACAGATAGGAATATCAAATATATATGAATCATACTAATGCTAACATAACAAAATCTCTCGAACTACTTAACCTTCTACCCTAATCGTCGACCTCCATGCTTTCCTATAGGGCTGTACAAACCAAACCGGCAAACCGACAAATCGAACCGAACCGAGAAAAAAAACCGACTATAGGTTGGTTTGACTTGGTTTGGTGTTGGCAAAAAAAAACCGACATATTAGGTTTGGTTTGGTGTTACCCATAAAAAAACTGAACCGAGACCAAACCAAACCGACATTACATATATGTTACTTTTAAATTTTTATATGTATAAAATTCATTCATTGAAAAGTATTGTCTAAATATCTTAGTAACTTTTCTTAGTTATGTACTTATGTTATAAACTTACGATTTACAACACACATCTACAGGAGCTAATTTTAATAAGAATGAGTGATAGACTTATGACCCATAAAGAAGAAAGTAATACGAGAACCAAAATTAAGTGCAAAAATAAAAAACCTAATTAGTAAAAATAATTTTCTAAGAACAAAAAAATTTGGCGCTCAAACATTTGAGGTGCTATTATTATTTTTTTAACCGGTAAATATTTTTTTCTTTTGTTATACATGTGCATCTGGATGAGCTATATTGTACGTCTCTAAATCTATATTTGGAACGTCTGATTAAGAGTGTCATTTCTTGTAGGACTCTACAATTACCTATTAAAGAAAAAAGATAGAGTCCTGAACTCTATGTATCCAACGCAATTTAAATATGAACTAACTTGGTTTAACTTGTCTTCTTTTGTACAATTGGATACGAGCTTTTTACCTATACTTTTAAAGGAGAGAAAGCACCACATATTTGTTGTTAACAAATAAAAACCGAATAAACCGAATAAAATCGATATTAGAAAACCCGACTTTAGTTGGTTTGGTTTGGTTAAAGATTTAAAAAATCGAAATTATTGGTTTGGTTTGGTAAATGAAAAAACCGAACCAACCCGACCTATGTTCACCCCTACTTTCCTATCTAGGTCATGTCCTCGGTGATCTGGAGTTGAGCCATATCATGTCTAATTACCTCGCCCCAATTCTTCTTTGGTCTACCTCTATCTCTCCGTAGACCCAGCACTGTCAACCCCTCGCACATCCTCATTGGGGCGTCGGTGCTCCTCTTCTTCACATGTTCGAACCATCGCAGCCTCGCTTCGCGCATCTTGTCCATTACTGATGCCACTCTCACCTTGTCACGTATGACCTCATTCTTAACCTTATTCAGTATCCTCATCTCCGCAACGCTCATCTTCTGGATGTGTGTGTTCTTGACTGGTCAACACTGCGCCCCATATAGCAAAGCTGGTCTAACGACCACACTATAGAATTTACCTTTTTGTCTATGTGGCACTTTCTTATCGCATAGGACCCCGGAAGCGAGCCTCCACTTCATCCACCTTGCCCGTATACGATGTGGGACATCATCGTCAATTTCTCCATTACCTTGAATGATTGAGCCAAGATACTCCATTATCAATAAATTATTATTATTATTATTATTGTTATTATTATTATTATTATTATTATGGGTGAAAATCATTTTGACCCCCCAACTTTGATTTAAAAATCAAACTCCCCCTTCAACTATGAAGAATAGTCATTCCCCCCCTTTATCATGTACAATGTCTATTTTATCCTTAGCATTTTTAATTCCACATCTATGTGATATATTTTTATATATAATTTTTTAATCAAAATATTTTACCTATAATTTAAATAAATTATAGTAATTCAAGTTCATTAATATCATTAATATGTTTAATTATGAATTTACCATAAAGTACGTTAACCCTCATTATCTATCGTGTATAAAAATTATTTAGTTTTAGTAATCATCGATGCAACAGTGGTGGACCCAGGAACTTCTCTGCCAACATTTTTAATGTAGGAATAGAAATAAATATTAAAAAAAAATGAAATAAAGAAGAGAGCTGGGGAATTCAAAATGTGGCGGGGAAAAGTATTGCAGGCATACTCGACAATCCACCAATGCTAATTTTATTGTATGGGTTCCACCTTAATATACATATGTCTACTTTCAAAGAAATCAACATATAAGTACAGAAATTTTGGCCAAGCCGGCGGAGGATTGGATATATTGAAGTATAATCTACATTATCATTTAAAATTATTTATATGTATAGGATTTATATAAAGTCTACCTCAATTTTTTTCTAGTACTTCATGTATTAAATTTTTATTTTTTTATTTTGTTATAGATTAACTTTTGAGTTTTGATTTTTCATAATAAAGTACTAGCACAAGTAAAATTATTTCTACAATTTATTCTTCTCATTTATTTTTATTAATAGAAATCATTAATTTATATGCTTAGATTTTTATTCACTCTTTTCTTTTTTTATTATAATATTTATATACCGGTATAACATAAAATAAAATATATCATGATATTAATGGAAAAGAAAAAAAATACAAAGGCTTGATAATACAGAGGGTAAAGTAGGGATTTTTGAAAGTCCATTGAGATAAATGAGGGAGAATGATTATTGTTCATAGTTGAGGGGGGAGTTTGATTTTTAAATCAAAGTTAGGGGGTGTAAATGATTTTCACTCTTATTATTATTATTATTATTATTATTATTATTATTATTGATCAAGTAATAAGTTTCATAGATGAATGGCAATAAAAAACTGTATACAAGAGGTATATAAAGTAATAGAAAACCTTATAAAAGGAAATGGTTTTCTACCCGCACTACCCAATCTTCTATACATATAGGGATTTTATGAGTGTACCAAAAGTGAATACAAGATTAGAGGCTACGCCTCAAATGGACAAATCCTTTTCCATTCCATCAAAAGCGCTCCTATATTCTTCCACACATCCATCTAGACATGACTTCTTTCACTGTTTCTGGCATCACGCACTGACTACCAAACCATCCTAGAACTTCTCACCACAAACGAGATGCAACCTGGCAATGCAGAAGGAGGTTCTCTCTGAGTTTTTACACATTAAGCACTAACTAACACATGTAATTCTTCATAATCCAAATTCCAGCCGTCCAGATCACCCTCTCATAGCTAGCCACGTGAAAAAGCACACATTTCTCGGTACTCTTGGGATCCAAACCGATAAATGTGGAAATTCTGATCCCTCCCTCTCTAGAAGGCAATAGTCATCTTTTTTAATTAGTCATAATCAGTTCATATATCAAGCCAAACAGAACTTAAAGTAATTAGTTGTGACGATACTATTCAAGTTATTTAAGGAATTTAATTCATTTACAAGTGAAGTGAATATTCCCTTAAAAATACAAGGGAATGGGGTTCTTGAATGGACTCTATTATTGTACTGCTCTTGTTCTGCATTTAACTGCCCTGGTTTCGGTTTTCTGAGAGAAAGGTAATTGTATTATAAGAGCAGCACCAAGAGTGCTGAAATATTTACAGCTGAGTAAAAAGCAAAAGAAAAATCCCTTTTGAGTCTAAGATGGATTCTAAGAGGCTATTGATTTTGCTTCATTATAAAATTCCTCCTCATATCATAAGGGAAACAAAAGTATGCAATTAAAACATGATCTGTCTGTTGAGTTAGCTTTATCTTCAAAACATCTGCCACTCCTTTCTTTCCATTCGGTCCACCATATGCATGTTCAGATTGTATTCCACCACAATGTCCTCTTGCTGCTCTTCCTACCTCTGTTCCAGCATTGTAGTAACTGAGTAGTGTTTCAGCATTGTAGTAACTGCCCTGCTTCTGCTTATAGTGAATCAACCTTAAGTATCTTTGATCAGAAGTTTGACAGTATTTCAAGACCATAAACGTGAAAATTTGCGTAGTTTTCTTTATATTACATGCTTTCCCATTATCAAAAATATTGAAAATAGATGTATCATCTTTTCATCTTTTTATTGAAGGGGAGCCTTGGAGCAACCGGTAAAGTTGTTTCCATGTGACCTATAGGTCACGGGTTCGAGCCCTAAAAACATCCGCTGATACTTGCATCAGGGTAGGCTGCGTACATCACACCCCTCAGGGTGCGATCCTTCTCCGAGCCCTCCGTGAACGCCGGATGCTTTGTGCACTGGGCTGTCATTTTTTCATCTTTTTATTCACTTTGGAGATTGGTCAAAGTGTCTCTTCACAACCTAAACGATGCATGCCATTTGGGATTCAGGCATTGAAAAGTTTGCGAATTGCAGAACTGTCAAATTTGAACGACTATGTTTCCTGTCATTGACTATTCCTTTCATATCGTGTAGTATAATATTCAAGTGGGATTGTGTTAGTGTTAATGCAGAAATTTTTATGTGAATGGTATAGTCACTTGGCTTTAACAACTTCAGGTTTTACAATGCTATGCTTTTCCAACCTTGCAGATTTAGTGCTGCGGAGGATGAAGATGATTCTCATCCAGACTTGCTGCGAAGAACAACAATTGGAAATGGTTGTTACTTGCTTTTTATCCTGATCTAATGTCTACTTTCTTCTCAAACCGCCTGTTTTCTTGCATCTTCAATGGTCAGGTCTTCCCGAATCTGTGGTTGACTGGACAAAGGAATTAGATTCAAATTTGTCGAACCAAAATGCTAGTAATCAAGCATTCTCGAGAAAGTACTGGCGCTTACTTCAGTGCCAAAATGGTACGTGGCTGTGATCAAGTTTCTGTTTTAATAAGCATGTTTGTGTTGCAACTGTTAGAACCAAGGGTCTCTTTGTTCATTTTTGTGATATTTTTAGTAGTTAAGACTTGAACGTTGTTATGTGAGATCTTCCTGGATTTTGACTTCATTACTGATGGATGGCTGCAGGACTTCGCTTATTTGAGGAGCTTCTTGATGTTGATTTTCTAGTATGAGCTCAGTTTCTCTGTTCTTTTCTGGCTAAGCATGGCATAGTAATAGGGTGTTTCAATGTATTTTGATGTTAACTCCCTCTTTTCCTGTGTAGCCAAAGAGCTGTAGTAGAGCAATGAAGGCTGTTGGGGTTGTGGAGGCTAGCTGTGAAGAAATATTTGAGCTTGTAATGAGCATGGATGCAACACGGTTTGAGTGAGGCTCGACATTGTCATTTATTTGTCATATTCTTCATGTTTACTTTTCATCCAAAAGTGCTTTGGTTGGTAGTTCCTAAACTGTAGGGTAGTAAATTTTCAAATGACAGTTGTTTCCGAGGCTGATTTTATTCTTTTTCTCATTACTTGAGAAAGAATTTTATTCTTGTTCTTATGCTGAGTTTCCATTACTTAATCTACTTTTGTACCTAAAGTCACTTTCCTACTGGTTTTCTGAATTCTGATACTCTATCCAACATGTCTGTTTCATTTAATCCAAATATTGTTTGACTGGGAATGAGGACTAACATATAGTTGGAGAGACTTTCTGGTGGAAATTGAATTGCCTATTTTCAGAAATAATTCTTGTGTTTGTCCAAGCTACATGTCATGCTGTTGTCTGCATGCATCACGGATCCTGGTCCGGGTGATGACGGGTTTCAGACTACATGAATCAGAAAAACTTAATTTAGGGCTGTGCTATTTTTGCTACTTAAATATAAAAAGGCGCTGTTTTAGGCCTTTCATGTTTTGATGCAATAGGTTATAGGAGCATGGAGGTCGAGGATTAGGGTAGCAGGTTTGAAGGCAGTTGAGAGTGTTCCCTCTTTTTTGTGGGGAACATGGTTCTAGTGCGGGGTTTTAGGGAACCTTAGGTGTATTATTGTTATTTTTCTATCTTTATCTTATTCTTCCCTTTACTGGCATTGTTGTTTCATCTATGCTGGTTAGCTTTAATATTTTATGTCATTGCTTTCTTTAACTTGGTATTTCTATCTTTGTTCCTATCCTTTTTCAAACCCGTTTTCAAGACACTTTTTCTCGAGCCGAGGGTCTATCGGAAACAGGCTCTCTACCTTACTTGAGGTAGGGTTAAGGTCTGCGTACACCTCAACTTCCCCAAACCCCACTTGTGGGATTATGCTGGGTATGTTGTTGTTATGTTTTCATGCAATAGTGACAATGAAGTTGTGGAGAAAAATAAAATAAAATGTGAATTAGGTATTTTCGTGTTATTAAGTAAGAGAAGGGAATATAATCTTGCATGTAATGATGACATTTTTTTGTTTTTGCGATGTCACACTGTATTGTAGTCATAATCATACATCTATTCAGCTTGAAGAAAGAACACATTTATTCAGATATTTTTTCTTTAATGAAATATGATACTATTGGATTGTAATAATGTAATATGGCCAATGTAGCCATTTTGTCTGAAAGAAAAGCATGATAAGGTGACGGTGAACATGTCTCTCGATTATCAGTTAGTTTTTGATGTGCAGACTCTTTTCTATTGGCTTAACAGGTGGGACTGCAGCTTCCAGTATGGTAGTCTAGTTGAGGAGGTTGATGGACACACGGCAATACTGTATCACAGACTTCAACTTGACTGGTTTCCAATGTAAGATGTTTTCCTGGTTACAAGGTTCATCTGCTGTAAATGGTTGTTTATTTGACTAATTTTGTGCATACTATTTGACTTCTGTTTACTGTGGTTACATTACTCCAACAAGAATTGTGTAGAATGTTGGATAGTTTAATGTAATGAGCTTATTAGGGGCTCAGCCTGGCTGTTTTTGCATCGAAGAGTGCGTATACAGTTGTGTTATTCATACTTGTATTGATACATAAAGGGTGTTTGTGTATTTTGGACTTAAAAGGTTGCTCGTCTCTTAGAATTTCCCTTTTCTGGGATATTACTTCTACCTAAGTAACTAATCTCTAGTTATGCTTGCAATGTTTTGGTTATGATTTGATTGTGTAATTATATTGCCTACATTCAATTTCACACGTTTTGGTTGTTTGATAATGTTACCACATCCATTGAATATACAATACTGTTCTTCACTTCTTGATGTAGTATTATATAGCATAAGAATATCGAGTATTATTTGAACTGAAAGATGCGACTCGATTCTGTATACAGTGAGTTGGCTACTGGTTCAGGCTTCGGTGGTCATCTATTCTCACTCTAAACAACAACACTTCTTAATCATTGTTTCCTGAATTACTACTTTTCAACACCATCTGAGTTTGTGTTCTTTATTTTTTTGACAAATAATAATTTTATTCCATAGGAGTAGCTTGAGTTTGTGTTCTTTCTTTTTTCATTTGTTTCCTTTCCTCTGAAAGAGAAATAAGTATGATTTTCTTTATTCTCAGGAAAGCTCATTACTTCACATCCTAACCCACCCCCACCCAAAGAAAAAAAATATAGAATAGGACATCTTAGTGGACTATCGTTGGGATTTCTGGCTGAGATTTCATTATATGCAATGCAGGGTTGTATGGCCTCGTGACCTTTGTTATGTACGATATTGGCGTCGAAATGACGACGGAAGTTATGGTAAACATACCCCTTAAAAATTATTAATTTTGTCTTCTCTCTATGCTGTTTATGCTGTACATGATTTACATTGTCATTGTGCAGTTGTGTTATTTCGTTCTCGGGAGCATGAGAGTTGTCGTCCAGTACCTGGATATGTTCGCGCACATATAGAGAGTAACCTTTTTTTCTCTTACTCCTTTGCATTAAATGCGTTTAACAACCACATAACTTGGGAATTATATTGTTGTAATTATATATCATTCACAGAGGTATTTTGAAGCTTACCATCTTATTTGTAGCCAAAGATGCTAACCAGTTTTCAAATCTAATTAGGTGGAGGATTCAATATTTCTCCTCTCAAACCTCGTAATGGGAGGCCCAGGACGCAAGTACAGCATCTAATGCAGATTGATTTGAAAGGGTGGGGAGTTGGCTATATCTCATCCTTTCAGCAGCATTGTCTGTTCCAGATGTTAAACAGTGTTGCTGGTAAGCTTTTACGGCTATGCTAACTACACCCATTAGAGAAGATTTTAAGTTCATTATATCATAGTTTCCTCATATGCATTAACTTGGCTTATGGATGAGTTATTTATGATGTGTTGTGTTTACCGTTTAGCATTGGAACAACTTCCTTAGCAGTTGCTGCTTGTGAAATGACTTCAGGAAGCTTCTGTCTTCCTTCTTTTCCTCAGAATTGCTTATTCTGCCCAAAATAGGGATTGTAGGGTGGTTATTTTCCACGCATTTTCTTAAAAGACAAGTAATAAGAAGGGAAAAGCAAGCAGCTGTCTTCCTCCTTTTCCTGGATATTGCTTGTTGTGTGCAAAATTCTGGTTTAGGGATGGTTATTTGCCCCACAATTTTTGAAAGACAAAATAGTAACAAAGGGAAAATTGTACATAGTGAACAGCATTCTTTGATAGTGTAAGGTCAAAGCTCAATCTGGAACTGATCTCAAATTATCTTACTTCAGGACTTCGTGAATACTTTTCCCAATCTGACGAGAGGGGTGCTGCTCCAAGAATACCAGTTATGCTTAACATGTCATCAGCATCTATCTCTTCCAGGAAGAGTCAAAACCAACAAGAGGCTTGTCATCACCGCACTGCGTCCTTGGACCTAGCAAATGCTGCTGATAGAAATGCTTCAATGATGGATGAGTTCTCTGAGGAAGACGAAGATTTTCAAGGGGCTGATCAGGAGGTTTGAACTTTTACTTTTCATGTATTTTCCGAGTCTCCTTTTGAGCATGTGGCTTGGACTTTTTGCAGGTAATCCCACCTAGCTTTGAAAATGAAATGAAGAAACCTGGTAGGTCTTAAAATAGTTTGTTTTACTTCTTTGTGTTGAAAGCTTTAATTGGGATGTTCAATTTCTTTACTAACAATCTCTTTGTACTACTGAAGTCCTCGAAGAACCTTTGGAGCAAATTGATTTGTCCATTTTCTCGGGTACTCTTCGACGTAATGACAACGATAATGCACGCAATTGCTGGAGAATATCTGATGGAAATAACTTTCGAGTTCGTAGCAAGAATTTTTGTTATGACAAATCGAAGGTCCTTAGTTTTTTTTCCTTTATAAGTGCTACCTTTGTTGTTTTTTTTTTTTTTTTTGGAGAAGGTAAAGTGCTTCCTTTATTAAGTTTAATAATCTACTGCGAGCTGCTTGAGCATCTCCTTGGAAATTATCCATGCAGACTCCTGCGGGTAAACCTTTGATGGATCTTGTTGCGATTGACTGGTTCAAAGATACTAAACGCATGGACCATGTTGCCAGGCGTCCTGGTTGTGCAGCACAAGTAAGTGATATATTCTGCAAAATATCAAGGGGATGAGGACTTATTTGGGGTAGTTAAGGGTTGTTAAGATAGTTTCTCAACTCGTAAATTGGCAGTTTGAAATGCATAACTTTGTTCTAACAGCTTAAAACATATGACTTTTAGTGAAACTTGCTTGTCATGTCTCTTACAACAATGACAAAAATAACTTTCTCCATATGCATAACTCATCATTGCGCAGGGTATGGATGGAAACTCCATATTGGTTTTAATTTTAGCACAATTCAATAAATATATAGAATCCCTCATAATAATTTTCCATTTAAAGCAATCAACTTTTATGAACTACTAATGTTAGCGCTCAAAACATAATTAAGTAAATCGAAGTGTGGTCTCTAAGAGCTTAAATTTTTGGATGAGATGATCACACACTTCAACATGGTCTCAGAGCAGGCAAAGATTCTAGATGCAATTCTCACCGCATGCATTATCAACGAAAATCTCGACGTGTTTGGATCATGACATAGAATCAGACTGCACATGAGAGGGCATGCTAAAGACATGATTAAGTAACTAAAAGTGTGTTCTCTCTATTAGCTTAAGCTTTTAGCATGGTCACACATTTCAGCGGTTACAAAATGTGGAAACTGAAATTAGATTATACTCGCTCTCCATACATCAGTGAAAAAGCTAAAAAGGGGGCATGTTTTTTTTTTCCCAGAATGAAGCATGCTTTTTCTCAAGTTGGCATGACTCACAATTAGTTGAGATATAGACGAAATTTGGGAACCATCTTAAGAGACGTGAATGAGAGACAGCTGTGGATGAGAGGGGGGGGGGGGGGGGGGGGGGGGGGGTTCAGTGAAAGCTCATCATGTGAAAGAGGACTTAGAAAGCTGAAATTCTGTGCCCTTCACCAATCATCCGTCTTCTACCCCATGCTAAACAGCTGAGTGAGTTTATTGACAGAAATAAGTGTGAAAGGACACTCAGGAACAGATAAGACAGGTGCCAAGGATAGATTAATGGAAACTTGACCAACTCCCTAGGCCATGATTTTGATGTCTTTAGGAATGGTAAATATGATTAGCTTCAGATATTAGACAAGAAGAGCATATGGTTCTTCTTAACAGTCATGTGGTCTGAAGCTACTGAATCAAGGATCTTAGGACTAAGAGATGAAGTGTGAGTGGGAGATGCGACTTAGTTACCAATATGGTGGCGATATGGTGGACCAATCCTTGACAGTCTTGTAATTCGTGAACCATTCAATATTCATAGTCAATACTAGAAATCACAATTGGCTGATCTCCTGAAGGTGTACTCTGACTTGATGTTTGGGCCACATTAATAGTGTGTTCACGTAAATACCACTATGCTTTTCACATCTCTAATTTTACTGCAGTAGTTGCTTTTTGACTGGTTTCGTAAGGGCAATATTCTCTCCCTCAATTCCTGCTACAAACCTCTCTTTATATGTGTTGAATTGTGTGACCATCTCATCTAAAAGCTTAAGCTGTTAGATGTGGTACACTTTTATTATTTAATTATATCTCAACACGCCCCCTCACGTGCGGGCTTGATCATGAGCCAACCACGTGAAAATTCTTTTTAATATTGGGTGGCGGCGAGATTCGAACCCAGGACCTCTGCCTGCTCTGATACCATGTTGAAATTGTGTGACCATCTCATCTAAAAGCTTAAGCTGTTAGATGTGGTACACTTTTATTATTTAATTATATCTCAACAATATGTTTTTACCCAACAGAGGTCTCCATAATGCAGTGCTTGTTGTGAGGGCACACATAGTTTTCAGGGTAGGCACATCTATATTCATCTTCAAAGGGGTTGGGAGAAACATGCAGCCGACACATCATGAATAAATCGTTTAGTTACCTTTCTAGGACGTCTTATATGAGTGGAATCATCAGCAATTCCTTGGTTGAGCCCCAAAATCTCATACACGCCCTTCCAGTGTCACTGGGTCGTTGGTGTACCATGCCTTGGTTGTATTCCAAACTTTGTGACGTTTTTGTGTGTTTGAAAAGTATCAAACACCGTGACATTAAGAGACAACCATAACAAACAACACAAGCGTGTATCAATCTTCGTCCATTGAATCCCTTGTCCTTGACAATCTCGTACTTCTTAATGGTAAATGATCTTCATATCCTTTTTTGATAAAGTAAGGATAATTCATTAAAAAGCATCCAGAGGATGCATGCAAAAGATTACAAGAAAAAGAAAGAGGATAGTGCCTGCTTATATACACAAAAGAGCTAGTGGAGCACTAAGGAGCTGACACAATCCAAAAATTGAACACTACTAGTTACAGGAGCCTGATTTAGCCAACTAAACAAGTTCAGTAAGCATTTTTCTTTTAGCAAAGCTATGCAGAGCCCATCTATGGCGAGTAGTTGGTACCATCCAGCTATATGTTGGAGGTAATTATTCAAAATATTGATAGTGGAAAGACTTGAGTTCTTGTGCGCATTTTTTTTGTACGACTGAATTGACTAAGCTGATTGCAAAATCGAAACCAGTAAACTGAAGAACCTGGGACTGCTGACATGCAGTGGGCGCTAACAGGTTACTGATTGGCACTGCTGATAGTGCTGCCACGTGGCACTGACTAGACTGGCAGATTGCACTGATTGGAACACTGACATGTTGCTTACAAGATCGATAGTGGTGCTGAAGTGACAATAATTGGTCATTATTTGGCATGTCAACACAGTGACCAGGATGGTGGATTAAGATGTGTGTGGTGTCATTTTGTTCTTCTGCTTTGACCATTGTGTTTGTCTTCTCGTCAAGACAAAGCTCTTCCTGTTATTGCTTACTGATTTCGATAAAGTTTGACATGAATTTGCAGACAGCGAATCAATACCCTTCATGTTGGATCAGAGGATTTACGGTATCAAATAGAGATGATGAGGAACTGGAGATTTCTCACCTTCTCTATGCAGATGATTCTCTTATTCTTTGTGACGCTAAAGTGGAGCAGGTGAGACATCTCAGGCTTATTTTAGTTATCTTTGAAGCAATCTCTGGTCTTCATGTGAATTGGGGAAAGAGCTCTATTTTCCCAGTTAATGAAGTTCCAGGAATTCATGAGTTAGCAGGGATCTTGGGTGTGAAATTGGAACTCTTCCAACCACGTACCTCGGAATGCCATTGGGATCGAGGAGCAAGGCTGCGCACATATGGAATGGGGTACTGGAAAGATGCGAAAAGAGACTAGCTAGATGGAAGTCTCAGTATTTATCCTCAGGGGGAAGGTTGGTTTTGATAAACAGTGTTCTTGATGCTTTGCCAACCTATATGATATGATGTCCCTGTTTCCTTTGCCTGTTAGTATTGAAAAAAGAATTGATGTGTTGAGAAGGAACTTCCTGTGGCAGGGTAATAAAAAAAAGAGGGGCTGTCACTTAGATAAATGGAAGACACTTACTTGCTCTAAGAAAAAGGGGGGGGGGGGGGGTTAGGCCTAAGGAATTTGAGGAAGCACAATCAAAGTCTCTTAATCAAATGGTTGTGGAGGTTTCCGAAGGAAGAACATGCTCTGTGGAGAAAAGTAATAGAAGTCAAGTACGGAACTGAAAACTTTTGGGTGACGAAGGGAGTAACTTCAACTTATGGGGTAAGCGTTTGGAGATCAATTAGAGATCTCTGGCCTTCCTTCAATGCCAACATGAGTTACAGGGTGGGAAATGGAAGGAGAATTTTTTTTTGGGCCGACAATTGGCTAGGTCAGGGGACTTTGAAATTTTTGTTTCCAGATATATTCATGCTAAATCTGCAACAAGAAGTGTGAGAAATCTGAGAATATATTATTAATCTCAAAGAGTGTTTACAATGAGTCCAACTTAGACTTTTCTAACACTCCCCCTCAAGCTGGTGCATACAAATTATATGTACCGAGCTTGTTACAAATATATCCAATACGTGGACCAGTAAGGGACTTAGTGAAAATATCTGCAAGCTGATCATATGACTTCACAAATTTTGTAACAATGTCCCCTGAAAGTATTTTCTCTCTAACAAAGTGACAGTCAATCTCAATGTGCTTAGTCCTCTCGTGGAACACTGGATTTGACGCAATATGAAGAGCAGCTTGATTATCACACACAAGTTCCATATGATTGAACTCTCCAAACTTCAACTCTCTGAGCAACTGCTTGATCCAAATTAATTCGCAAGTAGCTACAGCCATTGCACGGTATTCTGCTTCTGCACTAGATCGGGCAACCACATTTTGTTTCTTACTTTTCCAGGACACCAAATTACCTCCTACAAGAACACAATAACCAGACGTAGAACGTCTATCATAGGGACACCCTGCCCAATCAGCATCTGTATATCCCACAACTCGTTCATGGCCGCGATCCTCGAAGAGCAATCCTTTGCCTGGAGATGATTTAATATACCGAAGAATGCGAATAACTGCATCCCAGTGACTATTACACGGAGAGTCCATAAATTGACTTACCACACTCACAGGAAAGGAAATGTCAGGCCGCGTCACCGTGAGGTAGTTTAACTTACCAACCAACCGCCTGTATCTCGCTGGATCACTAAGAGGCTCCCCCTGTCCTGGCATAAGCTTAACATTAGGATCCATAGGGGTATCAACAGGCCTACAACCTTTCATTCCTGTCTCTTCAAGAATGTCTAAGGCATACTTCCTTTGTGATATAACAATACCTGACTTAGACTGAGCAACCTCAATACCCAGAAAGTACTTCAGCCTGCCTAGATCCTTAGTCTGGAAGTGCCTAAAGAGATGCTGCTTCAATCTAGTGATACCATTATGATCATTGCCAGTGATAACAATATCATCAACATAGACCACTAAATAAATGCATAGATTTGGAGCATAATGCCGATAAAAGACAGAGTAATCAGCTTTACTACGAGTCATGCCAAACTTCTGAACAACTGTACTAAACTTACCAAACCAGGCTCGAGGAGACTGTTTTAAACCATAGAGTGACCGACGCAATCGACATACAAGACCACGAGACTCCCCCTGAGCAACAAAACCAGGTGGTTGCTCCATATAAACCTCCTCCTTAAGGTCACCATGGAGAAAAGCATTCTTAATATCCAACTGATAGAGAGGCCAATGGCGGACAGCCGCCATGGATAGAAAAAGACGGACTGATGCTATTTTAGCAACCGGAGAGAAAGTGTCACTGTAATCAAGCCCAAATATCTGAGTATAACCTTTTGCAACCAGACGGGCCTTAAGTCGATCAATTTGGCCGTCAGGACCCACTTTGACTGCATAAACCCATCGACAACCAACAGTAGATTTACCTGGAGGAAGAGGAACAAGCTCCCAAGTACCACTAGCACGTAGAGCAGACATCTCATCAATCATAGCCTGTCGCCATCCAGGATGAGATAGTGCTTCACCTGTAGACTTAGGTAAAGAAATAGTTGACAAAGACGATACAAAGGCCTGATGATGTGATGAGAGACGATGATAGCTCAAGCCTACATAATGAGGATTAGAATTTGCAGTGGATCTCGTACCTTTTCGAAGTGCAATTGGTAGACTAAGAGGAGACAGGTCCGCAGTAGGTGAAGAGTCTGTTGCCGGACGTGAATCGTCTGGGCCTGATGCTTGACGTGGACGACGATGATAAGTCAGAAGTGGTGGCTCTGATACCATGTCAAAGGGAATGGACCTTGGGCCTAACTCAACCCGAAAAGCTAGCTCTGATACCATGTGAGAAATCTGAGAATATATTATTAATCTCAAAGAGTGTTTACAATGAGTCCAACTTAGACTTTTCTAACAGGAAGCAACCTTAAGCCAAGTCTGGACTCAACAAGGATGGAATTTGAGTTTTAGGAGGTTCATGAATGATTGGGAAATCAATAGAGTGGTAGAATTCTACAAAACTATGGAGCAATTCAAAGGCATAAATCAACTAGAGGACAGATTATGGTGGTTAAAGCACAGTAAAGGTGAGTCCACTGTAAGTTCTTCTTATGTGAATCTTAATCAGTCCTGTGATCAGATAAACTTGTGGCCCTGGAAGCATATCTGGAAGGTTAAAATTCCACATAAGGTGGCTTGCTTCGTCTGGTTGGTTGCTAAAGAGACTTGTCTAACCCAAGAAAATCTGAAGAAAAGGGGAATCCATCTCTATTCTAGATGTTTTTGTGTGGAAAGGAGCAGGAAACAATCAGTCATCTATTTCTGCATTGTGAAGTAACTACAAAGCTATGGAATCTGTTTCTCAGTTTGAAGAACATAAAATGGTCTATGCCAGGCAAAACAGTAGATCTTTTGGCGTGTTGGAGCAGCATTGGAGGATTTTATGGGGGAAAAATGGATGGGAAATCATACCAGCGTGCATCTGGTGGATTATCCGGAAGGAGCGTAATTTAAGGTGTTTTGAAGACAAGTGCAGCTCAATTCAAACAATCAAGATGAATTGTCTTTTTTTATTGCATTTTTGGTGTAAAGAGGAATTAGTGGATGATACAGATTCAATGATAGATGTGCTAGAATCCTTGTAAAGTAGAACAGGGACAAAATTGCTTCTTTTCCTATTGTATATATGGCTGGAGCACAGCCTTTGTGCTTATGATATATAAAATGTTACCTTCTTCAAAAAAAAAAAAAATACCCTTCATGTTTTTCTGGAAAACTTTCAATGAGTGAGATGACGTAAAGTTTGGTGTTTTCTATCCTTGGCTTTTGATACAACGTTGAAGGGAAATGGAAGCAGATAAAACTTGTATTTACTTGAAACAGTACATTGGTCTTGTTATATAGGAGTTTGGCCTAACAAGGTAAATCGATACCCTTGAAGATAATGGAGACTGGAGGAGGGTTAGGAACCGGATGTGACTGGGGGAAAGTAGTAGGTTAAAAAGGGTTGCTGCAGGAAGGTACAAAAGGAACTGTGCATATTTTGAATTTGGGGTCAGATGGTTTTTGGGGGAGGATTTGACTGGGGGAGTAAACGCTAAAGAAAAGGGCTCACTGGCTGGAACTGAATCACTTGAGTTTTTAAGTGACACTCACGTGTGCTGGAAACAACTGAAGAAGTCCATAAGTAGTTGGGCTCATCTCCTTTGGATTCATTTTTTCGGGCGTATTGAGCACATTAGCACCGGGTAAAGAGGAAGTTGTAGAAGACAGATACATTTTTAGAACTTTTTGGTATGGAAACAGCTACTCCACTTCGGTGGGGGTAAGGTCTGTGGGATAGCACTGGGATTGTTGTGTTGTTATTGTTGTTGTTTTGGTACTGTGTCGAATCACGGTGTCTTTTATTTTGTGTTGTCTCTTTGTAAAGGCCGTATGTATGTGTGCGTGTGTGAAAAATCTAGTGACCTAATCAAACACAGGGGCTATCGGTATTATTGTTATTTTTCTATTTTTATTACCGTTTTTTCCTTTCTCCTGGTTAGCTCTAATATATTTATGACTTTGCTTTTCTTTATCTTGGCGGTTCTATCCTTGCAGTCTATTCATGTAATTCCTCTCCTTCCTTTTACATACTTGTTTTCAAAACTATCCTTTTAGAGCCGAGAGTGTATTGGAAACAACCTATCTACTTCATTCGATGTAGGAGTAAGGTCTGCGTACATCTCAGACTCCCCAGACCCCACTTGTGGGATTATATTGGAGATACTTTTGTTGTTGTTGACTTAATCAAACACGGGATGTTCTATAATTTACCAGAATTTTCTGTCAATGAATCTACAATCCACAAGAGTGAAAGTGTAGAGCTTAAAGTCCATTCCGTAAAACGCCACAGGCAGATTTAGGACCTGGTGCTCTGGAGGGATTTTACCCTGGTAATTGACTAATTACCTTATGTTGGGTTGTGGCTATGCGGCTGATCTGTGTGTGTGTGTGTGTATATATATATATATTATTTATTTTTTTTGAACCAAAGCCTTGTAATAGGCTACATTTCCAACATATTCAGACTTTTAAGCATGATCAAAATACATTTTAAGATAAAGGAAAGCTTGAAAATTACCTAATGAGCTAAAGGTTCCAAATTCACAGCAAAGAAGCCCAAGCTAGCCACAAATTTTCCACCAAAACAGAAAAGATACAGCAGCAACTTAAACCCACCTTGTTCTGCTTGGCGTACTCTTATTGCAGGGTTCTGAGAGTCTTCAGTTAATGTTTGTATTGTGTGCATCTTATCTGCTTTTGCTATAAGATTGAAGCTTAACTTCTTTGTAGTCATGACATGGTGAACCCGTTAAACATTTCTCTTTGTACATTTATTATCCAGGTTGCTTCAGAGAAAGGACTGTTTTCTTTGGTGTTTAATTTACAAGTAAGATATTCCTTCCCTACCCTGAAACTTTGGGTTAGATTTCAATTGCATCATGATGAAATAAGCAGACAACATTTGTTTTCATGTTGTCATCTGAAGGTACCCGGATCAACACACTACAGCATGGTTTTCTATTTTGTCACGAAAGAGTTAGCACCTGGTTCTCTCTTGCAACGTTTTGTTGATGGGGATGATGACTTCCGCAACAGTAGAATGAAGCTCATCCCTTCTGTGCCGAAGGTAATTTCCTCTCTTCAAATTGATTAGTAGATTGTGTTCGGTGGTAAGATTGTTGATTTAATGACATCTCTGTATTATGGGGGATCTCAAAATTGACATGTTTTGACTAGATATGATGTCATATAGCTATTTGCGGATTGGCTTATGTCTCTTAAAGACTTGTCTCCTTAGAGGAATGTGAAAAGAAATTTATCAAATCTTAGTTGAATAGCAGGGTTGGGGCTGTGAGTGGTATGTTGTCTCAGAATTGAGGTTAATAGGAGTATCTTCGGACTAGGGGAGGTTGGCTAGGGAGCAGGAAAAGCCAGGATGACCAGAAGCGGTGATGGAAATTTTGAGTCTTTTGGAATTACTTGAAAAATACTTTTGTAAATAATCGAAGTTTTGCAATGATAAACTTAGGGCCCTTTCAAAATGATTCTCTCTGAAATTGAAGTTCACGTGTATATACTTTTCTTGATGAGTAAGAGTTGTACTCCACAATCCGCTTGAAGCAGCCAGTTGTTTACCAATCTCTTCAACTTATGATATTTTATGTAATACGATAACATGCAAAATGTAAATATCTTGAGGAGATTCTTCTGTTTTGTATTGTTAAATATGTTACATGGTGCATCTTCTGCTCCACTCATCTTCGGTCTTCCTTAATGCTTACTTCTGTGATTCATTGCAATGTGGATGTGCTTTGACTTGACAATTTTTATGCAGGGCTCCTGGATTGTGCGTCAGAGTGTTGGAAGTACCCCTTGTTTACTGGGGAAAGCAGTTGATTGCAACTATATCCATGGGCCTAAGTATTTGGAAGTAAAGACTCACGACCCTCTCCTCTTGAATAGGGCTACATGGACACACAATATGACATAATGCCAGGCAATTATTGTGTTGAACTTGATTGATGTGTTGCTTATGTTCTGCAGGTAGATATTGATATTGGTTCTTCCACAGTGGCAAATGGAGTTTTGGGGCTTGTGATTGGTGTAATTACAACACTAGTAGTTGATATGGCTTTTCTTGTACAGGTGAGTAGCCCTTCGTCCATGAGAATTCAATGAAAATACATTTGGATGCAGCCATTTCGCATTATTGGGGAATAATTTTGGGTTGACAAATATACTAGTGAAAATGACAAAATGTGAGATTGTTTAATGCATATGAATCTGACATTGAGGCTTGAGCTGTGATTTTGTACAGATTTGTAATTTAGATATCTTGGACTCGTGACTGCTAAAATATTAGAAGAAAAAAGTAGTTAAACTCTTTGAAATTAGATTCAGCATTATCGTTTTCAGTTCCCTAGAACAGTTGACTCAACAGCAAGATTTATCATATACATATTTTGGCTCAACCATACTGTCTTTCACATAATTTGAGAAGGAATAAAGAGGAGGGGGTAGGGTGGGGGTTGTAGTAGGACCAAGCGGGAGGGGTCATGCAATGTGAATGGGGTTTAGCCAGTAGAGTAGTAAAAGAAGGGTGACAACGAGGATTTGGTGTAGGAAACCTTCTATATTTCAGCTTGGTACATGACGATGTTGGATCTGATCTTTGGAAGACTATCATTGAATTGACATGAGGTGATGAAAACTATAGAATTATGATTGGATTAACTTCATAGAAAATATGATTGGACTACTTCCAACTATTTCCTCCAGGGATATGAATTTGGAAGCTAACTGATCACAGACTTGTAACTCACAGATTTCTCATTTTATGATTCGAGGGACAAAGGATTTAGACAGGAAGGAAAGAAAAGTGAGGTGGCCTGTTTCTTTTATGAATGGCTTTGAGTTTCTTGAAGAACTTTAATATTGCTTAGAATAAAGGTAGCTTTAAAATGAAATCTTGACACAGAATAGTTATTTATGAGTGGTTTTTTAATCTTTGGGAAAGTGGCAACTCAGAGCGAACCTATAAGTAGAATAAAGGTAGTCCTAAACTAAAATTGTCTAGAATAAAGGTAGTGCTAAAATAATTTTTTTTTTGACACAGAATAATAAGTAAAGTATTGATGAGAGTTTTTTTTATTCTTTGGGGAAGACAACTCAGAACAAACCTTATAATAGGAGGTAAGACAGTTAAATCCGGATTTTCTTACCTTTTTCAAAAAAAAAGAAAAAAAAAAGACAGTTAAGTCCGGACGAACAGAGGTAGTGTTTATCCTGTTCTGCTGGGAAATTTTTACTTGATATTATATGAGACAGGTGGTGATCTCGGACCCATATTAAACTTCAACATTTTCTTTACTGTTCTTTATTGACCACATTTTGTCTTAAATATGCGATAATATTTGTGTGGTTATGAGACGTTTGAAACTTATGGTTTTTTACATGTCATAACATTTGTGTGGCTATTAAAGCTTCTGTTAAGAGTAAAGCGAGAAATTAAAATTAAAATATCTCCAATTGTAAAAATTTGTCATTCTTCTCGGAACGAGCTTGAAAGCACCTTGGTCGCACTCACATCTATGTTCTTATTCTATTATATTTGGGACGGAGAGGAAAGGATCTGCCTTTTGCAGGAAGAATAGCTCGAAAGCATGAGATGAGCCTTCCCTTTACATCATCCACCACTTTGTCCTATCCACTCTCCCCAATCTCTTTAGTGTTACATACAACCAAGCAGAGTACTGAGTGCTGCCAGATATCTTTCGCGTTCTTTGTTTTGTTTCATTTTATGTTTTTGGTGGAAGAATGATTATCATAATACCAAAGAAACATTTATAATTTGTTTAAGATGGTCCTTTTCTTTTCTTGAGAAATTGTAAATAATTCATATCAAGTGGTCTTATTTCCATGTGAAATAGTTTTCTTCGCCATGGACATTACATCTTTGCTGAACATATAAAGTAGGTAAAATGGCACAATAAGCTGTCAAAAGGTAACAATCAAAGACTAACAGAATGGAGATCATCATCCTCTTAGGAGAGAACAGAAGGGATATCATAACGTACTAGCTGTGCTTATATGTATACCGTGGTCATCTATAGGCATTCATCCCTTGTTTAAGATATTCCTTAATGAATCACAAGTTCCCTTGTCTATTAAAGATGTATATATATGTCAGTGAAAGCAATCTCCCACCACACCAGCATCAGTTTCCACCGCAAAAATGTCTTGGTGAATCTAGATGCAGTCGTTCTTATTTGTTTAATGAGAGATATTATGGTGTGCATATGCTCCTTTGTAATGATGTGTTTACGTTTGTGTTAGGCCAACACCCCTGATGAGTTGCCGGAGCGGCTTATAGGTGCTGTTCGTGCTTCTCATATAGAACTGTCAGCTGCTGTTGTACCAAACCTGGAGCCTGATACACCCTTATAGGCCAATTTAGACAGCCATTAACTTTCTAGGAACTGATTATTCAAATATATATACACACATCCATGGACCATGTTAGTCCTTTCATATTTTTCATTCATTAGTTTCTCAAAATTTTGCAAATTTGAGAACATCAAATGGAGGCAATATGTTGTAAATAGGCTTGTAAAGACTGATTCTTCTTTGTAAAGGTCATTCACACTTGTGGTTAGAGCAGCAAATTTATGCTCCTTTTTTTGATCTGGGTTCGCTGTTTCCGCTCCTCATTCTTTTGTTGCATCATCATGGGAACTGTGATTTTCTTTTTCGTTTCATATGACACTTTTCTAGTTGTATTTACATGGTAAAGCATTTGCTCATGATGACTTAAACACACTTTTTCTTGAGGAGAAAACAAAGATACTTGCGCGCTGCTTTAAAGGTACGAAGGTAGTGCAGGACGGTTCAGGTAATTATCTTTTATTATTTCTCCTCTTCCTAGGATATTGTGGAAACAGGCAACAAACAAAATGAAAAGAAAAGAACATATATTGTTGTGGCTACAATCATTTGCCTGCCTGGTCTTGCCCCACTCCTCCCCCCCTTTCCCCCCTTTTCTCAAACTTGTTATGCTTCTTAGCTTGTACATAGTAACATAGGTGAAACAAAATATTTACGGAGGATCACAAAGTTGTTCATATGTAACAGAGATTTTAACCTCTAGACTCTCGCGAACTCCGACTCGTAGTCTCATGCATTACCAAATGCTAATAACTGGGATGGGATTCAATTATTTTCCGCTATTCATGTGAAACTAGTAAGCTGCTTTTCTCTGTCCTATTTGGTTGGTAAAGGCTGTGCAATCATGTGGGAACATGTGTTTTCCACATTATTTGCTTATGAGCTGAATAAATGACTTCAAAGAGCACATTGAACTATTTGGGTAACCACTCTGGAACATGGTTCTTAATGCCATGGCTTGCTTATGAATCCCTTCATCGTTCATCAACTTGTCAATTCCTTGAACTATGTCATCTTTCTTCACCGTCTCTCCCGGGTCATTACTCCGTACCAGCATGTGTCCCATTTTCAAGTAGCTTACAACCAATTTGGCATCATGGAATTGGTCACCTCTAATTGGCCATGTCAAAATTGGGACGCCACGGCCTATTGCCTCCATTGTTGAGTTCCATCCACAATGTGATAGAAACCCACCAGTTGAAGGATGGCTTAGAATCATCAACTGGGGTGCCCATCCCTTTATTATCAACCCTCTATTCCCTATCCTTCCTTCCAATCCACGAGGGTAATATCCTTCTTCTGGTTGGCTACCTCCAAAGAGGCCTAGAGGTGGACCGGGTCGACCTGAACCAGCTTGAATAACCCAAATAAAAGGGTGGTTTGATGCCTCTAATGCATCAGCAAGTTGAGCATATTCTTCCAAATTTGGTCCAACTTCACTACCAAAGGACACATAAATCACTGATCCCTGAGGTTTTGTGTTCAACCATTGCAGCACCTCTTCTTCTGTGTAATTTGAGTTTCGGTTTGGCCTGACTTCATGATCATGTAGTATTGAACTAGGTGATTTCCAATATGTATCTGGCAACAATGGGCCAGCACCCCATATTGGCTGTTCAATCTCATTGGCCACATAATCAATGAATGGGCTCTCAAGATCATAGCAACTGTTGATGAACAATGCAATAGAACCCTCCACCTCATCCAACCATCGCGGTTTTTGACCCGGTCCTGGAGGCCCATCTTTTATCCTGGCAGGTGGACCTGATGGATCTTTCTGTCTATTTGGACCATTTGGACCACCACCACGATGATGACCTGGCCCATGACGATGTCGATTGATCTCAGAATAGCTCACAGCCATACTTTCAGGCAACCCGGAAAGTACTCGGATCTCACCCGGTTTCATCTCATTCACATGGTTCTTCCACTCTGCAAACTCCATTGCAGCTGCACAAGCACCAGAAGTGATGAAAGAGACAAAGGGTATGTCATATTTCTTGAAAATTTCCTTACTCCAGCTCATCATGACGTCCATCACCGCACATACAGGTCGGGTCTGGCCGGATCCATTGCATCGCTCCGACAGAAAGTTATCAATCCCCTGACCTAGTTGCTCATGTTGTCCATGCATGAAACCATGTCCTTTTCCTTTTGGTGGCAAATCTATTGCTTCCTGTGGCGGTGGTGGTAGTGGAGTTGATGCAGCTAAAATTTCAACTACTTGGATCAAAGAATGACTATGGAAATTGGCAGGAATGGAGGAGGAGAGGTGGGAGGGGATTACAAGGGTGGCTTTAACATTGAAAGATGTGAAATTTTTGCAAAGTTCCATAGATGGGAAGAGATGACCTTGGCCATAAAATGGTAGCACCAAAATTTCTCCAGTGGCTTCCATTTTTTTCTAAATATTACACTTGATGTGTTTAATTCCATCTATATATAGAGATGAGAAATTCTACGTGTGAAGTGTGAATGCGAATGCGTGAGGAAAGTGGAGAAGGAAACTTGGACACTAAGTAAATCGAAAGGATTAATTGAGCTGAAAATGACAGAGTGTAGCAAGTAGTTGTCATCAAATGTTGACATAATGTAGCAAGTAGTTGTAGCGTCTAAGAGTAAGCTAGCGTTTCGACGTAGATTCTCAAATATTTTTTGGGAAACACTTTTTGGGTGAAGTTTGATATGAAAATGAAAATGTGTTTGGACATACTTTTGGAAACAAATTTTTTGACTCAAAAGAGCGTTTGAGCTCTTATGAAAATGAAATTTGATGAGTAAATGTTATTTTTGGCCCAAAAACAGCTCAAGGCCAGTTTTTGGGACAAATTTTGCTCAAAAAGAAACAAACACTTTTTGGCCCAAAAACTCTAAAAAAATTATTCCAAAAACTATGTCCAAACGGGAGCTAAGTTTCTGAGATTTGCATAGCATTTAAATATCTGGACGTGACGTGCCTTTGCACTGCTTACTCTTTCATGTAAGTAAAGGTATTCAAATTTTAGTTTTCCACTAAATAGGGAAATGTTTCTTTATCGGTCGGCAAGGTGAGAGGTGAGAAATGCTCCCTCCGTCCCATTTTAGTTGTCACCTCCAGTTTTTTCACACATTAAAAAAACTATTAAATATGGTGTGTATTTTATTATGGGTTGGGATCCCCTCCACTGAAAAATTATCCAGTATTGTTCAAGCTCTCACTTTATTAAGACACGTGTCCACATGCTCAATTAATGGTTTAAATTACATCATCTACTGCATTCTCTATTATCTTGTCCTTTTCACCGTCACCAACTTATCAATTCTCCATTTCATTCACCTAACTTCTCTACCCATCAACCACTTCTTAACACTCATGTTATGTCAATACAAATACTTCATCCCTGTTTATATTACAATAATATTTGTAATTTAAAATTTACTCTTCTAAGATAAAGAGGCAGGACGAGAATCACTCAGTAAGCTTCGTGTGAACCTCGGTGATTAGACAAAAAACTTTGTACTCTTCTTCTTCAAACATTTCATTGTCCAAATTCTCTGTATTTACTGTAGTTTTAAGAGATTGGGTTTTCCCTTCTCAATTTTTACTCAAGTTATGTATTACAAAGGATAACTTTCTCAACCCATGATGAAGTTATCAATACTGCTTAACATTTGATCACCATGCCCTTAACATGTTGTTTTGCTTTTCAACTTTATTGTAGCTGATGCTTGCTTGCTTGCACTTTTTACTGTGATATGAACTTATGAAGACAAGATGATAACATTCAGTGAAAGAAAAATAGAGTTGAGAAGGAAGGTAACTATTGAAAGTTGGAAAATTAAGTTGACATAGTATTGGAAAAAGGGGGACACAAACCATTCATTGAATAGCTCAACACGTGTCATCAGCCAGAATGCATTTAACAATATTGGATAATATTCTACTGGATGAGATCCCAACCCTTTTATTATGTTACACTTATTTAATGTTTGACTATTAACATTTTTTTAAGAATTATTTTAATTATTAAGGGTATAGTTGGAAAGAACTAGTAAATTTAGTCTTGAAATCCTAAAGAGACAACTAATTTAGGACAAATCATTTCTCCTATAGTGACAACTAATTTGGGACGGAGGGAGTAGTTTGGAGAAGTTTTTCTGGAAAGGTCATTGCAAAACGCGTTATTTTTCGCTCTTATTTATGGATCTGATGAGACACTTCACTTTTTCTTTACAAAAATGAAACACAATATCTTATTACATGAGTTATCCTATTAAATTTTATTCATTCCGTAGTTTTCATTTACAATTATACTCTGTTGGCCAAACTTATCGAAAGCTACAAGTCCTTTTCTTTTCTCTCAAACACGTACTACTTTTTTGAATATTTGACGTGTTCGGCTGCAATCCAAGAGATTTAAATAGATGTTGAAGCAATTTTTCTGTTGTGGGAAAAAATTATAAATTTCTGCTTTTGATTTTTTAGGACAATAATATCCTTACTAAAAAGCTATTTTTCCAAATGTTGCACATTAATTTTAATTCAATATCTCTCAAATATAAACACGACATGCTTTTCCTCGTATCTTTTGGTTTAAATATATTTATGTTGATTATTATATCTTAATATAAATATTTTTTGTATTGTTTAATTTGAACGAGAAAAATAAAACGTGATATTGATTTTTTTCATCTGATATTCAAAACAGTTTTTGAAGGATTTGTCAAATACTATTGTAAAAAGTACTTTTAAAATAAACTAGTCGAACACAAATTGCATTTTTTCTAAATTACTCCCTCCGTCCCATTTTAGTTGACACTTTTAACTTTTTCACGCCCATTAAGAAAATCATTAAATAGGGTGTATATTTTACGATATTATCTCTATTTAATGTTTGACTATTAATTTTTTTTTTGAGAATTCTTTTAATTATTAAAGGCATAGTTGGAAAGAATTGACAAAAAATGTCTTGAAATTCTAAAGCATCAACTAATTTGGAACAAATAAAACTTGCTAAAGCGTCAACTAATTTGGGACGGGGAGTAACTTCTATAAAAATCTATTTGGTGAAAAATGCTTCTCTAAAATAAAGCATTTTTAGCGCTTGGCCAAGAAGTGGATTCAAATAACTCCGCGTGCCCAATTTTTATTGAACTCCCCGTATTTTCAAAATTGGGATAATTACACTAAAAGACAAGCAAAAGACGAAAATTACCAAAAATGGCCCATATTTTCGAATCTTACCCGAGCTGTCACCCTTTTCCCGAGATAGCAGTCGCCGCAAGTTTATACAAGTTTATACAAATTTATACAATGTATAAAATTGTATAAATTTGTATAAGTGTGTATATGCGAGTGAATAAATCTGTATATTAAGGATATTTATATAATTTTTTACTTTTTTTGTGTATATTTTTTTATTTCTCTCATTGCTACATATTTATATATGTATATTCATGTATAATTTAATTTTTAGAGGGAGATTTGTGTGTATAAACTTGTCCAAAGCAATGATTTAGACGCAATAAACAACATAAATTCAGTAAAATACAAAAAAGTAATGACACCATTGGCGGGGAAGGTGTTTGCCGGTGGCTTAGTGGCTGGGGAGGGGAAAATTTGATAGCTAGGGTGTTTTTTATGAAGGAGTGCTAAAATTTGTAATTTTAGGGGTGGGTGCTATGCATGAAAAAGAAATATGGCCTCCTGTTTGTAATTTTGGGTAGTGGACTGCCTATTTTTGAAAATTCCCCTTCAAAATTATAGGTTCATTATGGAAGTTTGTAGAAATTTGGAGGGTTTTCACTTATTTATGTGTCGTTTAAAATATAATGGATGTGAATGAAGTCGTGAAGTATTAACTACACCTGGCAGTGTCTACCTCGAGGAAGGCGAAACTTTAATTTTTCACTCAAAAATGTACTCCATCCGTTTCATTTTAGTTGTCGTTTTAGGCTTATGCACGCCCATTAAGAAATCAATAAATAGGGTATGTCTTTTACTATTTTACTCCTAATAAATGAAACTGGATTGACTTTTCTAGGAAATACTCCTTTATTAAATATGGGCATTGTTGGAAAGAATTGGTAAAAAATGTCTTGAAATGCTAAAGCGGCAACTAATTTGGGACAAATGAAACTTGATAAAGCGACAACTAAAATGGGACGGAGGGAATATGTTAGAAATCAATCGAATCAGTAAAACATTCTTTCATGCTAGAGTACTTTATTACTCCCTCCCGTCCATATTATTGATTTTTTGACTGTTTTCACACAGACCAAGGAATCCACCTTTTAGCATTAATTAAAGATGTCATTTACTAAATTAACCTTCATCTCTTTCCAAATTTACTCATAGAAAATTGTGAGAGCTTTATGTATTTAATTTATTAATAAAGGTAACTTTGGAAAGTTAAAATAAATATTATATTAGTTTTTGTAAAAATCAAATATTTTGAACCTAAGAAAAAATATTAAAAAATCATATAAAGACTCATGATCTTGAAAATAGAATTCTTAACACTCGCCCCCCTGATTCACTCTTATAGGAAAGTGAAAGTTGAAGCTTCATCGATTTTTCATCCTATCAGAGTAATGTTTGTTTTTCTTCTCATTGTGGAAAATACTTGAAAAACATTTCGCATAAAAATGGGATATATCAGTGCCGTTTGACTATAGTTGCATCAAGACAAAATGAAAGGAATTAGGCCCCCAAAAGAAAAATATATCCTTCACTAGAAAAGATAAAAAAATGTTCACCCAAATTTTCTCAAATCGGTGTAGCACTGAGTCTGCTGCTCAACTCTTCAGGTGTTAGCTTGTATTTGGTGTAAACATCTTTTTAGTTTTAGATATAGTAAGAAATATGCCCTTCACAATGAATTAAGGACCAAAAGATAGAACTTGTACATGGGCAGGCACACAGATTACTACCTCTATTAGATTTGTAGCGGTTGCTCAATTGTTGAAGCTAAGTTTGAATATAAACAGACATGAAAAAAATTACTACTAAAAAAAGAACATAAACCTTCCAAGTGAGCCAAGTTAAACCTTCCAGCCCTTGCTTCGGGAGACAATCTAGTGCGTGACAATCCGTAATTTTCAAACACTTGATAGCCTTGAGACTACCCAGGCTGCTAGGCAGCTCTTTGAGATTTATGCAATTTGAAATGTACAGGGTCTCTAGATTTGCAAGGCCTTGGAACATCTTTTCTGGGAATAAAGTTGAATTATTAAAGATAATATAGAGGGCAGTAAGATTGCTAAGCTTAGATATGGAGGTCAACCTTGTTGCATCTATACAGCTGCGCATTACTCTCAATGTCTTGACAGAAGAAAGGGTTGGAAAAACAAACAAAGGGCACTCACTAATTTCCATTTCTTCAAGTCTAGGGAACTGCTCTTCTGCTTCCCTTTTCATCAATCCTTTCAGATTAGGGAAGTATTCTATGACAAGTTTTCTCAGGGATGGGAACCTTCTTCTGGGGAAGTCAGAATGAAAGCCATCTTCTACATACTCCATGTACCCATATTTTAAACTTAAACTTTCAAGGCAAGGCAAATTTCCAAAGAGAGGTAAGCGTGAACACTTTACACAACCATCAATTCTGATAGAGACGATCTTTTGCAGAAGTGAACCATGCATCCAGTCTGGGAAACGGAAACCTCTGAATCCAATGATTTCTAAAGATTCCAAATTGGGGTGTGGTTTGAGGGCTTCAAGCACTTTTTCATCTATATATTCTTCTGGGCCATCAGATCTATACCAAATCATGCTTAAACTGTATAGATCTTTTCCATATAATTTGGCTTCTATTGCATCATTAACATCCTTCACTCTTTCAAGATGTTTGATTGTAAGTGAGCCGCGAAGCTGATTTAGGTTTCGTAGTTCACCAAGTCGATAACCTATCCTCTCACCCACAGTGAAGTAGTGTAGAGTATTAAGGCATGTCAAGGATCCTATTCTTGGTGGCATAGAAGCCAGGTTAATACAGCCGGTAAGCCGAAAGATTCTTAGACTACTTAGTTTACATATCTGCAATGGCAAACAAGAAAGTGACTGACAATTTGATAGATCAAGAATCTGTAGATTTAGAAGGTTGCATAAGCTCTCTGGAAGACTTCGAATCCATGTGCTAGACAGGTCTAGAGTCTGCAGATTTTGAAGGTTGCATAATCTCTTAGGAAGAGTTCGAATACTAGTGTTAGACAAGTCTAGAAACCTTAAATGTATTAGATCTCCAATGGAAGATGGTAACTTCTCTATACTTGAGCTACTCAGATCAAGCACCCTTAACGAAGGAAACTTCTTCAAGAGCAACGGAGAGTAAGAAGGCACCGCTTCAGCAAAACCAATGGACATGATATTTCCCTTTAATACTTTTACTTGGCGGACTTGGTTGCTTGGTGTGGTTGTTGAGATCACTGATGAAGCCAAATCATGTATAAGATCATGCATCTTAAAATATGTTCTACCAAATTCACCTTTTTCAATCTCTTGGAAGAAAGACCTCCAATATAATTCTTCCCATACTTCATTACCCACATCCTCTGGGTCCAAATTTCCCTTGGATAAAAGGAAACCGTGTGCCATCCACAGAGTGATCAAATTTCCCTTTTCCATTTTAGTGTCTTTTGGGAATACTGCACAATACGCAAAGCATTGTCTCAGATCAAGTGGAAGATGGTGATAACTCAGTCTTAAAGCAGCCAAAATAGAAGTTTCATCTTGCGATAAATTCCAAATTTCACTGTCTCTCACATGTTTCCATGCACTTTCTTCTCCTTTGAAGCGTAAAAGACTTCCTAGAGTCTTGGATGCTAGAGGCACACCCCCACACTTCTTCACGATCTCCTTTCCAATGGCTGCAAGTTTAGGATTTTCTATTCTTTGTTGTCCAAATGCACGCTGCATAAACAACGACCAACAATCTTCTGGAGACAAAGTTGACAACTTGTACGGTTGCAGGGTCCCCATAATTGATCCAACCTTTTCAAGACGAGAAGTGATTAGAACAGAAGCACCTCTTGCGCCAACCTTTAAAAGTGCTCTGAAGTTACCCCACTTTTCTTGGTCTTCATTCCAAACATCATCTAAGACGAGCAAGTACTTTTTCCCGTTCAACAACTTCTTAAGCTTCTTTTGAAGGGGAGCCAAGTCCATGTCACCAAGTGGCTCTTCTTCAATAGATTCTACAATTGATTTTACCAACCGTTTCTCGTCAAAATCATCAGAGACACAAACCCATACTTTTAGATTGAAATGCTCAGTCACCTTCTCATCATTGTAGATCATTTGGGCAAGTGTCGTCTTTCCTAGGCCCCCTATACCTATTATTGGGAGCACTGAAAGTTCTTGGGAATCATTCATATTGCTTAGTATAACTTTTACTATCTCATCCCTCTCTTTGTCCCTTCCATAGACTTCCGATTCACTTAAGATATAACCTGTTATACACAAGTACTTGGTTGTTACATTTTTACGAAAAAATTGAAGTGCCTTTTATGTGAAATTAACCTATATAAAGATTTTCTTCACCCCTAAAAAGCACTCGAATATAAACAAGACTAATATAATGATTATTTGGCCGAAAATTGTGTATACGTACCTGTTTCACGCCTAACAACTTGCCTATCAGCATTCGTTTCTTGCAAATGAAACTTCAGTCTTTCCTCGGCAATTGCGTCTAGTTTCTCCATTACTTCTTTCATCCTTTTCCCAACCTTATAGCGGAAAGTGACAATATTTGGATGATAACGCCCTAATCGAGCCTGCTTGAATCTTGCTGCGGCAGTTTGATATCCGTCCAAGATGTCATCAACTTCATAGGCAGCAGCATTCAGTTTCTGCAACCAATTGTTTATTGCCTTGCCCTTTACTTGCTTCTCCTGAGCATCTTCAAGAACAGCTTGGATCGTCGAAAACGTGCTTGAAAGTCTTTCAAGTTCCTTTTCGAAACCGAAGAACAATCCAAGTCCCCCTTGAATGTAAGAACTCAGATTGTCTAATAGAACTTGAATGAATGCTTCTGCCATATCTTGAATTCACGTACTATCAAGTTTTAGATCTGTTGGGAGTTGAGAGTTGATCACGTAAACTGAGTAAGCAAGAAAAAGGTTCAAAGTTGCTGTTTAATTAAATTCATAAAACTTGACTTTGTGTGGACGACTTGCATTTCATGGAAACTGTAGTTGGCGTCTTTAGTATTATTTGAGTGGCTCTAGCCTCTAGGCCTCTCACCAGATTTTTGTCATCCCCCAAAAGTCTTTCGTAGGGTCTACTCGAGAAGGACATCCCTCCAAGGTGGAGCCTGTATTTAAAGCTTAGTGGTTCGAGGTTCTAATCAGTTAGTACTCCCTTCGTTTTAAAATGGTTGTCATAGTTTGACTTGTAACGGAGTTTAATAAATATAGTAAGACTTTTGGAATTTGTGGTAAATTATTTCGTTAAGGGTAAAGTAGTAGTTTCAACTCAAAATATTTCCAAATTTAGAATTGTGTCATTCTTTTTGGAACGGGCTAATAAGGAAACTATGACAACCATTTTGGAACGGAGGTAGTAATAATTTCTAGGTATTAAATGAATTGCTTAGGATAAATATTGTTTGGTCCAAAGCGACTAAATTGCTGTAGAGATACTATAGGATCGACTGACGATGATGGATCAGCTAGTTCCCAAGGCCATAGAATTTAGTATATGTAGGCAAAACCATCGGTGCTCCTGAGATTGGCTCATCTTATGGCTCTCACTGGTCATGAATTTTGCAAGTATCTGCAAGGCCTTGGCTGTTCCTTCTATGCACAGGTTATTAGCAACAAGTTGTACAGGACCCATTTTGATAAAGAATGTTAAAATATCAGTTAAAGTAGTTTCGTAAATCCGCCAATGTTTAACGTATCAGATTTACCTTGTGTATCCTTATTTTAAATCTATTGTTTATCTAAATATTAAGAGTTATTATATGATCATTTAGTTAGTCAATTCATATCGATTGCATCACAAACCATATGATCATTGAAATATTTATATCACAAATTATATGACTATTTTGTGATTTTAATTTTTTTTTGTCTTTGTGTGAATGCATCATCAGTAATTGGTTCCACATTCCTTTTTTTTTTTTTTTTTTTTAGAGCAAAGAGTCATCTAGGCATTGCACCTAGTGACCAATTTTATAACTAATAAAAAGTAAAAGCCTTGAAGAGGACAATACAAAGTAAGGAGGGCCAAACCATACCTTAAATCATCCTATCGAGGGAACTATGTCGCATCTAATATGAATGCAGAAAAAAAGAGCTAGCAAAATTTAAATATTTTATGATCATCACAGAGTTTATAACATACTCTGTGATGATATTACATTTGATAATATTAATATAATGAAAAAATATAAAAGCAAGAAAGAAAGTGGAATTATGCACTCTTCACTTCCTTTTACAAGTGATGAAACTAAACATGTAAAAAAAGCCCAAAAATTATAACTTGAGAAAATGAAACTATTGGTTCTCTATCTTGATCATATATACTATCCATCATGTCCTCGAATATTTTGATTTTGATTTTGACCTCCGCGCAGATTGCACTCTAGTTAGTTCAAGAGGTTGCCTCTCCTTCTTCACTCTCTTTGGAGCTTTTTCATGAATAGCTCTTGGAGACAAATCACCCTCTCGAGCCACTTGTGCAAAGTTGTGAGCAGTTGATGCTTCATCTAGTTCATCTTCTTCAAAAATATCCTCATACTCCAACAAATAATTTTCATTACAAGTTTCATATTGTGTTGATGTTACTTGACGCACCTTTAGTATCATTCAAGTCCATTTGCCCAATCAACTCACTATCTGTAGGCAACTTACTTCTAAACAATGAATGTGGATCAACCTGAACTAATGATTTTGGCACAAAAATAGGGGCATCCACATTTAAATATGGCTTACCAAAGTTGGAAGAATTACCTTTACATAGAAGTTCTAGGTGAGCCGTTGGAATAAGCTCTAATTTCCTTCCAGCTTCTAGGTCCAAGCTTTCAGCCCGTGATGGAACAGTTTCAACCTCTATGTTCTCAGTACAAACACCTCTGCCAGCTTCAATAATCCTTGTAAGAGCTGCTGCATTAGAAGCATCAAAGTCAACTAAATCAGTACCACAATCTGCTCGCGCAAGATCAATCTTATGTTCAGCTGCTTCTTTGCCACTTGGAACAGTGTGAACACCTGTTCGATCCTTCTCTGTATGTTGAGCATGAATTGTTGGAACGCTGCTTGGAACAGCTCCTGTGTTTCTTGCTGAGAGCTGCTGCATTTGTGCATCTTTTACACCAAATATTTGTGATATTTCAACATTCTTTCCCAATAATCCTTTGGCAAAATTGTTCCCCGCTTCACTAATTAACGTGTTTCCAGTAGTCATAGCAGGAACAAGCGCGTGATCTGCAACATTAAATTTATTACCTTGACCTTCAGCTTCAATATTTCTTTCCCTTGTTGCAGCGTTAATTTTACCTGTAAGGCCTCATCTGCATTAATTCCCTCATGCGTTTCCTTATTCATCTCAGATTGGGAATTAATAACTTCCCTACCCGACACAACTACTTCACCAACTGCCTGATTCTTGAGGTGATTTTTAAAATCATTCGAAGCCCATTCCTTTGTGGTATCGAATTCCTGATTCCCAACGAGACTAGGAAACATTTATTGCAGTGACTTTCCTTGATTTCCCAGTACCCTCAATTGCACCAGGCTGCTTCTCAAAAATTTCAGAAACTTGCTGCCCAGACTTGTTTCCTTTTTTTGTGTAAGAATTGGTCACAGCGTTGTCCCCATCTTTCACTTCCTCAACACGAACTGGTAGAGCATCAACTGTAGCACCTGCTACTACAACTTGTTCACCCACCACACTAATGTTTGCCGCTGCAATATCAATTATTTCAATAGGTTCCTCAGCATCAACATTATCCAGTGCAGCAAATGAGTTAGCAATAGCAACTTTTTTAGGTGTAGCAGATTTTTGGGGTACGACATTAGTATTACCATCTCTAGCGATACCATCACCACTAGACTTTATAACAACCCTATTGTCTTTCATAGTTTTCCAAGCATTAGGGTTGTCATTTGGGTGGATCCTAACTTGTTTCTTGCTCTTGACAGGTTCATCAACCTTGCTCGAATTATTGATCGGAGGGCCAATTACTTTTCCACTTTTTAAAATTTTCTCCTGATCACCAACCTGAGTCGCTGCCTCCACATTCTTATTATCATCATTAGCAATCAACTCCGGATTGATAACACGACAATCATCTTCATTGTGTCCTTGAAGACAACATTCTTTACAATACTTTGGTTTGTAATCATATTGAATTTTAATCCACTTTGCCTTAACTTCACCTGTCGCCTCATTCAAACAACTAATTTGAATCCTAGATGGAAATTCACCAAGAAGATCTACTTCAACCTTAACCCTAGCTCAACTAGGGCGAGTTTGATTTTGAGTAGCCATGTCTACCTTCAAAGGCTTACCCACTGCCTAAGACAATGAAAACAAAGCTTCTTTTGCAAAAAAATGTGGCGGCAGGTTGGGAAAAGAGATCCATGCTAGTGCTATTGATGTCTCTTGGTCAGGAACAAACCACGAAGTCCACTTCAAAATTCTTATTGAAAAAATTCAATTTTAAAAGTTGATCTCTAAGGAAGGCTTTGATAATACACTCACATAATCTTCCATGGTTATACATTTAATAAGCACATATCTATAATCTATAAACCCTATATAACAAGAACCTCTTAATTCACATTGTATAGGACTTTACTTAAGTAATTCCTTAACATGGGACAACAGCCTCTCACCTACAAAGTCACAGTATATAGTTCTGGGGCAAAGGATTTCGCAAAAAAAGCGTTGCCCTTAAAAAAAACCCACCATTTACAAGGGAATCAAAAGCTTATACTGTACGTCAATGGAAAATCCAAATATTTTTCGAAATAAAATCATAACCTAATAACCCAATAACCCTTAGAAAATGAAAAAATAACTATGCGAAGTAAAACAGTTACCTTAATAGACGAAACAGCAAAACGAAGTTTTAAACCAAACAAAAAGCTTCAAAAATCTCAAAAATAAGAAAGTTGGTGTATTTCGAAAGAGAGTTCGTATATTTCTGATAGAATTCAAAAGTCACAGTAACAAAGAGAGAGAAATAAAACCCTTGAATGTGTTAAAAATAAGGAAGGGTAAAAGCGAAATTTTCAAAAGACATAAAACGACGTAGTTACACTATATTTTTTAAAAAATATGCGTGGTGGCTAATTCTCAGCGAATTTGTGAATAGAGGCTACGCATCAAATAGCAGGTACCAAAGTGGCTTCCCCGCAAAATTTTAACCATATATTTTGAAGGGTAAATTGCAAAAATATGACATGGGAAGCAATGGTTTGCCAAAATGCCCTCAATAACAGTGGTTTAGCAAAACTGTACTCCATTAGTTTAATGAAACTTATTCTAGACGAAAATACCCCTCACAACTAATATAAAAAGACCCACACTATCCTCCCCTTCCTTTTCTCCATTCAAACAATCTCTAAACCCTAAAAACCTACAACTTTTACAGATTCCTCCATTGAAACAAATATTCAAGGTTAGATTCCTTCAAATTTCTACTCTCTTACATTCATTTGGATAACCTTGTAGAAAATCTATGAAAATAGGTAGGGCAAATTACACTGTATGTCATTTTAGGGACCTTTTTTTAAAAACATAGCAACATTTTGTCACTTTACCAAACGTAGCAACATTTTCAAAAATGCTACCAAACATGTCATAACTAAAAAAACCCTAACTTTACACTCCCTTCCTCTCACTTCCTCTCTCTTCCCTTTCCCTCCCCCTCTCTCACAGGTTGGCGGCGCCGCTGCCCCACCTCCTATTCCACATCGCCGGATTTTCCTATCGTTCTCAACCCCACCGTGTTTTTCTTCCCCTTCCCCCGTCGTCGTCCACCATAGGTGCGACCAGAGCAGCGGCGATTTTGTTTCTGTTTTGACCCGATGTTGTGTTGGTTTTTTAGTTACAACCACCCCCATCCCCGTCGTCATGGTGTTGTTCCGATGTGCTAAACATGGTGGATCGGTGAGGGGTTGTTCAGCTCTCATTTTTTCCTTTTTTTTTCTTTTTTGAATTTTCCGGTGGGATAATGGCGGAACCACGGTGGGTGTGGTATATGTTTGGTGTTTGTGGACTGTATGGATTGTATGAAATGTGTATTTTCATTGTTTGTGCGGTGTATGCACTGTATATACACAGAATATACACCGCACATACAATGAATATATATTTGTTATACAATAAATATACAATCAGATTCGATTTTGTTGTTTGTGTGTATGTACGGTGAATGAACATGCATACAATGACCATACAGTGTCTATACAGAGAATATACACACATACAATAAGTGTATGTGTGTGTATCCACCGTATTTTCACTATATATACAATGTATACACTGTCCATACACTGTTCATACAGTGAAATTACAGAAATATACACTGTCCATACACTGTCCATACATTGCGGCTGGTGGTTGATGGGCGGCAGTGGTGGCAGTGATGGGGGCTGGGGGCTGAGGGTGGTAGGAGGTGAATCTATGGTTTTATCATCTTTTTGTTTGTGTTTTGCTATGTTTTGAAAAAAAAATGTTGCTATGTTTTGAAAATGGGAAAATGTTGACATTTTAGTGTAAGAAAAAATGTTAGTTTGTATAGTTTTGTGAATTGCCCAAATAGGTATCTTACACAGACTTCTTGGCAATGGGCACCTTGCACAAACTTTATGGCAATTGCGAAAACTTTAAGCTCTGTTGCAATGGACAACTTGTCTCTGCAAGTCTTGGCTATGCAAAGAGTTCAAGCTCTGGTGCAATGGCACCTTACACAGACTTTCCTGGTAATTGCCAAGACTTCAAGCTTTATTGTAGTGGCCAACTTGCAAAAGAAAGTCTGTGCAAATCTTGGCTATTGCCAAGAGTTTAAACTCTAGTGCAATGGGCACCTTACAAAGACTTCATGGAAATTGCCAAGACTTCAAGCCCTATTGTAGTGACCAATTTACAGAGAAAGTCTCTGCTATTGCCAAGAGTTCAAGCTCTGGTGCAATGGGCACCTTGCACAGACTTCTTGGCAAATTGCCAAGACTTCAAGCCCTGTTGCGGTGGGTAATTTGCAGAGAAAATCTCTTCAAGTCTTGGCTATTGCCAAAAGTTCAAGCTCTGGTGCAATAGGCACCTTACACAGACTTCTTGGCAATTGCCAAAACTTCAAGCCTCGTTGCATTGGGTAATTTGCGAGAAAGTCTCCGCAAATCTTGGTTATTGCCAAGGGTTCAAACTCTGGTGCAATGGGCGCCTTAACTAGGAAATCAAAATGGAATCCAACACAAGAAAAATAAAAACAAGATTGAATGAAAGTTACGCATATCGTCATTAAGGGTCAACTTATCACTGGACAAATCAAGAAACCAACTTCTTTTATCAATGGTAACATCACTCAAGTTATGTTACCAAATTCTCTGTAACTTCTGGCAATAGCCAACACTTTAATGTTGGGTGGAAGGAGGCAACTTATAGGGGAAGTCTCTGAAAGTATTGGCAGTTGCCAATACTTTACGATCTGGTGCAATAGGCAACCTGCATACAAAGTCTCTGCAAGTTCTGACAATAGCCAATACTTTAAGCTCTATTCAATAGGCAACTTGCAGAGAATGTCTCTTCAAGTCTTGGCAATAGCCAAGACTTTAATCTCTGTGCAATAGAGGCTATTTGCAGAGAAAGTATCTCCATTAATGACAATAGCCAAGACTTTAAGCTCTATGCAATGAGCAACAATAATATCTAATTGCTATTGCCAATAAGAACCTTAAAATCATCTTAATCAAGCATCAGAAGTAAAAAAAATTTACAGGAACGTCAAATTTAATTCAACGATCATCAATCAAAATGAAAAAAACTTACAGATAAGTGTATAGATAATAATTACCAAAAAGAAATACAGAAAAAAATAAATACAAATAAAGGATTAGACAAAATAAACATTACATTATAACACAAATTTAAAAAATAATAAAATAAATAAAACTTTTACAGATTTTCTAAATCTCTCTATGACACAAAGAAGAAAGAAGGAAATGAAGGAGGAAGGAAAGGAAGGAGGAAAGAGAGAAGAAGATTGTTCCATGTGAATTGGGTTTAGGCAGGGGCAAAATAGTCCTTTCGCATAGTGCGGAATGATGTGGAAGGCATTTACTTAAAATATTTGAAAGTGAGGGTAAATTGGTAAGACCAGTGCTTATGGAAGGCACTGTGTGAATTTTTTTGGATTTTGAACCTATAACTTACGACCTTTTTGCAGAAATATGACACCATAAGGTAAGAATTTTATCCAGAGGCCACTTTTCCTAATGCTATTAAGTTTCAGGTCATTTTTTCCTTGGTTGTGAAAAAGAAGCCACTTTTTGTAACTTCAGTCCTTATGGGCTGAACTTCATACCTAAAAGGTATGAAGTGCGTTCTATGCCTAAAAGTTCAGCACTTGTGGGCTGATGTTGAACGGCATACCTTCATATGTTCAGGTATGAAGTTCACCCCACAAGGTCTGAAGTTCAACCCACAAGAAATGAAATTTCAAAAAGTAGCTAAAAACTAAATATTTTAAAAAATGGCTCCAACTGTAAAGGGGAGCCAAAAAGTGGCTATTTGTGCCCTTTCGCTAACATAAGCAATGGTTTGCCTTTTTGCCCATGCTTAATAGGGTTTTGCAATAATGCTTTCGTTAAGTTTATTGAAAAAAACTTGGACGAAAATACTCGTGTCAATCTTATGGCACGGGGCCAAGACTTGCCCTTTGACCCCTCTTTATTTGCCAACACTTACCCCTTGAATCTCACATTCTTTCAAAAAAAGTATTGCCCAGGCAGCACTTGGTCGTAAGTGTTGACAAATAGGTAGCACTTGCCTTATCCAATCTCTTCCTGCATTCTCCCCAGATAAAGTGAAATATAAGCAAGACAACACTTGCCCCTTGGCCTCTTACCTAAAAGGCAACACTTGCAAATTGGTGCCTTGAAGTCTTGATCCCGTACCAACATAAAAGTATTTTGCTAAAACATTATTAACGGAGACAAACTCTCAAAATCACACCTTATGAAGTACACGAAGTGAAATTTTTTAGTTAGTTACAGGTATTGCAAATTGGCAAAATTTAATTTGAGGCCTCCTGACCACCCATTACTTTTTGGCCCCACTAGAAAGTTGAATCACTCTGTCATCTATGTGGCACACATTCCCTTTAATCTGTCCCAAAAGAATGTCACACTTATTTAATAACTATTTAATAGCATTATTTATATTATTTTATTTCTTGTCGTGTCCTGGTTACTTTAAAAGCTAGCAACAACTTTTTAATATATTTTTTTTTAATTATTTCTATCTTCATTTTTTTTACTTTTTCTTCACATCTAACAAGGGTAATGTTGAAATTTTTAAGGTCAATCTTTCTTTCTATATTTGGTGCAAAGTCAAACTTCGTCATATAAATTAGGATATAAAATTTTAATCTCTCGTCTGAAACTCTCTCTCTCCCCATTCTTCACTATCATGCTTCTTCCTTCATCTCCATCTTACACCTTTCAATTAATACAACTTGCTTCTTTGTGGTAGTTTCGATTTTGTTTTGGTCGAAAAATCCGGAAAAACATCATTGCTAAACTTTATTGAGCTTGATTGTTGGAAAACAAAGTGGGTGCATTAATTTTTTTAATTTGAATCTAACATTTGAAATTAAAATTGTTGGAATTGCTAGTAAAAATTGGATACCAGATTTGGAGTTTATCTGGACAAATTTGAATCAAATTTGAAGCAACAACGTATTGATAAATTTATACATAGCAAGTTATGACGATCCATCATGAATTTGGCCAAGCTCCTGATGGGTAGTCGTAAACTTCCTGGGTTTTAACAGGTTTATGCCGATCCCTCATAAATTTGTCTGAACTCATGACGTGTCATCATAACTTGTTGTACGATGACCACTCCAGCTTAAAATTTCTTGAGCGAAGCATATTTTTGTAAAACTTTTTATAATGAGGCTAAACCTTAAATGGTGGTGCCAAGTATCCTATTAGTGAATTTGTAAATTTTTGTAGATAAATAGCATCTGATTCCTTTTTGAATATTTCAGTTGATAAGAGATCTTTGGTCCCATAACAATTCGAGAAGGAAAGAATGTCGAGAAGACGCATCTTACCAAACTAACTCAAGAATGAAATGTTTTGTAAATTTGTGGCTAATTAAGTATGAAGTTTGTGGATTTTATACTATAGTTAAAGGTTTTTGAACTGCAAATAAAATATGAAGTTGCATAACATATTATACGACATCACAATAAATTGACATGATTTTGTGCATACAAATGAATTTGAGTAAGTTTATTCTACTGTATAATCCTTGATCCATCACGATTGTCCAATCAAAAGCTTTTTTTAATTGTTGCTGAGTGTTCAGGGATGCACCAAGACGCCAAGAGAAACCACACAATTTCCTAGCTAGACTAGAATGAGGCTAGTTAATTTATTATTTATTTTTCCTGTAATATTGGACTGGTGATTTTCTGACCAAGAGTACCAATTCTATAAAGATCACAAATATTGTATTTGGAGAATTAAATAATGGTGTAATTTATAAGTAAATAAATGACAAAATGACAATGCTTTTCAATTGCGTGCTCACCATTTCGGTTTAACCAACTTTACTGGCCGGTTATAACAGGTACCGCTAACTAAAATTTGACTTTCTCAAATTGAAAGCAACCAAATCCCACCACGATTACCGCACCTTTCTTGTATGGTTGATTTTTTATTTTATTTTTTTGCTAGAAAAAGCCATATCACATATATTAACAACTGATAGTAAGATTATTACACAACTGGACTCTCCTAGTTGTAGTAGAACTAGAAGAGTCATGGTCAAGATAAGAAAGCACAAAAGTAGGTGTTGTGTCCAAAAGATAGTGTTCTCCAAGAAGATAACATTACTAAAACTAGGGGCTAGTAATATCAACTTTAGTTCCACTATTTTGTATGGGTAGCCAATATTTTATTTTCTTTTTAATCTATTGTTGTAAACAGTAAACACTATACAAACATCGATTAAACAGAAATAATTGATTATATTTGTAGTTCAATAAATGATACTCCCCCCATTTCAAAAAGACAAACTCATTTAATTTTATACAGAGTTCAATAAAGAATGAAATTTTTTAAAACTTGTGGTCTCAAATAAATTATAAATATTTGTGTAGCTACAAATCATCTCATTAAAAATAAAAATAAAAGTTTATTTTCAAATTTAGAAAGAGATCCTTTTTTAAATGGACTAAAAAGGAAATATGTTCATTCTTTTTGAAATGGAGGAGTACATATTACAACTGATATCATATAAATAAGTTAAAATGACAAATTAGATAGAATGAGATGAACATATCGAGACAGATAAAGAGAATGAAAAATCAGAAGAAAATAGATAAGAGAATGCAAATAATTTGTAGTACGTTTAAACAAATTATTTATATGATTACCGAGTATCCCTGACCCTGTGAATATAAATTTTCAATAGCCTAAGAAAATTGAAGTGTACTTTGTTTTGGAAGTCCAGTATTACACGAATAATCCTTTTCCTATTTCGACTAGAATTAGGTGAGTTTCGTTTCTTTATAAATGAAAAAAATTATCAGTTGGTGGTGGAGTAGTGACTTATAATCATAAAAGTTCCAATTATTTCTTTATTTCAAAATTAATACTACTCCACTAGTTGTATTAAAAATAAAATAAAAATGTTAGACAAATTAATAAGATTTGGCACATCTCCAATTCCCACGTGTGTTACGTGAGCAGCACAACATTTCGGTTCAACCAACAGCTGACCGGTTATAGCCAGTCATAAACTTTTGACTTTTCTCAAAATTACAAAAAATAGCCACAAAATCCCACGATTTTCCTTTTTTGCTCCGATCTGTGTTAACCACACGCCTAAAATAGCTTGTGGCTGTATTCTGCAATTTCTCCGGCGACGAAAACTATCAGAATTCGAAAGCTACTCAATTTTCCGGTAACCCCAATTTCCTTTTCTCATTTTTTAATTAATTTTTGTTCTCTTAATTTTCCATTATTTCAATTTGGATTTGCTGAATATAGTAGCTTTTTTTGAGATTAGTTCTTATTATCATGATTTTAGGATCTTTTTGTTTTTTTGATAACGGTAGTGTCTCGGCCAGCTTGTGCGTACCTCTACTAATTCCACTTGATAACTGCTACCTCCCACCATCACAGCTGCACAGATACGGGATAACTTTATCCACCAAGGCCTGGATATGAAATCCCAAAATATTGATGAAGGCGTGTGGTCAACACAAGCAATTGAGTTAAGCTCTACTTGATGATCTGACAAAAGGTCGGGTTTTTTTTTGGGGAGGGAATTGGGGAGGAGAACAAATTAGCCTTACTGAAAGTAACGAAGGGAGAGAGAAAATTCGACAAAAAGAGAGTTTAAAGTGATGAATAAGTTTAATTCAATTGATTGTACTAAGATTTACTAAATTACACAAGACGAATAGATGTCTTCAGACCTAGTAAAAGAGTTCATATATAAATGGAGCTGATAATTTGATGATGATATCTTGAAAGAGCCTATTGATGAACAGCACACCAAATAGCAAACTAGGTGTGTAAGACTGCTGGAACGATGACCTGTATGTACTCATAGTTACTGCGTGAGAAAGAAGCAATGTTCATTATGAAGTTAAGATGGGATGCATGAAATAAGTAAAGAAGAAATAGCGGTTATAATGGAGGAAAACCTAGGTGAAGAACTGCAAGATTAAATAATAATTTAGTTAAAGGCAACTTAGCAGTTGAATTTTTCACCAAAAGACCAAATTATGAACATGTAGAATTGTTATCCTTGTACTACTGACAACATCTTAGTTGAACTAAAGTTCGATAGTCTCCAAATAAACTAAAGACAGTTGCATCACTATGATCTTTGAAATTGCTAATTGCTGGTTATATTGAAAATGTGTTTTTCTGTCAGCTATCTTTTATGTTGTGCTGACTAGGTTTTTCCGTGACTGGCATCCATATATTCATGGACATAAATGCTACACATGTTTCTAAAATGTGTAATCAACACATACCTTTTCTTAACAGTCTTCTTTGCTGATATATTTGTTCAGGATCGAAAGAAATGGAGTTCTTCTTCAAGGCACAGAATGAGGAGACATCTGATTGCTCCTTCAATGGGCAGGAGGGCATTCAAAGATGCCCGTTCTTGAGGAACATCAATAAGCCGACAAACTTTTCTTTCTTTTCTTCGATGAACTTCCCCACACCTGTAAGTTGCAATTTCTTATAGTTGCTGGTTCAAGTCAGACTTTTATGCATGTGCCGTAATACTGTTTAAACATAAGTTTGCTAGTTTTTTCATAAGTATAAACATGCTAGTTTCAAATTTCTTTTGCTTTTGTGCTGTTATGGTGTCTAATACTTTAATCTCTATTACCTTTTAGGTAAAGGGAGGTAAAGGTCCAATTTTTGAAGATGGCCCCAACTTCGATACGGCATTTAAAGTCTTCCATGGAAAAGATGGGGTTGTCCCACTTTCAGGAAGATCTCGACTTTCCAGTGACAACACGGAAGTAGAGTCTGCTCCTCAATTTCATCCTTTAGCTGCAAAAGCTGCCACCATAAGTTTGTCAGCATTTGGACCAGGAGGTCCTTTTAGTTTTGATTCTTTCTCTCAGAAATGGAATTCACAGAAGAAGAAGCCTGATCCATCCAAAAAGAAAAAACCATCTCAGGTATGTTAGCTGGGATTAACAAAGATACGTATTGAAGGTGCCAAGAATGTTATAATTATGATTTATAGCAGAAGTTGTGATCATGGTTCTAAATTATTGTTGTTTACTATTTACTTGAAGGGTGAAATGTTTGCAAAATAAATTGGGTTAGTTGGGCAGGAACTCGGATTTGTAAAATTTATCCTATCTTTTGGAGTCCAAATGCTATTTTTAAAAGATAAAATGAAGTGAAAAGAATGGCTAGCTGATATAACTGTTTGCTATCTCAATCTATTGATACTTAAACAGGAATTATTATTCACCTTCTGTATCATAATTGTCATGCAAAATGGTATTTTCCATTTCTATTGATTGTAAATCATATTTACTTGCTTTTACAGGTTAAGTAGCTCCGTATATTGTTCACTGAGGTCCTCTTTATCATTTGTCAGGACAAAATGGCATGAGACCTAATATTCTTTTAGGAAATTGATAAATTAAACATTTTTTTCTCTTTGATTCTTTGAATTTGTCATTATAGAATATTCACACTGTTTTGGTGCGTTTTGGTGCCTTTCGGGACAAAAAGAAACTTTCGCCTGTTGATAGTTTTGGTGTTATGTTTGTTTTTTCCCCCCGCAGAAATGGTTAATTTGATGCTAGTTGTAATTGGATTTTTGTAGGACAAAACGATGACTTTAAAACACCATAGGCTTCACAACTTTGGGAAAATAGAATTGTCTGGCTATATGGCTCTTCCATATTCTTTCATTGAGCAACAGGAGGGACTTAATTGAATTAACTATCAGTTCATCTATAATGTTGGACTGTGACATTAACTAAATCGATAGTTATCTTAGAAATGTTTACAGTGAGTTGTTGAATTTGATGAACTCTTCTTGAGCGTCACTTCACAACTTATTTTCATAGGGTTTTCTTGTTTCTGCGAGATGTTCAGAATGTGCCTTAACAGAGTGATACTGCATGATATATAATGTTTTCAATGAAATTGTTGAGAATTCTCCTGATGACGTGCTACTGTATATTGATACCTCTTTCTGCAAAAGTGGCATCTTATAAGGTTTGCCTTTTTTTAATCATCATTTGTTTTGTATCTTCAGGAAAATTCCTCTAAACACGAGGCAATGGGAAATGAGTGGTTGGAGACAGGGAACTGTCCTATCGCCAAGTCTTATAGAGCTGTCAGTGGTGTCCTCCCACTTGTGGCAACAGCTTTTCAGCTTCCTCCTGGTATGAAGCTCAAATGCCCACCTGCAGTTGTTGCAGCCAGGGCTGCGCTTGCCAGGACTGCGTTTGTGAAGACCCTGCGGCCACAACCACTATCTTCAAAGATGCTTGTTATTGGAGCCTTGGGTATGGCAGCTAATATTCCACTAGGCATATGGAGAGAGCACACGGAGAAGTTCTCGCTATCTTGGTTTACTGCAGTCCATGCTGCTGTTCCCTTCATAGCTATGCTGAGGAAATCAGTAGTGATGCCCAAAACAGCTATGGCATTAACCATTGCTGCTTCTATATTGGGACAGATTATTGGCTCAAGAGCAGAGCGACTTCGAATGAAAGCAAAAGCCGAGAGTCTTAAATTGGTGGCTCAGACTAGCTCAGATGGTGTTATTGGAGGTCTCAACTCAATCCAGGTCAATGGTATGCCTGGGGTTCATTGCGGCCAACAGGGTATGATTAAAGACCAACCATCAAAGGAACCTGCCAATACTATTAATCCATCTGCCAGTCTCTGTTTCTAAAGGTTTATAGAAGTTGGTAATTAAGCAGTAGAACTATAATGCTGCAAATAAAAGGTGTGCTACCCTTGTCACAGAGACCAAGAGATTTAACAGTAATATGCATTATTACATATTCAGTGTTTATATTAGGGTCTATAGAAATATTTCATGACCTTTATGGTCTGAGTGTTGCAGAAGGATCCTCAATTACAATGTATTCTTGAATAGAACCTCTATTATATATGAACCAATCATGTTCCCACTGTCCTCCTCCGACCTCTTAACGCTTTTCCTAACACCTCTGCTTCACTATTCATTGGGTTCTTTGTTGAGTTATACTTGTATGTGTATGAGAATGTTTGAGGCAGCATTTTTTCAAGTTTACACCAAAAGTTGAAGCAAAATCAGTTTGTGAATCTCTTTGAAGTGGGAAAAAGATATGTTTAGGGTGAGTGGATGAATAGAAAGGACAGTTTGCTATGAAGACCTGAAGACTTTCTGACATGGTATATTACAAGGAAACTGTCAGCTATCTATGAATGAAAGAGCAGTTTTATATCCAAATCTGTATAGCCGATTGGTCGCTTGTTTGAAAAATAATTTCGATTGCCTTTTATCATGTGACAACAATACAATACAAAATAGAGAATTATCAAACATATTTTAACGAAAAACTGCTCTGCAATTTTATTTCTTAGTCATCTACATTCAAATAGATATTTAAAATAAAAACGTTTTGGAAAAATTTAGGCGGATCGTACTGTCATAGACAATGTTAAAAACAAAGACCTTTTCCTTCAAAAACTTAAAATTCAATAAATATCTTTCCTCCTTTTCCATTTTCTTTTTTTAATTTTTTGCGAAGCAGTCCAAAACTAGTTTCAACACAGAAAGATTGGAGCTTATCAAGATTTGGGCCAATATGGAAAATGTCTAGCCATCGTTTGGTTTTACATGCTAGGTACGCGCGAATCATAATGCAGGAGCTAATGTAAGAATTATTATACAATGAATAATAATAATAATAATAATGAGATTGTCACACAGATTACTCACTATAATACTTGTACTTTTGTCTTTCAATAGTTCAATACAGGGGCGGAGTCAGGATTTTATGTAAAGGGTTCAAAAATATGGATTTTACCCGGTGATCTAAAGCTATTGTTGAACCCCCTTTACCACTTTATTAGAATTTTTATCATTTCAAAGGGTTCAATAGCTTATATATATATAATAAAAATATAATTTTTTACCCTAATTACAGTATAAGTTTTCAACGAATAGAGGGCTCTATTGGCTGTTTAGCTTGGGACTAGGGCTTATGATCCTTCTCTTAACGGTGGAACAAAAATAACAAAGGAGCTCTCCTAACCTAAGCAAGCCGCGGAAAGGTGGCTCCGCCCCTGATTCAATATCTGCATTGTTAATATATTAGTAATTTTTATTTCACATTCAATCCTGCGTGAAATAAAATTAGACTCAGCATAACTTAATGTGAAGTTTATTTAATCCCCTCAACCTAATGTTGCATTAATTATGCAGATACTAGCATTAGTTTCTGGTGACTAATCTAAGGGATATACCACATAATTGCGTCGCCAGATTCACAAAAGTGCTAGAAGGCAGACACACTTGGTATATCGCAAGGCCCTAGCCAAGAACTTAGTACAAAAAGTTCCCTGCAGGTCTTGGAGATTTACCAAGAGTGAATTCTGGCAATACGAGCTAAAAGTTTAATATTTTTGCTAAAGTTTTTGTGCGAAATAGATACTTTTAGTGTCGCTGCTATAATTTTGATCCTTACAAGAAAAGTCTTACAAAAAAGGCTCTCATCAGAAAAAGTTGGAGAAAATAAAAAGCCTTTTATAAGCATTTTCTTATGGGAGATAAATATGTGATGAGATGCTAATAGTGCAAAAAATTTCACCACATGTACCTCCTTAATCCTGACTACGTCTTTTCACTAAGAAATGTTTTAGCAAAAGGCCTCCTACCTATTTTTAAACGTCTGAAAAGACTACTCTGCCCCTAACCAAAATAAGCCCTAATTCTAATTTTTGAGCAGCCTCTTTTCTTCTCTCTTTCTCTCTCTCTTTCCTTTCCCTTGCGAATTAGGGTTCTTGACGAGCTCTGGGCGTATATGATTTTATGCTCGTACTCTGTCAAATTATAGTATAGTTTAAGATATCGTCCCATAGAGATTGGAACCACCTAGGCTATAGATATATATTGTCTTTGTCACTATTTGAGAGAATCAATTTGGTGATATGAGAATTGTTTAATAGTCCTACAAATTTAAATAACAGTAGAGTAAATATTTTATGGATTTTTAAAGTAAATAAAAGATAATAAAGATAAAGGTTGGGATACTTTGAATAAGCAAAATAAAACTATTATAATAAAATCAAAATTTCATTATTTCTTCTCCGTTTAATGACATGGTCGCTTATTTCTAATACAACCAAATCACATAAAAGTAACCAATTAATAACACCTCTTTCGGTTAATGTAGTTAATCGATTGACAGTGAAACAGACACCTTGTACAAAGAATGATCATTTATTTCTAATACAACCACTTCACTTAACCACAATATATTAATAGCACCACTCGCGCTTATACTATTAATTTATTGATAGTCAGTGACATTAAATAATAATTAATTAATAACACCTCTTTCGATTAGTGTAGTTAACCGACTAAAGTAATGATTTAAACAAGAAGTATCTTAGTTGAGTACACCAAGTGAGCAAAAACCTCTTTCGATTAGCTTTTACTAAATCAAAAATCTTATTTGAGTCAACTCCTCTGTGAGAATTAGAATTGAAAGAAATAAGATAAAGATTATGGTTAATCCTGGTGTATAAAGATGATAAAGAAAAAACCCCAACATAAGAATATAATAAAATCAAGACTTCGATTATAAAAACTTTATCAAGCTTCAACTAATATCCCAACCAAAGAAAATTACTCCATTATGGAGAAAAGAAAATAATATTTCTACGAAGAAGAAACAACTTATAAAACTAAAAGGCGGAATAGATTGACAGCTACTTAAACTTGGCACGAAAAATCACTTAGCTCCCTCAACCCTGCTTTGTACCCATTGGCTACCTGATGTTATATTAAAACTGTGCCTATTGAATACTTCCAAGACAACCAAGAAAAATATCAAAGTGCGTGTGCTTCACACGCGCTGATGTGTCAAAGTTAACCAATGATAAAAAGCCACATTGCTTTTGACTTTAGTTAATTTTAAACAAAAAAAAGCTTTTCAACAAATTAAACAACAAATACGAGAATAATAAAAGGAAAAATGAAAAATCATTTTAGAAAAACAAAGCCTCTTCCCTGCAAATCTCCCATCTCCAGCAAGCCTAATTAACCATTTTTGCTCATACCCACCAAACTTTGGATCTTAACAAATAAAAAATTTGAATCTTTAATGAAAATAATGCTAAAGCTTTCATTTTTACGAGATGTACCTAAATTACTCTTCCAATTCAACCAAAAAAGGAACCACCATCTTTCACTGCTACCTTCACGGTGAGGTTAAGAGCAAAAGGGTCTATTTTGATAATAAGATCACGCCACATTTCTAAGAATAAAGACATTACTTGTAATGAACTAGAGGAGTTGACATAGAGAAATAATGTTGGTTTATGAGACCTTATCCCTGTGAGGTAATTTGTCAAACATCTGGCGCAAATTTTTCAACTGCCGTTTCTTTGCTAACTCATTAAATTGGAAGTTGATTTTGAGCATGATTTGTATAAGAAAATACGTGCTAATTGATATTTTATATTATTCACTGCCAAGAGGGTCTTCATCAAGCTCTGTTATTGTTTGGAATAGAGAAAATCATAGCGAAAGAGCTTTGTGTTTTTGTTCCCATAATTTCTGGTGGTGAACAATCTTCTTTACAAACTGCAGTAATAATTTTCATGGATGCAGCCTTCCAAGTCTCCCTCTTTAACCATCTTCATACTCACACATTTTTGCTCGTTAATTAAGATGTTTACTATCCATATTTTCAAAGAAAAAGAAGGCATATGGTGGCGGAAGGTGGCAGAAAGGGAGCATAGGGTGGTGTTAATGGTGGTGTTTAGAAAAATAAGTTTTTAATTAAAAAAGAAAAGATGAAATATAGTTTTAAAATTATTCACGCGTCTGGAAGGAGTGAGAGACACTTTTTTTGCCATGTCAGCATTTTATGCTCATATGGTACAAATTCGAGTTGGTTAAGGTAGCCATTAGATACAAGGCAGGGTTAAAGTAGCTAAGTGACTTTCCTTGCCAAGTTTAGGTAGCTGGTAACCTATTCCGCCAAACTAAAATAAAGCTAATAGAGAGGTGTTTATTTTTTCACAGAAGATGGGATATCTCTTCTCAACAAAATGTCGGACTATTTATAGAGAAATTGTCCAGCCAAAGACTCCACTGATGCGAAGCCACCGATGCCATGTATGGCATTTCCTTGTCATTTTCCCACGAATGCGAGCCATTGATGGCATTAATGCACTTCTCTTCCTTTTTTCCACTAATGTGAAGTCATGACTAATGCCATTGGTGGCATTTCTTCATTTTTGTCCCACGGATGTGAGCCACCGATGCCATCAGTGGCTTCTTTTCCTTCTTCTTTGCTTTTGCATTCTTTCCTTTACTGAGAGGTTGTTTTGTGTATTTGCACATATTTGAAGATAATATCATATATTTTATATAAAAATATAAGTATATATAATAATTTATATATCTAAAATTGTATAATATATATAACTATCAAACACCCCCACACTTAAACATTTGCTCGTCCTCGAGTAAAGGACATAACATAAAGTAGCAGCTGAAAATATTAAGAAGAATAAGAATTTTCGGCAAACAAGAATCAACTAAGACCAAACTTCAAGTTCAAATGATCTTTATCCGTACTCATGTTCACCGATTGAGAATTAAAGTCACAATATTTTCTAACCCCAATGTGTCTCACCAAATGAAGAGAGATGCCCATAAATCACACATTATATAATATAAAACAATAAGGGTATAGATAGAAAACTTCTCTCACTCTCAACAAAGAAGTATCTCTAGCTATCGAAAATTACCATAGGCTTGCATATCATGTGGCTCTCCACTAATGTACGAATCTTTGAGTTGAGATCATGTAAGGTTTTTCTTTTGGTTGTAATGTAGGCTTAGGAACATGTATGATATATATTAATATGAGTGACTCGAGTCCTTATAGACACCACAATACATTGACATTCAAGTATCAGTTTGTCTTCCTTTTTCTAGAACAATCAACATTCTTTTTTTTTTTTTTTTTTCTTTGTCAGACACCATATCTCTCTATCTTTTTCACTTATTTTCTTTTCATGATGTAGCTACCAAAAATTCTCTTTGTAGCGTTTTTTTTTTTCTTTTTCTTTTCATTCTTTTTTTTTTTTTTTTGAAATGACAACATTCTCAATAACGAATAAGCTCAACAATAACCATTTTGCCGTATTCTTTCACAACTACCCCCTCATAGTTTATTTTTGTATTAAAAAATATATCCCTGATATTTTTCTTTTTGTAAGTGCCAAAGAGGGAATATGGTAAATAAATAGATGTGACAACAAAAATTAGACTAAGGGTTAAAGTCTGGTAATCAAGAAAAATAAGGGATAATTCATTAGGCTCAACGGGGCTGACTAGGGATAAAAAAATATTATGGTAGGTTAATTTTGGTCATGGTTTAGCAAGGAAGGCTACTTTCATCTCACAACTCAAAAATTTACCTAGAATTTCGCCTCAAACCACATTCAAGGCAAGTTCTGGATTTCCAAATAAGTAAGAGAACTGATAATAACCTGACAGCACAATACACTTGGGATTAGCAAAAATTATAATTTTAATCACCAATAAATAAAAATAAATTTGGAATGATATTCTTATAACTCAAGAATGGTACCCAATTAAATATGCTTTTCCAAAATCTCATTCTATGAAAAAACATGTTTTTAACAGTTTATTTATTGAAAATCCTAAAAGTTGTTCAGTTCAAAATATTACGACCATGGCAAAGAACTAAACAAAGAAATCCATGGAAGTATGCGAAAGATGCTAATTTTTTTTTTTACAAAAGAAAAATACATTAAAAAAATATTATATATACGAAGTTCGTATATAAAAATTAAATCAATAAAGGATGCAGCCCGAACACGTGCTGATCAAGTGTTCGACCCACCGAGGCCAATGACACGAAGTCAAGCCAAGCTGCTGCACGATGTTCACATTCACTTGGCTTGGTCGAAGGAAAGCAATTGCTCCGAAGCTGAGTGGCCGGGCTCAAGACCCGAAGGCGCCATCTTTGTCACGACCCATTTTTAACTTAAAAAAGAAAAACTTATTTAGTTTTAAAAAAGGTTTGTGACTAGGTGTTAAATAGGTACACAAAATTAAGAGATTTTCGGAGTCACCACTTGACAAGTTAAAGGTGTGCCAAGTCACCAAAGTGGTGTACCTGGAACACCCTTGACTCGTAAATGGTATGCGTCAAAGTTCCGGGTAGGGATCTCGATTGACTCGTGGGAAGGTGTTAGGCACCCTCGAGTCCTGTGCCAAGCACAGTTACTTTCATTGACGCAGTTCAACTCTTTGAAATTGTTTGTTGTATTTGCTTTTGTTTTATTACGCCTTGATTTGTAATCAATTTTGTCCGTCCAAATGGGAACTCAAATCGAGATATGATCGCGCAGGCACTTCACCCGTTCGAAATCTTTCGACTTAAATCGATTAAATCGCGCAGGCACTTCACCCGTTCGAAATCTTTCGACTTAAATCGATTAAATCGCGCAGGCACTTCACCCGTTCGAAATCTTTCGACTTAAATCGATTAAATCGCGCAGGCACTTCACCCGTTCGAAATCTCTCGACTTAAAAGTGAGTTTCAAGTGAACAAATAGTTATTATTTTAAACTTGTTTCGACCTACTTGAAATTGCCTAATCGAGTATCACTAAATAATGCCTACTCATGAATATCGTTTGCTATATTTTGCCTTCTATACTGTTATATATGCTGACTTCACTAATTTTCCATGTGAATCAAAAATAACAAAATAAGGTTTTAGATTATACTAACTTAAAACGCTTTTATTTCTTACTCAAACATGATTACTCAATTCCTAATCTAAATAGTTTATTTGTAGCGTATGCAAACATATTGTCATTAACAGTTCTCTCGTTGAACAAACTAACTAGGTAGCCAACTTTCTCATTTTATTTAAAGGATGGCCATCTTCTTTATAAATTAAAAAAAAACCTGTGGCCTTAACTCAAGTGGCCGAAACTTTAAAACTAAACTATCTCTGCAAAATTTGCACGGAATTTTTTCTGTCCATTTTTCTGTTAAGAGTTTACACTATTAGCCTTATTCCACTTGCTTGTTACAGATCTACCTTTCTTCACGTGGGTTGTCGCTTAACTGGCCGTTTGAACTATTTCATGTTTACAAGATTATTTTATTTCTCAAATAAATAAACGGTGAGATGAGTGTAAATGAAAAATATCACAATCAGACGTGAAAAATAATAGATTCTACCGCGCCTGGTCCGGATATCAAGCCTAAGTTTGGACCAAACCTAAAATCATGTTCTATTTGAATGAAGTATAGGCCAAGAATAAGTCATACATTTTTGAATTGGATTTGAGTCACTAACATGACAATTTATACATGAGGAAAATTTTAAAGTACACAAAAGTAAAATAGGATGTACCTAGTAACCAACAGCGTGATCCAGCAACAACGACTAGCAGCAAACAGATTCTACAACCTCACTTAAACTCCAAGATTCGAGACTTTCTTCTTCTTTTTTCTGTTTGTTTGTTTTTTTAATTCTATTTGCTCTCTCAGATCTAAATTTTTTGATAGTAGTCAAGAGAAGAGAAGTGTCCTCCCAGACTTTTTGTGTCTCTCTCTGTATATTTTTCTCTGTCAGATCTCAACTGGTGTTTTTGTTGGAGAATAGTTCTCCAGATTTTCGTGTCCCCTGCGATGTGTCTTCTCCTCTCTCTTAAATAGACAAATAAAGGTAGAGTGCCTAGGTGAGAAAAGTACAACACTCACATGTTTGCCTTTAACTTTTCAGAAAAGTGGAAGAAACCATGTGAAGGTGCTGAATTTGTACTCTCCTTTGGTCCACTTCTTACTCCTTTTGTGCTAAACTTCTCACCAACCAAAAGAGATGCTGAAGCAATACTATTTCAGGCTAAGCTTTGTTCTACTTTTGACTCTTTCAAATTCCAACTTAAAGACCAAACGAAATCTGAAATTATGAACTTAAACCTCCTAAAGACTCTTGACTCACTGCACTTATCAAAAGAGTAACAAACTCAAACAAATTTACCATTAAACTTGAACCATGAGAGAACAAGGACAAACACACATGCTTATATACAAAAGCAGACATGAGCATAGCAACCTACATGCTGAACACACAAGGTAAAACAAGACATTTAGGGACTGGCACTAAATTGAACAAAGACAAACATGAATTTATAGCATACATATGCATTTAAAATTGTAACAGGGAACCACATATCAGTTGATTTTGTTTTCTCATAGTAATACTAAGCTACACACCTAAAACAGGATTTAACCAAATTAAGCTTAACTAGGAGACAAATTCACATGAACTTAAAAGTTGTATGAGGCACAACAAGCAAGACATTCGTCACATATTACCTTTATTCTCAAAAGAGTGATCAAACAAGACAGTTTGGAACATCAAAAGGAAACGATCCCCAAATGGTTACCTATATGCGAATCAGTAACATGATTTCTACAAGTCGAGACTACCTATCTAACATTACTAAACACACTGATTCAATGATCTAAAGTTAACATTAAGAATTACTAGCTAATGGCTAAACAAATTCACATGAACATGGAACGATGAAAACAAGAAACCAGAACTAAGTCTAACCTGTAGACGAACTATAGTAACACAGCCAACACAAGAAAACATTATCGACATCGCTGCTTCCAGCTGCATCTTGCAATGTCACTGCCACAAAGCCAACATCGTAACAGCCCCACTGCCTCGACGTCTTCATCGTCACAGCAATTGCCTCGCCTTGTTCGAGTCAACCACAGCCCTACGCCACTGCTACAACTTCATATCACCTGTTGACACCCATTTTTGTCCCGGATTTTAATTAAAAGTATAATAATTTTAAAATTAAGGTCAATTTTGAAGATTGTAAATAAATAGCTAATTTTAAAGGAAAATGGCCAAAATCGCAAGTCGTCCCTTCATTTGCAGCGTGCTATATTTGTTTAATTTAATAAAGGGTTAAATATATTCTTAAATTGCAATTTAGGATTGTTTTGCAAAGCCCATACACATCTATACCCATACCCATTTTACATCTCCCCATATACAAAACAAAACCCAACCCATTTTTTCCTTCTTCCTCTTTATAACAAAAAACCCTATACACCCATTAACTCCACTCATCAGCCGCGGCACCCCACTCACCCTCCACTTTGTCTTCTTCACACCAAAGATACATACACACACACTGAATCGACTGAAAACAAGGGGATCCAGAGAGAAAATACAGAGACGATGAGGGGAGATCGGATCAGCGAAGAAAAGGAAGGGGTGACGATGGTCGCTATCCAGATCTTGATCGGATTTTTTTTGCCGGCGATACTCACTGTGCTGTGGTTTTAATTGATTGGTTTCCCTTTATGTTTTTCCTTCTCACTGTTTGTTGAAGTTTTTTGGCAGATTTGTTGATGATTTTGCTCATCGATTCCTCTCCGTCCCGTTGACTCTGGACTCGTTTCCTTTGATTAATAAGGGGCGTATCGGAGTCGTAGCGGCGCCGCTACTTGGCTGGAGTTGCTCCTCCGCCGCTCCGTTGGGGTCATTGACCGGCTGGTGTTTTCATTGTTTCTGTTTGATTTTTGCTTCGCTTTGGTTTACTGCTATTACAATTGCTTTGATCCCTTTGTCTGCGTTCCTAATGCTTGTTTAAATACTGATCTGGTTTTGCTCTGCTCCTGTTATTTGTTTTGTTTGAAGGATTTTGTTCACCTTGTTTCGGGTCTTGTTCGACCCGTTGGACCATACAGGATATTGTATTGCTTTTGCAGTTTTGATCGATGCGAATGACTGGGCATTTGTGCTACTTTCGGACTATCATTCTGAGCTTTCTTAATCAATTCAGAGTTGATTTGCCTATGAAAATAAATCATTTGAGACCTATGAACTGATATTGAACGGATACTATATGTTAGAATTGACGGATTGATATTGAACCGATACTACAGGGCCGATGAAAAAATACATTTGCACGTATTGAGGCCTACACAAGGAATTGACGGATAATGAATTGACGGACTTTGCACACGATACTACACTTGATCCGTCCCGTTCCCGTGTCCCTAAAAGCAAAAGGCGATGATGAGTGCATTTTAATGCTACGCAAGTTGAATAGAGTAGTGGGTTTGGTGCTTTGGCACGGCAACACGGCCCGGGCTCCGTGTTTGCAACCGTACCAAATCCCGAGCCTCTATTCGACGCGCCATACGCACCTGAGCCTAAATTTTGCAAAACAACCCCGTTATTATTATTATTATTATTATTATTATTATTATTATTATTATTATTATTATTATTATTTATTCTATTATTATTATATATATATATATATATATTTTTTTCTATTTTATTATTATTATTGTTATTACTATTTATTTTATATTATTATTATTGTTATTTTATTAATTATTGCACTTTATTATCGAACTAATTTAGTTTAAATTTTCATTTTATTGCGAGGTACATCTTGACACGAGCAATTCGGGAACGCTTTTGGCTGACTCACGAACGGGAATAACCCATTGCATTAAAGGCATTTGCGGATTGAATCTGGACCCGAGCATTCAGAAATAAAACTTAGGAATTTTAGAAAATCAAGACTCCCGCGAGTTGATCAATTTCCCGGTTCTATCTTTAACTTTGCCTTTCTTTACTTAGAGATATTTATGTAAATAAAATGTGTGGAATATTTATTTGTCAATAATATTTGATTATTTGTATATTGCTTTACTTTATGTTCATTGCCTTTTATTTTTGAAGTCGTTATTTAATTTATTGCAAACTGGGGCAAATTAGCAAAATGCGTGCAAATTAAAATAGTTTTCATAAACAAATTTATTTCAATTAATTATTTTAGATAAATTTTCTAGAAAAGCATATTTTGCAAATGATTTGGAAACCTGCCGGATTAACCGTATTTTACGGAATTTCGGAAGTGCCTTAAAAACCTTCTTCCGAAATTAATAAAACCTCTTACCTTTTGAATCTCTGGAAGAAAGACCGTCTTTTTATAAAACGGAGTTTTTGCACGCATTTGCTAATTTGGTTCCCTATTTTCCTTAAATTGGGTGGCGACTCCAAAAACTCCAAAAGAGTTCGTCCATCCTGTCGATATTCCGGAATTTATCCTTTTCGGGGGTAATTTTTGGGGTTCAACAGCATGGCGACTCCGCTGGGGAGCAATAAGGTTTTGACCATAAAGGTTTCCTATTATTTGCAACTAGCATGCTTAATTTATTTTGCTTTATTATATCTGTTTGTTTGTGTGCCACGAAAAGCATGTCACTACACTCTTATTTGCGCACATATAAACTGACATTCCGTTCATACTTCCCCCACTCCTGGGAACCTCTTGCATTTTCACCCCAAATATCCGTGAGGTACGCTCATGCGTACCCGCACTTTGTTCCACTAAAGAACCCTATGAAGAGTTGGTACGCCGGCGGTTGTCGTGGGAGTAATTCGACTGCGAGGCCGCTTGCCACTCACCTGTTAGCCTCAACCGTTAACCCACTCTTAGAAGGAGATTAGGTCATGCATGTGTATGCACCTTAGTTTGGGGGAAAGTTCGGCAGATTTGGTTGGTTTGTGTTTTGGAGATGGCCTGGTGTAGTGAGATCTAAGAGGCGAAGCCCCTGGTGTCTTTAAAAGATCAGTGGGGTCCCTCTCGTGAATGGCTTTGCGTGTGTGCAGGCCTATGTTGATTATCCAGCTGCAACTTTGTAAGAATTGAAGTATGCTTGTCGCATACTAGGAGAGCGAAGCCCCTGTGTCTTTGAATGACCAGTGGGGTCCCTCCTTGAAGACCAGTGCGGTCTTGGCTACCTAGGAAACTGAGAGGCTTGATTAAAGCCGAGGACCAGTGAGGAGCCCTATGAACAAGGTCGGTGAGCCTTGCAAAACCTAGGAAGCTGAGAGACTTTTATAAAGCCGAGGACCAGTGAGGTTTTATTTTGAAAGGCCAATTGGCGCCTTTCGTGATTTGCAGTCTGGTATTATGGAGGCAGTTGGAAATTTCTCCCTGGATGTTGTAAAGCAATTGGGAATCGTGCTTGGAGGAGTGTGGATGTTTGCAGAAGCTATGGCGGATTGTTTCGGGTTTTAGGCATTTGGGTTTAGAATTTTGTGCAGATGCTGTGGAGAGCATGAGCTGTGATAAAATGTTAATTGCCTGCCTTGCTTTATTTGTTCAAAATGCGTTAAATACTAGGTGTTGCTTGCTTGTATGAAATCCTATGAATGACATGCAAATTATCTTAGTTACCCTTTGTGAGGTTTCTTTTCTTTTGTTTATATCCCGCAAATTTTGAATTTGTGAAGTGGCTGACCATCCACCATGCTAAGATTTCGAGATATGATTGATGGTAGACGCTCTAGCTCATGAACGATGCAACACCAGAAGCTAATGGCATTGTTTGAAAGAACTTGGCAATTGAACTTAGTAGCATTATTTTCAATTTTTAATTCAGATTGAGGCCCTGAATTGCATTGTACTTTAAATCTTATGTTAATCTGAATCAACTCATTTTGAATCTATGAAAGTTGAAATAAAATGCATCTCATTCTTATTATATTATTTACTCTTGCATTTGTTTCTGTTTCAAAACTAAAATTGATAAACTTGCCAAGGCTTTGCTTGTGACATATGGCAAAACAACTGAACAATTTAAATTGGTGCACTGAGAAGTTATTGTCTGCGCCCTTTGGATACCGCAGTATCTGTTAGAACTTCAACTGAGGCAGCTTTTATTTATTGGTATATGGCGTTGAGGCAGTGAGGCAGAACTACGCACGGTCTGATTCCCAAGGAGGGATACGTAGGCTCCCACATCGGGCTCGACCCTTTAGTATCTAAATTATTATTTTCCCCCAAGAAGGACAACTGGGGCAATTTTTGCAAAGCGAGTTAGGGATGCGGAAGATTATAACTGGGGCAGAATTTTGCAAGAAGCGACGTTGAGTATTAAAGTTGAGTTGGCAAGAATTTTGAAATTGGTTAAGCAAACAGTGCAAAGTTCAAGGCAAAGGACGTTCAGTTTGTTTTAAAATATGTTACAAGTTTAAGTCAAGGCAAAATTTTCAAAATGCATCTTTGACTTCATTTGCATGCTTATTTCACTCGCTATATTGCATTAAAATATTTTATCTTGCCTCTATTTTTCAAAGTCTATGCTATTTGAGTTCATGAGCCAAGTTTCTGAAAGCAATTCGCAAATCCAAGTCAAATGAAGACGAAGAAGCAGCAGAAGCAGCAGGATCAGGATGAAGTCTGCACAAATCAAACGCTTCCGCTTCCTTCCCCAAAACTAATAATTTTTCGTTGAAAGCAGGAACATGAAGGCTTGCAACGAAAGGATCATTCACATTATGGATGAACAATTTGTTGAACTCGCATTCAAAGTTGCCTAGCAGATTGCGTCGCATTGCCTTTTCGTGGCTTAAAGCATTATGCTTTGTCATGAGTTATTGCCGAACAGGCGGCATTTCTACCCCTATGACTTTCATTCCTAATAGGCTACAAAGCCGAGGCTTGTTTTGTGTTTTCAAAACTAAGCCAAATAGGGCATCGTTTGGTTTCAGGCAATAATCCGCGCAAGGCCATCCTTGTTGGATTGTCCCGCCAATTGATTTATCAATGGCTATCGCACTGACTACATCTCCGCATTACTTTGCTTTGCACTTACTTTGAATTATGTCTTCACACTTGCTTTAAAACTAATGCCTTGCTTTACTCTTTCAGGTTGACCATCGGCTACGAGGATCCCCTTTGTTGGACTATCTCGCCTATTGATTCGCCAAATGGCTCTCCCATTGCTCTGCATTCCCGCATTACTTTGCTTTGCACTTGCTTTGAATTATGTCTTCAGACTTGCTTTGAAATTAACGCCTTGCTTTATTCTTTCAGGTTGACCACCAGAAATTGGACATCAGATTCAATAAGGACTGAAGGCATTCAACACGTTGCACCACTATCAATATAAGCAACACCGATCAAGTTGACAGCATATATGATTCCGCTTGGCAGATCATTCAAATTTACTCTTGCGGCCTCTAAGCATTACATTTGATTATTGCCGAAAAGGCGGCGCTTCTCTTTTGTCAACATCTTAACATTGCAATAGAATTTACCTCGTGATAGAGAATTGACAAGTCAACCATGGGGCACCATGTGCGGTGTGTCCCGCCGGTTGGTTGTCCTGCAAAGCATTATATTATACTTGTTTAGAATAGAATCGACAAGTCAACCATGGGGCACCATGTGCGGTGTGTCCCGCCAGTTGGTTGTCCTGCAAAGCATTATATTATACTTGTTTAGAATAGAATCGACAAGTCAACCATGGGGCAGCATGTGCGGTGTGTCCCGCCGGTTGGTTGTCCTGCAAAGCATTATATTATACTTGTTTAGAATAGAATCGACAAGTTAACCATGGGGCACCATGTGCGGTGTGTCCCGCCGGTTGGTTGTCCTGCAAAGCATTATATTATACTTGTTTAGAATAGAATCGACAAGTCAACTATGGGACACCATGTGCGGTGTGTCCCGCCGGTTGGTTGTCCTGCAAAAGCATTATATTATACTTGTTTAGAATAGATTAGACAAGTCGGATGGAACACCGCTTTCGGAGTGTTTCGCGATGTCGGTTGTCTTGCAATATTGGCATAGGATATAGATTAGCCAAGTCGACTTGAGATATTATGTCTCGTTAGTCGGCTTATTTTATGAAAGCCTTGCATTTTACAATTCGTTTTCACTTCACTTATTGTCTTGCTTTACTGTTTCAGAATAAGGATCAGCTTAGAGGTTTTCCGGGCGGAGTAGCTTGTCAGTTGATCGAAGGAAGAACTTTGGATGACATCAAGACCCAACTTTGCTTATTTGTTTTGCATAATCTTGCCTTAATTAATCCAATTTGCAACTTTGTTTTGCAGGATGCTATCAAATTTAGGCTCGTTCACCTTATAATCGAACGTTTTAGGCTCGTTCACCTTATAATCGAACGTTTTAGGGTCGTTCGCCTTATAATTGAACGTTTTAGGCTCGTTCGCCTTATAATTGAACGTTTAGGCTCATTCGCCTTATAATTGAATGTTTGGGCTCATTCGCCTTATAAATGAACGTTATGTTACCTGCGTAGGATATAGATTAGCCAAGTCGACTTGAGATATTATGTCTCGTTAGTCGACTTATTTTATGAAAGCCTTGCATTTTACAATTCGTTCTTGCTTTACTTATCATCTTGCTTTACTGTTTCAGAATAAGGATCAGCTTAGAGGTTCTCCGGGCGGAGTATCTTGTCAGTTGATCGAAGGAAGAACTTTGGATGATATCACCACCCGTATTTACAATTTTTTGTTATCACTTTATTTATTTCTTATTTCAATTATTACAGTTTATTAGCAGTTGCACGTTTACCGTTTGTTGAGATTATTACAGGATTTTTAGCAGCACCGCAGCAGCATTTGGAGCATTACGTGGAGCTTTTCTTAGCGGTGAACTGGGCAATCGTTGATATGAGCTAGACTCGTCAACGAAGACCTGAAGAATCGCACCCGCATAAGCCATCCACCCTAGAGGTAAGTTTTTGTTAACCGTGAGTCTGAGGTTTGAGATTAAAGACAAGATGGCTCGGTTATCGAGATGCAGTGGAAGCTATGTCCGTGTAAACCCCTCTTTATGGGTGTGTCGTCGACCATATCTTCATAACTTGGGTGATTACAAGCCTCTCTTCCCGTACTTGAGTAGTCGTTACTATCTCGTCTTTGATTTTCAAATCGCGTCGAACTACATATGGCCTGATTCTCTTTCAGCCCGAGATATGTAGGCAACTCGGAAACCGAAGTTCGGCCATGTCCATAAGCCTCGCATTTTGATCCCAGGAATCGAAGTCTTGGCTTTACCGTGACAAAATTGGGTTTCACGTCAACTTCTTTACCCTGGAAACTCTTTCATCCTTTCCGGGTAAAGAGGGGCAGCTGTTGACACCCATTTTTGTCCCGGATTTTAATTAAAAGTATAATAATTTTAAAATTAAGGTCAATTTTGAAGATTGTAAATAAATAGCTAATTTTAAAGGAAAATGGCCAAAATCGCAAGTCGTCCCTTCATTTGCAGCGTGCTATATTTGTTTAATTTAATAAAGGGTTAAATATATTCTTAAATTGCAATTTAGGATTGTTTTGCAAAGCCCATACACATCTATACCCATACCCATTTTACATCTCCCCATATACAAAACAAAACCCAACCCATTTTTTCTTTCTTCCTCTTTATAACAAAAAACCCTATACACCCATTAACTCCACTCATCAGCCGCGGCACCCTACTCACCCTCCACTTTGTCTTCTTCACACCAAAGATACATACACACACACTGAATCGACTGAAAACAAGGGGATCCAGAGAGAAAATACAGAGACGATGAGGGGAGATCGGATCAGCGAAGAAAAGGAAGGGGTGACGATGGTCGCTATCCAGATCTTGATCGGATTTTTTTTGCCGGCGATACTCACTGTGCTGTGGTTTTAATTGATTGGTTTCCCTTTATGTTTTTCCTTCTCACTGTTTGTTGAAGTTTTTTGGCAGATTTGTTGATGATTTTGCTCATCGATTCCTCTCCGTCCCGTTGACTCTGGACTCGTTTCCTTTGATTAATAAGGGGCGTATCGGAGTCGTAGCGGCGCCGCTACTTGGCTGGAGTTGCTCCTCCGCCGCTCCGTTGGGGTCATTGACCGGCTGGTGTTTTCATTGTTTCTGTTTGATTTTTGCTTCGCTTTGGTTTACTGCTATTACAATTGCTTTGATCCCTTTGTCTGCGTTCCTAATGCTTGTTTAAATACTGATCTGGTTTTGCTCTGCTCCTGTTATTTGTTTTGTTTGAAGGATTTTGTTCACCTTGTTTCGGGTCTTGTTCGACCCGTTGGACCATACAGGATATTGTATTGCTTTTGCAGTTTTGATCGATGCGAATGACTGGGCGTTTGTGCTACTTTCGGACTATCATTCTGAGCTTTCTTAATCAATTCAGAGTTGATTTGCCTATGAAAATAAATCATTTGAGACCTATGAACTGATATTGAACGGATACTATATGTTAGAATTGACGGATTGATATTGAACCGATACTACAGGGCCGATGAAAAAATACATTTGCACGTATTGAGGCCTACACAAGGAATTGACGGATAATGAATTGACGGACTTTGCACACGATACTACACTTGATCCGTCCCGTTCCCGTGTCCCTAAAAGCAAAAGGCGATGATGAGTGCATTTTAATGCTACGCAAGTTGAATAGAGTAGTGGGTTTGGTGCTTTGGCACGGCAACACGGCCCGGGCTCCGTGTTTGCAACCGTACCAAATCCCGAGCCTCTATTCGACGCGCCATACGCACCTGAGCCTAAATTTTGCAAAACAACCCCGTTATTATTATTATTATTATTATTATTATTATTATTTATTCTATTATTATATATATATATATATATATATATATATATATCTATTTTATTATTATTATTATTACTATTTTTTTATATTATTATTATTATTGTTATTTTATTAATTATTGCACTTTATTATCGAACTAATTTAGTTTAAATTTTCATTTTATTGCGAGGTACATCTTGACACGAGCAATTCGGGAACGCTTTTGGCTGACTCACGAACGGGAATAACCCATTGCATTAAAGGCATTTGCGGATTGAATCTGGACCCGAGCATTCAGAAATAAAACTTAGGAATTTTAGAAAATCAAGACTCCCGCGAGTTGATCAATTTCCCGGTTCTATCTTTAACTTTGTCTTTCTTTACTTAGAGATATTTATGTAAATAAAATGTGTGGAATATTTATTTGTCAATAATATTTGATTATTTGTATATTGCTTTACTTTATGTTCATTGCCTTTTATTTTTGAAGTCGTTATTTAATTTATTGCAAACTGGGGCAAATTAGCAAAATGCGTGCAAATTAAAATAGTTTTCATAAACAAATTTATTTCAATTAATTATTTTAGATAAATTTTCTAGAAAAGCATATTTTGCAAATGATTTGGAAACCTGCCGGATTAACCGTATTTTACGGAATTTCGGAAGTGCCTTAAAAACCTTCTTCCGAAATTAATAAAACCTCTTACCTTTTGAATCTCTGGAAGAAAGACCGTCTTTTTATAAAACGGAGTTTTTGCACGCATTTGCTAATTTGGTTCCCTGTTTTCCTTAAATTGGGTGGCGACTCCAAAAACTCCAAAAGAGTTCGTCCATCCTGTCGATATTCCGGAATTTATCCTTTTCGGGGGTAATTTTTGGGGTTCAACATCACCACCAACACCTCGCCATTGAAGCAAACATCACAGCCCGTCGTCGCCAATGCCAAATATTCACGCCCAGGCAAAATACAGCCCCTCAAAATCCACCACCACATAGCCTCGCTATGGCTTCACCACCAATCGTCCCCGCTGCCTCGCTAAACCAATCACATCACTATTAGCGTATCATTACAGACCCCAAAATGTCATGGTATATCCAATTAGTATCCCCAAACATCACCACGCACACGCAAATCATTTCAAACAACAATCATAGCCGCTGAATTTCCAAACTCTTCTTGTTCTAATCAAATCGACCTCGTTCGGGGTCGACTCGACTAGAACGAGAAGAGACCAAAGAGAAAGGGCGAGAAAAGAAAAACCAATCGAAGAGGACCCACGACAAATCAAAAAAGTCGAATGATTCACCAAATAGAAAGGTTTATAACCGTGTTCGGAGACCCGATCTACTCCGATTCAGTGAGATTTTGGACAAATCAACGTCATAAATAGAAAGATGGGACGGAGAAGGTTGTGGGATGGCGGACATACGATGGCTCAGTGGCGGTTCGCGGTGGTTCAAAATTGGGAAGGGTTCTCTTTGAATCTGAATTTTGGCTAAGACAATGCCAAAAATAGCAAAGAAAATTGCTTTTAAACCAAGTAATAGGCCGGGTCAAGACAATTGGGCTGGGCTAGTTTCTTCTTTTACAAATGACTATTAAAGTCCACTTTATTTAAAGCATACACAAAGTAGCTACAACTAAAATCACACAAAATTACAATATTATCACAATTAAAACGTAAAATTACAATCAAACACAGAACAAGTAATTTTTGTTAATTTTCATATTTTACCTCCTAATTAACGACAATTTTAGTTAAAAATAAAAGACTACATCTTAGGAAAATTCGGCCAAAATCCTAAGAATCTAACACGGCTATTTCGAGCAATTTCAAAATTTCGGTGCCAAAATTAGGTGATTACAATCTTCAAATTTGAGCCCGAAGACAAAGTGACCGAACACCAACTCTTGGCGCCGAGCAGCACAGAGCCGAACACAACGAATTATATTCGAAGTCAAGTGAGCGCCCGATGACAAATGAGTTCGAGCAAGCAACCAAGCACCGAAGTCAAGGCTGCCGAACATACACTTAGCTCAGCCCTGCGTGGCTTGTTTTTATTGGTCACTTGTGACTCTTTACTGTTTTACCCTTAGCCTAGTCTATAAATACTCCATTTACATTTCATTGTAAGGAAGAATTGTTAAATGATCAAACATAGCAAGTGCTATTGTGAGTCTCCGATGGAGCCAAACTCCGACGTGGGATTTTAAAGAACTTGTGTCATTCGGTGTCTTCGATTGAACATTTTCTTCTTGGTCATTCAGTTTGCAAGAAGCTTGTTCTTCTTGAGGATTGTTGCATAGCATAGGTGCGTCTTGACCTTCATTCGATCGAGTTTTGAGACAGGTTCCTCACTGTTCTTTCGAATCGAAGCAAGATTTGTCTTGCTTCTATCTTTTATTCTTGTTTCCTTCCGCGTTTGATTTGTGTTTAGCTAAACCCTCGGGTTTTCTTACACCATCTTGGTATCAGAGCAAAGTTTGAGTTTGTTCTTACAACCTCAAATCCTGTTCGAGTTATTCGTGCCTTGAGTCTCCAGTTTCAGCTTTCTTCCTTGTTGTTGATTGTTGTTGCTGTGGTGTTTTTACAAAAAAAAAAAAAAAAAAAAAAAAAAGTAGAAAAGGAAAATTCAAAAATTTTGGTTGATTTGCTGGTTGTATGGATTAAACAACCATTGATTCGTGTTCACCACTGTCCGAGGAGTGATTTGAGCACCGGTCGTACACCGTCGGCGACTAGGGTTTCTCAACGATAATTTGGGACTGTTTTGAGCTTAGTGGTGACTGATTTGAACCCCATTTGAGATTGGTTGTTACCGATGAAGATTGGTGGTTCTTGAGTATTTGTGGTTGTTTTGTGCTTAAAATTTTTGATGTCTATGAATTAAACCATCGTCCGTACGCCGGAAAATTGTTACATTGTAATAGTGTACGGATACGAGGAGCTGAACCTTATCTTGAAAGGCTTTGAATTGATTTCCTCTAATTGTTGTTGAAACGGAGATGAAAGCAACCCAAAATTTTTGTTTGAAGTCATGGTCAGTGAACGAAGTGCAAGCTGTCCGTACGCCGGAGCTAAAAGCTTCACTGTTCCATTAAAGGAGAAGGGGTAAAATTTAAAAATCCCAAAACCCCAGGTGAAAACGTGTCGGCTTGAAAAGGGAAAGCGGATAAGGTAAAACCCTATCCGTACCAAGGAGGGACCACTCTTGTACGGGCAAGAGTTGGTGTGTTCGAAAAGATTCCGAAGAGGAATCAAAGGGTAGATTCTCCTAGGATTTCACTTTTCTTGTGATCGATAAATCTAGTTAGTAGATCTCTCGAAGTAACTCTTTCTTACTCGAGATCGTACTAACCCATTTTGAGCTTATAGGAACTCATGCGTGGAGTGACCAAAGTCCAACTCTCGTAGAAATCCTTTTTGACTCCCCGAAGTGCAAGAGTAAATAGCGTCCGTTCCATTGAGTCATATCAATTCACTCATCCCGAAGGAGACATTGTAACTTGTCAAATTTGAAGGAACTGAGAGAAGTTGATCAACCGAGGAAGCCATTGGCTACAAGTTCTTGAGTGACCAAAACCGAACCCCTAAATTGAGTGGACCCGAGTGCTACCCAACAAAGGTGAGGGAGTGAGTGAGGTGATTTCTAACCTTAACACTTTGATTGGTCTTTGAATTGTGCAGTACCATGGCTGGGAATGGAGGCGAAGGCAAAGGCATTGAGAAGCCCGAGGTGTCGTTAGCCGATCTCATGGCTGCGATACAAGGCATCAGTGCCAAAGTAAGAGGAGTGAGTGCTCGAGTAGCTAACCTCGAGCAAGGGAGTGTGTCCGTGGCCATGCATGGGTCCGGCGCTGGAACGAGCAGCTCCACTCCGATGAAACCTGAGCTGTATGCCGAGCTTGTTCGACAACATCAGTTGACGAGTGAGACAATTCGAAGAGGACTCAACTTGGGCAATCCCCAAGCACAACAAAACTTGGGCAATCCCCAAGCTGATGATCAAAACTTGGGCATTCCCCGAAGAGAGAGGTTACCACTTCCAAAGGCCCGAAGAAACCTTGGTGCCGTTGTCGAAGAGGTTGACGAAGAGGGATTTCCCGAGGACGAATATGGGTATGAGCCACCGTTTGGTCAACGAAGGCAGGCTCAACGAGGTCGTGGAAATTTCCGAGGTCGAGGCCGAGGCGCAAATGTTGAACGGCATAATGAGCGTGAGGCTGATGATCACTACGATGAGTATCCCGACCCGATTCGAGGTGCTCGAGATTCAAACTTGAACAGTGTCAAGATCACTATTCCACCCTTCAAAGGAACTAGTGATCCGGATGATTGAATGGAAGCTTAAAATGGAGCGAATCTTTGAAACCAATGAGATGACCGAAGAAAGGAAAGCTGCCCATGCCATTGCTTCGTTCGAAGCATATGCATCCACGTGGTAGGAAGCTGACAAGAGATTTAGACGGAGGAATGTTTATCCCGAAATCACTACTTGGGCACAGTTGAAAAGAGCAATGGATGCTAAGTACTTGAGTGCCAAGTATAAGCAAACTCAATTTCAAAAGCTCTATGAGTTGAAGCAAGGGTCCAAGTCAGTTCAAGAGTATCATGATGAATTCTTGAGGATTCGATTGAATCTTGATCTGGACGAAGATGAAGAGCAAGCCACTATTCGGTTCAAAAATGGCTTGGCTCGGGAGGTGTCATCTCAATTGAGGCTACATATGTATCACACGGTGGAAGATATGTTCGAAGCTGCTACCGAAGCTGAAAAATTTCTTAAGGACGATAAAGCAAACTGGTATCGAGGAGTTACTACTTCTACTCCTATGAACCGAGGTAAAGAATTGAAGAGTCCGAATCCAACAAGTGCAAACAGTGTTCGAGATTCGAAAAAACCCTTCGAGAGGGGTGTGACCGTTAACCAATCAAGAGAAGTGGGAGGTAAAGTTCAACTTAATTCTCCTAGTGCTTCAAACATTCAGTGTCATAAATGCAAAGGTTATGGTCACATGGCTAAAGAGTGTCCAACTCGCAAAGTGATGCTTGTGCTTGACAATGGAGAAGTTTGTGAGAAAGCGAGTGACACCGAAGAGGATAATTTCGAGGAGACTGACCGAGCTGAAAATGATGATGGTCGTGAAGCTACCGAGGCTGATCATCCAGAAATGTTTCTTGTGGTTCGAAGGAATCTGAGCTGCATGACTCTCGAAGAGGAGGACAACCAAAGAGAAAATCTTTTCCATGCCCGATGTCGAGTGAGGGGGAAGGTGTGTTCGATGATCATTGATTCAGGTAGTTGTGCAAATGTAGTGAGCCAAACCTTGATCTCGCAAATGGGACTACCTACTCTGAAGCATCCCCATCCTTACAAGTTGCAATGGTTAAATGAGTGTGGAGAATTGAGGGTTGTCAAACAAGTGTGGATCAAGTTTAGAGTGGGAGAATATCAAGACGAGATGATGTTCGATGTGGTGCCGATGCAAGCTTGTCATATGCGATGGGGTCGACCATGGCAGTATGATCGGTCGGTTGTTCAGAATGGAAGATCCAACACTTACACTGCAAAGCTCGAAGGAAAGAGTTTCATACTCAAACCCTTGTCTCTAAAACAAGTCACCGAGGACTATAAAAGAATGAAAGAATTGAAAGAAGCGGCCAAAGCTAAGCTTTCGATGGGAACAAAAATTGTGGCCGAAGACATTCATTCACCGCCCGAAGTAAGAGGTATTTGTGCAATCATGCAACCGGGTGAGTATCTACGAGGCAACGACAACACTCAGATGATGATTTGCCTCGTGCACAAGGGTATCTTTCTTAACTCTGATGATGATTTTTCTAACGATAACTCTTTGCCTAGTGTTGTACAAAGTGTTTTGCAGGACTTCGGAGACATGTTTCCCGACAAAATGCCAGGTGGATTGCCTCCGTTGAGAGGAATCGAGCACCAAATTGACTTCGTACCGGGGCCACAAATCCCCAACAAACCTGCATACCGGTGTAATCCCGAAGAGACCAAAGAGCTCCAAAGGCAGGTTGATGAGTTGCTGAACAAGGGCCTCGTTCGAGAGAGCTTGAGTCCTTGCGCCGTTACTGTTATCCTTGTCCCGAAGAAAGATGGAACATGGCGAATGTGTGTTGATTGCCGAGCAGTCAACAAAATAACGGTAAAGTATCGTCACCCTATTCCTCGATTAGATGCCATGCTAGACGAATTAAGTGGTTCTTCATGCTTTACGAAGATAGACCTCAGGTTCGGTTACCACCAAATCCGAATGAAACCCGGAGACGAGTGGAAAACCGCATTCAAGACCAAATTCGGTCTCTATGAATGGTTGGTGATGCTTTTTGGCTTATCCAATGCACCGAGCACATTCATGTGTCTGATGAACCATGTGCTCAAACCGTTCATAAATAAGTTTGTTGTCATTTATTTTGATGACATCCTTATTTATAGCAAATCTGTGGATGAACATGTCGAACACCTAAGGCTAGTGCTCGATAAGCTTAGAGAAGAGAAGTTATATGCTAACTTCAAGAAATGTGCCTTTTGTGTCGAACGTGTAGTCTTTCTAGGATTCGTTTTCAGTGCTAATGGTGTCGAAGTCGACGAGTCAAAAGTTGAAGCCATCAAAGATTGGCCAACTCCGACCTCGGTATCACAAGTTCGTAGGTTCCATGGCTTAGCTAGCTTCTACCAAAGGTTTGTTCGTGACTTTAGCGCTTGTAGCAACTCCTTTAACCGAGCTGGTGAAGAAAGACTATCCATTTGTGTGGGGAGAGTCCCAAGAGAGGGCTTTCAAAGAGTTGAAATGGAGGCTATACTCTGCCCCGTTGTTGCAACTCCCTGACTTCGGCAAAGCATTCGAAGTCGAGTGTGATGCGTCCGGAGTTGGGATCGGAGGAGTGCTGATGCAAGAATCGAAGCCAATCGCTTACTTTAGCGAAAAGCTTAAGGGTGCAACCTTGAACTACTCTACGTATGACAATGAGTTGTATGCCCTCGTTCGAGTACTCGCCCATTGGCAGCATTATTTGTGGCCTTGAGAGTTTGTGATTAAAAGTGATCATGAATCTTTGAAGCATCTCTGAGGTCAGGAGAAATTGAACCGAAGGCATGCCAAGTGGGTTGAATTCATTGAGAGTTTTCCCTATGTAATTCATTACAAAAAGGGGAAAGACAATGTTGTGGCCGATGCGCTATCAAGGAATTTTGCCTTAACGACCACTCTCGCCTCTAGGCTCATGGGATTCGAAAGCATCAAGCTGATGTACGAAGACGATACCAAATTAAGGTGCGTTCGAGACGCAATCTTGAGTGGTCGAAGGGTTGAGAAATATCAGTGGCACGATGGCTACCTCTTCAAGAATGGGAAGGTTTGTGTGCCAGTGTCATCGTGGAGAGAGCTCTTAATTCGAGAAGCTCACTCCGGAGGCTTGATGGGACACTTCGGTGTCGACAAAACTCTTGGTATCTTAACCGAGCAGTTCCATTGGCCAAAAATGCGACGAGATGTGGAAAAGCTTTGCAACGCTTGTCTCGTTTGCAAGAAAGCTAAATCGAAGTCCAACCCTCATGGGTTGTATACCACGTTGCCTGTACCTGATCGACCTTGGGTTGATATATCCATGGACTTTGTCTTGGGGTTACCAAGATCGGGGGGAGGACATGATAGCATCTTCGTTGTCGTGGATCGATTTTCCAAAATGGCTCACTTTATTCCTTGCAAGAAATGTGATGATGCACAACATGTAGCTACATTGTTTATTTCTCATGTGTTAAAATTGCATGGTGTGCCTCGTACTATCGTGAGTGACCGAGACTCAAAGTTTTTGAGTCATTTTTGGAAGTGTTTATGGGGTGCCCTCGGCACCAAATTACTATTCTCGACGTCTCACCATCCTCAGACTGATGGACAGACCGAGGTAGTTAACCGAACCTTGGGATCTTTGCTTCGTGCAATGACCAAAGGTAAGGTCGAAAATTGGGCAGATCGTTTGCCCATGATGGAGTTTCCATACAATCGAACGGTGCATCGAATGATAAAAATGACCCCGTTCGAATGTGTGTATGGTTTTAATCCTTTGATTCCACTTGATTTAACTCCATTTCCTCGAGATTCTGTTATTTATTTTGAAGGTACTCGGCGAGCCACTGCCTTGATCGAGTTGCATGCAAAGGTGAAGAAGAACCTCGAGGAAGCTTATGCAAAGGTCGCATCAAAGAAAAACAAGGGGCGTAAAAAGTTGGAATTAAAGAAGGAAGATTGGGTTTGGGTTCACTTCCGAAAGGAACGCTTCCCGAACCAAAGGAAAGGAAAATTGGCTCCTCGAGGGGATGGTCCATTCCAAGTGCTGAGCAAAATCAACAACAATGCTTATGTGATCGACCACCCTGGTGAGTATAACGTGTCCAACACCTTTAATGTTGCTGACTTAGCTCCTTGTGTTGTAGGTCAAACTTTGAAGGAAGAAGAGGGCTCGATTTCGAGGACGAAATCTTCTCAAGAAGGGGAGGATGATGCAGCCCGAACACATGCTGATCAAGTGTTCGACCCACCGAGGCCAATGATACGAAGTCAAGCCAAGCTGTTGCACGATGTTCACATTCACTTGGCTTGGTCAAAGGAAAGCAATTGCTCCGAAGCTGAGTGGCCGGGCTCAAGACCCGAAGGCGTCATCTTCAAATTTGAGCCCGAAGACAAAGTGACCGAACACCAACTCTTGGCGCCGAGCAGCACAAAGCCGAACACAACGAATTGTGTTCGAAGTCAAGTGAGCGCCCGATGACAAATGAGTTCGAGCAAGCAACCAAGCACCGAAGTCAAGGCTGCCGAACACACACTTAGCTCAGCCCTGCGTGGCTTGTTTTTATTGGTCACTTGTGACTCTTTACTGTTTTACCCTTAGCCTAGTCTATAAATACTCCATTTACATTTCATTGTAAGGAAGTATTGTTAAATGATCAAACATAGCAAGTGCTATTGTGAGTCTCCGATGGAGCCAAACCCCGACGTGGGATTTTAAAGAACTTGTCGTCATTCGGTGTCTTCGATTGAACATTTTCTTCTTGGTCATTCAGTTTGCAAGAAGCTTGTTCTTCTTGAGGATTGTTGCATAGCATAGGTGCATCTTGACCTTCATTAGATCGAGCATTGAGACAGGTTCCTCACTGTTCTTTCGAATCGAAGCAAGATTTATCTTGCTTCTATCTTTTATTCTTGTTTCCTTCCGCGTTTGATTTGTGTTTAGCTAAACCCTTGGGTTTGCTTGCACCAATAAAGGTTTAGAATAAAAACACACCAAAAATTGAAAACACACACATATTTACATACAAAAAAAATATATTCTTTTACTCCCACACTTAAATATTGTCAAGTCCTCATGACAAATAATTTAAATAAAAAAGGAGGTAAAAGGGCTCCCCAATTTTTTTTTGCTTTTTTCGCCTGGAGCTTGTGAACTCCACACCCAATTCTGAATCAATTTTTCTTTTTTGCTCCTTGGGATTATTCTCAGAGTTCACTTGGCCAAGAACATCACAAAACAATTTCTTGTTTTGTACGTCCCATTCTTTCTTGGCCTTGCCTCGAGCAGGCATGTAACCGTTCATGGTAATCCTTAACTCCATTTTGTATTTTTCACAAGGATCGGTCCATGCAGTTTCCTGAAAATCCCCAACAACAAAATCCACATAGTCATAGTGATCAAAAGAAAATAAAAGATGTTGGTCAAAAGGATATTCAATTGTATATGTGTAATTGACCTCGCCATCCTTATTTTCTTTCAAATTAGCTAATTTTTGTGGATAAGAAAAATGGGGTATGCACTCATCACATGTTGAATTAAATTCGATCAAACCTTTATTTTCAACAATCTCCACTTGATAAATTTTTTCATCGTGAGTAATAGATTCTTTCTCATAAGGATCATCTTTTTGAATTGGTACATCTTCACATGTTGTTTCAGTTAAGTGCTCACCACAATTAAAAGAGATTGTCATACTTACCCAATTGACTTAATTGCATTGTTAGGTCCGTCATGATTTTATGATTCTATGAATATTTCTCATCAGTGTTTTTTATGAAATCATACACAGATTCTTTTAAGCTCTCATTCTCTTTTTGTGGTGGTTGATACATATCCTAATTTTCATGTGAATATTGGTTGCACTCCGGATTGTAACCATATTCATTAGAATCATTGTACCTGTGAGGACTAGAAACAATATAAGATTCTTCACAAGATGAACCAAAGAAATAAGAGTTACCTGCATCGTATTCATGAATGAAGTGATTTCCACCGCAATATTCACAAATAATAGATCTTTGGCTAACTTTATTAATTAGTTGTTCAAGGTCTTTGATTCTCCCAGAATTTGCATAGGTGAATTTATTACTTGTCTGACATTCAAAGCTTTGGTGGTTGTCTCCACAGTAGTCACAAGTAATATCTTTCTGACAACATTTTTCTACCAACTCAACAAGACTTTTACTTGGATAGTCGAAATTCATTTTCAGAACGTGTGACGAGAGTTCATATTCAGTTTTTTTTTTTTAATTTTTTTTTGTCAAGTTTTGTTTCCTAGCACTTGTCAGATACTAGGAAGCAAAATACTTAAAGAAAAGGAAAAAATAAATCTCAAAGTAGTAATAAGACAATTAATCTGAAGTAGATGCTTACCAATCCCCGGCAACGGCGCCAAAAATTTGACGAGCTCTAGGCGTATATGATTTTATGCTCGTATTCTGTCAAATTATAATATAGTTTAAGATATCGTCCCACAGAGATTGGAACCACCTAGGCTACAGATATATCTTGTCTTTGTCACTATTTGAGAGAATCAATTTGGTGATATGAGAATTGTTTAATAGTCCTACAAATTTAAATAACAGTAGAGTAAATATTTTATGGATTTTTAAAGTAAATAAAAGATAATAAAGATAAAGGTTGAGATACTTTGAATAAGAAAAATCAAAATATTATAATAAAATCAAAATTCATTATTTCTTCTCCGTTTAATGACATGGTCGCTTATTTCTAATACAACCAAATCACATAAAAGTAACCAATTAATAACACCTCTTTCGGTTAATGTAGTTGATCGATTGACAGTGAAACAGAGACCTTATTCAAAGAATGATCATTTATTTCTAATACAACCACTTCACTTAACCACAATATATTAATAGCACCACTCGCGCTTATACTATTAATTTATTGATAGTCAGTGACATTAAACAATAATTGATTAATAACACCTCTTTCGATTAGTGTAGTTAACCGACTAAAGTAATGATTTAAACAAGAAGTATCTTAGTTGAGTACACCAAGTGACCAAAAACCTCTTTCGATTAGCTTTTACTAAATCAAAAATCTTATTTGAGTCAACTCCTCCGTGAGAATTAGAATTGAAAGAAATAAGATAAAGATTATGGTTAATCCTGGTGTATAAAGATGATAAAGAAAAAACCCCAACATAAGAATATAATAAAATCAAGACTTCCATTATAAAAACTTTATCAAGCTTCAACTAATATCCCAACCAAAGAAAATTACTCCATTATGGAGAAAAGAAAATAATATTTCTACAAAGAAGAAACAACTTATAAAACTAAAATAAAGCTAATAGAGAGGTGTTTATTTTTTACACAGAAGATGGGATATCTCTTCTCAACAAAATATCGGACTATTTATAGAGAAATTGTCCAGCCAAAGACTCCACTGATGCGAAGCCACCGATGCCATGTATGGCATTTCCTTGTCATTTTCCCACTAATGCGAGCCATTGATGGCATTAGTGCACTTCTCTTCCTTTTTGACACTAATGTGAAGTCATGACTAATGCCATTGGGGGCATTTCTTCATTTTTGTCCCACGGATGTGAGCCACCGATGCCATCAGTGGCTTCTTTTCCTTTTTCTTTGCTTTTGCGTTCTTTCCTTTACTGAGAGGTTGTTTTGTGTATTTACACATATTTGAAGATAATATCATATATTTTATATAAAAATATAAATATATATAATAATTTATATATCTAAAATTGTATAATATATATAACTATCAGTTCTACGCCTTGGTTAGTTTCATTCTCCTTTCTTTTCTCTTTGTTTAATTTTCTGCGAATTTGTATTTTTTTGTTGATGTTCATTATTAATCCAATTTTTCGTTCCATTAATATTTAAATTTTGTTGTTAATCGGTAATATTTATATAATTTGTTATATGAAATTATTCTAATAGGTAGTTAATGCAATTTTTAGCAAAATATTGTCATTGCAATTTGATTTCCTTTTACTGTATAAATTATTTTCCGCAGGGTAATAGTTTACATAAATTATATTAGTTATGTAGTTAATTTAGTTTTTAGCAAAGTATTTTTGTTGCACTTTATTTTTTTTATTGTAGAAAGTGTTACCCACAGGGCAACAATTGACATAAGATTCTAGCATAAGTTCCATTGGCTCTTGTGTCTTTCTTTTTCTAGAAACTGTTGCCCACAGGGCAACAATTGACATCATAACATCAAGCATGAGTTGTATTTTGTATGGAAAGTGTTGCCTTTCAATCTTTTTTTTTAATTTTTGCTTCCTCGAATCATTAAATTTTGTTGTTAATATTGTTGAATGTGTTATATGAAATATATTAATTATGTAGTTGATGTAAATTTTAGCAAAGTGTCGGTGTTGCATTTTATTTTCTTTTTTACGTAGAAACTGTTGCCCACAAGGCAATAACTGAGATTATATTCAAGCATAAGTTCGGTTGGTTGTTGCATTTTTATTTTTCTATTATTGTAGAAACTGTTGCCCACATGACAAAAATTGACATAACATTCAAGTATAAGTTCTATTTGTAGGGAAAGTATTGGCTGTCAGGTTTTGCTTTGCTTAATGGTTAGTAATAGGTATTGTCTTTTTATTTTTCTTTCTTTTTGTGATGTTGACATTGCATTTGTTAATTGTACAGAAAAAATTGTTGCCTATTAAGATTGAGTTAATTATGGTGTGACATTGCATTTGTTGGTTTTTTATTTATTTTGTTCTGTTTTTTTGCATTCAGCCTTCCGTTAAATTTTGTGCAGATATGATTGTGGTGCTTATGTGCTTAAGTTTGCTGATTCAATAATGCATGGCAAAGATGTTTCCAAGATGAAGTGTACGCAGTTGAAATATTATCATTTTGATTGGGCTGCTAATATGTGGAGTCATGCAAGGTCCAAGTCAAATGGTGGATATGATACTCCTCCTGAGAAGATAGGCGATGATTATCATGACCATAATTCTCTTTTTTGTGAAGGAGTACTTGGAAAGCCTTCCTCTGTTGTATAAAAGTAATGAGGATGACTGAACTTTTAATGTGAATGCTTGTCTTTTAGTTGATGCGACTGAATGGTTTATGTGTAACGGATGTTTGTATATTTAGCAATGTGAATGCCTTGGTATTTGTAGAGTTTGATTATATTCAGTGTTGAATGTTCATTTTCTTGTAAGCGTTTTATGTGTGTCGTGGCTTGTTTTTAATATTGGTTTGTATTTTATAAGCTTATGATGTTGTGAGGACAGTAACTCAATACAAGTGGCTTGTGGAATTTGATGAGGCGTAGGGGTGAAGTGTTGCCTAGGCAGCATCATTTCAAGTGTATTAGCTTTAGGAATTTGGGTAGGGGGTGGAGGCAAAGTGCTGCATGTTAAGGAAATCTGGTTTGTGATGGGTGTAGGCCAAGTGTTGTGTGTCAGGCATTCACTTAAGGAAATTGGTTGTGAGCTTTTGGTAAGGCTTTGTGGGCAACTGTTGCCTATTTGACAACACTTGCATCTAAAAACAATGGTAGATGGGGGTTAATGGAGAAATAAAGCTAAGACATATTGGATGCTTAGCTTGCGTTTTTAGTGTTTGTTTGCATATTTTAAGCTTATTATGTGAAAGCAACAACTCAAGGCAATTGGCTTAGGAAATTTGGTGATGGTGGAGGTCAAGTGCTGCCTAAGTAGCATTTTAAGGAAATTGGCGATTGGGGGAATTTGGTGAATTGTGGGGGTCAAGTGCTGCCTAGGTAGTATTTCAAGGGCATTGACTTGGGAAATTTGATGAGAGAGTGGAGGCTAAGGGTTGCCTAGGCAGCAACTTAATGGAATTGGCTAGAGGAATTTGGTAATGGGACGAGGCTGAGTGCTGTCTGGGCAGCTACTCAAGGCAATTGTCTGTGAGGATTTAGTAAAGATTGGCAGACAATTGTTGCCTATTTACCAACACTTGCAGGCAAACACAATGATAGAGGGGTTAACGCAGAAATAAAGCGAAGACATATTGAATCAAAATACAATAAGACAAAAGTAAACAATGTTCTTTAAAATGCCCTTAATATATATAAAAAATATAATATAAAAAAACATAATGACATGACAAAATAGCACTAATTTGCTGAAGCCGGTGAAGTAGATTCATCGATGATATTTGGTTCGTCATCGTCGTTTATATGTCCCGTAAGCACCAACTCTCTTATTTGTTTGAGTACTTTTATGGACATTGTGATTCAAACTCCAAAATTCTGCATCTAATTTTTTCATTTCGTCATTCAGACTTGCTACGTCACTCTTCAAAATAGTGCTCTGTATTCCATTGCAAGCAATGCATATGCATTTTGTTGCCATCTAAATTCTGCACGCAATGAAATGGTTACACAAATTTAGAGTTTGTTGAATAGCTTAACAAGATAGACATAAACATTCAATTTTTGCTTTGTTTAGTGTTGTGGGTAGGCAGCAGAGGTCGACTGGCATCAAGTTTTAGAAACTTGTCTAAACTTTTTTACTTAAAGTGTTGGCCTTCAGCCACAACTTGTAGGGAAATTCAGTACACAAGTTATAGCAAGTGCACGCAAAAATTTTACAAAACAACTAAAGTGCTGCATGTTAGGCATTTGCACCTAACCTCCAAGTGCTGCCCACAAAGCAACACTTAAAAGGCACCTACTATGCATTCAAAACTGCTGCCTATTACGCAGCACATGTAGAGCTACTCTACATGTGCTGTTTAGAACCAGACCTCCAAGTGTTGCCATGTGAGCAACACTTACAAGACATCACTTCATGCGATCAAAAGTGCTGCATATTAGGCAACACATGTAGAGTTTATCTACAAGGAATTATTTGCAACACAGTTGCAAGTGCTGCCCACAAGGCAGTGAGTACATTGCAAACAAATTCCCATGGAATAGATCTTAAAAAGTATTTCCTACTAGTGACAATTTAAGATATCATCTACAAGTTATTTCAAGTTAATTTAGGGTAAAGCAATGCAATTGCAACTAAAGAAGAGTAATCACAATTTATATTCGTAAACTCTGCAACAAATACAGATTCAAACTAATATAAATTATTTTTGCAGCAATTGAAAATCAATGTTACGTTAATTGTTGGTTATCTAGTAGTAGTTTTCAATCATTATCATCAAAACTCGTAATTCGCTATAGCTAATTTGTTATTATACGAATTTAAGATGTAATTATAAAAAAATTAATTTAAAAACTACGTATAATCAATGAGATATTGAAGAAATTTACCTTGAATCTTCTTTTTTTCTGAAAATTTTGGAGTTTCTACGATTTGAATAAGTTGTTGAATCTTTTTTGTGCGTATGGAAACAACTACTGAATGTTAAAGAAGATAAGAGTCATGTCACATCATTTTATTATTTGTTCAGGGGTGTTTTCGTCCGAAAATATTTTACTTTAGTTAAGCAAGGCCATTCTTGCAAACTATTGTTAATGATGTCAATTAGGCAAACCATGGGGTAAAGTGCACGAAAGGCCACTTTTGCCACTGGTCTTTGGGTACAGGCCACTAATTTCAAAATATTTAGTTTGTAGCCACTTTCGCTTAAAAGATAGAACTTCAGTCCAGGAGCCGGATTGAAGTTCAGTCCTTAAAGACAAAACTTCAGTCCAGGGCCATGTTGACTGAAGTTCCATCCTTAAAGATGGAACCTCATATTGACTGACTGAAGTTCCATCTTTAAGGATGGAACTTCATATTGACTGAAGTTCCGTCCTTAAAGATGGAACTTCAGTCCAGGGCCATATGGACTGAACTTCAGTCAATGAACAGAACTTAAGTCAATGTTTATTTAGTAAAGGCCCAAAAGTGGCCTCTAGTGTAAGACCAAAGAAAATAGTGGTCTCAAACCAAATACCAGTGTTAAAAGTGGCTGCTGGGCGAAATTTTTACCAAACCATGTGATAAGGTGCCAATAGTGTCCTACTTCTGAAAATAACCCACTTTTGCCAGCCCAAAACCGAAAAGCCCAGAGAAGCAAAAAGAGAGAGAGTAAAAATTTCCATTTGCTCACTATCATATCATTAAACCCCAAAGCTAAAACCCTGTAGGAAGTGCAGACAACTGAGCTTTGACAGCTTAACCAGGTACCCCTTCTCTTTAATACCATTTCTATTTTTCTATTTTCAATATCTGTTTGTAAAGTTATTAGCTTTTTTTCTTAAAAGGGGTTTCAAGATTTCTGAATTTAGGGTTAGGTACAATTTGATTAAACTGTTTTTGACAATATTTTGCTACTTTGCTTAAATGGGTTTGCAAAAGATTTGATTTTTAATTGATTCTGGATTAATTTTATGCTTTCTTGGTCTTATTTGATAACATCTGAATGTAAAGCAGGGAGCTTGTAGTTTGGCTATAAGTTAAAAATGGGTTGGAAAAGTTATCAGAAACTGATTCATCAATGGAGAATTCTCCGAGGCGATAATGTAAGCTCATTCGTTAGTGTTTTCGTGGCTGATTCACTTTTTTTACCCACTTTGTATCCTGATTCCCTTTTTTTTTTTGGGAAAATATTCAGGTCATGATTATTAGAGGAAAAGATAAAGGCGAGACTGGTACAGTTAAGCGTGTCATACGTACTCAAAATCGTGTAATTGTTGAGGGCAAAAACCTGGTTAGCATTTTTTTTACACATAACTTTACACATATCTGAACATATCATGTCATATATCTTTGTGAGCCTATTGGTGTGCTTATTTTCATAACATGAAACTAACTGTACTTAGTGTAGGCAAAAAGTATCTAGTGTACTAGTTTAGTACTGCAGAAACTTGAGAACTAGGGTACTTTGATAGTTTCACAGGTAATTTCCTGGGGACGTTTTGTCGATGCTACTAACTTCTTAAGCTTTGCAACTGTAAAAGGGATGACTTGAAAAAAAAAGGATAAAGAGTTCTTGAGCCTTAAGTTTTGTATAGTCATCTATTCTGTTTTATGAGTATACCTACAATGTCGGGTATTCAACGTTAAGTATGTGCCATATTTCATGCTGGAGGCAACATAACTGTGTTTGTCTGACGTTGGATATATGCTCAAAGTGAAGGGTTTCTATTGTAGAACTGAGGACTTGGACTTAGATTATGCCGAATTTGAAAGTTTTTTGTAAGAGTTTCTTATGTGTTAAACAACAACAACAACAAGAAGAGCACATACACTCGACAACTACTCACCCCTCCACCCTAATCCTCGACCCCGATGCGCCCCTATCTAAGGTCATGTCCTCGGTGATCTGGATCTGGACCATGTCCTGACGAATCACCTCAGTTCAGTTCTTCTTCGGTCTACCTCTACCTCTCTGTAGACCTAGCACTACCAACCTCTCACACCTCCTAACCGGAGCATCGACACCATGGTTATCCGTAAAGTTTCTTATGTGTTATCCTTTCAATTTTTTTTTCTATTACACAAAATGGATAATTTTCTTTGTAATATTTGTGGTGAAATACATGTGTTTTGATAACCATGGTGTCTGGGCGCTTGCGCGCACCTCGACTAATTCCACTGGGTACCTACTGCCTCCCACCCATATAGGTACCTGACAACTTCATCCGCCAAGACTTGGACAAATGGGAAGACATCACCTAGTGGTTTCACTGCTGACTATACTGGGTTTATGCCTGTTAATTGTTGCTGTAAATGTAATCCAATAGCCTCTTAGGGATCATTTGGTTTCCTTGCTTTAAAATAATTAATTCTGGTATAAAATTCTCCGTTGCTAATAAAATGTTTGGTTCTCTGTGTAAAACTTTGCATTACTATAACAATGTTTGGTTACCATTTTTTTTCAATGGATAATTTTTGTATAGCAATATTTAGGAGTCTATAGGATAGAATGTAACAATGAATATGTGTATCAACATTAACTAGCAATAGCTCTATTTAAGAAAAAAAGCCAGAGCACCTAAAATAGTAATGTATCTTAAAGTAAGATGTCTTGTTTTATGAATAAAAGTAAATCTTTTTTACAAACCAACTAAAATATAATAATATTATCTTGTAAAATTCTTAATAATTCAACTTATAGTTTTCTAAAATAACATTTGCACATGTATATTAGTTTGTAAAGCTAATTTGCGATTTTAGTACACCTATCCCTGCATAACGATCTGTGTTGCGTTATGCAGAGCATAACATTTTCTGTAATATATATGTATATGAATCCTTGTATTAGAATCAATGCATAATTGGTATGTAAGCAAAAGGACCCCTAACTGTATTATATGCCCTTTTGCAGGTCAAGAAACATATTAAACAAGGGCAAGGCCATGAAGGTGGAATATTTACAGTTGAAGCCCCGCTTCATGTATCCAATGTTCAGGTTGTTGATCCAGTCACAGGGTATGGATGTATATATTTTTCTTAAACCTATTGCCTTTTGATCTTAGAACATGGTAACTCATGTATCATTTTGCAGGAAGCCATGCAAGGTTGGAATTAGATACCAGGAGGATGGTTCCAAAGTAAGAGTCGCAAGAGGTATAGGAGCATCAGGTTCCATCATTCCCCGGCCAGAGATCTTAAAAATAAGGACCACACCAAGGCCTACAGTTGGTAATTGTCTAATACTTTCACATTGACAAGAGTACAGGCCTCTAAATGAGTATTCTGTTGCATCTCTAATATAGTAAATGCGGGATGTACTTTAGCAAAAAGTAAATGCAGGATGTTTTTTCTTTCAAATTTCCGTGTTGAGCCTTGGAGGTATGATCTGATTTCAACTGGAAGAGGAAATGAAACTTTGCAAGTTTAGAGAACTAAGAATCAGCTGTAAATAGAACTGTCTGATGTAACCTTAATGTGGGGGGCTTCATTTAAAACAAATTGTTGAAATATATTTGATGGATTATGGTGCAGTTTGAATAAATTTAATTTTAAATTTGGATTATGAGTCAAACTTAGATGTTGCATGGATCAGGAGAGACCAAGAGTGTGGTTATGTTCTTCTGTTCCTTCCCTGGGTTTCATCTAGGAGTAAAACATGGAAAGATGCCTTTTAATCTGTTTTTTTTTTTTTTTTTTTTTTTTGGGTGAAGAAAGGGATGGGTTGTTTTTTGGGATGGGGAATGGAAGCCGAAAGCTGGGATGAGACGGATTAGTTTGCACAACTTTGACGAATATGTGCTGAGTTGTTGCTTGGCCAATAGGTGCTTGTTTGATGTTATTGCTTGCGATGTTCCTCCTTTTACCTTCAATGAAAATGTTCACACAGTTGGTTCTACTTAATTTAAGTGTCTTATTACTCTGCCATGGTCAAAATTTTTATGTCTATACGGCCGAGTCTTATACTCTTCGTCTGGATGTTTCTGTTACTTTGTGCAGCTGGTCCTAAGGATACTCCAATGGAGGTGGTTATGGAGAGAACATATGATCCAAAAACAGGAAAAGGCATGCCGGATCTCTAAGAAAATTATCTTTCTTTACATACCTCAATGTGGTGAAGGTGGATGCTACCTCATGCACTACTTCTGCGGAAACTGGGACAATAAGTTTATTTGTTTCATTTAAGAAATTATTGTATGACACTGTTTGGCTTTAGGCCAACTGAATTTGCTAGTGATTAAAAGTCAGACTGTTCTGTGTTTGATACTGATGTCTGAAATTAAAGCCAAGTGGTACCAACTCCCACATGTTATCGCAAACGAGTATTCTCTAGTCGGAGAAAATGCATCCAATGTTCACTAACCCGATTCATACAGATGTTAGTTCATGATTTTAACAGATGAATATCATTGGCTGCGATTGTTATGGCTAAAATGTCCTCAGCTGTTTGATTAGTCTTCCTGATAAAGTCCTGCCCAACCCCCCGCCCCTGGAAATTAGTGACTATGATACCTATTTTCCTGTGTTAGTAGGTACTCAAGATGTAAATACAGATGACATTAGAGACATTAAAAAGATGGATAACATTAATGTACCAGTCTCATGTATAGCACAGGAATTTTTATCTAAAAAGGTAGGAAACCACACAGACAGACTACCTAAAAAGACCAAAAAGGAGATGAAGGAAAACTCAAGCAGGTAGATAATTTACAGCAGAAAGAGCAACAAAACGTTGCTCCTCAAAACAGAGGACAAAACTTGAGGCCCAATCATTCATCAACAGTCAGCGCAAAGTTTCACCCCCAAGTCGACGCTGTACAGTGAGAAGGCAGTCCCACGCTTCAAGAACCTTTCTTTAAAGCAGAATATGATCCATGACGCACCACCTATCTGCTCAAAAGGGCTCATCAAAATCCACCGACGTGCTGTCTTTGAGGATTCCCGTATCTTCCAGGTGTGATGTTATTAGCAGGGGGTGCACCGCTTACACCTGGGCAATCTCTTGCCCAGTGTCCAGGCTGATGGCATTTGTAGCACTCACCAGCGCTCACTCCTGTAGTGGCAGGGTGAGCACTGCTTACACCAGGGCAATCTCTTGCCCAATGTCCAGACTGATGGCATTTATAGCACTCACCAGAAGCACCACCAGCGCTCACTCCCGAAGTTGCCCTGCTGCCAAAACCACCTCCATATGCCTGGCCCTGACCACCCATGATGCTTGGACAATTTGAAGCAGTATGGCCTGTGCCACCACAGCTATTACAGCTCGTATACATGCCTGCAGAACCAGTCGGAGCAAACTGCGAGCCAGTAAACTGATTTCCATATGAACCTTGCTGATTTCCTTGTAGTCCACTTTCTCTGCTGATAGTGCTATTGCCGCCACCATAATTTGCAACTGGGTTCATTGGTTCTCTGATTCTACTCCCAAATCCAGCATTATTCAACCCTGAACTTGGAGTTGCATTATCGGTCTTAGGAGGTAGAGTACTAGATTCCTGACCATTGATCTTGTCTATCAAGTCCAACAAAAACCTGGTCTCTGATTGGAAGTTCAGTTTCTCTGCTTTGACCACTGTTGACTTAACACGCTGTTCATCACTAAATGTCTCTTCTTTCACTTTCAATTTAAAGATGAACTTGTTGAATAACACGTTACGAATTATTTCTGCAAATCTATCATCATCTTGCTCCTCATATTTTAAGAAATACAATTCTTTTGCAGATACACCCATGATCTGGTCACCACATTCCTGAAACGCAGTAACCCAAGTTAAGCCAGTATGGTCCTGAATCTGGAACTGAAGGATGTACCGATATTCGCATTCATCAACAGTCTGATCACAGCGGTCACACCGCCATTTTCCATCCCCATTATTTGTCACTTTTTTGTTGCACTGTCGATCTCCAATCATGAGGGGACATGCAGTATAGCAAAAATTGTCAACCTTTATAAACGAAACAGTGGCACTTATAGTGATCCAATCTGGTTTTTCGGAAGTGCCCAACCGTTCATCTTTGATTTGAGATATACTTTTTCGCACATCTGTCCGGCCAATGCTGCTCACTTCTCGGGACAGAGGCATTGACTGCATGTTCTTTCCCTCCCTTTCAAACCACGCCTTCAGATTCTGAGCTTCAGGAAAATCCGGTTCTATGAACAATTTGCTTGTAGATATAGTACCTATAGTTTTACCATTAAAGTCATTTACTCTACCAGCTTTGACTGCCAAAACAGGGAAAACTCCAGAATCGCACACACTCTGAAGTTCTTGACCTTCAGCATTGCAGAAATTTCCCCACAAAGTTAATTCAACACTTCTGCCAGACATGTCCTTCAGCTGGAGGACTCTTTTCTGAGTTTCCGTACCATTTTTCCTCATTATTGAACTAGATGGACTTATTGAACACACTACACCAATCACATCTACCACATTGTTGTTCTCCATGGCTTCAATATCACTAATTGGCCGAAAATGAAATTGTTGTTGAGGAATAGTCCTGTCATCCTCAAAACAAGGTTGAACTATTGAAGTGCTCTCGAGCATAATTTCATGGTCATTTGGAAGGTGATTGAAAGCTTTCTGAGCTGGTCTCAGGCTACCTTTTGAAATTAAATATACTCTACCTGGCTCAATCTGGTGGTAAAATTGGTCAGCTACAGCATTAAAGCATGTTACCCTTATTTCTCCTCCATCAGAATCAAGAAGATCAAAAGAGAATACTTTCCCATCACCCCTTTGATTATTGTAGTGCCTGAGTTCCGCCTTCGCAGTTACCCTAGCCTTGATAGTCCACCGACCCTGATATGGATTGAGGGCAGCAATTGGAACAATCCTCGGAGGTGCTTCATTCTTGGTTATGGGTCCTCTATTTGCGTACATCGGAGGTGGTTGCTGATACGAAGACTGGGGAGGCTGCTGATAAGAGGGCTGAGGTGGCCGTACATAATTATTCAACGGAGAACGGGAAGCTGCAGTACCAGGTTCTGCTTTGGGGTAGAGGGGTGCACTAGTTGAACTATATCGTCCAGAGTCGATATTGCTACCATAGGAACTATTGTAACCAATACTGCGGTTTGTCTCTGGAGATCGCATTCCTCCAGGCATATTTGATCTGGGAGCTGAGCCTGAAGTAGCTGAACTAGCAAAAAATGATTGAGGAGGGTTTCCACTTAGAGCACCTGGTTGATTGGTGGAAGGCTGCAGTGGGGCAGCTGGTCGTGGCACTGAAGGAGTACTACCAGGAGGGGGATAAGGAACTGGTTCTCCAATAAGATCATACGTCTCAAGTAAAATATCTACCTCAATGATAATGATGATTCTGTTTCAAGAAGTAGACAAGAAGTATCAATAAACAAGTATGATGCACAAATACAAAAAGTGAAATACATAAAATAAATATGTAGTTCCTTAATTGGAAAGTGTCACAAGAATTAATGGTATGGTGTGGTTTATAGGTTAGCAGTTTGCTAAATACCTTTTAGAAAGCCAGTCTCAGAATGCATCAGTCAAAAGTGTCATGCTCACATAGAGGAAAAATTAATAATTAAGGTCTAACCGTGTACATATATGCTATGCTTCCTATCAGAGTCTAAGCAGTTTATGAAACAAAATGACAATCTTGAATTGTACAGAATTGTAGTCCTAATTGCAGGAGCATAAAATGTTATTCTGTTGAATGACTATTTAAGACTTCAGTAACCCACAACGTTGCAATCCTGGCTGCAGAAGCAAAACCTTGATACTCAGGGAAAATCCAATCTACAAACCTTTAAGAAGTTCCAATACTGACGGCAGGAGCAAAACAGTCATTTAAGGAACTCAGGTATAATAGGAAAAAATTTATCATATTTCCAGAAGTTTAAACCCAAGTTGAGCCAATACTTGGATAAGGTTTATAAACCATCACATGGCAGAGAACGCAAAGAAGTCTGTTTTTTGCGGATTAATAGATCAGCTAAAAGAAAACCCTAAGCAACTTAACTACAAGTAAGCACACAATAACAACATACCCGGTTTATCCCACTAGTAGGGTTTGGGAAGGGTGAGATGTACGGAGACCTTACCCCTACCTTGAATAAGATAGAAAGGTTGTTTCTGATAGACCTTTGACTCAAGCACGCAATAACAACTAATAACCACAATAACAGACACATAATAATTTCAAGAAACTATGATCTCCAATGTCCACTTACAGTTTGAATAGGCGAAAACCACTCAACAAAGATTTCCTATATTATTTTTATAGATTCTCGTGTGTTATATCACAGGGATCTCCTACATCAAACGTCATCCAACTAAAAAAGCATTTATAATGGACAACAAAACCAAATCTGCAAATTGCACAGACGTCAGCATTCTTCTCTCATTAATTTGATTCTCCGAAGCAGTAGTGAAATCCGTACAAAAAGTTCAAGCATGCAAATGACCACAACCACATAAATAAAACCTACTCCTACATTCCATGTTATATGAACCTTTTCTTTTGTAGAGTCAAACTGCATGAATTCAAACAAATGTTTAAGATGCATTATTTCACAATACTGACATGATAAGAGTTACAAGTCACAACTTACAGTACTTTTGGTATAGTTTTTGAAAATCTAAGATTTTAATTTTAGAATATTTAAATTAAACTAATCCTATTTAGCTTCAAAGATCCATCAATCCGATGCTCGCAATGCAAAAAGGTTCACATAAATTGGAAGAGACTGAGGGAAGCAATTGATTTTCTCAAGAGCCCAATCAACCTATCCACAGCAAAAACATTTCTATGGTTTGTTTTAAACCACAAGTTTCAAAAATCTTCCTTTATTTCTTAAACATCATGCCCGGTCAAGTACATTCATATAAATTAAAACATAGCTTGTACACAAATTTCAATCATCCCAAATTTCAAGTATTTATATCTTAAAAATGACAAAAGCATGTCACTTCAACTCTCAAAAAGCAAAAACGTTCACATAAACTGAAACTAACTGAGGAAGCAATTAATTTTCTCAAGTATCAAACTAACATATTCCACAAACAAATAATACTACATCTTCCAAAAAACACAATTTCTATCATGCAATACGAAAAATCAAGCATATAAATCATAAAAACGACAAAATCAAGTAACTTTGAATCTCGAAAAGCAAAAAGGTTCACATAAACTCGACCTGACAGACGAAGCAATCGATTTACTCAAAAGCCTAACAAACATATTCCTCAGACAAATTAGCACTATATGAAGCATTTAAATCATAAAAATGACAAGAACTGACCATACAAATCATCTTCATACCTTCATGGAAACTAAGATTATTTCCAAAGACAAGTATTCATTTTCTGAATATTACTACTCCCACAAACCAACAACACTTCATTAAGCAAAGACTGATGTGGCTGCAAACCAGCTTCTTTCATCTCATAGATAATTTTCATGGCTTCAATTCCGAAACCATGTTGTATACATCCCATCAGCATAGCATTCCAGCACGCAACATTGCTCTTATCCTCTCTTGCATTAAAGACCCTTAGTGCATCCGTTAGCAACCCATGTTTTCCATACATGTCGATCAAGCTACACTGCACATAACCATCCATATCAAGTCCTACTTTGACGGAAGTAGCGTGAACCTGTTGACCACAACATCCAGCATCGCTCAACTTCCCACAAGCTTTAAGAACACTTGAAAATGTAAAACTATTTTTCCTCGCTCCTTCTCTAACCATTTCCCTGAAAATTCTCATGGCCTCTTCAAACTGCTCCTCTTTACACAAATTACCAATTCTAGCTGTCCAAACAACCATATTACAATTCTTGACCTGATTAAACACATTATCCGCACTTTCTAAATTCCCAAACTCACCATAAAATTTGATCAAGAAACTACTCAAAGCCAAGCTTTCACAACTACCCAACTTCAATAACCACCCATGAATCTGTTTCCCGAGTTCCAAATCCATCATTTCCACACAAGCTTTAAGAACACACACCAAAATCCCATCATCAATAATATCACCATATTTACACAAATTCCTCATCTCACTCTGCATTTCCATAAACAAACGCAACGCCACTTCACACTCGCCATTTTCAACACAACCCGCGATGATCGCAGCCCAAGACGCAGAATTCCTCACACGCATTTTATCAAACAGTTGGCGCGCATTTTCTAAACAACCACAAGACACAAGCATCAACAACACACGATTAACTAACGACAATCTAGGAACTACATTACTTTTACATATATGATTATAAAGTTCTATAGCTTTTAAATTATCACGAGTTGCGGTACATTCTTTTATAAGGGAAATGTATATGTCAACTGGTATGTTAAGGCCTAAACTATCCATTAACTTTAAAATATCAGAAGTTGTGCATGTTGGGTTTGTATTTTTATTTGGTTCTTGAGGTTTAATGGGTTGGTTTTGTATTTTCTTGTGGGGTTTATGAAGAGGTAATTGAAGGGGTGGGTGGGTGATGGAATGGGTAGTAATGGGTATCCATTTCTTGGGGTTTCCTGAAATGGTGTTGATGTGAAATAATGGTGGTTTTGGGTATGATGATGTGATCTCCATTTGGGTTTACCAAGCTTTTTCAATGGATTTCATAGTCGCAGTATCAGGCAAAGGTTTCATGTTTTGGTCACTGGGCGCCTAAGTTCACTCGTAATCAACTCTATTTATAGGGATCTCAAGCGGTGCGGGCGGGATTTTGGCCCACTTACTTTTTTCTTTCGATAATATCCGAGCTAGCATGCACGCACCAAGATTAGATGCAGCTCTTTTTCGGATTATGTGTGGATACGGAATGTTTTGTACACCGAACTGTTATTTTCTAACTTATTCTGTGGGGTACTTTCTACCTTTCATCAGCATAGGTATTGAGCAACTCTGTCCATCGAAGCTTAGACGTATGAAAAAATATCACCTACCACTTTTTGATTCCGTTGAGATTTGAACCTGAGACCTCATGGTTCTTAATTTTTGTTTTTCATTTTTTTCTTTTTGTATTTTGCTAAACCACACAACTTCAACATTTCATTTGTTAAAATGGATATTACAATTTACTATTTCTTTCTTTTCTTTTTTTTTTCTTTTTTTGGGGTTTTTTATTTTGCCTTGTATATATTTTATTTTTTTAATTTTGCCTGAACTCTAGTTTTAATGTAACTAAACCTGCGGTATGGTGACTCTTCTAATAAAAACTAGTGGTCGGGAGTCCGGGCCAGCCGGGCCCAAGCTTCATATTATCATCAATATTATGATAAAATTGCAAATCATCTTCCTGAGTAAAATTATCTAAATGAGTAGAAGCACTAGAACTACCAATCGGTCTTTTACCCAGAGCACGACAACGTCTATCACCCCCCTTCCCCTCGATTAGCACCATCCCCCCTCGATTACTGCGTGATCTACGGTCGCTACTCGTACGCCCAATAAGTGCTCTCCGCAGACATTATAAGTTAAGCAAAATACTAATATATGGCTATATCCTACAAATAATATTGCAAAAAAAATTAAAAAATATAATAAAAAGTAAGAACGAGTTTACTTAATATCGCGTTAGAGGTGAAAGTTGAAACTTGATGTCGGTAATTGACTAGTTTCCACCCCCACTCAAAATAATTTTTGTAATGCAATTTAAACCCTTTTTCAATAACAATTTAGAACAATTTAGCAAATAGCCTTTGTTAAATATAAGAGAGATTGAGAGAGAATTAAAGAGAATATCAGAAATTATGAATAAATTATTGAAATAATGTGGTATTTATAAATAAAAATAGGGGGAGGGTATAGGGGCACTGGGTGGGGGTGGGGGATGCTCACATGGCCGCTTTTCTCGTTGGCCAACGACGGTTAGTAAAAATAGCCGTTGACAACGGCTATATGCCAAGTAGATTTTTTAAAAAAAATTTGCAGGTCTGGTCCGATTTCGGTTCTGGTTGGTTTGTTTAGGGGGTGACGGGTCGGAGTCGGGCCAATAGCCTATTTTGCGACAACGGTCTGGCTTGCGCCAGTACGGTCCGGCCTGGACCGACGCCGGTCCGGTCCGGTCCAAATTGGACTGTTAGACAGCCTTAATTTCAACTAAACATTACATCTTCCATTGTGTTTGGCATGACACAACATATATCAAATTATCTAAAGACTTTTCATCGTAACCTCGAAATTATTAAAAGGTGAATTAATAGTTGGACAACAATTTTTTCTAAACCATTGTACATAAAACACCAACTACATACATGACTTTTTACTTTCTCATATTCTCTATTGCCAATATCATCCCTCTTGTCGTTAATCACATGAAAATAATACAATGATCTTGATTTTACCATATTTACGTCTTGCAATTCTAACATAACTATGATTTTCAATTTCGCAACGTGCCATTTATTTTTAGGAAAAACAACAGAAAGAAAAAAGGCACAATTTTTTTTTTAAAAAAAGACCGACCCTTTATACAGGTTACCTAGCAATAATTAGGGTTTTATCCCAACTTTTTCTATCCACTCCCTTAGAGGGCTCCTAGCCTCCCTCTTCTTCCTCTCTTTTCCATTCGACCGCCTCCTCCTTCTTCCTCCATTGCCGTCTCCTTTTTCGTCTCCCTCCCTCAATGCGTTGGCTCTCACTTTCCTCCCCCGCCGCTGCTAGCATTCTCCGGTGTAGCTCCGGCCTCGTCGGCGTCGACGGCCACAAAGTCTACGAGATCTGTGATGTAGACATTTTTATACTTGCCGCCGCCGCTTCTCTTTACTTCGCCAATGCTTCCTCTTCTTCTTTATTTTTTATTTTTGAAATATGATGTTATTCCATATGTATACACATCATATTATATTAAAAATGTAACCACATCATATTTTACTTAGATAACAATGTATATACAATAAATTACAAATATATGGCAAAGCATATAAATGAAAACCGAATGTGTATTTACTAAAAAATTGAGTGTGTATACACTAAGGCGGGCCTATGTACGTATTTTGGGTACACCGGTACCCGTCGACGTCGACAAAAATTCTATATATGTAGGTATAAATACCTTAAAAATTAGATATTTATATTGCTTGGCACCCTGAGTATTGATATATCTATGTTAAATTCAACGTGCCCCATAGATGCTTGAGTCCGCCTTTGTGTATATACTGAATATAACTGAGAAAATTAAGTGTACATTTTGTATAATAAAAAATCTGATTGTATGCACCGTAAAACTAAGTGTATATGCTATGTATAAGTGAGGAGACAACTTATATACAATATGACGTCATTTCTACACGATGTATATTAGTTTGCTCTATACTGACTATAAAAAGCAAGGCCCAGCTCCAGCCGGCTGACCCTTTATGTAATAATTCCCTATTTTTATGATGGATTGCCCTTTAATGTATTAAGCTTTTTACATAATCGTGACACAACTTATTTCTCAAAGGACTAAGTTGAAATATAAGAAAAATGAGAATATATAACTCATAAAAGCAATTTTTCCATAATCCTTCTTTAAAGTTTTACTTTTTGAGAGTTAATTTGAAATAAAATATTTTCAACTAAAATTAAAATTTTCAGAAACTTCCACAAAACTTCCATAAATCACAATTTTCTTCCTATTACTCCCTCTGTCCAAGTTTATGGGAAGGTTCTTAAATTTTGAAGGGCAAACTTCTTAATATTGATGGAGAATTCAAATTTAGAATCTTTTAGTTTTTGAAATATAATTTATCTATTTATAAACTAGTACTATAAGTCACAATATTTAAAAATTTAAAATATTTAAAAGATACATGAAAAAAAAATTATAGTCAAAAGGTGACTTCGAAAGCGAAAGCGGTCACATAAAATAGGACTAATTAAACCCAATGACTGAAGTAAGATTTTAACTAAGGGGTATCAAAATATAAATAAGTAAAGATATAAAAAAACTTAATGAGATGACATATATACATAAAAAATAATTTTGCCCATCTATATAGTGTAACTTTTTGGTGAAGGAGTATTGATACCCCTTGACATTACTTAAGTCTGCCCCTGATTAGACTTTCTTAGTTTGCTTAATGGATTTTGTAAGGAAGAGTTTAAATATTTAAAATATATTCTCTTCAATATTGAGATACGCGAATTAGAGATAAACAATAGATTTGGTAATTACACTCATCATGCTTTAGGCATATACTTGAGTGAGTCAACTAAAGCATATGCTTTAGGCCCCCAAAAATGAAGGCCCCATTTTTTAATTTTTTTTGTAATATTTGTATTATTATTATTATTATTATTATTATTATTATTATTACCAAGATACTGGTTTTGCTTCTAATTTAACATTCGATAGAGGTTTTTCAGTTAAAATGAGGTTACTTAATAATAGTCAATTTAATATAAGGCATATAATAATAATAAAATATTAATTTGATGAGGGACAACACTAACATACTCCGTAAGTATAATTTAACTAGAGTGGTTAAAGTCCTATTACTCACAAGTCACAAGTCAGCCTGGGTATTGAGCGCGCGAGCGGAGCCGAATCGAGCTTTATATCATATCGAGTCGAGCTTTGCTAGAGTTTGACCGAGCCCGAGTTGAGCTAGAGCCGACTTTTTTTTTATCTCCCCATACTTAAAAATATAAAAATAATATTTTAATTTTCCTTTTGAACATACACATAAATAAGGATAGATGTACTAGTTTACCAATTATTAATTATTGCATTAAAATATTAAATATCACGTAGACTCTAATTTATTTGATAATTGAGCCTAATAAATAAAAGTTTTATTTTCTTAAAAAAAGCCACACGATAAATTAAACTAATCAAGTCGAGTCGAGCCGAGCTAAACCTTAACTAAAATCGAGCCGAGCCGAGCTAAATCTTAACTAAAATCGAGCAGAACCGAGTCTATTTTCTTCTAAATCTTTAAAATTTTCAGAAAAAATGTGGGGTTTTACTATTTTTTTTAATAAATATTTGGTGCTTGTTTTTAGATAATATTTGTGGGTTTTAACTGTTTCTTGAAAGTGGTGTTTAAGAAAAAGTTAAAAATACTTGTTGCATGTTGAGTTTATTCTGTTTTTTAGTTTAGGGTTTTAGAGGTGAAAAATTGATTGTAATATGAATATTAGTGTTTTGAAATCACTAAATTTAGTAAAGGACTTAATGGGTTTGCTAGAGGTGATTTTTTTCTTAAAAGGGGTTTCAAGATTTCTGAATTCAGGGTTAGGTACAATTTGATTCAACTGTTTTTGACGATATTTTGCTATTTTGCTTAAATGGGTTTGTAAAAGATTTGATTTTTAAATGATTCTTGATTAATTTAATGCTTTCTTGGTCTTATTTGATAACATATGAATGTAAAGCAGGGAGCTTGTAATTTGGCTATAAGTTAAAAATGGGTTGGAAAAGTTATCAAAAACAGATTCATCAATGGAGAATTTTCCGAGGCGATAATGTAAGCTCATTCGTTATTGTTTCCGTGGCTGATTCAATTTTTTTACCGACTTTGTATCCTGTCCTTTTTTTTTTTTTTTTGGGAAAATATTCAGGTCATGATTATTAGAGGAAAAGATAAAGGCGAGACTGGTACCGTTAAGCGTGTCATACGTACTCAAAATCGTGTAATTGTTGAGGGCAAAAACCTGGTTAGCATTTTTTTACACATAACTTTACACATATCTGAACATATCATGTCGTTGATATGTGAATTCTGAACTCAAATATCTCACGTGCCACATCAGCAGAAGCAGTTAGCAGTTAGTGCCCTGTCAGCAGAGTTAGTTAACAGTTAGGTAGTTATGCTAGCTGGAGGAATCTTAATCTGTTAAGAGGGATTACTCTTGTGTATTGTATATACCAATTCATTACTATATCATTGTTAGAGTATAAATACATGTGAGAAACCCCAATTACAATCATCAAATAAAATACATTTTCCTTCTATATTTCTTGACTCCATTTCTATCTCTTTATCATAGTCTTAGCTCGGACTTCTCTGTTAAGTCCCTCACCAGCCTACAAACCCTCGAATTCATCTGTGATTCCTGGATTTGTGTTAACAGTGGTATCAGAGCTGTACGCTCCTCGGTAACAATGGCGAAGAATTCGAAATCTAATGAGAGTTCATCAACTGAAGTAAGTGAATTAAAGGAGATGATGCAGAAACTAATTGGGGAAATTGGTACTCTGAGTGGGGAAGGGTCCCAATTGAAGAAACTGGATCAAACAGTAGGAGAACTGAAAGAACAATTGGGTAATTCAAAGGGAAACAAAGGAGAAGAAATTCATGCTCGAAGAGATAAAGAGCCTGGTACATCTATGGATAGGTACTCAGAGGAAAGGGAAGATGGAATTTTTCCGAAAGAGAAAAGCCCTGCAAATTTCAATAACTCATATTTTTCAAGATTGTCCAAATTGGAGTTCCCAAAGTTTTGTGGAGAAGATCTTCGATCTTGGCTATACAAAGTTGATCAATTTTTCACCATTGATGATATTCCTCCAAGTCAAAGAGTAAAGATTGCAGCAGTACACATGGAAGGGGATGCAATACAGTGGCATCAAGCTTACATGAGAACTAGAAGATACTCTACACCCCCTACTTGGAGTGATTATGTTTTAGCATTAATAGAAAGATTTGGGTCTGATTATGATGACCCCATGGAGGAATTAAAACAGATAACCCAAACTGGTAGTGTACAAGAGTATCAAAAACAAATGGACAGAATTCTTACTAGAGTTAACATTGAACCAGAAAATGCATTGAGTTGTTTTTTGGGTGGGTTGAAACCAAACTTGAATAAGGTAGTAAGAATGGCAAATCCTCAATCATTGTATGAAGCTTATAAACTGGCTAGAATGCAGGAATCCTTAAATGAAGAGAATGCTAAGGAATATAGACAATCTGCTACAAATACCAACCATAAACCTGCATATAAAACTGCTTTTGACAACAAATACCCATCCAAACCACTGTTACCCAACCCAAGAAATGACTACCCTTATAAACAATTCAGAAATGACACTACAAATCAGCCTAGAAATACAACTAGGAGGACTTTGAGTATGGAGGAAATGAATGATAAGAGGGCAAAAGGATTATGCTACTTTTGCAATGAAAAGTATGTACTTGGGCATAAATGTAAGAATGTTAAGCAGCTGTATATTATTGAAGTAGAAGAACAGGAAGACATACCAGATCAAGAAGAAGAAAGTGAAGAGCAAGCTCTTGAGTTAGACCCACAGATGGAACAAATGGCTATATCTGTACATGCCTTGAATGGGTCGTTGGGGTTCAAAACCATGAGAGTCACTGGTTACCATGCTAAAAAACCATTACACATATTGATAGACAGTGGGAGTACCCATAACTTCATTGATGAAGAATTGGTTAATCAGTTGGGGTGTCTTACTCATCCTACTACTCCTCAGGTAGTAGCTGTCGCTAATGGAAACATGATGAAGGTTGATAGAGGGTGTCAGCTTTCTTGGCTATTGCAGGGAGCTGAATTTACAGCTGATTTCTTGTTATTACCATTGGGTTCATGTGATGTAGTGCTAGGAGTGCAGTGGTTATTAACTCTAGGTGATATCAAAATGAACTTTGGATCTCTTACCATGGAATTCAAGTATCAAGGGAAGAGGCATGTCCTAAGAGGTGCAGGAAATCAAATCAAAGCTTCTGGTGCTGCTAAGCTGGCCAAGATTGCAGGTAATCACTCTCAGTTGGCCATGATTCAAGTAATGCCTTGTGGTAGTAGTATTGGGCAGTGGTACTCCCTTGAAGCCAAGGAAACTGCTGATAAGAATCCTAAGCTTTCAAAATTGCTAAGCGAGTTCAGTGAGTTGTTTAAAGAGCCTACTACACTACCACCATCTAGAGGTGTTTTCGATCATAGAATTGAGTTGCAACCTGGGACTGAACCAATCAGTAAAAGACCTTATAGGTACCCTGCTGTTAAGAAAGATATCATTGAGAGCTTAGTGCAACAAATACTAGAACAAGGAACAATTCAGCCTAGTTGTAGCCCATTTGCATCACCGGTAGTTTTGGTGGGAAAGAAGGATGGTACATGGAGGTTGTGTGTGGATTATAGAGATTTGAACAAGCACACTGTTAAGAACAAATTTCCTTTTCCCATTGTGGAAGATTTGTTGGATGAACTAGCAGGATCAAAGATTTTTTCTAAGATAGATCTAAGGTCTGGCTACCACCAGTTAAGAATGGCCACCAGTGACATACCAAAAACTGCATTCAGAACTCATTCAGGCCACTTTGAGTACCTTGTGATGCCTTTTGGATTATCAAACGCACCAGCTACATTCCAAGGGTTAATGAACACTGTTTTTCATGCATTCCTGAGAAAGTATGTCTTGGTTTTCTTTGATGACATACTTATATACAGTAAGGGGATAGAAGAGCACTTAATACACTTGAGAGCAGTGTTCAATGAGATGAAGAAACACCAGTTGTTTGCTAAGCAAAGTAAGTGTTTTTTTGGGGTACAGAGGATAGAATACTTGGGACATTTCATTACTGCAGAAGGAGTTTCAACCGACCCTCAAAAGATTGAAGCTGTGAAGAATTGGCCCCTCCCTACTACTATTAAGCAGTTAAGGGGATTCTTAGGATTGGCTGGATATTACAGGAGGTTCATAAGAGGATTTGGGTTGATAAGTAGACCTTTAACAGACTTGCTCAGGAAGGACAACTTTAAATGAAATTCAGCAGCTACTGAAGCTTTTCAACAACTTAAAAAAGCTTTAACTGAAGCTCCAGTGCTGGCACTTCCAGATGCTAGCAAGACCTTTATTATTGAGACAGATGCAAGTGGTTACGATATTGGGGCTGTTCTAATGCAAGAAGGGCACCCCGTAGCCTTCATTAGCAAAGCTCTTTCACCTAGGCATGCTGCCTTATCAGTGTATGACAGAGAGCTTTTGGCGATAGTCCATGCTGTAACTAAGTGGTCTCAGTACCTGTTGGGACAGAAGTTCATAATCAGAACTGACCAGAAAGCATTAAAGTTCCTGATGGAACAGAAGTTGCATACTAATTCTCAGCTTATGTGGCTAACAAAATTGATGCCTTTTGACTATGTTATTGAATACAAAAAAGGAGTGGAAAATAAAGTTGTGGATGCTCTTTCAAGGGTATCTGGTGCTGAATTACTAGCATTGGTTATCTCTGCCACTGATTCTGAATTATTAGAAGCCATCACTAATAGCTGGAGTGCAGATTCTGAGCTGAAAACACTTGTGGAACAGTTACAAATGAACCCTGCAGGTCACTTGCAGTATACCTGGACTAACAACCAACTAAAAAGGAAGGGCAAACTGGTGGTGGGAAATATACCACAACTCAGAAGAAGTATTATTTCTCTCTGGCATTCTACTTTACAAGGTGGACATTCGGGTGTGGATCCAACCTTGAGAAGATTAATGACTCTATTCTACTGGAAGGGGATAAGAAAAGATGTCAAAAAATTTGTGCAAAACTGTGATACATGTCAAAAGAGCAAAGCTGATCTCGCTGCTTACCCAGGTCTGTTGCAACCTCTACCTATCCCTGATGTGGTATGGTCTCAAATTAGCATGGATTTTATTGATGGCCTACCCAAGTCTCAGGGTTATGAAGTGATACTGGTCATTGTAGACAGGTTAAGTAAATATGGCCATTTTATTCCACTCAAGCACCCATATTCAGCTCAATCTGTAGCAAAAGTGTTCTTGGAAGTGATTTATAAATTACATGGTCTGCCTGACACAATTACTAGTGACAGAGATGCTGTATTTTTGAGTACTTTCTGGCAAGAGTTATTTTCAATCCAAGGAGTGCACCTGAACACTTCTTCAGCTTACCACCCTCAATCAGATGGCCAAACTGAGGTGCTCAATAGATGCTTAGAAACATACTTAAGGTGCTTTTGTGCTGATGATCCTAGTAGGTGGTGTTCTTGCCTACATATGGCTGAGTATTGGTATAACACCTCATTCCATTCTGCAATCCAGACTACTCCATACGAGGCTTTGTATGGGAGACCTCCTCCATTGCATCTTCCATATCTCCCTGGTGAATCTGCATCAGCTGAGGTGGACAACGCCTTGATCAATAGAGAACTTAAGCTCCAACTACTTAAGCATCATCTCTCTAGAGCTCAACTGAGGATGAAACAACAAGCCGACTTACACAGATCCGAGAGAAGTTTTAATGTTGGTGATTGGGTCTATTTTAAGGTCCAACCTTACAAGCAGATTACTATATCATCTCAGCCATTTCACAAGTTAGCAGCCAAGTATTATGGCCCATTTCAGATTGCCAAAAGGGTGGGGCCTGTAGCTTATACCTTGTTGTTCCTAGCTTCAGTGAAGATACACCCAACAGTCCATGTTTCATTACTAAAGAAGTGCCATGAGGTGCCTGATAGGATCTCCTACCCTCCCGTCATTGACATTGCTAATCCCTGATGTTAGGCTAAAAGTGCATATATTTTAGTATTAGTTACATCATATTTTGGTGTTTTTGTGGATTGTTTTAGTGTGAACAATAGTATTTTGTACTTATATTGGGTGTTTGAATGTGTAGGAATCAAATGGTATGAAAAGAGTGTTAAAGTGTGATGATTTGGAGCAAAATTGAAGTTAATTTACAGCGTTGTAAGGTGTCAAGGCCGTGGATTAGCCATGAAAGAAATTTGAAGACGAAATGTCACGGCCCAGCCATCATAAATCCATGATTCAGCCATGAAGTTGAAAGCAGAATTTCGCAAGTGCATGGCCCAGGCATCGTAAGGCCATGCTCCAGCCATGAGGCAAATTTTCTGGCGAAAAGTGGCGAGGGGCAAACTTGTCCACGAGTTTCACACGAGGTATAAAAGGTTTTCTAACCTATTTTCAGCCCACAACTTGACTTGGGAGAGCAAGACCACCATTGTTGAAGCATTTTGGAGCTTGGAAACGCATCAAAGCCATTGGAACTGAAGAATCAAAGAGTTTTTCTCAACTTTTCTTATTCTCTTTCTTATGGGTGTTGTTTTAACTATGAATTCATTATTGTTTAATACAATTATGAGTGGCTAATTCACCCATTCTAGGGTTGATTGAACCACTCCAATACTTATGTGCTATGAATATTTATTTTGATGAATAAAACTTGAGAATTCTTCCTATCTAAGTGTTTATGTTTTGATTGCTATTGATTGGAAAGGCCGCCAATTGATTGTTCCCATTATTCATGTGTGTCTAGGGATAGATTCATAGGTTTGGGTTAAACACTTAGCAATATTTCAATCTAAAACCAAGGTATTACTTAGATTGTCAATAAGGTGATATGTGACCATTGACCCTGATTGTGGACAATACTTGTAGTCTTATCTATCTTCATTAGTTAATTGGAAAATTAGTTAGTGAAAGTTACAGTTATTACACGGAAGTGAATAGTTGTGAATTTGGAGCAAGTGTTCAATAGGAAGAACCAAGTTGAATTCGTTAAATCATTATTCTAATACATAGGTAGGAGTTGGGTAGATCAATCCTAGGCTTTACATCCTTGAATCAATTTTATTCTCTATTAATTGTTGTTTATTATATTATTAATTTTTATTACTTAGTTGTTACTACACCATCAACCTTAAATCAAACACCCTTATAAGTTAGTTGATAGGTAAATCAGTTAGAAAAACAATTAGATTTCGAGTGTTCCCTGTGGGATTCGACCTCGGGACTTTAAGTACCGAGCTATATTTGCTGCGACCGCTTAGTCCCTTTTATAGGGCGTAGTTGGGCGTGATCAAATTTTGGCGCCGTTGCCGGGGAACACAGTGTTATTTAGTTGTTAAAATAACTAGTTTTATTTCTCGATTGACTTCACTTTTGTCATCTTGAGTTAACTCTTTGGAATTTGTGTGTTTCAGGTGTATGCGTAAAACAAGATCTCAGTCTGCAGAGTTGAAACCGTTTGACCCAGAGATTGAGAGGACATTCCACGCCTTAAAAAGGGCGAATACTGTTGGCAATACACTTAGAAAATCAGAAACCAAAGATATTGAGATGGCTGCGGATTTGGCACTTAATGCTTTTGCTCAGCCTGTGGCTGGAAACTTGGCTTCTGCTATTCGGCTTCCGGAATTTGAAGCTGAAAGTTTTTACATCACCCAAACCATGGTCAGTCTGTTGTCCAATGCTGGACTTTTTGCGGGTAAATTGACTGATGATCCTCAAAAGCATTTGAAAAAGTTCATGAGGGTGTGTGAAACTCAGAAGCATGCTCGAGTTCCGGCTGAGGTCGTGCGATTGATGTTATTCCCGTTTTCTTTGACGGATGATGCTAGTGACTGGTTTGATTCTTTGCCAGTCAATTCTATCACTTCGTGGGATGACTTGGTGATCAAGTTCATGAAGAAATTTTTCCCACCAAACAAAACTGCGAAGTTGGTTGACGAAATACTCATGTTCAGGCAGACCCCGCTCGAGACTCTGCCAGAAGCTTGGGAGAGGTTCAAGAGCTGCTTGCGAAAGTGTCCCCATCATGGAATTCCTGATCAGATGTTGGGACAAAGAATTTACATGGGCATGAGTGATCAAATCAAGGGCAACTTAGATGCAGCTGCTGGAGGAGCATTCTTGAGTAAAACATTTACTGAAGCAAAAGCTCTCCTCGATACCATGGCTCAAAATTCAGGCTGGTTGACTAGAGATGCATCTGCTGGTTCAGGCCCAAAGGTTTTGGCTGCTGGAATTGATAATGGGGTTGAAGAGCAAATGTCGAGGCTGCAGACTACACTGGATGTGGCCTTGAAACAATTTAATGAAAACATGCTGAAACCCGTTAATCAAGTGGACACACCTGATCCTGGTAATTTTGCTGACTCTGATTTATTAGGTTATACTGAAGATGCCAATTTTCTGAATTATGGGCAGAGGCAGCAATACAATCAGCAGGCTCCAGTTAGACAGGCACAACAACCAGCTCCATACAACACTGCCAGACAGCAGGGACAACAAGTTCCTTACCAGAGACAAGCAGCTTATAATAACCAGCATGCAGTATTACCTACACAGCAGGCTAACGATATAGCTGACATTAAGAGTATGGTGCAGTCCATGGTGGGAGTACACAAGAAGCTGCAAGATCAAGTTACAGCCCATGACACTGCCATTAAGGGAATAGAGACACAGTTGGGACAATTAGCCATTGCTCTGAACAATAGACCTCAGGGTACCTTGCCAGGAGACACAAAGGTAAATCCAAAGGATGCAAATCCTAACCAAGTGATGGCAGTCAGCTTGAGGAATGGTAGAGATTTAGACAAAGAGCAAGAATTGGCTAAGGAAGAGGTGCCCAATGCGCCAAAAGCTAACCCTGTGGATGTTCCAGCTGAAGTTGGTGACAAGGATGAAGCTGAAAAGGAGATTACACCTGACCCTGTGATTAAACCAACTGAGAAGGTAAATGAAGAGGTAAGTGTAAAGCGTAAGACACCACCCCCCCCCCATACCCCCAAAGGCTCGTAAAACAGCAAAAAGAGAACCAGTACAAGAAATTCATTGATATGCTTAAACAATTACATGTTAACATTCCTTTACTTGAAGCAATTAGAGATGTACCTGGTTATGCTAAAATGCTAAAAGATCTTTTGTCTAGAAAGTTTGATTTTCAGGATCTGGCTACGGTCACTCTGACTCACACTTGCAGCGCTGTGGTGACTAAACCTGTGGCGCAAAAGCTGGCAGACCCAGGTAGTTTTACTATACCTTGCACGATTGGTAAGCACACTTTTGCTAGAGCCTTACTTGATTTAGGAGCTAGTATAAATTTGATGCCTCTATCTATCTATAAAAAGCTTGGTATTGGCAGAGCTAGACCCACCTCTATGAGTCTTCAACTAGCTGATAGGAGTGTTAAGCGACCTGCAGGGATTTTAGATGATGTTCTAGTGCAAGTAGATAAATTTGTGTTCCCTGCAGACTTTGTAATTCTTGATTGTGCAGTTGATGAGGATACCCCTATCATTTTAGGGAGGCCTTTCCTTGCTACAGGGAAGGCTATTATAGATTGTGAGGCTGGTGAGATGAAGATGAGGTTAAATGACGAGGAGGTGACTTTTAGTGTTCAAAAATCTATGAGGAGACCTAGTGAATTTGCTAATTGTTCCATGGCTAATGTCTTAGAGGTAGACGAATTTAAGGATGATGAGTCTTACTATCCCACTGACCCACTAGAAGCTTGTATTATGAATATGGACATCTCTGATGGCGAGGAATGGGATGAGACTATATTGGCCTTAGAAGGGCGCGGGTTTTGGCATAAAGAACCACGATTTGAGTCACTTGATTTGGCTAATAGGATAGCGCCACCCGCAAAACCATCTATAGAGGAGCCCCCTCAGTTGGAGCTCAAACCATTGCCCGAGCACCTGAAATATGTTTTTCTGGGACCTAACTCTACTTTGCCTGTTATTATCTCATCTAGTTTGTCAGGTATGCAGGTAGAAAGGTTAATGCAGGTTTTGAAAGAGTGCAAGCAGGCGATTGGATGGACTATTGCTGACATCAAAGGAATAAGCCCAGCTTTTTGCATGCACAAGATCCTGTTGGAGGAGGGTGCTAAACCTTCAATAGAGCATCAAAGAAGGCTAGTCCCGAACATGAAAGAGGTAGTCAAGAAGGAAATAATAAAGTGGCTGGATGCAGGTATTATCTTTGCAATTTCTGATAGTCAATGGGTAAGTCCAGTCCAGTGTGTGCCAAAGAAAGGTGGGATGACTGTGGTTAAAAATGAGAACAATGATCTAATCCCCACTAGAACTGTAACTGGCTGGCGAATTTGTATGGATTATAGGAAGTTGAATAAAGCTACTAGGAAAGATCACTTCCCCCTTCCCTTTATTGATCAGATGCTTGACAGATTGGCAGGGAGGTCCCATTTTTGCTTTTTAGATGGTTACTCGGGGTATAACCAAATTCATATTGCCCCTGAGGACCAAGAGAAAACTACCTTCACATGTCCCTATGGCACCTTTGCTTTTCGAAGGATGCCCTTTGGTCTATGTAATGCGCCTGCCACCTTCCAAAGGTGTATGATGGCTATCTTTACGGACATGGTAGAGGATATTATGGAAGTATTTATGGATGACTTCTCTGTGGTAGGTAACTCTTTTGATGAATGTCTAACTAATCTTGAGAGAGTGTTGAAAAGGTGTATTGAAACTAATCTTGTGCTTAATTGGGAGAAGTGCCATTTTATGGTACAAGAGGGGATAGTCTTGGGGCACCAAGTGTCAAGTAGAGGGATTGAGGTTGATAAAGCCAAAGTAGAGGTAATTAAGGAGTTGCCTGAACCCACCTCGGTGAGGGCGATTCGAAGCTTTTTAGGCCATGCTGGTTTCTATAGGAGGTTTATTAAGGACTTCTCTAAAATTTCTCACCCCTTGTGTAAATTGCTTGAAAAGGATCACCCCTTTGTTTTTTCTGATGAGTGCAGGTTAGCTTTCAAGGAGCTAAAGGAGAGGTTGGTGTCAGCACCGATCATTGTAGCACCTAATTGGGAGGAACCCTTTGAGTTGATGTGTGACGCAAGTGACTATGCTGTGGGTGTCGTGCTTGGGCAAAGAAAAGATAAAATAATGCACCCAGTCTACTATGCCAGTCGCACACTAAATGGAGCACAACTGAATTACACCACTACTGAGAAGGAGATGCTAGCGGTAGTATTCGCCTTTGACAAGTTCCGCTCTTACCTACTTGGTTCGAAGGTGGTGGTGTATACAGACCATGGTGCAATCCGGTACTTGGTGGAGAAAAAGGACTCTAAGCCCCGTTTGATACGGTGGGTGTTGCTGTTACAAGAGTTTGATCTGGAGATCCGTGATCGTAAAGGTACTGAGAACCAGGTTGCAGACCATTTGTCTAGACTTGAAGGAGCTGAGAAGCGAGTTGAGGAAGGTGAGATTTGGGAAAACTTTCCAGATGAACAATTGTTGGCTACTACAGTAGAAGAAATCCCATGGTACGCTGATATTGCAAATTATCTGGTAAGTGAAATAATTCCTCATGATTTTGACTCGGCGAAAAAGAAAAGGTTCTTGTATGAATGTAGATCTTATTTTTGGGATGAACCTTATTTGTTTAAGATATGTGTTGATAACATGATCCGGAGATGTGTCCCCGAGATAGAGCAATCTTCCGTTTTGTAGGCATGTCATTCCTCACCTTATGGAGGACATTTTGGAGGGACCCGGACAGCTGCTAAGGTATTGGAAGCGGGCTTCTTTTGGCCTACTTTGTTCAAGGACGCTAACATTTGGGTCCGAGCTTGTGATGAGTGCCAGAGGACTGGCAATATCTCTCGTCGTCATGAGATGCCTATGAAACCAATCTTGGAGGTTGAGGTATTTGACGTGTGGGGGATAGATTTCATGGGTCCATTTGTTAGCTCCTATGGGAACAAGTAAATACTTGTAGCAGTAGATTACGTCTCCAAGTGGGTCGAGGCTGCTGCTCTCCCTACTAATGATGCTAAGGGAGTTACTCAGTTCCTTAAAAGGAATATCTTCTCTAGGTTTGGTACTCCTCGGGCTATCATTAGTGATGGAGGAAGTCATTTTTGCAACCAAGTGTTCAAGAGGTTACTGGAAAAATATGGTGTTCATCATAAAGTTACCACACCTTACCACCCGCAGACCAGCGGGCAAGTTGAGGTCTCAAATAGGGAGATTAAAAGTGTGCTTCAAAAGACTGTAAATGCTACCAGGACTGATTGGGCAAGGAAGCTGGATGACGCCTTATGGGCTTATAGGACTGCTTACAAGACACCTATAGGGATGACTCCCTACAAGATGGTGTTCGGGAAGGCATGTCACTTGCCTGTAGAGTTAGAGCATAGAGCTTTGTGGGCTCTTAGGAGAGTAAATTTGAATTATGACTCTGCAGCTTCTGGCAGGATCAACGAGCTGCATGAACTTGAGGAGAGACGCTTTAACGCTTATGAGAGTGCGAGACTGTACAAGGAGAGGATGAAAAACTTGCATGACAAGAGGATAATAGATAGGAGCTTTGAACCGGGTGAACAGGTATTGCTTTATAATTCTATACTTCGTTTGTTCCCTGGTAAGCTTAAGTCGAGGTGGTCTGGACCATTTAAGGTTGTGCAAGTGGCACCTCATGGAGCTGTGGAAGTAGAGACCGAAGATGGGTCAAGACGCTTTAAGGTAAACGGGCAAAGGTTGAAAAGTTACTATGGAATGGAAGAAGAGGTCAAGGTGATCTCTGTCTGGTATTTTTACGAGTGATTGAAGCTTGCATAATGTCGTGCCACGACTTTAAACAAGGCGCTGTTTGGGAGGCAACCCAAAATTTTACCGCTTTATATTTAGTTTTAATTTAAAGTTAAAAATAAAAAAATAGAAAAAAAAAATCAAAAATAATAAAAAAAAAAAATTTTGAGTTAGATTTTAGCACATTTAATGTACTAATATTTGTTTGTGGAGGTGTTTTGCAGGTTGGAAGATAATTTGAAGAATAAGGAATTGATGTTTTTTTTAGGTGCAATGAAGAAAAAAAAAACTCATGCTGATGTTAGGCTAAAAGTGCATATATTTTAGTATTAGTTACATCATATTTTGGTGTTTTTGTGGATTGTTTTAGTGTGAACAATAGTATTTTGTACTTATATTGGGTGTTTGAATGTGTAGGAATCAAATGGTATGAAAAGAGTGTTAAAGTGTGATGATTTGGAGCAAAATTGAAGTTAATTTACAGCGTTGTAAGGTGCCAAGGCCGTGGATTAGCCATGAAAGAAATTTGAAGACGAAATGTCACGGCCCAGCCATCGTAAATCCATGATTCAGCCATGAAGTTGAAAGCAGAATTTCGCAAGTGCATGGCCCAGGCATCGTAAGGCCATGCTCCAGCCATGAGGCAAATTTTCTGGCGAAAAGTGGCGAGGGGCAAACTTGTCCACGAGTTTCACACGAGGTATAAAAGGTTTTCTAACCTATTTTCAGCCCACAACTTGACTTGGGAGAGCAAGACCACCATTGTTGAAGCATTTTGGAGCTTGGAAACGCATCAAAGCCATTGGAACTGAAGAATCAAAGAGTTTTTCTCAACTTTTCTTATTCTCTTTCTTATGGGTGTTGTTTTAACTATGAATTCATTATTGTTTAATACAATTATGAGTGGCTAATTCACCCATTCTAGGGTTGATTGAACCACTCCAATACTTATGTGCTATGAATATTTGTTTTGATGAATAAAACTTGAGAATTCTTCCTATCTAAGTGTTTATGTTTTGATTGCTATTGATTGGAAAGGCCGCCAATTGATTGTTCCCATTATTCATGTGTGTCTAGGGATAGATTCATAGGTTTGGGTTAAACACTTAGCAATATTTCAATCTAAAACCAAGGTATTACTTAGATTGTCAATAAGGTGATATGTGACCATTGACCCTGATTGTGGACAATACTTGTAGTCTTATCTATCTTCATTAGTTAATTGGAAAATTAGTTAGTGAAAGTTACAGTTATTACACGGAAGTGAATAGTTGTGAATTTGGAGCAAGTGTTCAATAGGAAGAACCAAGTTGAATTCGTTAAATCATTATTCTAATACATAGGTAGGAGTTGGGTAGATCAATCCTAGGCTTTACATCCTTGAATCAATTTTATTCTCTATTAATTGTTGTTTATTATATTATTAATTTTTATTACTTAGTTGTTACTACACCATCAACCTTAAATCAAACACCCTTATAAGTTAGTTGATAGGTAAATCAGTTAGAAAAACAATTAGATTTCGAGTGTTCCCTGTGGGATTCGACCTCGGGACTTTAAGTACCGAGCTATATTTGCTGCGACCGCTTAGTCCCTTTTATAGGGCGTAGTTGGGCGTGATCAATCCCCATTGCCCCAATCCTGAATTAATACTGCAAAGAAGAATGGTGAAGAAGGGCAACAAGGCAGTAGTTCAAGTCTTAGTCAAATGGACAGGGTTATCCGCAGATAGTGCCACTTGGGAGTACATGAATGATTTGAAAACCAGGTTTACATCCTTTGATCCTTGTGGTCAAGGATCTTCTTCAGGGGGAAGTGTTGATATGTGAATTCTGAACTCAAATATCTCACGTGCCACATCAGCATAAGCAGTTAGCAGTTAGTGCCCTGTCAGCAGAGTTAGTTAACAGTTAGGTAGTTATGCTAACTGGAGGAATCTTAATCTGTTAAGAGGGATTGCTCTTGTGTATTGTATATACCAATTCATTACTATATCATTGTTAGAGTATAAATACATGTGAGAAACCCCAATTACAATCATCAAATAAAATACAGTTTCCTTCTATATTTCTTGACTCCATTTCTATCTCTTTATCATAGTCTTAGCTCGGACTTCTCTGTTAAGTCCCTCACCAGCCTACAAACCCTCGAATTCATCTGTGATTCCTGGATTTGTGTTAACAGTCATATATCTTTGTGAGCCTATTGATGTGCTTATTTTCATAACATGAAACTAACTGTATTTAGTGTAGACAAAAAGTATCTAGTGTACTAGTTTAGTACTGCAGAAACTTGAGAACTAGGGTACTTTGATAGTTTCACAGGTAATTTCCTGGGGACGTTTTGTCGATGCTACTAACTTCTTAAGCTTTGCTACTGTAAAAGGGATGGCTTGACCAAAAAAAAAAGGATAAAGAGTTCTTGAGCCTTAAGTTTTGTATAGTCATCTATTCTGTTTTATGAGTATACCTACAATGTCGGGGGTATTCAACTGTTAAGTTTCATGCTGGAGGCATCATAACTGTGTTTGTCTGACGTTGGATATATGCTCAAAGTGAAGGGTTTCTATTGTAGAATTGAGGACTTGGACTCAGATTATGCCGAATTTGAAAGTTTTTTGTAAGAGTTTCTTAAGTGTTAAACAACAACAACAACAAGAGCACATACACTCGACAACTACTCACCCCTCCACCCTAATACTCGACCTCCATGCGCCCCTATCTAAGGTCATGTCCTCGGTGATCTGCATCTGGACCATGTTCTGACGAATCACCTCAGCCCAGTTCTTCTTCGGTCTACCTCTACCTCTCCGTAGACCTAGCACTACCAACCTCTCACACCTCCTAACCGGAGCATCGACACCATGGTTATCCGTAGAGTTTCTTATGTGTTATCCTTTCAATTTTTTTTCTATTACACAAAATGGATAATTTTCTTTGTAATATTTGTGGTGAAATACATGTGTTTTGATAACCATGGTGTCTGCGCGCTTGCGCGTACCTCGACTAATTCCACTGGGTACCTACTACCTCCCACCCATATAGGTACCTGACAACTTCATCCGCCAAGGCTTGGACAAATGGGAAGACATCACCTAGTGGTTTCACTGCTGACTATACTGGGTTTATGCCTGTTAATTGTTGCTGTAAATGTAATCCAATAGCCTCTTAGGGATCATTTGGTTTCTTTGCATTAAAATAATTAATTCTGGTATAAAATTCTCCATTGCTAATAAAATGTTTGGTTCTCTGGGTAAAACTTTGCGTTACTATAACAATGTTTGGTTACCATTTTTTTTCAATGGATAATTTTTGTATAGCAATATTTAGGAGTCTATAGGATAGAATGTAACGATGAATATATGTATCAACATTAACTAGCAATAGCTCTATTTAAGAAAAAAACAAGAGCGCCTAAAATAGTTGCATCTCTGATATAGTAAATGCGGGATGTACTTTAGCAAAAAGTAAATGCAGGATGTTTTTTCTTTCAAATTTCCGTGTTGAGCCTTGGAGGTATGATCTGATTTCAACTGGAAGAAGAAATGAAACTTCGCAAGTTTAGAGAACTAAGAATCAGCTGTAAATTGAACTGTCTGATGCAACCTTAATGTAGGGGGTTCATTTAAAACAAATTGTTGAAATATATTTGATGGATTATGGTGCAGTTTGAATAAATTTAATTTTAAATTTGGATTATGAGTCAAACTTAGATGTTGCATGGATCAGGAGAGACCAAGAGTATGGTTATGTTCTTCTGTTCCTTCCCTGTGTTTCATCTAGGAGTAAAACATGGAAAGATGCCTTTTAATCTGTTTTTTTTTTTTTTTTTTTTTTTTTTTGGGTGAAGAAAGGGATGGGTTGTTTTTTGGGATGGGGAATGGAAGCCGAAAGCTGGGATGAGACGGATTAGTTTGCACAACTTTGACGAATATGTGCTGAGTTGTTGCTTGGCCAATAGGTGCTTGTTTGATGTTATTGCTTGCGATGTTCCTCCTTTTACCTTCAAGGAAAATGTTCACACAGTTGGTTCTACTTAATTTAAGTGTCTTATTACTCTGCCATGGTCAAAAATTTTATGTCTATTTGGCCGAGTCTCATACTCTTGGTCTGGATGTTTCTGTTACTTTGTGCAGCTGGTCCTAAGGATACTCCAATTGAGGTGGTTATGGAGAGAACATATGATCCAAAAACAGGAAAAGGCATGCCAGATCTCTAAGAAAATTATCTTTCTTTACATACCTCAATGTGGTGAAGGTGATGCAGAAGTACCTCATGCACTACTTCTGCGGAAACTGGGACAATAAGTTTATTTGTTTCATTTAAGAAATTATTGTATGACACTGTTTGGCTTTAGGCCAACTGAATTTGCTAGTGACTAAAAGTCAGACTGTTCTGTGTTTGATACTGATGTCTGAAATTAAAGCCAAGTGGTACCAACTCCCACAAGTTATCGCAAACGAGTATTCTCTAGTCGGAGAAAATGCATCCAATGTTCACTAACTCGATTCATACATATGTTAGTTCATGATTTTAACAGATGAATATCATTGGCTGCGATTGTTATGGCCAAAATGTTCTCAGCTGTTTGATTAGTCTTCCTGATAAAGTCCTGCCCAACCCCCCGCCCCTAGAAATTAGTGACTATGATACCTATTTTCCTGTGTTATTAGGTACTCAAGATGTAAATACAGATGACATTAGAGACATTAAAAAGATGGATAACATTAATGTACCAGTCTCATGTATAGCACAGGAATTTTTATCTAAAAAGGTAGGAAACCACACAGACAGACTACCTAAAAAGACCAAAAAGGAAAACTCAAGCAGGTAGATAATTTACAGCAGAAAGAGCAACAAAACGTTGCGCCTCAAAACAGAGGACAAAACTTTGAGGCCCAATCATTCATCAACAGTCAGCGCAAAGTTTCACCCCCAAGTCAACGCTGTACAGTGAGAAGGCAGTCCCACGCATCAAGAACCTTTCTTTAAAGCAGAATATGATCCATGCCGCACCACCTATCTGCTCAAAAGGGCTCATCAAAATCCACCGACGTGCTGTCTTTGAGGATTCCCGTATCTTCCAGGTGTGATGTTATTAGCAGGGGGTGCACCGCTTACACCTGGGCAATCTCTCGCCCAGTGTCCAGGCTGATGGCATTTGTAGCACTCACCAGAAGCACCACCAGCGCTCACTCCTGTAGTGGCAGGGTGAGCACTGCTTACACCAGGGCAATCTCTTGCCCAATGTCCAGACTGATGGCATTTATAGCACTCACCAGAAGCACCACCAGCGCTCACTCCCGAAGTTGCCCTGCTGCCAAAACCACCTCCATATGCCTGGCCCTGACCACCCATGATGCTTGGACAATTTGAAGCAGTATGGCCTGTGCCACCACAGCTATTACAGCTCGTATACATGCCTGCAGAACCAGTCGGAGCAAACTGCGAGCCAGTAAACTGATTTCCATATGAACTTTGCTGATTTCCTTGTAGTCCACTTTCTCTGCTGATAGTGCTATTGCCGCCACCATAATTTGCAACTGGGTTCATTGGTTCTCTGATTCTACTCCCAAATCCAGCATTATTCAACCCTGAACTTGGAGTTGCATTATCGGTCTTAGGAGGTAGAGTACTAGATTCCTGACCATTGATCTTGTCTATCAAGTCCAACAAAAACCTGGTCTCTGATTGGAAATTCAGTTTCTCTGCTTTGACCACTGTTGACTTAACACGCTGTTCATCACTAAATGTCTCTTCTTTCACTTTCAATTTAAAGATGAACTTGTTGAATAACACGTTACGAATTATTTCTGCAAATCTATCATCATCTTGCTCCTCATATTTTAAGAAATACAATTCTTTTGCAGATACACCCATGATCTGGTCACCACATTCCTGAAACGCAGTAACCCAAGTTAAGCCAGTATGGTCCTGAATCTGGAACTGAAGGATGTACCGATATTCGCATTCATCAACAGTCTGATCACAGCGGTCACACCGCCATTTTCCATCCCCATTATTTGTCACTTTTTTGTTGCACTGTCGATCTCCAATCATGAGGGGACATGCAGTATAGCAAAAATTGTCAACCTTTATAAACGAAACAGTGGCACTTATAGTGATCCAATCTGGTTTTTCGGAAGTGCCCAACCGTTCATCTTTGATTTGAGATATACTTTTTCGCACATCTGTCCGGCCAATGCTGCTCACTTCTCGGGACAGAGGCATTGACTGCATGTTCTTTCCCTCCCTTTCAAACCACGCCTTCAGATTCTGAGCTTCAGGAAAATCCGGTTCTATGAACAATTTGCTTGTAGATATAGTACCTATAGTTTTACCATTAAAGTCATTTACTCTACCAGCTTTGACTGCCAAAACAGGGAAAACTCCAGAATCGCACACACTCTGAAGTTCTTGACCTTCAGCATTGCAGAAATTTCCCCACAAAGTTAATTCAACACTTCTGCCAGACATGTCCTTCAGCTGGAGGACTCTTTTCTGAGTTTCCGTACCATTTTTCCTCATTATTGAACTAGATGGACTTATTGAACACACTACACCAATCACATCTACCACATTGTTGTTCTCCATGGCTTCAATATCACTAATTGGCCGAAAATGAAATTGTTGTTGAGGAATAGTCCTGTCATCCTCAAAACAAGGTTGAACTATTGAAGTGCTCTCGAGCATAATTTCATGATCATTTGGAAGGTGATTGAAAGCTTTCTGAGCTGGTCTCAGGCTACCTTTTGAAATTAAATATACTCTACCTGGCTCAATCTGGTGGTAAAATTGGTCAGCTACAGCATTAAAGCATGTTACCCTTATTTCTCCTCCATCAGAATCAAGAAGATCAAAAGAGAATACTTTCCCATCACCCCTTTGATTATTGTAGTGCCTGAGCTCCGCCTTCGCAGTTACCCTAGCCTTGATAGTCCACCGACCCTGATATGGATTGAGGGCAGCAATTGGAACAATCCTCGGAGGTGCTTCATTCTTGGTTATGGGTCCTCTATTTGCGTACATCGGAGGTGGTTGCTGATACGAAGACTGGGGAGGCTGCTGATAAGAAGGCTGAGGTGGTCGTACATAATTATTCAACGGAGAACGGGAAGATGCAGCACCAGGTTCTGCTTTGGGGTAGAGGGGTGCACTAGTTGAACTATATCGTCCAGAGTCGATATTGCTACCATAGGAACTATTGTAACCAATACTGCGGTTTGTCTCTGGAGATCGCATTCCTCCAGGCATATTTGATCTGGGAGCTGAGCCTGAAGTAGCAGAACTAGCAAAAAATGATTGAGGAGGGTTTCCACTTAGAGCACCTGGTTGATTGGTGGAAGGCTGCAGTGGGGCAGCTGGTCGTGGCACTGAAGGAGTACTACCAGGAGGGGGATAAGGAACTGGTTCTCCAATAAGATCATACGTCTCAAGTAAAATATCTAACTCAATGATAATGATGATTCTGTTTCAAGAAGTAGACAAGAAGTATCAATAAACAAGTACGATGCACAAATACAAAAAGTGAAATACATAAAATAAATATGTAGTTCCTTAATTGGAAAGTGTCACAAGAATTAATAGTATGGTATGGTTTATAGGTTAGCAGTTTGCTAAATATCTTTTAGAAAGCCAGTCTCAGAATGCATCAGTCAAAAGTGTCATGCTCACATAGAGGAAAAATTAATAATTAAGGTCTAACCGTGTACATATATGCTATGCTTCCTATCAGAGTCTAAGCAGTTTATGAAACAAAATGACAATCTTGAATTGTACAGAATTGTAGTCCTAATTGCAGGAGCATAAAATGTTATTCTGTTGAAAGACTATTTAAGACTTAAGTAACCCACAACGTTGCAATCCTGGCTGCAGAAGCAAAACCTTGATACTCAGGGAAAATCCAATCTACAAACCTTTAAGAAGTTTCAATACTGACGGCAGGAGCAAAACAGTCATTTAAGGAACTCAGTTATAATAGGAAAAAATTTATCATATTTCCAGAAGTTTAAACCCAAGTTGAGCCAATACTTGGATAAGGTTTATAAACCATCACATGGCAGAGAACGCAAAAAAGTCTGTTTTTTGCGGATTAATAGATCAGCTAAAGAAAACCCTAAGCAACTTAACTATAAGTAAGCACACAATAACAACATACTCGGTTTATTCCACTAGTAGGGTTTGGGAAGGGTGAGATGTACGGAGACCTTACCCCTACCTTGAATAAGATAGAAAGGTTGTTTCTGATAGACCTTTGACTCGAGCACGCAATAACAACTAATAACCACAATAACAGACACACAATAATTTCAAGAAACTATGATCTCCAATGTCCACTTACAGTTTGAATAGGCAAAAACCACTCAACAAAGATTTCCTATATTATTTTTATAGATTCTCGTGTGTTATATCACAGGGATCTCCTACGTCAAACGTCATCCAACTAAAAAAGCAATTATAATGGACAACAAAAACCAAATCTGCAAATTGCACAGACGTCAGCATTCTTCTCTCATTAATTTGATTCTCCGAAGCAGTAGTGAAATCCGTACAAAAAGTTCAAGCATGCAAATGACCACAACCACATAAATAAAACCTACTCCTACATTCCATTTTATATGAACCTTTTCTTTTGTAGAGTCAAACTGCATGAATTCAACCAAATGTTTAAGATGCATTATTTCACAATACTGACATGATAAGAGTTACAAGTCACAACTTACAGTACTTTTGGTATAGTTTTTGAAAATCTATGATTTTAATTTTAGAATATTTAAATTAAACTAATCCTATTTAGCTTCAAAGATCCATCAATCCGATGCTCGCAATGCAAAAAGGTTCACATAAATTGGAAGAGACTGAGGGAAGCAATTGATTTTCTCAAGAGCCCAATCAACCTATCCACAGCAAAAACATTTCTATGGTTTGTTTTAAACCACAAGTTTCAAAAATCTTCCTTTATTTCTTAAACATCATGCCCGGTCAAGTACATTCATATAAATTAAAACATAGCTTGTACACAAATTTCAATCATCCCAAATTTCAAGTATTTATATCTTAAAAATGACAAAAGCATGTCACTTCAACTCTCAAAAAGCAAAAACGTTCACATAAACTGAAACTGACGGAGGAAGCAATTAATTTTCTCAAGTATCAAACTAACATATTCCACAAACAAATAATACTACATCTTCCAAAAAACACAATTTCTATCATGCAATACGAAAAATCAAGCATATAAATCATAAAAACGACAAAATCAGGTAACTTTGAATCTCGAAAAGCAAACAGGTTCACATAAACTCGACCTGACAGACGAAGCAATCGATTTACTCAAAAGCCTAACAAACATATTCCTCAGACAAATTAGCACTATATGAAGCATTTAAATCATAAAAATGACAAGAACTGACATAAAAAAGGGTAAATTAAAATCAGTTACATGCGATTTTGGAGTAGTAGTATTCATAAACTTTTTGAATATCTACATTCTAATTTAATTTAGCTTCAAAGATAAGTCAATCTGACTCTTGAAAAGCGAAAAGGTTCACATAAACTAGAACCGACCGAAGCAATTGATAAGCATATCAACAAATAGTACAATATCTTCCATTAAAAATACACAATTTCTATCATGCAATCCAAAATTTTCATATAAATGACAAAAAATGACATAAAAAGAAGGAACTTTAAGGGTCCAAGTGATTTTATCAAGAGCCTAATAAACATATTCCTCAAACAAATAGTACTACATTTTCCAGAATATCCTAATCAAAGATTAATCAATTCGACTCTCAAAAAGCAAAAAAGTTCACATAAAATGAAACAGACGGAGCGAAACAATTTGTATGTTACCTTTTTTCAAAAAATTACACAATTTCTGATATGCAGTACGGGATTTAAAGCAATTAAATCACAAAAATGACTTTTAAAAAAGGAAATGTAGAGTAATTACATGCGATTTTGGATATCGTTGGTAACGAACTCATTCATACGAATAATAGAGCCTTTCTGAATCAATTGATTACGAATAAGATCGTTTTTTTGAGTAGCTAACATTCCTTGCTGCGTGAAAATTCCGTCGGATAACAAAAGGCGATAGCGTTCGTTATTGGTACCCTGAGTATGAGTATTAATCATTCGAATATCTCTTACTTGTACTACTGGCTTACACTCTACTACTGCTTCTTTGTTTGATATTAACTCTATTGCTCCTTCCGTCAACTGAAATGGCTCCATTGAGAGGATTTTTTAGAGAGAGAATTTTTGAAAGGGGGAAGTGAAGGGGAAGTGTTTTTTTAAAACCCTAATGAGAAGCGGGATTGGGGAATTTGAGTGGGCGCGAAAAACTGAAAAAGTAATGGGATTGGGGGAAATTACTGAATTGCCCTTTTGTTCGGTTTTTGAGGCTTCTCAGGGAAGTTTTTTGGATTCTATTTTTTTTTTTTTTTTTGGTCTAGGCTTTTAGGATTCTAGAAAAGACTTGGCTCCCGATTGGACATAGTTTTTTTAGTAAAAATTTCGCGGAGAAGCCACTTTGGCACCCGCTTTGTGATGCGTAGCCTCTGTTTACAAATTCGCTGAGAATTAGCCACTAGACGCGTTTTTTAAAAATAATAGTAGAAAAGACTTGGCTCCCGATTGGACATAGTTTTTTTAGTAAAAATTTCGCGGAGAAGCCACTTTGGCACCCGCTTTGTGATGCGTAGCCTCTGTTTACAAATTCGCTGAGAATTAGCCACTAGACGCGTTTTTTAAAAATAATAGTATCACGACATCGTTTTACACATTTTGGAAATTCCGGTTTTACCCTTCCTTATTTTTAACTTATTCGGTGTTTTTGTTTCTCTGTTTAATACTGTGACTTTTGAACTCTATCAAACTATACGAACTCTCTTTCGAAATACAGCAATTTCTTATTTTTGAGATTTTGAAGCTTTGTGTTTGGGAAAAAACTTTGTTTTGCTGTTTCGTATATTAAGGTAACTGTGTTTACTTCGTATTGTTTTTTTTTTTCATTTTTGTACGTGTATATGGGTTATTAGGTTTTGATTTTGTTTCGAAAAATGTTTAGATTTTCCATTGGAGTACAGTATAAGCTTTTGATTTCCTTTAAAATGGTGGGGTTTTTTAAAGGGGAACGCTTTTTTTCTGTGAAACCCATTGCCCCCAGAACTATATACTGTGACCTTCTGTTGGGGATAGGCTGTTGCCCATGATAAAAAACTGGGACTGTGTGTTTTTAACAGGTACTTGTCCATTGTAAATGGTGGGTTATTTTTTAGAAAGGGGGCAACGGTTTTTTTTTTTTTTTTGTGAAACCCTTTGCCCCAGAAGTATATACTGCAACTCTGTTTAACAAGTGCTTGTGCGCCCAGCACTAATGTCTGGGGGAGCGGGTGGGCCACCAAGCTCTCCCCCAGCACAAACACTGTGACCCCTTTGTTTAACAAGTGCTTGTGTCCCAGTTCTAAAATATGGGACTGTGCATAACAAAGCATCATAGGCCCCAGCACCAAATGCTATGACCCTTGTGTTTAACAAGTGCTTGTGTCCCAGTTCTAAAACATGGGACTGTGCATAACAAAGCATCATAGGCCCCAGCACCAAATGCTGTGACCATTTTGTTTAACAAGTGCTTGTGTCCCAATTCTAAAACATGGGACTGTGCATAACAAAGCATCATAGGCCCCAGCACCAAATGCTGTGACCATGCACATGAACTACTTGTGCTCCCAGGACCAATGTCTGGGGGGAGGGGTTGGGCTACCAAGCTCTCCCCCAGCACAAATACTGCGACCTTGCACATGAACTACTTGTACCCCCAGCATCCAAAATACTGTGACTGTGCAGATAAAGTACTTGTACCCCCAGCATATATGTGTTAATTTTCCTTTGTTTTATTTTAATACATGTGCTAATGTTACAGCAATGGAGATTATACCAAGTGATGAGGTTACGGATAATCTGCCAAACGACGATGGTATATTGCTTCCATTTGCGCAGTGGAAAAATCGTGATTGCCAGTGGAAAGGTGACACAGAGTATCGTGGATTACTCGAAGGGTTGTTGTCTGCGGATTACCTGGAGAAACTGAAGAAAGGGCCATTCGGCAAGTTTATGCTTTTGGAAGATGCTAAATATTCTGGGAGGCTTATAAATTGTTTTCTCCAGTCTCAAATAGTTTCTTCAGACAACACTAAGCTTAGCTTCAAAGTTTTTGGTGATATAGTGGATTTCACAGCTGATGATTTTCATGTTGTTAGTGGTCTTAATATTTCCAGTATTGTAGATATAAGTATTTTTAAGCTTTCAAAGAGTAGATTAAAGGAGAAGTATTTCAGGAATCCTGAAGACGATGTTAATAAAAAGGACAGCAAGTGGACTTTAAAGTTATATGACTTGCTTGATTTGATTGAACATCATTCTAGTTATGTGAGAGTGGCTCCAAAGAGCAAGGGCAATGTGAATAGAGTGTCAGCTGCACGATTGGATGTTCCATTAGAGCAAGATGATGCTGTTAAACTAGCCGAGCTATATTTGCTTAATTCTGTTTTATTGGGTCGGCCATTACCTAGAGTAGTGGATGATCAACATATGATTATTATTGATAATGAAGATGTGCATAGCTGTTATCAGTGGGGTACTGAGATATATCGTCAAATGGTACACCATTTGCAATCAATCATAAAGCCAGGTTCTTCTACTTATTTGTTTCCTGGTATGCCCTTCCTATTCTGTTGCTGGGTGGCAGAGGTGTTCCCTGTGTTCAGGCAGTATTTTACTGTTCGCCCTAGGATCAAACCTGTGATGCTTTGTTACACATGTACTTTTACCCTCAATACAATGTCTTGTGTGATGACTACTTTCATAATGAACAAGTGAGTTTTACGAGTACTTGCTTTTGTTTGTTATTTATTTTTTTTACTTTTTGTTGGTTTTGAAATGTACTTTTTAATAGTTTTGGGAGGATGCCTTAGTGAGACCAATAAGACATAATTCTAAACATGCTTCAACTTCAAAGTCACCCTCAAAGTCATCTTCAAAGACTAGTTCAACAGCAGAATCTATTGACATGAATGAAGTTGTAAAGGTGAAATTCTTCGTGGGTTTTGTCTTTTAATTTTTTTTTCTTATGTGGTTTTAATGTTTTTTCTTTTACCAGAGATTGACAGCTAATCTCAAAGTAAACTTACCTACTGAGAGCAAGATTCAACATATGATCAATTCCTCAGAAAATAGTGTAAAGAAAGATCTTGCTGACATGGAGAAGAGGATTACAGATAAGTTGAATGCAAAGTTTGATGCATTACTGCTTCTTGTTGCAAAATCAAAGACAAGTGATCTCGGAGAAAACTGTGGTGTGTCTGTAAGTAAATCAGACACCAGGAGTAGAAATGAAAAGAGTCATTTTGTTGATAATTTGATTTATTCAGATGGTCGCAATAGTTTTTTTCAAAGAAACATGTAATCAGCCAGAGCTTGGTGGTAGTGTACAAAGTGATCATGGTATTGCAGCTCCTTTAATAGATACAAGCGATCAAATGATTGTGGATGTTTTAGAGCATTACAAAGCTGATACCAGTGACCCTATTGATGAAGCAAAAGGTACAGATAGTTTAGAAAAGGCGCCATCAAATTCAGACCATCATCAACAAAGTCATGGTAGTCAAATAGAGTATTCTGTATAGTCGTAATGTAAATAAAAGGGAATTTTTTTGTTTAATGTAATGATTTTTTATTTTTTGTATATGCAGATAAACAGAATCCTTCATCTGATTTATTGGACAAGTGTCCATCTAAAGACGATGATGTATCTTTGAATCCAACAGATGTTCAGCTTCGTGATGAAAGAATTTATCCCACACTGAATGGTAAGAAGAAAAAAATTTGTTGGTAGATTGAACCAACATATTATGCACTAATACTGTGTTTTTATGATATGCTAATGTCCCAGATAATAAAATACTGGGACTCTTTGTTTAACAAGTACTTGTGTCCCAGTTCTAAATTATGGAATTTTCTATAACAAAGCACTATATCTACAGCACAAAATACTGCGACTTTTTCATATGAAGTATTTGTGGCCCAGCACCAATGTCTGGGAAGTCTATAGTAATGGAAATGTATTTTAAATATGTGTGTTGTGACACTTCTGTTTCCTATAGAGAAATGTAATGTATTATGCTTATTTATTTTTACAGAAGGTAATAATGGTGAATCTGGGAAAAGTGCTGTGGTTGAAGAACAAATTAAATGAATTAAAGCATCTTGTTGAAACTGGTATTTGGACACCAGTAGGTATGTAAAAGTAATTTTTATATAATAATTAGTGTTCCTATTTTTGTTGTTGAAAATGTGTAACAAATTATCTTGTTTTGAAGTCTCTCAAGAAAGTTCTCAAGAAGGTTGTCAACCAATTAAGCTTGCTGATAACCAAATGTTTTTGACTCCTGGTATGCGAAAATATGTTGCATATTTTGCATGGTCCACACTCCAGCATAAAATACCCTGTTGGTTGGTCAATGAATAGTGTGTCTTGTTCCATTTATAGAAGCAACAAATGTTAAAGCTGATAATGAAGATGTTGTCAATCAACGCAGTCACAGTGCTGAGGTTCGACTTGAAGTTAAGGCTGTCAGCGAGCTTTGCATAGCTGGTCTTGTTTTTACACCAGAAGGTATGTAATCGTCTTTTTTATAGTTATTTTGTATTTTTTATTGTTCGCAAATGTGTGATATATTATCTTTATTTATAAAGGTTCCCAAGAAGGTTCCCAAGAAGGTTCTAAAGAAGGTCTTAAAAAAGGTGTTGAGCATTCATCTCCAAAAAAGGCTTTGAAAGCATTTTCCAGCAAGAAAAGGAAGAAACGTGATAATGATGCTTCTCCTGAAATTGCATCTCCCCTCAAACCTAAAATTGGTGAAAATTTGGCTGATGCAAGCAAAAGCATCATGAATATTGGTTGCATAGATGCACCTTCATTTTCAATTGGCTTGACACAGCCATCGCAAGAGACTGCGGCAGTGATTGATAGTGTCAAGCATGATTCTATGGATATCAATCGCTCAGAAAGTAAGGGTGGTACAGAATTGGCATTAATAGAGAAAGACAATTCAAAACTTACGACACTTGCTGATGCATCTATTATAGTACTGGAGCAAGAGTCTGCTTTGGATTCAGCCATGAAAACACCTGAACAGCCATGGAAGGTTGCTGGAACAGATGTCTATGCAAGTAATTATGCAGATGTGTGTTCATCTAAACAACAGCCGGCTATGCAGTGTTCAGTGAAAAAAGAGGAAGTTATGGATTTTGCTGTTTTGCCAGACAAACCATCAAATGATCCAGAAGGAGGAGAGCTGTTACGCAGGGGACATAGGGTTCGTAAGATTAGCCGCCACTTATTATCTCCATTCAGGCCTTTTGAGCCAAAGAAAAAGTGTGATTGGAAGCCTTCTTATAAGCGTGTATGCCCTTTTCATACTGTGAATGCCACGTCTAATTGTTTGGTAATTTTTGATAAATGGTTGAAGCAAGGCTTGAAAGTGACTGATCAAAACAGTGTCTCTAAAGTGTAAGTTATTTTATTTTATTTTTTTAGTTATTGTGTATTTTAAGTTATAGGGCGTTGTAGATTATATTAGTAAATTTGTATTGTTTATGTTGTTTGTGTTTACTTTTTCAGGGGTGATGATCTTTATGATGACAAATTGCAGACATCAATTCACAGAACAAAATTAGATTATATAGTGTTTCAGTGAAGAGCAAAATGTGGTTTAGAGAGATTGCAGATAGAAGATATTCACTTACCAATGAGGTTTTCTACAGCTTTTTTTTTATTATTGGTTCTGTAGCCTTTTATATATATATTTGTTAACTAATTTTTTTTTTTTTTGTGTTTTGTGATTTTTTTTTTGTGTGCAGCATGTTGATGTTATACTGTACTATCTGAGGAAGAAAACATGTATATCATTTCACAAACTACTCAGCGTTGTTCACAACGACAGACTTGAATTTTGATTTTTTTGTAGAGTCGTTGTTCTTTTCGAAGGTTGAATCCTATTTTGAAAATATGGGAAAGGAAGAGAAGACCAGGAGAATAAAAGAGAAGAAGGATAGAATGGAAAAAGAGTGGAAGGAGAAAGAAAATTTTGAACAAATGAAGGCCCAACAAAAGAAAGGAGCAAAAAGGACTCGTGCTCAACAAAAGAAAAAAAATATGATCCTCCAGCAGAAGTTATTTTGGAATTCATGACTTGACATTGGACGATTTAGAGAAGATTGAGTTAGATTTTGACCTAGCACAGTTTGAAGGAACTACACAGAATAACCTACTTGAGTGTGTGATTGGGTCTACTAATCAATGTGGCATAGCATGGGGTCAAGTCGAAAAAGTGTTTATGCCAATTAGGAAGACTTCAGTTGATCCTGATGATTACATGTCTTGCACTCATTATTGGTTGGGAGTTTATTCTATAAAAGATCATAGAATAGATGTCTATGATTCGGTTTTTGATGGGGATGAACATTTTGTGAAGATCATGATGGCAATGTATGCTATTGCTATACCTAAGCTACTAAAAGAGATGGATTTTCATACAAAATATCCTAATTTTGGTACGACGTACAAGAAACTTGATATTGTTTATCAAACAGCACCAAAACAATTAAGAGATACAGACTGTGGTCTTTTTGTAACAAGGTTTACAGATCTACTCATGCTTGGACAGGATTTGTTTAAATATGAATGGGGAGTAGAAGCTATTACTATTTACAGGAGAATGGTTGTTGCTAATCTACTGACGCATGGAAAATCAAAAAGAGATGAAGGCTATGAAACTCCACCAGAGAAATTGAATGATGATTATGGAGAGCATGATGAGAAGCTAGCTTGTGAACATGGAAGGCTGCCTCTTCTTTGAATCTTTATTATCTTTTTTTATAAACAATGCAGTGTACAAATTTTTGAAGTATGTATAGCTAATATGTTGTTTGTTTGTTATTATTTATTAGCTTGTGAACTATATAAATAGGAATGCTAATACTTTAATTGTAGTATTTTTTATATACTGTGAGTTGACATATGAGGCACTTGCACCCCCCCGCACCAATACCTGTGATCCCTTCGTGCCCATCATAAAATACTGGGACTCTGCATTTTTAAGTACCTGTGCCCCAGTTCAAAAATTATGCTGGGACTTTGTATAAAAGCATTTTAGCATACGTTTTCAACCTCCCCAGCCAAAAATACTGTGAGTTTACATATGAAGCACTTGCACACCCAGCACCGCGACTGGTAAAATCTTTTCGTGCCTATTATAAAATACTGGGACTCTGCATTTTTAAGTACTTGTGCCCCAGTTCAAAAATTATGCTGGACTTTGTATAAAAGCATTTTAGCATAACGTTCCACCCCCCCCCCCCCCCCAGCCCAAAATACTGTGAGTTTACTTATGAAGTACCAGCACCCCCAGTTAACATACTGGGTATAATTACTTAGTATAATTATTTTCACCAAAATAATTAGGGGTCTGCAGTTATGAGTTGGTTATTAGCATTCCTGTTTTAGGGGGTGCAGTTGTGCGTATTTGTCTATAAATAAAGAGTCTTTGAATATAGAATCATCACTAAAATTTGTCTCAAATTTTTACTTGCAGTGTTTTTGGAAAGAAAAATGTCTCTCCCACAGGAAAATGGGCATGTAGTTGAGAATGGACATGCAGTTCAAAATGGGCATGTAGTTGAGAATGCACATGCACTTCAAAATGTGCAATCTACATATCAAACAGGGCGTGATTTGTATTGGGAGATTGCAGGGTTGCAGGGAGACATCGAGCAGTTGACTCGTACTGTAGATCACCTCCGATTATTAATTATTCGGCAAGATCAGAAGATTGAAAGGAGAGAACGACAAATGACAAGGATGATGAGGGCAATCAGACAAATGTCAAACTATAATGAAGTACATACTCCACCAGGGTCACCAGAGAACTAATTTTACTATTTTTAATAAACTTATGTTGTATTAACTTGATAATAGAAAAAAGATTGGGTCTCTATAAATGTTTATGTTTTTAATGGTTGCATCTGCAAGTGTAATTTATCTTTTTCTTGTACTTTGAGGATACTTCTTTTGTGTTTTTAGAAGTATCGTTTCTGTAATTTTTATGATAATGTTAATTAAAATGCCTGTAAGTTTGCGTTTGTTTTGTGTGAAAAATGGTATCTAATATGCTGGGGGATGGCTAAGATGTTTTTGCCGTGGGTAGTAAAACAAGGCGCATGGATCACACTCCCTCCCAGATGTTTATCCTGGGGCTAGTATTTTAAGGCACATGGACGCCCCAGATGTTTTTGCTGTGGGCAGTAAATTAATGCACATGGACATTTGAGTTTTTATTTTTATTTTTCCAATGGTCTTTTTAGTTGGCCCCAGTTCTGCATCGTAAAGGAAAAGAAGAAGCCATGTGCAGCTTTTATATAAAGATGAAGAATCTTTACTACCATCCAAAAGCAGAAGGACAATATAGTATAATAGAGAAGATTTCTTGTATAATTATTTAATATAAATAGACTACTTTGTTACTGAATAGAAGATGCAATTATTTTTGTATTTTTAAGATGGAACAATCGTTGAAGCAGTGTTGAATGAATTGGATGCTGATTTAGATCAGTTTGTAAGTTAATCATACCATTTTTTTAAAGTGTTATTTGTTTGTTGGTCTTGTTTATGCTTCGCAGACTTCACCCAGTCTTTACACTGGGACGTTATGGTAAATATATAAGGCGACCCAGATTTTTTAAGTGGTGGTTTTTGGTCTAAAAATACAGAAATACCAGCAACATGGGGATTCGAAAAGTCAGGACTTTATTAGGGAAGACCAAACAAACCTAACCATTTTTTACTACATTTATTGTGATATTTTTAATCGATTCTTTCACCATAACAGCTGGACAAAAGTTAATATTAGATAAATATCTATACCCAGCATATTAGAGAACATTTTTCATAAATAAGATGGGAACAGTCGTCGAAGCAGTGTTAAGTGAATTGGATGCTGAATTAGATCAGTTTGTGAGTTAATTATAGCAATTTTTTTTAAAGTGTTGTTTTTAGTTTGATGTTATTATAAAAGTTTCCATTTCTTCTTTGTTTTGTTTTGTAGATTTTGCCAGTATGGTTGGGCAATTAGGCTTCCCAGACGTGATGTTCCAGCCACTCTTATTTGCCGTGGTATTCATTTCCAGATGAACTACCTAAAAGTGAGAAGACAGAGAAAACTTTGTAATGGATGGAGGGAGTTTGTTCGTACTAACAATCTTGGAGTAGGAGATACGTTACATTTAGGGTTTCTGGAATCCTTAGATCGTGTGGTTTTAAATTTTCGTATATGGCAGCCTGAACTAGAGCCTTTAAGTTCAAGTTCTAGTTCTAGTTCTAGTTCTGGCTCTACTGTTGAAGATGCTTGAATAAGATAGCATATATTGTGTGTTTTAGTTCAATATCTGAGTTTTTGGTAAACAATATCTGAGTTTTTGGGGGGGCAGTTATATATGTGTAATGTAACTGTTGTTTTTTGAATTGTGATTGTTCAGTAAACAACATCACAAATATTATGTAATGGTGCCTTTTCAATTATAAGTTGCATCTGTTATTACATTATTGAATTTATTCTATAAATACATATCAACTTATAGTTGTTATGAAGTTTTATGTGAAGTTTCGTTGTCATTTTTAATTATTAGTCTATAATTTCCAACTAGTTTACAGACATTAGCATAGGACCCCATATCAAAATGCTGTAATTTTTCAACTGCATAACAATA